>JAUIMM010000925.1:1462500-2152500 GCA_031769625.1 Taudactylus pleione
ATCTGGGATCTGATTTTATTAATGGGGGGGGGGGAAAGGCCAGTGGGTGCCCGATTATAAGGACCCCAGTGCATTGCTTTACCCAGGGCCTACAATTCTGTTAATATGGCCCTAACGGAGCAGCCATTTTGGGTGACGGACGTTCCTAAGAATGCAGCCCATTAATTGAATGTGGACCCGGTACGTCATTGAGGCACGATGCACAGCGTTCCCTGTACTTGGATAGGCTAGAAATGTACAAACACGCCATGCCCAGAGCACTCAGCTGTATAATATCGCAGACCCCCGCGTCAGTCATTCTGTGTGAGACGCGATTCTCCCTAGTGTCAGTATGGAGATAAAGCGATGTCACAGCCTGTCAGTCATTTGTAATGTGTGACACCAACAGGAGCCTCTGGGAGGAGGCTGAGGCAGTGTCCCATCGAGCGGGGGAGGGGGCGTCCCGCCTCCCTCCTGGCGGCTGCCGCTGTGTGTGTATGGGCAGTCTGCAGACATATCTGTCCATCAGCTGTGCAGCCAGTGCGATATGTCGGTGAACGCCGACGTTCACCGACATATTGCGGGTACACACTACCCGACGGGCAGCAGATACATTGGGCGATCAATTGATCGGCCAATGTATCTGTCAGTGTGTACCCAGCTTAAGCCATGAAGACATCCTCAGAAGAGACTCACACACAAGCGGGTAGAGCCCACCTTTTCTTATTTTCTCTCCAACACAACCTAACCTGCCCATTGCCCTCCATTGCCATCTCCTACTTAACCAACTTCTCGAATACATCTTCCTATTCTTTCCTGGACTTCTGATGGAAATAATGCAGAGGATGGGCAATGTCTGGGCGATGGGCAATGTCTGGGCGATGGGCAATGTCTGTTTCCTGCACGCCTTCCCGGATTCATAGTTACTGCATAAAGCCCTTCAGCGTAGCTCTCCCCAATGCTTCTAGCGTCAGCGGCGATGAGCCTCCGGCACAATGAGCTTAGTGAGGAGATGGTCGCCCACTGTGCTTACTGGGAGCAAAGAAAAACAGTTACATATTAAGTATATTGAAATAATAATACATAGCACAACTAGTTACATATCAGTGCTCAGGATAAATATTTTCAAACTTTTGTTATATTTAATCAGATAGATGCAAATCAGCCCCGTTATGTAGTGTATTATAGGATGTATACAAAGCCCCCTTCCCCCCACCCATTCCGCAGCGGCCACACACAGCAACCTGATGAAGCACCTCAGGCTTCATGTACAGACACGTTATCTCCTGGTTAATGTGTCACTACGGTGCGTCAGATTACTAACATGGGAAACGGTCAGCGTTACACATTACACAAGACAGAATGGTACAACTGAATGTAACACTTGCTCCAAGGGAGAAAATAATGTAAGTGTCAAATATTCTCACTTTAATATGCTGCAAAACACAGGTCAGGAAAGAGGCAAATATGGCAACAGCCATTGAGCAACATTATGGTTTTCCAAACATGTTGTATGTGTGAACTTTTGGAGCTAATGTGGGGTTGATAAATATACAGGTAGGCACTACTAAGGTACTAGTTTTAACCCCTAACTGCTGGTCACATTAGGGGATTATCAATGTGTGTCCAAGCGCTCCAGAGTAATAAGAATCGTGTTAATGGGAATTAGTATTTGTGTGTCTGTATATTTGAACGTGCAGTTAATTCAATAATGTATTCGCCCAATATATATGTTTCCATTATTCCTCTCAAACTGCCGGGGATTTCCCACCAAACACTACGTTATGATGGGACCCAGTGGCAGGGAGGCAGGACCCCAAATGTTTTAGATGGCACACACAATTTTCATCTGTGATCACTGCCCGCAAAACCGCAAAGAAGTGTAATAAACGCTTTTGCAATCATTTTCAATTCTTACACGGCACCTGCATGTGATGAATAGTACATCGGGCCATGTATAATTCCTTATTGCCATGAATATAGGCGATAATAAATTATCATAATCGTGTCTGAAACAAAATAATTAGCAAATATGCTCTTTAAAAACAACTGAGGCTGACTTCAGCCAATCGGGGTATAAAGGGGAGGAGCCAGCGTGGCAGTGGTTTTATGCAAGTGCCACATGTGACAGGTTCTATATACAGGTCCAGCAGTGCGATTATTTCCCCCTCTCTCTACAGATGATGGAATGGGATAAGTAACGCAAACAGACCGCTGCACTCACCTGTGCCACCGCCTGTAGCTACTGTGCTGGACGTCAGGGGTCACTCGGTAGAGATGAAAAGCAGGTGACGGAATATACCTGTACCTTTCCATAGGTGCTGGGAGAAAGGACAAGGGGGCCTCTATTACAGTCTGAGTTTAGGACAAAGAAACCGAACAACAAATGAAAATACAAAAAATCTGTAAAGTCGGCGAGATACTGGGTAATGATGATCTGGGTGTACGAACCTCTTCCACAGGTTAAGGATATCTTTTTGTCCCCTCCATCCCTGGAAAAAGGAGAGTTATGGAAAAACTTACCCTTGTAACTCTCTTTCTTCAAAGTCCACAGGGAGACAATGGGGTGTAGGTGGTACTTGGAGGACCGGACACCAACAGCAAAGCTTTTCCCTTTCCCAGGATGATCCGGTCCTTTCCCCTATACCCCGCCCACAGCCTGAAGGCAACTCGGTTTTGTTAACAAGCCCAAGGCAGGAGCAGGATCGGAGAGAAGACTGGTACACAGAATAATCACACTCTCACACAGAGAAGGAAACAAGTGACCAAGAGAAGAAACCCATCGAAGCCAGGCGCACCAGGGCAGTTGCCCCGTGGACCCTATGGACTTCAAAAGAAAAGAGTTAAAAGTAAGTTTTACCATAACTCTCCACAGGGAGACAGTGGGGATGTCCCAAAGCAGTTGTTCAAGGGCGGGGACACTCCTGAGCTGCGTGGAGAACCCTACACTCGAAGGAAGCATCCTGAGAGGCAAATGTATCAAAGGCATAGAACCTAAGAAAGGTGTGGACAGAAGACCAAGTGGCCACCTTTCATAGTTGTTTGGAAAACGCACCACGGCGGGCTGCCCACGAGGGACCCAGAGCTAGTAGAATGAGCAGAGACAGTATCCGGCACAGGAAGGCCAGTCTACGTGTAAGCCTGTGAGATAGTCATGCGAAGCCATCTGGCCAGAGTCTGTTTGTCAGCTGGCCATCCCTTCTTATGGAATCCATATAAGATGAATAGGGAATCCGATTTCCTGATGGAAGTAGTACGGTCCACGTAGAACTTCAGAGCACAGACCACATCCAAAGAGGCCTCAACTGCCGAGAGGTCTGGTGATTGAAAGGCCGGAACCACAATTTCCTCATTGAGGTGGAAACGAGAGATAACCTTGGGAAGCCAGGGCGCGTTCTAAGAACCGCCCTGTCCGTATGAAAGTTTAGATATGGGGAGCGTCAGGAAAGCGTCCCTATATCAGATACCCTACGGGCAGATGCTATAGCCAGAAGAAACAAGAGTCTTTGCAGTGAGCCATTTGACATCTACTGAAGCCAGGGGTTTGAATGAAGGCTCCTGAAGTGTGTGGAGAACCACTGACAAATCCCACGGAGCCACAGGAAAGACAAAGGGAGGTTGTATTCGTAGAACACCTTACAGGAAGGTATGACCATCCGAGTAGAGGAGCAATTCTGCGCTGGAACCAGATGGACAGAGCAGAGACTTGCACTTTCAGAGAGGTTAGGCTGAGTCCGAGATCCAATCCAGCCTGAAGAAAAGCAAGGATTCTAGAAACCCTAAAAACCTGAGGGTCATAGTTTCTAGTAGCACACCACTGGAAATATGTATGCCACACTCTGTAATAGATCCTGGCAGAGGCCGGTTTACGCACTCTGAGCATGGTCTGGACCACAGAACTGGAATACCCTTTAGACCTTAGGAGAGATAGGGGAAGAGAAAAAGGTGGTGTGTGATGTATAATCGTGTGTGTGTGGGAGGGACAGAGTGCTGCACCGTCCGCAGGGATACCTGATCCTGCGTGGAGTTAGACTGAAGAGGAAGGTCGGGTGCACTCTCCTGTTTGTGTAGGGGAGGAGGTTGAGGTGTGTTGTATAGGTGAGGTGCAGTAATGAATAAACAGACACCAATGCTTGAGGCCAAACCATTTATTGAGTAGTCACAATGCTGCTTCGGGTTTGGTCACGGGTGGTTGATAGTCAAGGGAAAAAAATAGTATTAGTACTGAGGTGTTGGCTGGAGTGTGGTGGGGTGAATCTGCTCAGGGGGGAAATGTTGGTGGAACCTTTCAGGTACGTCTTCCCGGCTGGACCTATGGTCGACAGTCTTATGAGCATTCTGGGTCACCATGTCACTGGTATAGGTGTATGTGTATTGGCAGCATCCCGCACTGGTATGGGGTAACAAGTCTTACCTATCGGTAGGAGCGCTGGGTATCTGCGTTGCGGCCGATAAGTCCCTTGTGCTGGAGTAGGTGCTTCTATGTCCTGGCGTGGACGTGTGCACTTGTGGATTTGTTGTATCAGTTGCGATGTTGGTCCCGTGTCCTAATGACAGGCGGGCCGCACATGTTAGTTGCTGAACTCCACATGCCTGTGGGATTCGAGGGTGCCACTCACCTCAGTGCCCAACATAAACAAGAGTGCACACCCGACATTCCACTTAAGAGGGATGTCTCAAGAGCCAAGCCGTTAAAGACAGACGGGCCAGGTCCGGATGTAGACAGGGACCCTGAGACAACAGGTCTTGTCGTAGAGGAAGTTGGAGAGGAACGTCTATGGCATGATTATGAAGATTGGAGTACCAATGGCGTCTGGGCCAAGCTGGAGCTATCAACAGGACCATGCCACCTTACTGCTTGAAGTTCCGAAGAATTAGAGGCAGAAGGGAGACCGGAGGAAAGAGGTCAAATGAAAGGTCCGCTTCACAGATAATGCTTCCACAAAGGCTGCATCGGTGTTCCATGTCCTGGCCCCGTACACTGGAAGCTTGTGGTTGTGTCTTGAGGCCATGATGTCCACGTCCAGGAGACCCCATTTGTCCACCAGGAGCTGAAAGACTTCTGGAAGTAGAGACCACTCTCCTGCATGCACGTCGTGATGGCTGAGGAAATCCGCTTCCCAATTGAGAATCCCCGGGATGAACACTGCGGAGATGGCTGGGAGATGGCGTTCGGCCCATGTGAGAATTGGGACACTTCTGCCATTGCTGACAGACTTTGAGTGCCTCCTTGGTGATTGAGGCAGGCCACTGCTGTGGTGTGGTCGGACTGTACTTGTACAGGCTTGCCCTGAAGAATATCCTGAGCCAGAGTAAGGGCTTTGTAAATGGCTCGGGAGTTCCAGCACGTTGATTGGTAAGACCGCCTAGACTGGAGCCCAACGCCCCTAGGAGGAGTGCTGGCTGGTCACTGCACCCCCACCCGCGGACGCTTATGTCTGTTGTGAGGAGTACCCAGTCCGAGATCCAAAAGGTGCGACCCTTGTTTAGGTGGGACATCTGTAGCCACCAGGACAGAAACAGGTGAACCGCAGGAAAGAGACCCATCGTCTGGTATCTGATCAGATGAGGCAGCCCATTCCACCTAGAGAGGATCAGGTGTTGTAGGGGCCTAGAGTAAAATTGAGCGAATTTCACCATGTCGAAGGTGGACACCATGGTTCCCAAGGTCTGCATTGCAGAGTGAATTGACACTCAGCGACTGTGGAGTAATCTGTGCACTTGGTGCTGTAATACAGAAATTTTGTCTGCTGTCAGGAAGATTATCTGAACCCGAGAGTCCAGGAAGGCTCCCAGATATACCATTCTTCGAGAAGGGGTCAGGGAAGACTCTTTCCGGTTGATCAGCCAACTGTGCGTTTGTAGAAATGCAATGGTTACTCGTAGATGGCGTTGAAGAATTTCTGGGGAGCTTGCTAGGAGCAAGAGATCGTCCAAGTACGGGAGCAGTCTGATCCTGACGACGAAGATAGGGCACCATAACTGCCATGATCTTGGTAAAGACCCAAGGAGCTGTAGAAAGCCCAAAAGGCAGTGCTTGAAATTGGTAATGTTACTGTAGTACAGCATACCGGAGATATTTTTGATGAGAAGGCGATATAGATACATGTAGGTAAGCGTCCTGAATGTCCAGAGACACCATAAAGTCCCCAGGCTCCATAGCCAGGACAATAGAGCGTAGGGTTTCCATATGAAACCTGGGCACCCTGATAAATTTGTTCAGTGACTTGAGATTGAGGATAGGCCGATGAGACCCGTTGGGCTTTTGAACCAAGAAAAGGGTAGAATAATAGCCCTTCCCTCTCTGTGATGAGTGGACCGGAATTATTACCCCCGAGAGTAGGACTGAATGGCCTTCTGGAGGAGCAGGGCTTTACTTGGGTCCAGTGCAAAAGAACTGCTGGTGGGGCTGCCTCAGGAATGAGGGGGTGTATCCGTGGGAGACCACTTCTCTTACCCAGGCATCTCAAGTGGTCTGATGCCTGAACTGGGGGAACTGAAGAAGTCGGCCTCCCACACTGGGAGGCCCCAAGGAGAGGCTCGCCCCGTCAGGCTGAGGGCTTGTCCTCAGATTTGGTAGGTGGATGTCTAGTAGCCCAGGTCTGTTTGGTCCTAGGCTTGGAGGCCTTAGTCGATGCCTGATGCCTTGGAAAGGACTGACCTTTTGGTTTTCCTTGGGGACGAAAGGACCAAAAGGATGACATCCGAGGCTTCAAAGTAGATGCAGAGGGCAGGAATGCCGTCTTGGAAGCTGCCAAGGTAGTCACACTCTTGTCCAATTCTGGGTCAATCAGGCTCTCCCCAGAATAAAGCAGAGACTCCAATGCCTTTTTAGAGTCCGAGTCGGCTTTCCATGAGCAAAGACAAATAATACGGCGGGCTACCACGGAAGTAGCAGATGCCTTGTAAGCTAGGAGTCCAGTATCCACAGCCGTTTCTCCTAAATAGGAGGCTGATTCTCTAATGTGAGATATGTATGACAGCTGTTCCCTGGAAGCATCAGAGGGAAATGTATCTTCTAGGGCCTCTGCCCAACTCTCAATGGCTTTTGCCACCCAGGCCGTAGCCCTGGCAGGACGAGTAATAGCTCCTGTAAGAGAGTATATAGATTTCAGACAAGCTTCCAACCTTCTATGCGTAGTCTCCTTTAAGGAGGTTGCAGTGTGGATAGGTAAGGTAGTGTTCTTAACTAGGCGAGTCACGTGGGAATCCACTGTAGGGGGAACTTCCCATTCAGTGCAATCAGTCGCTGGAAGAGGGTAAATGGAAATCAATCGTTTAGGCAGCTGAAACTTTTTACTTGGCAAATTCCATGCGTCACTCATTAGATCAGATAACTGGCAAAACCGCCTTCTGTCGCCTATAGAGTGGCTCTTTTGCCGTAGGAGCGGGTTCTGGCTCTTCTATTTGAAGAATAGATTTTACAGCTCTTACAAGTGCTGGTATTTTTAATTTAGAGGGGGATTCCTCGTCTCCTGAGGGGGAGTCAGAGAGGTCTGAGTCTTCTGCCTCCCCAGATGATAACTCAGAATCTGATAGCTGGGAGGACTGGGAAGATAACACAGCACGCTTAGGGAGTACCTGCTGTCATCATCCCATAAGGGGAGCTACCACCGGGACCACTAGATCCACAACTTTTGCCAACACCTGTGAAAAGGAAGCCCAGGGGGAGTCCCGAGGAGAGGATGCAGGAGCTGAGGGGCAAGGTGCTTTATAACAAGATGCACAGAGACGTGTCAGTGCACTAAGCACTATCACATTACTTTACCATTATATTATTTAGTTGAGGTGCAGCATCTATCCTATACAAGTAGAAATTGGGGACAACACTTGTGTGAACAGAAATCACCATTTGTGTGAGGAACAATATCACCAGTACAGACGAGAGACATCAGCAATACAGAAAAGACACAGTGCTGTCCCACTTCTCTACATAGGCACCTGAAGGAGTTTGAGGGCATATAAGGGGCATGTAGAGGAGTCTGATGGCATATAAGGGGCACCTAAAGGGGTCTGATGACATATAAGGAGGATGTGTAAGACATGTAAGGGGCATGTGGAAAAGCCTGAGAGCATATAAGATGTATGTGGATGAGGGACATATAAGGGGCATGTGAAAAAATCTGATGGCATACAAGGGGCACGTAAGAGAGTCTGGTCACTTAAGGGTCATGTGGAAGAGTCTGATGGCATGTAAGGGTCATGTGGAAGAGTCTGATGGCATGTAAGGGGCATGTGGAGGAGTCTGATGGCATATAAGGGCCATGTGGAGGAGTCTGATGGCATATAAGGGCCATGTGGAGGAGTCTGATGGCATATAAGGGCCATGTGGAGGAGTCTGATGGCATATAAGGGCCATGTGGAGGAGTCTGATGGCATATAAGGGCCATGTGGAGGAGTCTGATGGCATATAAGGGCCATGTGGAGGAGTCTGATGGCATATAAGGGCCATGTGGAGGAGTCTGATGGCATATAAGGGCCATGTGGAGGAGTCTGATGGCATATAAGGGCCATGTGGAGGAGTCTGATGGCATATAAGGGCCATGTGGAGGAGTCTGATGGCATATAAGGGCCATGTGGAGGAGTCTGATGGCATATAAGGGCCATGTGGAGGAGTCTGATGGCATATAAGGGCCATGTGGAGGAGTCTGATGGCATATAAGGGCCATGTGGAGGAGTCTGATGGCATATAAGGGCCATGTGGAGGAGTCTGATGGCATATAAGGGCCATGTGGAGGAGTCTGATGGCATATAGATGGCACGTAGAAAAGTGTGATGACTTAAGGTGCACATGGAGGCGTGTGATGACATAAGGGGCATGTGGAAGAGTCTGACTGGATAAAAGGGGTATGTGTAGACGTGTGATGGCATATATGGGGCATTTTGCGAGGTATGATGGCATATATGGCGCATGTGAAGAATTCCCTTGCTGGATAATTTAGGAGAGGCCTCTCCCAGATCTACGCTGCGCCAGCATAATCATGGTGCCAACAGTGTGTCGTATAACGGAGGTTTTGTTAAGTCACAAACTGGTGGACACAAGGTCTATATCCCCAGATGTGATTTACTATGCAGACTGTTTATACGCATTGACTGCACTGGATAACCAGCGGGGTTCTTTTTTCTCAATTGATTTTATTCTCGTCATCTAATAATACACTGAACAAAGCATTTTATTGCATCCAGCGAGACGCTGACAAACTATTATATTTATTTGGACAAAATTATATATATTTTTTCGTTACTCGATATTCTGTGTCTCACTCTGTGGCCGCTGTTCTTTCTAACATTTTGTATTTATTTATTTCTTGGGGATATCCCTTTTCTATTCATTCATTGTTTATGCTGTATTTTCTCTATTTGTATTTATTTCAGATATTTCGCATACAGTACGTCATCTCCTATAGGTTTATACCATATATGTGTATTTGTTTTTTTAGTGATTCTATTTTGAGATATTAAATATATTATTGGTGACTTTTGGCGCTCCCAGGTCTCTTTGTATTTTTATTTATAAGTGTAGCCACACAGATCGTCCCTCCACATGGGAAATCACAGAACCGCTAGGTATGCGAACGCAAAACAATCCGTCCGAAAGAGAGAAAGGTGCTTTACAAATGAACGGCAACGTATATTACCAGAACGCAAAGGGTTAGGTTTGTAACAAGGTCAACAAGACAGAACGGAGGGTGACGGAAATGTTTTGATAGGTTGAGCGTGACTTTGGGAGTGGGACCCTCCGACCCTGCAGGGCACCCCACCCACCATTACAACTACACCAGCACAAGTCGGGGGGGGGGGTCACACTTGCCCAATGCAGAGGTTGTGTAATACCCTCAAAGTGCAAACGGTCAACTAAGAGACACAGAACAAATGTGATGGGTAATAATAACTCACTAGATAACATTAATGGGAGAAAGAGGGAAAAACACCTACAAGAAAGTAGATCTGGATGTTGCTGAATATAAAGATGGAAACAGATAATGTAGAAAGAAATATAATAATAAAAGAAAAAAAAAAAAGTGGAACAACTAGATACATTATTTCATTTTATTTAATTTCAGTGCTTTCATAAAATAAATATGGAATTAAATATCCACAGTGAGGGGTGGGGAACACAGGCAATGGGAAAAGCATGATAACAAAATGCCTTCTGCACTGTAGACAGCTTTCGGTTATATACAGAAACATCAACAAGTATATACAGAACTGCAGCAATCTCTAGTATCGTGGTCGGCGGAGCCCTGGACAGTACAATATAATATAACCGCTTAGTGTAAAAGCAGGCTTGTTTCAACCGTCGGCTTGCAGCGCTTGTGGAACTACATGTTCCAGCACACCCTACCAGCCACAAGCTGCTGAAGCCTGCTGTATAGTAATTAAAGAGTGTCTTCTTCAGTACCAGCGTAATTCAAGTAATACCTCCGACATGTACAACCCAAAAACGTAATACTCCCAAAAAAATATATTAAATATTTCTGGTGTAAGTTTTAATTTAAAGTGTAACATAACAATCGAATTCACATCATGTTTAGTGAAATTGTACAGAAAAAAAAGAAAATAAACTGTCCAAAGTGCATTAAATAAAAATAATGTAACGTAACATTTAGTGTTTGCTCGGATTTACAGAAGGAACGCGGTAAGACGCCATTCTGACGGTAGGCATGAGAAATTATCATTTTAAAAAATATCAAAAGCAAAACTCCGTTATTTGTCAGAAAAGTAGAATTTCCTTCTGAATGAGAGAAAGCAAAATAATCCCTTTCTGATTTAGAATAAAGTAGTCACCCCCCCCCCCCCCCAAAAAAAAATACCGCGCACGTTCTCTCTCCTACGGCGTGCGTCTTGTTGAGAACACAGCAACAAACAAGATCACATTTTTTAACATCATAAAACCATTAAAAAGGACCGATTATTCTTTTCTCTAAGTGCACCGTCATATTGTACATAGGCCGGAGTACCGTGCGGAGAGTGAAACGCGTCTAATTCTATACTGTACAGTTTGCAGGTTGTAAAATGTCGGATCCAATATTTCTCAATACCGTATACCACCGTACCGCTGGGGTAAATAAAAAAAAAAATCCTATGAAGATGAAATAAAAGTGGCGTTCAGGTAAATATTCCTGGTTTTTAAGCATTATATGCGTCTGATCTGCAGAGTACCAGGCGGCGGCCGGTTGTTGTAGTGTACGCGATTCCTATAGGTCAGTCAGACTTGTTTTGGGGACAAATCCTCCCATCAGCAGCTAAAAGGCAGCAATACATACAACAGAGCTGGGGATGTTCTCAGAGTTTCTATAGGTTGTGACTCGTTCCCGGCTGCTGGATGGTAGTTTAGGCGATTCCCTGCTCCCTACACTCGTGGGTTTATTACACCTTTAGGAGAACTTCAAGTAAACAGAAACCCACTTGGTAGCACTTTGCAGCATGCAACGTATCCCCTCCCGTAGGAAGATTTAAGTCAGATTTCATTTTCCCGGCAGACATCGCTCGTTCATTCAGTGGGGAGATGGAGGAAAGATACAAAAAGAAAAAAACAAAATGATCACTTCCATTGAGCAAACGGTTTTGGTGTACGAGTAGTAGGGATCGACAACAGCCATCATTGTTACTTTCTATTGTCCGTGTAAAACGCTCATTAAAATTCCCTTTGGATGAAGGAAAAAAACAAAACAAAACAAAAATAAACATTCAAAGTGCTGCGCTGTTTGTGTCCGCAGGGGAAAAGGCGCGCTCTCTAAAACCGGCGTAGTAATCAGTCGCATCTCGTCGCCGAGTGTCACTTGCACATTGGGCTCTTCTTTGGCAATGCGGGTCGCTTGGCTTGCCACAGGTGGTTATGGATGGTCACAGCGTCAACGCTGACCGACATGGTTTTGGCGGGGATCACGGTAAACTGTTTCCGGTCGGAACTGTACTTGTAAAGTTTGTCGATCATTTTCTTATTGATGCTTTTAGGGCCGGTTCCGGTCAGTTTACAGATTTCTTCGGAGTCCGGGAAGTAGGAATAAAGTGCACGAAACTGGCAGCCAGCGTCTCGGAAGAGGATGATGTAATGGTTGGAGTCGCTCCTTTCTAGCTCCTGTATTTAATCATATAAGATAGAAAGAGATAACATCGCCACTTAGCCGGAGGACATACACAATAAAATAAATTCTATATATATATATGTTCCACTTACATCCAAGGTAGAATTCTTCACGGATTCATTGACCTTCCCAGCGAGGCAGCAGTGCGCTATAGCGTTGTGTATTATGGGCTTATTAGACTTACTGCTCGGCTCCTTGTACAGTTTTGGACCTGTAAGAATGTCAGTGTAACACAGGTGGTTATAATGCGCCTTCTCCAGCTTCCGTACCCACACGGCACCACCAGCGAGTCATATATATAGATTTATTTTCTTCTGATACAAACACCAACCAGGTAAAATGCTTAAATAAAGTAAGAATGTGAGAGGAACATTTACGGCTGTTCCCCACCAGACTGCTCATAAACTGCGGCCGCCAGTCAGTCAGTGCGGAGCGGCAGACGCCAGTCAGTCAGTGCGGAGCGGCAGACGCCAGTCAGTCAGTGTGGAGCGGCAGACGCCAGTCAGTCAGCGCGGAGCGGCAGCCGCCAGTCAGTCAGCGCGGAGCGGCAGCCGCCAGTCAGTCAGTGCAGCAGCCGCCAGTCAGTCAGTGCGGAGCGGCAGACGCCAGACAGTGCGGAGCGGCAGACGCCATTCAGTCAGTCAGCGCGGAGCGGCAGACGCCATTCAGTCAGTCAGCGCGGAGCGGCAGACGCCAGTCAGTCAGTGCGGAGTGGCAGACGCCAGTCAGTCAGTGCGGAGCGGCAGACGCCAGTCAGTCAGTGCGGAGCGGCAGACGCCAGTCAGTAAGTGCGGCAGCCGCCAGTCATTATATAGCGTCTATAAATGGCAGTATTGTATCTTATCCACTGAATGGGACATAAAATCACTTTGTGGATACATATGATGGTAACTGGGGCTTTTGGCACAATGTATCCATTACATACTTATTAGCAATTATTTGTAGTCTTGTGTAGAAGCAGAACGTAAAGCTGGGAACACACCAGACGATATTTTGAACGATTTACCCGATTCCGACGGATTGGAGCGGCAAATCGTTCAAATCGTCAAGTGTGTACGCACTATGCGTGCTCCCGTGGCGTCACCCGTCGCCTCAGGTTAATGTGACAATCTTGTTAACGATTTTGTTCAAACCGTGCAGTGTGCGCTCTACCGGACAATCAGGCGCTATGTGAATATTATATTGTGGATGATGAAATGACGCACGATACCTCGTTTGGTAGATTGCACTGTGTGTATGAACTATATCGTTTGTACCCGAGAATTCAAGGGAAATCGGGGCGACCATCGTGCCGTTTGATGATCGTCTAATGTGTAGCCACCTTAAGAGTAGCGCTGGGCTCTCCAGAAGCTCTTACACACAAGTTTAATGGGAGGAATCCAATAGACCCCCTACAGATCAGGGCCTGCCTCATTGGAGACAGGAAGCCCCCTTTTTACATATGATGTGGCCCCTTATTGGATACTATCTGGTTATTACTGGGCAATACCACCCAGGTGTCAAGAGTTGGAGAAGGGGGGGTTCTAATGCCGATATCTCCTACTTCCTGGCTTAAAATAACCTCAGGGGGACCCTCATTGGCTGCGGGAGTTTATTCTCTTTTCAAAAATGCTATTATCATTATTTCTACACATTTTGCCTGTTTCATTCACACTGAAATTATAAACACGATCATTTAAAGTGCAGAACCTGGAATATCGCGGTTCTGGAAAAGCGGACTAATGCCAAAGCCAGAACCACGCGATCACAAAGCGCATTTCTGGGGGTGTTTAAAAATATATATATTTTTTTCATATATTTGCTTTTATGGAGGGTACACACGGTCAGACCATAAGATAACATTAACGATCGTTATCTGATCATCCTGCATTTGCTGGATGGAACATCCAGCAACCCCCCAACTACTATAAAGACCCGCGAACAACGATCGTGGGTCCCTATAGAAAACAGGCTAACATGGTCAATATCGACCATGTTGGCCTGCATGCACGGGCGATGGTCGCTATCTATATCGACCATCGTTTGGTCGTTCAAAGGGGTAATATTCCCGTCGATATAAACGATCGAACGATATTGTTTATATCGACCAGAATATCTGACCGTGTGTACGCACCATTACTTCACTTTCAGACTGATGCTAATTTCTGAACATTCAGTCTACGGAAAAAACAAAACCAACTTATAATCTGTGTGGTCACTGCGCAAATAATTACTGATATTTAAGTTGGAATATGACCAGCCCAAAATGTGCCAAAATACCCAGCGGCAAAGGTTTTAAAGAGGGGCTTATGGACACCTATATAGTAGTACAAAGATAATGAGCAGGAGGCAGTGAAAGGATTATGGGGGTTATCCACTTAGCGATTTAGCCAAGCGATTGCACGATAACGACATTGTTATCGTGCAATCGCTTGCAAATCGCCCATGCATCGGGCATGTTTTGGTCAGAAGCGACCAGCGATGCGCGTGCCCACATCCGACATTGCCCGTACATGCTGGTCAACCTGACTATCTCGTCAGGTTCAGCATGTGCAGGGATGAGGGATGAGCCTGGACTGAACGAGTGAACGCTCAGTCTAGGCACATCACTAGCTATACAAACGAGAGCGCGACAGCAATGTCGTAACCGTGCTCTCGTTTCTATATCTGTAAGTGGATACCCCCCATTAGTCTGAAGCCCAGAGCAGACATACAGGACTTGTGCTGGGAATACCAGCAGCTCAGCAGGTGTCAGTGAGGTTTACGATAATGAACCAAAATTATGGAATGTTTTTCCGAACATTGGATTTCTGTTCTATTATTGCAACCGTCATAAATGTTACCATAGAAATATGGACCCTGATGTATGATTTGTACACATACTGAATACATATTGCAGCTTTTTCTGTTTGTTGCAATAACCATTAAATATCACATAATGGATGTGTTACAATGTTTCAGCGTCAAATTGTTGCTATATACAAATATTTTATTCATATTAACTTGAAGGTAGACAAACCAGCAGGGTGGCACATACAGGCAGACAGCCAAACCAGCAGGGTGGCACATGCAGGCAGACAGCCAAACCAGCAGGGTGGCACAGGCAGGCAGACAGCCAAACCAGCAGGGTGGCACAGGCAGGCAGACAGCCAAACCAGCAGGGTGGCACAGGCAGGCAGACAGGCCAGCAGGGTGGCACAGGCAGGCAGACAGGCCAGCAGGGTGGCACAGGCAGGCAGACAGGCCAGCAGGGTGGCACAGGCAGGCAGACAGGTCAGCAGGGTGGCACAGGCAGGCAGACAGGCCAGCAGGGTGGCACAGGCAGGCAGACAGGCCAGCAAGGTGGCACAGGCAGATAGACCAGAGAGGCTCAGGAAGGCAGGCAGACAGACAGACCAGAGTGTTATAGGCAGACAGGCCAGCAGGGTGGCACAGGCAGGCAGACAGGCAAGCAGGGTGGCACAGGCAGGCAGACAGGCCAGCAGGGTGGCACAGGCAGGCAGACCAGAGAGGCTCAGGAAGGCAGGCAGACAGACAGACCAGAGTGTTATAGGCAGACAGACCAGCAGGGTGGCACAGGCAGGCAGACCAGAGTGGTACAGGAAGGCAGGCAGACAGACCAGAGAGGCACAGGCAGACACAGACAAAAAAGATTTACAACCACCGCACCAACAATACATTTTATATTTTAGAAAGTGGAGGACGAACGCACCAGAATATTCCGCCACGGATGCGATGGAGGATGCAGTGGACGCATTCTCCCAATCTCGTTCTACATTTCTGCTCTGGTGCCTGCTCGCCACAGACAACGTTTCCACAGAGTTCGCCCTGTCACAGGGGGAGGGTAACAGGACAAGTTACTTACACAGGAATACAGGCATGTGACCAGAGACAAGCAGCACCTAAGTACAAAGAGGAGAGAAGAGTCTACAGAAGGCGCTACCTGTGCGATGGCGTTCCTCCAGAATGGACACTCTCAGCCTCCGTAGTTGCACCGGAGGCCAAAGACAGACTTGAACCAGACTGCGCACTGCTTAAGTTATCAGCTGCAGGGAGGAGAGAAGTGACCCAGATGTAAGAAACACAACAGCACTGACCATTCCTCCCACTATATGTACATATGACCATTCCTCCCACTATATGTACATATGACCATTACTCCCACTATATGTACATATGACCATTCCTCCCACTATATGTACATATGACCATTCCTCCCACTATATGTACATATGACCATTCCTCCCACTATATGTGTACATATGACCATTCCTCCCACTATATGTGTACATATGACCATTCCTCCCACTATATGTACATATGACCATTCCTCCCACTATATGTACATATGACCATTCCTCCCACTATATGTACATATGACCATTCCTCCCACTATATGTACATATGACCATTCCTCCCACTATATGTACATATGACCATTCCTCCCACTATATGTGTACATATGACCATTCCTCCCACTATATGTGTACATATGACCATTCCTCCCACTATATGTGTACATATGACCATTCCTCCCACTATATGTGTACATATGACCATTCCTCCCACTATATGTGTACATATGACCATTCCTCCCACTATATGTGTACATATGACCATTCCTCCCACTATATGTGTACATATGACCATTCCTCCAACTATATGTACATATGACCATTCCTCCCACTATATGTACATATGACCATTCCTCCCACTATATGTACATATGACCATTCCTCCCACTATATGTACATATGACCATTCCTCCCACTATATGTACATATGACCATTCCTCCCACTATATGTACATATGACCATTCTTCCCACTATATGTACATATGACCATTCCTCCCACTATGTGTACATATGACCCTTCTTCCCACTATATGTACATATGACCCTTCCTCCCACTATATGTACATATGACCCTTCCTCCCACTATATGTACATATGACCCTTCCTCCCACTATATGTACATATGACCCTTCCTCACACTATATGTACATATGACCCTTCCTCCCACTATATGTACATATGACCCTTCCTCCCACTATATGTACATATGACCCTTCCTCCCACTATATGTACATATGACCCTTCCTCCCACTATATGTACATATGACCCTTCCTCCCACTATATGTACATATGACCATTCCTCCCACTATATGTACATATGACCCTTCCTCCCACTATATGTATATATGACCATTCCTCCCACTATATGTACATATGACCCTTCCTCCCACTATATGTATATATGACCATTCCTCCCACTATGTGTACATATGACCATTCCTCCCACTATATGTGTACATATGACCATTCCTCCCACTATATGTGTACATATGACCATTCCTCCCACTATATGTGTACATATGACCATTCCTCCCACTATATGTGTACATATGACCATTCCTCCCACTATATGTATATATGACCATTCCTCCCACTATGTGTACATATGACCATTCCTCCCACTATATGTACATATGACCCTTCCTCCCACTATATGTACATATGACCCTTCCTCCCACTATATGTACATATGACCCTTCCTCCCACTATGTGTACATATGACCCTTCCTCCCACTATATGTACATATGACCCTTCCTCCCACTATATGTACATATGACCATTCCTCCCACTATGTGTACATATGACCATTCCTCCCACTATATGTATATATGACCATTCCTCCCACTATATGTATATATGACCATTCCTCCCACTATGTGTATATATGACCATTCCTCCCACTATATGTATATATGACCATTCCTCCCATTATGTGTATATATGACCATTCCTCCCACTATGTGTATATATGACCATTCCTCCCACTATGTGTATATATGACCATTCCTCCCACTATATGTATCTATGACCATTCCTCCCACTATATGTATCTATGACCATTCCTCCCACTATATGTATATATGACCATTCCTCCCACTATATGTATATATGACCATTCCTCCCACTATGTCATCACCATGGACGAGCAGAACAAGATAACAAATCAATCTGAGGAATACGGACATAACTGGCTAATAACAGAACATTACAATATAACACTGGGATGGAATCAGAGAACATACGTGTAGAGGAATACTTAGTTCCTGAGTCACTGTACGATTCCTCTCTATGGACGGACTTTGGCCGAGATTTCTTGGGTTTGGGCTTGGGCTTAGGCCGTCCTATTCCCTGCTCCTCTAGGATCTCTTGCTGTTTCCTTCTGAGATATTCCTGTTTAATAAGCTCCCGTCTGGCCTTTTCCTCGTCCTTCCGTATCCGATCCTCCTCGGCTTTGCGTCTAAGAATGAAACCATGGACATAGGGTGCTTACAGTGTGTGCATGAAAGCACAGAAACCAGCCAGACCACGGCGTAAATCTGATCCGCTCAGCCCACGGAGCCACCACTGATGTAAGCCGGGAGGCTACCTGCAAGGTTATAAAGTAATCCGAGAGCAGCCAACCAATCGGGAGCTATGGATATCGCCACCTTCCCAAAACCGTATTGCTAGGGATAAGTTGGAGGTGACATATATATAATCGGGTTACATTTATTACCTATCTTTTAAAGCAGGGGTTTATTTTTTTTAATGCAGATAATGGTCTAAGCATATTATAGCGTTATCGATATATAACACTGTATAACGTATATGGTGCAGGTGCCGTACTTACCGAGCTTCATCTCTCTTCATTTCAACGTCCGCTTCCAGCTGCTGTTTCCGCAGTCGGGCTTCCTCTGCTTTCTTTTGCTGCTTCAACAGGAAGGCGGCGCGTTTCTTAGCGAGCTCATCCTCCGCTTTCTGATCATCCTGGAAGCGTCAGCAGGTGAACAATCAGGAGATGGTCACTTCTACAACAGTACAGCTCCATACATCACACAGCACAGCTCCATACATCACACAGCACAGCACCATACATCACAGCACTTTCCCTACAGTACAGCTCCATACATCACACAGCACTTTCCCTACAGTACAGCTCCATACATCACACAGCACTTTCCCTACAGTACAGCTCCATACATCACACAGCACTTTCCCTACAGTACAGCTCCATGCATCACACGGCACTTTCCCTACAGTACAGCTCCATACATCACACGGCACTTTCCCTACAGTACAGCACCATACATCACAGCACTTTCCCTACAGTACAGCTCCATACATCACACAGCACTTTCCCTACAGTACAGCACCATACATCACAGCACTTTCCCTACAGTACAGCTCCATACATCACACAGCACTTTCCCTACAGTACAGCACCATACATCACACAGCACTTTCCCTACAGTACAGCTCCATACATCACACAGCACAGCTCCATACATCACACAGCACTTTTCCTACATCACACAGCACTTTCCCTACAGTACAGCTCCATACATCACACAGCACAGCTCCATACATCACACAGCACTTTCCCTACAGTACAGCACCATACATCACAGCACTTTCCCTACAGTACAGCTCCATACATCACACAGCACTTTCCCTACAGTACAGCACCATACATCACACAGCACTTTCCCTACAGTACAGCTCCATACATCACACAGCACTTTCCCTACAGTACAGCTCCATACATCACACAGCACTTTCCCTACAGTACAGCTCCATGCATCACACGGCACTTTCCCTACAGTACAGATCCATGCATCACACAGCACTTTCCCTACAGTACAGCTCCATACATCACACAGCACTTTCCCTACAGTACAGCGCCATACATCACACAGCACTTTCCCTACAGTACAGCTCCATACATCACACAGCACTTTCCCTACAGTACAGCTCCATACATCACACAGCACAGCTCCATACATCACACAGCACTTTTCCTACATCACACAGCACTTTCCCTACAGTACAGCTCCATACATCACACAGCACTTTCCCTACAGTACAGCTCCATACATCACACAGCACTTTCCCTACAGTACAGCTCCATACATCACACAGTACTTTCCCTACAGTACAGCTCCATACATCACACAGCACTTTCCCTACAGTACAGCTCCATACATCACACAGCACTTTCCCTACAGTACAGCTCCATACATCACACAGCACTTTCCCTACAGTACAGCTCCATACATCACACAGCACAGCTCCATACATCACACAGCACTTTCCCTACAGTACAGCTCCATACATCACACAACACTTTCCCTACAGTACAGCTCCATACATCACACAGCACAGCTCCATACATCACACAGCACTTTCCCTACAGTACAGCTCCATACATCACACAGCACCATACATCACTTTCCCTACAGTACAGCTTCATGCATTACACAGCACTTTCCCTACATTACAGCTCCATACATCACTTTCCCTACAGCCCAGCTCCATACATCACACAGCACTTTCCCTACAGTACAGCTCCATACATCACACAGCACTTTCCCTACAGCACAGCTCCATACATCACACAGCACTTTCCCTACAGTACAGCTCCATACATCACACAGCACTTTCCCTACAGCACAGCTCCATGCATCACACAGCACTTTTCCTACAGCACAGCTCCATGCATCACACAGCACTTTCCCTACAGTACAGCTCCATACATCACACAGCACTTTCCCTACAGTACAGCTCCATACATCACACAGCACTTTCCCTACAGTACAGCTCCATACATCACACAGCACTTTCCCTACAGTACAGCTCCATACATCACACAGCACTTTCCCTACAGTACAGCTCCATACATCACACAGCACTTTCCCTACAGTACAGCTCCATACATCACACAGCACTTTCCCTACAGTACTGCTCCATACATCACACAGCACTTTCCCTACAGTACAGCTCCATACATCACACAGCACTTTCCCTACAGTACAGCTCCATACATCACACAGCACTTTCCCTACACTACAGCTCCATACATCACACAGCACTTTCCCTACATCACACAGCACTTTCCCTACATCACACAGCACTTTCCCTACATCACACAGCACAGCTCCATACATCACACAGCACTTTCCCTACAGTACAGCTCCATACATCACACAGCACTTTCCCTACAGTAAAGCTACATACATCACACAGCACTTTCCCTCCAGTACAGCTCCATACATCACACGGCACTTTCCCTACAGTACAGCTCCATACATCACACAGCACTTTCCCTACAGTACAGCTCCATGCATCACACGGCACTTTCCCTACAGTACAGCTCCATACATCACACGGCACTTTCCCTACAGTACAGCACCATACATCACAGCACTTTCCCTACAGTACAGCTCCATACATCACACAGCACTTTCCCTACAGTACAGCTCCATACATCACACAGCACAGCTCCATACATCACACAGCACTTTCCCTGCCCTCCCACATTGCCATTAACCTGACTGAGGATCATCTACTCCCATCTCTGATGCTGAAACACCCACTCCGTACTCTGTCTCCCTGACCACTCCTGCATGACATCACACAGCAGTGCTCAGCTATTGCCCAGCAAGCCTAGAATGAGCAGATACAGCAGCAGATTCAGAGTGGGTATTGCCGGCAACATGCCCAGAGCCAGCAGTATGAATGGACGCACGCAACAGCTGAAAGTGGGTCAGTATATTGGCAGCCCCGGCAGCGTGCCCAGAACCGGCATTCCCCGGCAGCGTGCCCAGAACCGGCATTCCCCGGCAGCGTGCCCAGAACCGGCATTCCCCGGCAGCGTGCCCAGAACCGGCATTCCCCGGCAGCGTGCCCAGAACTGGCATTCCCGGCAGCTTTCCCAGAACCGGCATTCCCGGCAGCGAGGATGGACGCATGTAACAGCTGAAAGTGGGTCATTATATGGTAATATACAGTCAGAAATGCTGCTCTGAGGCAAGCATAAACAAAGCCTTTAAGACAAGGCTGCAGCATTATTTAACACGTTTCAGTAAACTTTGAGCGCTGCACACCCAATATTTTGAATTTACTAAAACTATGAATACAAGTGTCATGGTGTTTACTGGTAAAACCATTGGTGTATTTCCCACACAAATCTACAACGCTGCTGTAACACAGGAGGGGTCTCCTCACATCCAGACACCATGAGGAGCTGGCAGCTACATAATACTAGGAGTTTACTTAGTGTTGTCTACGCTCAGCTAATCGGTAATGCAGGAATAAAGTGTTACTAAGAGCTACTTGCCTTAAAGAAAAAGCCAACACCGGATTTCTGATCTTCGCCAATAATGTCCGTGGATTTCTCGGCCTGCTCAATTTCTTCATCGGTCTCTTTCAGCTCAGACAGATCCACCTCGATCAGACTAGTTTTGCTCTTCAGCTGCTCATCCACTGGGACATTCTCTTTCCCAGATGTCTCCGAGGAACCCACGCCAGCCGCGCGCAAACTGTTTATAGCATCTCTGTGCATCTGTTCAGAAATAATATTTGCATCCCTAGAGGTGGACAGAACAAACGTCCTCTGGTTATTCTCATCGTGTAGTCGGAAACCGCCCGCGGATTTATCCTGACCACGACCATCTCCTTGCTCAGCGCCGTTGTCTAGGACAAGATCTTCCGTGGGGACGATGGGCGATTTCAGAGCATGAACTGGTTTTAAATGGGGCAGAGTTTCTATACTTTGGGCCGGAGTAATTATACGAGAGGTTTTATCTTTAGATGATTTATGGTCAAATGTCCGGGATGAGCGTGTGTTTCGGCCCTGACCAAATCGCTGAGCTTTGCGAGGTCCCGTGGCAACCCCCGTGGGGGACAAAGGTTCCACGAACTGAATGGGAGGTTTTAACTTATGGTCCTGTTGAGTGTTATTTTTCGGGGTTGGCACCGCAGAGGCTGGCACCTTCATAAGCATCTCTTGCTGCTGGGAGATTTTCAGTATAGCCTGCTGTAAGGTGCTGATGGTTTCGTTCAGCTTCTCAATGGAGAGGTCGCACTCACTGGCATCTATCTCAGAGTCAATGTCGTCAGGACTGGCATCAGCGATGATGCCGCAGACACCGCCTTCTTCCGAATCCAGCTCTTTTGGCTTTTGATCAAAAAAGTCTTGAAACTTAGGTTCTTTGGAGACCTCGCTTGCCAGGTCCGTTTTCTCCAGGTACTGTTCCGCCTTAAAGCTCATGGTGATCACGGGATTGCAATCCTCTGTGTTCTGCTTGGCATGGTCCTTGGAGCAATGTTCTGGCTTCAGTGGATGAGAAGTTCCTTCATGTTTGCCTTTCTTCACAACATGCAAAAAGGCCTCTTTCCCCAGCTTTAGGCGCTGCCGCGCGGACAGCGACTCCATCTTTTTCTTCTGCGCCTCGATGGCCCTACGTTTCTCCTCCAGCTGCATGTGTAGTTGCACGAGTTCGGATGCCAGGACATTTGTGTGGTCTTTGTTTTGCCTGCCAGGGCTCTGCTCTCTCCGTTGCTTCCAGGTGGTGGTCAATGGAGGGAGGCAGCACTCGGAACCGTCCGGCGTGGTCTTCTGTGAGCTGCTGGTACTAGACTTAGTTTCGTAACTGTTTAGTCTCTGAAACTTCCTCTCTGCAAAGCTGGTCATTCGCACATTTCCACTGGCCAGAGAGACGCTGCTAACCTGGGAGATGGTGCTCAGGCAGGGGCTAGAGCGCCCGCTCCAGTCATCTTTGTCATCGTGCTCCTTCACTTTCATGTCTTCCTGCAACTTGGCAGACTCCTCTTCCCCGATGTATTTACGGGAAGGAAGATGTTCCGGTTCGCACTCTTCCAGGTCTAGGTTGTCGGAATCGGAATCGTTCC
Organism: Taudactylus pleione; assembly: GCA_031769625.1. Taxonomy (NCBI): domain Eukaryota; kingdom Metazoa; phylum Chordata; class Amphibia; order Anura; family Myobatrachidae; genus Taudactylus; species Taudactylus pleione. The sequence continues at coordinate 1,486,295 of JAUIMM010000925.1, forward strand.
GTAACACTGTCCACGTGCTTTCTGGATCAGGTAGTTTGTCTACTGTATGATGTGGCGGTCTCTCTTCGGAAACACAGTCCGCTTTAGCGTCATGGAGGAAAAAGCCGCTGCTGGGCTGCCCCAACGGATCAATGCTGCTTGTCGCAAGGGGCCTAAACGTACTGCTGCCGGTGTCCATGGACTGTGCAGGCTCTATCTTAGGACAGTCTGCAGCAGGAAACTCTGAACTGCTAACAGGGGTGAATGTTCTGTTCAAGTCATGCGCCGTGTGATTAGTGGTCACTTTCTTCCTAGGAAACGACCCCTCATTGTGACGTCTAGAGACAAATCCCCTCGGCCTGCCTTCGCCATACTCCTCTCTCTTGTGAACGATTAGCTTTTCTTTTGCCGGTTTAAGAACAGCCGGCATTAGAGGCTCCAGGTAGAAGCTCTCCGGCTTGCTCTCCGCATCTCCTTCTGGTGGCCTTCTTGGGGACCTTGCTGTGACCTGCTGACTGGAGTCCCGGGAGGAGATGCTCTGTAACTCCAGGTCTCCTTGGCTTGAGGTCTCATCTGATCTTATAAATGCAACAAGCTCTTCCTCATCATCTTCCATATCTACATTTCCTATCAGGTTCCTGATGGGCGCAGATGAAGTTGGTAGGTAGTGCTTCGGCGTTGCATTGATGATGTTGGACGCTAGACTGTCCTTACTGATTGACCTTGCAAGGCTGATGCTATCGCCAGATGCTGCATCGACATCATCCGCACAGTGAAGGGCAAATGGCGGTTGGGACAGGGGTCTGCATGGAAATGAGAAACAGGCTCTGGTCACCATCAACGTCAAAAGAAACGTTACCGCAAATACATTATATAGTATAAAAAGCAACAATAAACACAGACATTGTATATCAAGAGATATCAAAATAAGAGTTTTCAAGCCATTTTGATGTTCAGTGCTCTCAGCCGGTTTTGCATCATATACAGATTGTGACATTATCCAGTATATGTCAATATGTTTTAGAATGCTAACTAGTTAGCTATTACAAATGTATTGTTATGAGACAAGATATACTTAAGCCTGTGTCAACATAGTTTTACCTTCAACTACACACCATAAATGCTAGCTATTACAAATGTATTGTTATGAGACAAGATATACTTAAGCCTGTGTCAACATAGTTTTACCTTCAACTACACACCATAAATGCTAGCTATTACAAATGTATTGTTATGAGACAAGATATACTTAAGCCTGTGTTAACATAGTTTTACCTTCATCTACACAAAATACACACCATAAATGCTAGCTATTACAAATGCATTGTTATGAGACAATATATACTTAAGCCTGTGTCAACATAGTCTTACCTTCAACTACACACCATAAATGTACTGACTTCCAATATACATAATTGAGGCAACAGTGCCCCCTACTGTCTGTTAATATTTGTGTGTATTGCGAAAGATGACCTTTATACCTTTTAAAATGCCTATTCAGGAGTTTTTCCCCTCAGCATCTAGCCTATATAAGCTGTACTGTGTCGGTATAGAGGGAGCCTTATTCCTGGAACACCACTGACTGCAGAAGTGCCAGGACGTTTGAACATAATCCAGTCTCTAGATGCTGAGAGAAGGGCTCCTGGATTTGCTGATGTGATTGCTGTATATACTGAATTAATAAACAACTGTAGCTAAGTATTGTATTATATTTACACTTTTATGTTCAATTTGTTTGTTTAAGTATCATTTCTGGGAATCCACCCATCTGGGATCTTTTAGTTGGAACCCACTTGAAACACATTGTATAATCCATTCAGAGATTCTGCAACACAATGTTTCCCATAGACACAAAAGCGCTTTGGAAACAAGAAAGAAAAAAAACAAGATTCAAAATGGATCATTGAAGCAGCAACCAAACAAAGCAGCGGAGTTGTTCCTACTACGGGATATATGGCGGGTTTATGTCCTCTACGGGTAAAGGGACAGGGTTTAATCTGTATTGTTACGATCCATGTACCGGATTCAGAGATGAGCGCTAATGAAGCCGCCATTACGACGGTGTACGCAGCTGCTGTGAGGAAATATGCAAATGTCGCAGACGCCAGGAGATGTATTTAGACGCCCAATTGTGACTTCGCATCGCCGAGCTTCAGCGTACAAAGGTGCGGCACCGCTCGCATATCTTCCGATTATTGCTCTTCTGAATAACCCTTTGGTCAAACAGAACTGGAGCACTTTTCTTGCGTACAGGATCGCAGCTGCAGGATGTGACACGCTCCCGAAACTGTTGCGACATGCCTGCGTTCATTGCATACTCCCCGTTACCTGCCCCAATGCACCTTGACTGTCAATCACACTGCGAGTAACTCTTGGTGCATGCGGACTGCGACTTAGACACATGCGCAGTTTACCAATAATCGCTTAACTGAGATAATATCGGCATAGCGTACACCTGTGAATGAGGCCCTATGCACCCACCACAAGGAGTCAGGCAACGAGAGGATGGCTACAGAGAGCAAAGGCTTCTGGGACAGGCAGATACACCATTACAGCAGCTACGGGAAGTCCTGATTTATCTTATCAGACAAATACAAGGTAGAAAGTAAAATAGGCCTTTAATTCACTTTTAGCCCAATCACCGAGAATATAATTATTAAATCACTTTGTCATTTTCCTATTTGTTTCCAAAATGTGCTTTAAATATTTCATGTGTCCTATTTTCTTTGCTCTGCGACACAGCCCTAGGGTACATTCACCAACCCATTACCTGGGAACAAGGGACAGACCTAAGCCGTGGTTACTCACCGTGGCCTTTTCTCTGCCCAGGCCATCACGGACGATCGAGGAGAGACATCAGAGCGCGTCAAGGAATTGGAACGATCTCTGTGATCTAAATGTGAAAATGATGACATAGTAACCCAGTGCTGCATATATCATATTACTGTATACATTATAAACAGCTGATGACAGGTTATAACATGGGGACCATCGCTGGGCTCCTATGTACAGTATAATGCACTGTATAGCATCACTGTGACCAGTCAGGATAATTATGGGCTTTATCACGCCGTGTATCTCCTCCACACAAAGCCAGATACCGGTCTCTGACGCACGTACCGGTATTTCTACAGGTGATCCTACAATAATTGCAGAAAAGCAAAGTAATCCTTTTGGGTATTGGTGTTTATCGTTTCACCCGATTGCTGATCAATCATGGAACCAGATACTTACTGGGGCTGTCATCCGACTGAACCGTCTTCTGCTGCTTTTGTCTTAAGGGCAGTAGCGGATGGGGCGGTCCGAAGGCTGCGCTTCCTTTCCCGCTAAACAGTGATTAATACAACATGTAAATCTTGCACAAGGCTCAGTAACAAAAGGACAGTACATCGGGGTGAACAAATATTACTAGAAAACTGCTTTTATGAAATGAGCCCCATTTTCTGATTCATCGTTGGTGAACGCAAAGCAGGAATTGGAATCGCTGTACAACGCATCCTAACGTTTAACGGAACACCACTAAGCACAAACCTAGATGTAGGGCCAACGCCTTGGGATTAGCGCTACATATCCCTCCCTCCCTGTATTACACTTTACTCTGACACTGCCCCATATAATACACTGACACAGCTCCATATAATACACTGACACTGCTCCATATAATACACTGACACTGCTCCATATAATACACTTTACACTAACACTGCCCCATATAATAGACTAACACTGACACTGGGCCATATAATACACTGACACTGCTCCATATAATACACTGACACTGCCCCATATAATACACTGACACTGCTCCATATAATACACTGACACTGCTCCATATAATACACTGACACTGCTCCATATAATACACTGACACTGCCCCATATAATACACTGACACTGCTCCATATAATACACTGACACTGCTCCATATAATACACTGACACTGCTCCATATAATACACTGACACTGCTCCATATAATACACTTTACACTAACACTGCTCCATATAATAGACTAACACTGACACTGCCCCATATAATAGACTAACACTGACTTCTCCACATCCTCAGGCTGCAGGTAACTTCTGCTGCTGGCTTCAAATATGGTCTGAGCTGTCGTCGGTGAATCCGATGTGCTGGCTGGACTGGCCATGAAACTTCGCTTTGTCGCATTGGAAATGGGAATCTGGGGTCGGCTGCTTTTATGCGGCAATAACGCTTTAGCTGGAGAAAGTTTACATAAGAAAAATAAAAATTCAACCAAACAGCAGGATACACAGAATCTATGCCAAGATGATTATTCTCCATGCAAAATCTCACCATCTTCAATCAATACAATATAGATTACTTTACACTAGTTATCAAGTGGCCAAACTCACGCAAATACACTGTATGACAGGGAGAGAGATAGGAGAAAGGTGTATGTTGTACTGCCCTCTAGTGGTGGGTGCCATATACACAGCCATATTACTAGGATGTAGATAATGTAAGATCATTAGGATGATAAATACACTGTATGACAGGGTGAGAGATAGGAGAAAGGTGTATGTTGTACTGCCCTCTAGTGGTGGGTGCCATATACACAGCCATATTACTAGGATGTAGATAATGTAAGATCATTAGGATGATAAATACTCTGTATGACAGGGAGAGAGATAGGAGAAAGGTGTATGTTGTACTGCCCTCTAGTGGTGGGTGCCATATACACAGCCATATTACTAGGATGTAGATAATGTAAGATCATTAGGATGATAAATACACTGTATGACAGGGTGAGAGATAGGAGAAAGGTGTATGTTGTACTGCCCTCTAGTGGTGGGTGCCATATACACAGCCATATTACTAGGATGTAGATAATGTAAGATCATTAGGATGATAAATACTCTGTATGACAGGGAGAGAGATAGGAGAAAGGTGTATGTTGTACTGCCCTCTAGTGGTGGGTGCCATATACACAGCCATATTACTAGGATGTAGATAATGTAAGATCATTAGGATGATAAATACTCTGTATGACAGGGAGAGAGATAGGAGAAAGGTGTATGTTGTACTGCCCTCTAGTGGTGGGTGCCATATACACAGCCATATTACTAGGATGTAGATAATGTAAGATCATTAGGATGATAAATACACTGTACGACAAGGTGAGAGATAGGAGAAAGGTGTATGTAGTACTGCCCTCTAGTGGTGGATGCCATATACACAGCCATATTACTAGGATGTAGATAATGTAAGATCATTAGGATGATAAATACACTGTATGACAGGGTGAGAGATAGGAGAAAGGTGTATGTTGTACTGCCCTCTAGTGGTGGGTGCCATATACACAGCCATATTACTAGGATGTAGATAATGTAAGATCATTAGGATGATAAATACACAGTATGACAGGGTGAGAGATAGGAGATAAAGGTGTATGTAGTACTGCCCTCTAGTGGTGGGTGCCATATACACAGCCATATTACTAGGATGTAGATAATGTAAGACCATTAGGATGATAAATACACTGTATGACAGGGTGAGAGATAGGAGAAAGGTGTATGTTGTACTGCCCTCTAGTGGTGGGTGCCATATACACAGCCATATTACTAGGATGTAGATAATGTAAGATCATTAGGATGATAAATACACTGTATGACAGGGTGAGAGATAGGAGAAAGGTGTATGTTGTACTGCCCTCTAGTGGTGGGTGCCATATACACAGCCATATTACTAGGATGTAGATAATGTAAGATCATTAGGATGATAAATACACTGTATGACAGGGTGAGAGATAGGAGAAAGGTGTATGTTGTACTGCCCTCTAGTGGTGGGTGCCATATACACAGCCATATTACTAGGATGTAGATAATGTAAGATCATTAGGATGATAAATACACTGTATGACAGGGTGAGAGATAGGAGAAAGGTGTATGCTGTACTGCCCTCTAGTGGTGGGTGCCATATACACAGCCATATTACTAGGATGTAGATAATGTAAGATCATTAGGATGATAAATACTCTGTATGACAGGGAGAGAGATAGGAGAAAGGTGTATATTGTACTGCCCTCTAGTGGTGGGTGCCATATACACAGCCATATTACTAGGATGTAGATAATGTAAGATCATTAGGATGATAAATACACTGTACGACAGGGTGAGAGATAGGAGAAAGGTGTATGTTGTACTGCCCTCTAGTGGTGGGTGCCATATACACAGCCATATTACTAGGATGTAGATAATGTAAGATCATTAGGATGATAAATACACTGTATGACAGGGTGAGAGATAGGAGAAAGGTGTATGTTGTACTGCCCTCTAGTGGTGGGTGCCATATACACAGCCATATTACTAGGATGTAGATAATGTAAGATCATTAGGATGATAAATACACTGTATGACAGGGTGAGAGATAGGAGAAAGGTGTATGTTGTACTGCCCTCTAGTGGTGGGTGCCATATACACAGCCATATTACTAGGATGTAGATAATGTAAGATCATTAGGATGATAAATACTCTGTATGACAGGGAGAGAGATAGGAGAAAGGTGTATGTTGTACTGCCCTCTAGTGGTGGATGCCATATACACAGCCATATTACTAGGATGTAGATAATGTAAGATCATTAGGATGATAAATACACTGTATGACAGGGTGAGAGATAGGAGAAAGGTGTATGTTGTACTGCCCTCTAGTGGTGGGTGCCATATACACAGCCATATTACTAGGATGTAGATAATGTAAGATCATTAGGATGATAAATACACTGTATGACAGGGTGAGAGATAGGAGATAAAGGTGTATGTTGTACTGCCCTCTAGTGGTGGGTGCCATATACACAGCCATATTACTAGGATGTAGATAATGTAAGACCATTAGGATGATAAATACACTGTATGACAGGGTGAGAGATAGGAGAAAGGTGTATGTTGTACTGCCCTCTAGTGGTGGATGCCATATACACAGCCATATTACTAGGATGTAGATAATGTAAGATCATTAGGATGATAAATACACTGTATGACAGGGTGAGAGATAGGAGAAAGGTGTATGTTGTACTGCCCTCTAGTGGTGGGTGCCATATACACAGCCATATTACTAGGATGTAGATAATGTAAGATCATTAGGATGATAAATACTCTGTATGACAGGGAGAGAGATAGGAGAAAGGTGTATATTGTACTGCCCTCTAGTGGTGGGTGCCATATACACAGCCATATTACTAGGATGTAGATAATGTAAGATCATTAGGATGATAAATACACTGTATGACAGGGTGAGAGATAGGAGAAAGGTGTATGTTGTACTGCCCTCTAGTGGTGGATGCCATATACACAGCCATATTACTAGGATGCAGAGATAATGTAAGATCATTAGGATGATAAATACACTGTATGACAGGGAGAGAGATAGGAGAAAGGTGTATGTTGTACTGCCCTCTAGTGGTGGATGCCATATACACAGCCATATTACTAGGATGTAGATAATGTAAGATCATTAGGATGATAAATACACTGTATGACAGGGTGAGAGATAGGAGAAAGGTGTATGTTGTACTGCCCTCTAGTGGTGGGTGCCATATACACAGCCATATTACTAGGATGTAGATAATGTAAGATCATTAGGATGATAAATACACTGTACGACAGGGTGAGAGATAGGAGAAAGGTGTATGTTGTACTGCCCTCTAGTGGTGGGTGCCATATACACAGCCATATTACTAGGATGTAGATAATGTAAGATCATTAGGATGATAAATACACTGTACAACAGGGTGAGAGATAGGAGAAAGGTGTATGTTGTACTGCCCTCTAGTGGTGGATGCCATATACACAGCCATATTACTAGGATATAGATAATGTAAGATCATTAGGATGATAAATACTCTGTACGACAGGGTGAGAGATAGGAGAAAGGTGTATGTTGTACTGCCCTCTAGTGGTGGGTGCCATATACACAGCCATATTACTAGGATGTAGATAATGTAAGATCATTAGGATGATAAATACTCTGTATGACAGGGTGAGAGATAGGAGAAAGGTGTATGTTGTACTGCCCTCTAGTGGTGGGTGCCATATACACAGCCATATTACTAGGATGTAGATAATGTAAGATCATTAGGATGATAAATACTCTGTATGACAGGGTGAGAGATAGGAGAGACAGGTGTATGTTGTACTGCCCTCTAGTGGTGGATGCCATATACACAGCCATATTACTAGGATGTAGATAATGTAAGATCATTAGGATGATAAATACACTGTATGACAGGGTGAGAGATAGGAGAAAGGTGTATGTTGTACTACCCTCTAGTGGTGGGTGCCATATACACAGCCATATTACTAGGATGTAGATAATGTAAGATCATTAGGATGATAAATACACTGTATGACAGGGTGAGAGATAGGAGAAAGGTGTATGTTGTACTGCCCTCTAGTGGTGGGTGCCATATACACAGCCATATTACTAGGATGTAGATAATGTAAGATCATTAGGATGATAAATACACTGTATGACAGGGAGAGAGATAGGAGAAAGGTGTATGTTGTACTGCCCTCTAGTGGTGGGTGCCATATACACAGCCATATTACTAGGATGTAGATAATGTAAGATCATTAGGATGATAAATACACTGTATGACAGGGTGAGAGATAGGAGAAAGGTGTATGTTGTACTGCCCTCTAGTGGTGGACGCCATATACACAGCCATATTACTAGGATGTAGATAATGTAAGATCATTAGGATGATAAATACACTGTATGACAGGGTGAGAGATAGGAGAAAGGTGTATGTTGTACTGCCCTCTAGTGGTGGGTGCCATATACACCGCCATATTACTAGGATGTAGATAATGTAAGATCATTAGGATGATAAATACACTGTATGACAGGGTGAGAGATAGGAGAAAGGTGTATGTTGTACTGCCCTCTAGTGGTGGGTGCCATATACACAGCCATATTACTAGGATGTAGATAATGTAAGATCATTAGGATGATAAATACACTGTATGACAGGGTGAGAGATAGGAGAAAGGTGTATGTTGTACTGCCCTCTAGTGGTGGGTGCCATATACACAGCCATATTACTAGGATGTAGATAATGTAAGATCATTAGGATGATAAATACACTGTATGACAGGGTGAGAGATAGGAGAAAGGTGTATGTAGTACTGCCCTCTAGTGGTGGGTGCCATATACACAGCCATATTACTAGGATGTAGAGATAATGTAAGATCATTAGGATGATAAATACACTGTATGACAGGGAGAGAGATAGGAGAAAGGTGTATGTTGTACTGCCCTCTAGTGGTGGGTGCCATATACACAGCCATATTACTAGGATGTAGATAATGTAAGATCATTAGGATGATAAATACACTGTATGACAGGGTGAGAGATAGGAGAAAGGTGTATGTAGTACTGCCCTCTAGTGGTGGGTGCCATATACACAGCCATATTACTAGGATGTAGATAATGTAAGATCATTAGGATGATAAATACACTGTATTACAGGGTGAGAGATAGGAGAAAGGTGTATGTTGTACTGCCCTCTAGTGGTGGATGCCATATACACAGCCATATTACTAGGATGTAGATAATGTAAGATCATTAGGATGATAAATACACTGTATGACAGGGTGAGAGATAGGAGATAAAGGTGTATGTTGTACTGCCCTCTAGTGGTGGATGCCATATACACAGCCATATTACTAGGATGTAGATAATGTAAGATCATTAGGATGATAAATACACTGTATGACAGGGTGAGAGATAGGAGAAAGGTGTATGTTGTACTACCCTCTAGTGGTGGGTGCCATATACACAGCCATATTACTAGGATGTAGATAATGTAAGATCATTAGGATGATAAATACACTGTATGACAGGGTGAGAGATAGGAGAAAGGTGTATGTTGTACTGCCCTCTAGTGGTGGGTGCCATATACACAGCCATATTACTAGGATGTAGATAATGTAAGATCATTAGGATGATAAATACACTGTATGACAGGGAGAGAGATAGGAGAAAGGTGTATGTTGTACTGCCCTCTAGTGGTGGGTGCCATATACACAGCCATATTACTAGGATGTAGATAATGTAAGATCATTAGGATGATAAATACACTGTATGACAGGGTGAGAGATAGGAGAAAGGTGTATGTTGTACTGCCCTCTAGTGGTGGGTGCCATATACACAGCCATATTACTAGGATGTAGATAATGTAAGATCATTAGGATGATAAATACACTGTATGACAGGGTGAGAGATAGGAGAAAGGTGTATGTTGTACTGCCCTCTAGTGGTGGACGCCATATACACAGCCATATTACTAGGATGTAGATAATGTAAGATCATTAGGATGATAAATACACTGTATGACAGGGTGAGAGATAGGAGAAAGGTGTATGTAGTACTGCCCTCTAGTGGTGGGTGCCATATACACAGCCATATTACTAGGATGTAGATAATGTAAGATCATTAGGATGATAAATACACTGTATGACAGGGTGAGAGATAGGAGAAAGGTGTATGTTGTACTGCCCTCTAGTGGTGGATGCGATATACACAGCCATATTACTAGGATGTAGATAATGTAAGATCATTAGGATGATAAATACACTGTATGACAGGGTAAGAGATAGGAGAAAGGTGTATGTTGTACTGCCCCCTAGTGGTGGGTGCCATATACACCGCCATATTACTAGGATGTAGATAATGTAAGATCATTAGGATGATAAATACACTGTATGACAGGGTGAGAGATAGGAGAAAGGTGTATGTTGTACTGCCCTCTAGTGGTGGGTGCCATATACACAGCCATATTACTAGGATGTAGATAATGTAAGATCATTAGGATGATAAATACACTGTATGACAGGGTGAGAGATAGGAGAAAGGTGTATGTTGTACTGCCCTCTAGTGGTGGGTGCCATATACACAGCCATATTACTAGGATGTAGATAATGTAAGATCATTAGGATGATAAATACACTGTATGACAGGGTGAGAGATAGGAGAAAGGTGTATGTAGTACTGCCCTCTAGTGGTGGGTGCCATATACACAGCCATATTACTAGGATGTAGAGATAATGTAAGATCATTAGGATGATAAATACACTGTATTACAGGGTGAGAGATAGGAGAAAGGTGTATGTTGTACTGCCCTCTAGTGGTGGGTGCCATATACACAGCCATATTACTAGGATGTAGATAATGTAAGATCATTAGGATGATAAATACACTGTATGACAGGGAGAGAGATAGGAGAAAGGTGTATGTTGTACTGCCCTCTAGTGGTGGGTGCCATATACACAGCCATATTACTAGGATGTAGATAATGTAAGACCATTAGGATGATAAATACACTGTATGACAGGGTGAGAGATAGGAGAAAGGTGTATGTTGTACTGCCCTCTAGTGGTGGGTGCCATATACACAGCCATATTACTAGGATGTAGAGATAATGTAAGATCATTAGGATGATAAATACACTGTATGACAGGGTGAGAGATAGGAGAAAGGTGTATGTTGTACTGCCCTCTAGTGGTGGGTGCCATATACACAGCCATATTACTAGGATGTAGAGATAATGTAAGATCATTAGGATGATAAATACACTGTATTACAGGGTGAGAGATAGGAGAAAGGTGTATGTTGTACTGCCCTCTAGTGGTGGGTGCCATATACACAGCCATATTACTAGGATGTAGATAATGTAAGATCATTAGGATGATAAATACACTGTATGACAGGGTGAGAGATAGGAGAAAGGTGTATGTTGTACTGCCCTCTAGTGGTGGGTGCCATATACACAGCCATATTACTAGGATGTAGATAATGTAAGATCATTAGGATGATAAATACACTGTATGACAGGGTGAGAGATAGGAGAAAGGTGTATGTTGTACTGCCCTCTAGTGGTGGGTGCCATATACACAGCCATATTACTAGGATGTAGAGATAATGTAAGATTATTAGGATGATAAATACACTGTATGACAGGGTGAGAGATAGGAGAAAGGTGTATGTTGTACTGCCCTCTAGTGGTGGGTGCCATATACACAGCCATATTACTAGGATGTAGATAATGTAAGATCATTAGGATGATAAATACACTGTATGACAGGGTGAGAGATAGGAGAAAGGTGTATGTTGTACTGCCCTCTAGTGGTGGGTGCCATATACACAGCCATATTACTAGGATGTAGATAATGTAAGATCATTAGGATGATAAATACACTGTATGACAGGGTGAGAGATAGGAGAAAGGTGTATGTTGTACTGCCCTCTAGTGGTGGGTGCCATATACACAGCCATATTACTAGGATGTAGAGATAATGTAAGATTATTAGGATGATAAATACACTGTATGACAGGGTGAGAGATAGGAGAAAGGTGTATGTTGTACTGACCTCTAGTGGTGGATGCCATATACACAGCCATATTACTAGGATGTAGATAATGTAAGATCATTAGGATGATAAATACACTGTATGACAGGGAGAGAGATAGGAGAAAGGTGTATGTTGTACTGCCCTCTAGTGGTGGGTGCCATATACACAGCCATATTACTAGGATGTAGAGATAATGTAAGATCATTAGGATGATAAATACACTGTATGACAGGGAGAGAGAGAGAGAGAAAGGTGTATGTTGTACTGCCCTCTAGTGGTGGGTGCCATATACACAGCAATATTACTAGGATGTAGATAATGTAAGATCATTAGGATGATAAATACACTGTATGACAGGGTGAGAGATAGGAGATAAAGGTGTATGTTGTACTGCCCTCTAGTGGTGGGTGCCATATACACAGCCATATTACTAGGATGTAGATAATGTAAGATCATTAGGATGATAAATACACTGTATGACAGGGTGAGAGATAGGAGATAAAGGTGTATGTTGTACTGCCCTCTAGTGGCGGATGCCATATACACAGCCATATTACTAGGATGTAGAGATAATGTAAGATCATTAGGATGATAAATACACTGTATGACAGGGTGAGAGATAGGAGAAAGGTGTATGTAGTACTGCCCTCTAGTGGTGGGTGCCATATACACAGCCATATTACTAGGATGTAGATAATGTAAGATCATTAGGATGATAAATACACTGTATGACAGGGTGAGAGATAGGAGAAAGGTGTATGTAGTACTGCCCTCTAGTGGTGGATGCCATATACACAGCCATATTACTAGGATGTAGATAATGTAAGATCATTAGGATGATAAATACACTGTATGACAGGGTGAGAGATAGGAGAAAGGTGTATGTTGTACTGCCCTCTAGTGGTGGGTGCCATATACACAGCCATATTACTAGGATGTAGATAATGTAAGATCATTAGGATGATAAATACACTGTATGACAGGGTGAGAGATAGGAGAAAGGTGTATGTTGTACTGCCCTCTAGTGGCGGATGCCATATACACAGCCATATTACTAGGATGTAGATAATGTAAGATCATTAGGATGATAAATACACTGTATGACAGGGTGAGAGATAGGAGATAAAGGTGTATGTAGTACTGCCCTCTAGTGGTGGGTGCCATATACACAGCCATATTACTAGGATGTAGATAATGTAAGATCATTAGGATGATAAATACACTGTATGACAGGGTGAGAGATAGGAGATAAAGGTGTATGTTGTACTGCCCTCTAGTGGTGGGTGCCATATACACAGCCATATTACTAGGATGTAGATAATGTAAGATCATTAGGATGATAAATACACTGTATGACAGGGTGAGAGATAGGAGATAAAGGTGTATGTTGTACTGCCCTCTAGTGGTGGGTGCCATATACACAGCCATATTACTAGGATGTAGATAATGTAAGATCATTAGGATGATAAATACACTGTATGACAGGGTGAGAGATAGGAGATAAAGGTGTATGTTGTACTGCCCTCTAGTGGTGGGTGCCATATACACAGCCATATTACTAGGATGTAGATAATGTAAGATCATTAGGATGATAAATACACTGTATGACAGGGTGAGAGATAGGAGAAAGGTGTATGTTGTACTGCCCTCTAGTGGTGGGTGCCATATACACAGCCATATTACTAGGATGTAGATAATGTAAGATCATTAGGATGATAAATACACTGTATGACAGGGTGAGAGATAGGAGAAAGGTGTATGTTGTACTGCCCTCTAGTGGCGGATGCCATATACACAGCCATATTACTAGGATGTAGAGATAATGTAAGATCATTAGGATGATAAATACACTGTATGACAGGGTGAGAGATAGGAGAAAGGTGTATGTTGTACTGCCCTCTAGTGGTGGGTGCCATATACACAGCCATATTACTAGGATGTAGATAATGTAAGATCATTAGGATGATAAATACACTGTATGACAGGGTGAGAGATAGGAGATAAAGGTGTATGTTGTACTGCCCTCTAGTGGTGGGTGCCATATACACAGCCATATTACTAGGATGTAGATAATGTAAGATCATTAGGATGATAAATACAACATGCACACTAGTGAAGATACACATTTGGCTAAATAAAAGATATAGAAGATATACATGTCATGCATTGTAATGTTGCAGAAACATATAATGTTACAGGGCAGGAAATATCAGCAGTCTTGAGATTCTCAAACTCCGTCCTCAAGACCAACAGTCCAGATTTTAATGATATCAATGTTTTAGCACAGATGGTTACATCAAAATGACTGAGGAACTTATTAAGTCACTTGAGCTCAAGCATGGATATCCTTAACACCTGGCCTGTAAGCGTGCCTGGAGGATGGCGTGTGAGAGGCGCTGCTGTAGATGATGATACCAGACTTACCTTCTTTTGATTCTTGCACATCTCTGGGCTGAACAAATTCGGGTTTTACGTTTTCAAACCACCAGAAAAGCTCTGCGATGAAAACCATTATATTGGGCTGTAACGGAAGAAGGGAAGCGGAATAGAAAGTGATTCTCAGCTGGATTCCAGCCTTGGGGACAGCTCGTCCTTGCTCTAGTGTCCTACCTTCAGGACTAATGGCGAGTACAACATGTCTTCTAGGGTCAGGTAAAAGCATCTGTTTAAGTACTCGCTGGAGAATTCCTTCAGAAGCTGGATGTTATACAGGCTGTCGGCCATTGATGGGACTTCCTTTAAGCAGATGTCTGTGGCAGAGAGAGACGCAAAGCCCAGGCGTAACCAGCTAGTTAGGGGAGGGGGACGATGGTTTTGATAAATAGAGAATACACATTTCAGACAAGCACAACAGACAACCCTACCATCCAATTTCATCTGCTCGGGGCAGTAGTAGTGTATGACGGTCAGGAGGGCAGCGCCATCGCTAACGTCCTTCATCAGGTCTTCAAGTAATGGAAAGTAAGGAAGCTGTCTATTGGAGGGGTGATCCCGTCGGTAGCGTACCTAGAACGGGAAACGTCACGTGGTGTTTAACAGCCTCTTGCAAAGGATTTATGGATACCAAAAGTGAGATATTTAAAACTTTACACAGTTACACAGCTAAACTAAAAACTAATACTATAGAAGCGCGAGGGGAGGGGCTTGTGGCTGGAGCCTTGTTGGGAATAGTAAAAATATCCACACTGCAAGAACGCTACAATAATAACCAGACTAACACAAAGCAGTCACTATACAGGATCTCACGTAACGGAGAAGTAGCATAAAACTGAAATATATTGTGGTGATTGTTAAACACATCAGATACATTGACCTTTATAAAGAGTGTAACACACTGCAGCAATAGAAAATGACGGTAATAGGCTGTAAAAGGCTCCACAGACCAAATATACTCTCTCTCCGGGATATCACAGTTTTGCTGATGTTACCACCATTTATCAGAGTGTCCTGGGAGAATGTTCCTCCCCTATCGCTGGGGCACATAATGGTCACAGAGGGTTTTAAGATGATTTCTGATCTATTCAGGACGTTCTGAAGCAGATGTTGCTTGGTGTGACCAATGGGCGGGGGGGAAGGGGGGATAATAATCCTATAAAGACCAACCGCAAATATATTAATTTAACATACTCACAATATATTTCATTCAATGTTTCCTGATAGTTTCCCCGTTAAACAAATAACACAAAAACTGTTAGAGGATAAAAGTAATTAGTGACAGGGTATGGAATTAAGCCCAACTACCTACATCGCCCCAGTTATTGTACAGGGACAGAGCTAGCACGGATGGCATAGGGAGGGGGGAGACGCTGACAAGGTCTATGCAGGCCGAACATTTTAGGGTTAAATGGAAAGGAAAACCCGCTCGTCATTTCCACGTGGCTGGAGATCTATGCTCTACCAGCTCCCACAAGCCAGAGCCGCTACTGATAGAAAGGTTATATATAGTGTATACTGTACCACTCGTGCATACTCGGCGGGTTCCTGCATGCAGTGTGCTAGTGCATGCATTAGGTCAGGCTTACAGACACGCAGGGGACAGAGATACACAGAGAAGTCATGGTTAGATGAGGTGACAAAACAGATAGACACAAGCGCTCTCTCCTCTGTGTGTGGATATTAAGTACATCTAGAATTCCGATTCCCGCTATCTGGCATTAGATGTGTGAGGAAGCGGACTGCGCTACGATGGGTGTATGCCATGGGCGGATGGATGAATGGTTACACAGAGGGACTTCACTTACAGGTACTAACTTCCAATACCATTTTGAAGGAGACTTTAGGAAGCAAGGGAGAGAGATTAGGCAGGAGAAAGGGTTTCAGTGTATAACCATGCAGTTATTATACAGAGATACATGAGTGCATTCATTATAACTCTATTCACATCTATCCCTCTCTATACAGACAGCTTATTACATGTAGTTGTCAGGGGACTATTATAGATACCGCGCTCCCTCTCTGTACAGACAGCTTATTACATGGAGGATACACATTGTCAGGGGACTATTATAGATACCACGCTCCCTCTCTGTACAGACAGCTTATTACATGGAGGATACACATTGTCAGGGGACTATTATAGATACCACGCTCCCTCTCTGTACAGACAGCTTATTATATGGAGGATACACATTGTCAGGGGACTATTATAGATACCGCGCTCCCTCTCTATACAGACAGCTTATTACATGGAGAATACACATTGTCAGGGGACTATTATAGATACCGCGCTCCTTCTCTGTACAGACAGCTTATTACATGTAATTGTCAGGGGACTATTATAGATACCGCGCTCCCTCTCTATACAGAAAGCTTATTACATGGACGATACACATTGTCAGAGGACTATTAGCGATACCACGCTCCCTCTCTATACAGACAGCTTATTACATGGAGGATACACATTGTCAGAGGACTATTATAGATACAGCGCTCCCTCTCTGTACAGACAGCTTATTACATGGAGGATACACATTGTCAGAGGACTATTAGAGATACCGCGCTCCTTCTCTGTTATTACATGGAGGATACACATTCGCGGAGGACATTTATAGAGACCACGCTCCCTCTCTGTACAGAGAGCTTATTACACAGAGGATACACATTCTCGGAGGACATTTATAGAGACCGCGCTCCCTCTCTGTACAGACCGCTTATTACATGGAGGATACACATTCTCGGAGGACATTTATAGAGACCGCGCTCACTCTCAGTAGAGACAGCTTATTACATGGAGGATACACATTGTCAGGGGACTATTATAAATACTGTGCTCCCTCTCTGTACAGACAGCTTATTACATGTAATTGTCAGGGGACTATTATAGATACCACGCTCCCTCTCTATACCGACAGCTTATTACATGGAGGATACACATTGTCAGGGGACTATTATAGATACCGCGCTCCCTCTCTATACAGACAGCTTATTACATTGTCAGGGGACTATTATAAATACTGTGCTCCCTCTCTGTACAGACAGCTTATTACATGTAATTGTCAGGGGACTATTATAGATACCACGCTCCCTCTCTATACCGACAGCTTATTACATGGAGGATACACATTGTCAGGGGACTATTATAGATACCGCGCTCCCTCTCTATACAGACAGCTTATTACATTGTCAGGGGACTATTATAGATACTGTGCTTCCTCTCTGTACAGACAGCTTATTACATGGAGGATACACATTGTCAGGGGACTATTATAGATACCGCGCTCCCTCTCTGTACAGACAGCTTATTACATGTAATTGTCAGGGGACTATTATAGATACCACGCTCCCTCTCTATACCGACAGCTTATTACATGGAGGATACACATTGTCAGGGGACTATTATAGATACCACGCCCCAGCTCTGCACAGAGAGCTTATTACATGGAGGATACACATTGTCAGGGGACTATTATAGATACCGCGCTCCCTCTCCATACAGACAGCTTATTACATGGAGGATACACATTGTCAGGGGACTATTATAGATACCGCGCTCCCTCTCTGTACAGACAGCTTATTACATGTAATTGTCAGGGGACTATTATAGAGACCGCGCTCTCTCACTGTACAGAGAGCTTATTACATGGAGGATACACATTCTCGGAGGACTATTATAGATACCGCGCTCCTTCTCTGTACAGACCGCTTATTACATGGAGGATACACATTCTCGGAGGACTATTATAGATACCGCGCTCCCTCTCTATACAGACAGCTTATTACATGGAGGATACACATTGTCAGGGGACTATTAGAGATACCGCGCTCCCTCTCTATACAGACAGTTTATTACATGGAGGATACACATTGTCAGAGGACTATTATAGATACCGCGCTCCCTCTCTATACAGACAGCTTATTACATGGAGGATACGCATTGTCAGGGGTCTATTAGAGATACCGCGCTCCCTCTCTGTACAGACCGCTTATTACATGGAGGATACACATTCTCGGAGGACTATTATAGATACCGCGCTCCTTCTCTGTACAGACCGCTTATTACATGGAGGATACACATTCTCTGGGGACTATTAGAGATACCGCGCTCCCTCTCTGTATAGACAGTTTATTACATGGAGGATACACATTCTCTGGGGACTATTAGAGATACCACGCTCACTCTCTGTACAGACAGCTTATTACATGAGGATACACATTCTCGGAGGAGATATATAGAGACCGCGCTCTTTCTGTACAGACAGAACATGGAGGATACACATTCTCGGAGGACATTTACAGAGACTGTGCTCCCTCTCTGTACAGACAGCTTATTACATGGAGGATACACATTCTCTGGGGACTATTAGAGATACCGCGCTCCCTCTCTGTACAGACAGATTATTACATGAGGATACACATTCTTGGAGGACATATATATATATATATATATATATATATATATATATATATAGAGGCCGCGCTCTTTCTGTACAGACAGAACATGGATAAGACCATTGATCTGGCCATTGACCATTGATCTGATGCAGACCCATCCCGATTCACTGGATGGGTCTGCATCAGACAGAGCCATATGCAGCACTTGTTTTACGTAAAGTAATACAGTAGAGAGATAAAAACCAATCGGGCCACGGAACAATATTACACAGCGACAGCTCCGGAATATAAAGACATTTATCCAAACAATATAATATTAAAACATGTACAACCATATACCCCCTAAACATATAAGTGAATATGAAACTGTAGTCTACATTTGCAACTCTTATAGCATAATAGAGATGGCATATTGTATGTTGTATAAATCCCCTACACGTCTCCCATTCTGTCCCCAGGACAGGACATTTACTACTGTGCAAGAACCATGTCAAGAGACTTCAGAAGTGACATAATTTGGATAAACACTTGAAACTTGTGTATGTGGGGGTTACAGCTGGTGGTCGGTATGATATAACAGATTATCTGTCCACTGCCGGACAGACAGGTCACCTGATCGCTCCTACACCCACCAGAGGGCCAATATCTCACTAATCATAATGACTATTGTAGTGACACAGACCACAATACAGTAACATCCCACCATCTTCCACTAGAGGGCAGCCATCTACACCAGATCTGAACCATCTGCCAATATCTCACTAATCATAATGACTATTGTAATGACATGGAGCACAATACAGTGCCATCCCTCCATCTTCCACTAGAGAGCAGTCATCTACACCAGATCTGAGCCATCTGCCAATATCCCACTAATCATAATGACAATTGGTGTGACACGGAGCACAATACAGTGCCATCCCACCATCTTCCACTAGAGGGCAGCCATCTACACCAGATCTGAACCATCTGCCAATATCCCACTAATCATAATGACTATTGTAGTGACACAGAGCACAATACAGTGCCATCCCACCATCTTCCACTAGAGGGAAGCCATCTACACCAGATCTGAACCATCTGCCAATATCTCACTAATCATAATGACTATTGGTGTGACACAGAGCACAATACAGTGCCATCCCACCATCTTCCACTAGAGGGCAGCCATCTACACCAGATCTGAACCATCTGCCAATATCTCACTAATCATAATGACTATTGGTGTGACACAGAGCACAATACAGTGCCATCCCACCATCTTCCACTAGAGGGCAGCCATCTACACCAGATCTGAGCCATCTGCCAATATCTCACTAATCATAATGACTATTGGTGTGACACGGAGCACAATACAGTGCCATCCCACAATCTTCCACTAGAGGGCAGTCATCTACACCAGATCTGAACCATCTGCCAATAGCTCACTAATCATAATGACTATTGGTGTGACACGGAGCACAATACAGTGCCATCCCATTATCTTCCACTAGAGGGCAGCAGTCTACTCCAGATCTGAACCATCTGCTAATATCTCACTAATCATAATGACTATTGGTGTGACACGAGGAACAATACAGTACCATCCCACCATCTTCCACTAGAGGGCAGCCATCTACACCAGATCTGAGCCATCTGCCAATATCACACTAATCATAATGACTATTGGTGTGACACGAGGAACAATACAGTACCATCCCACCATCTTCCACTAGAGGGCAGCCATCTACACCAGATCTGAACCATCTGCCAATATCTCGCTAATCATAATGACTATTGGTGTGACACGAGGAACAATACAGTACCATCCCACCATCTTCCACTAGAGGGCAGCCATCTACACCAGATCTGAACCATCTGCCAATATCCCACTAATCATAATGACTATTGGTGTGACACGGAGCACAATACAGTAGTGACACGGAGCACAATACAGTAACATCCCTACCTTCTGATGACTGGGGCTCTCGATTATCTGCTGTTTTAACCTTTGCTCTTTCTCCAGAATCTCCCTCATTTTTAAGTTCACCTGAAAGAAACATATTTCACCCATTAATTGTTTTCCCCCCATTTCGGCACAAGGTATGCAGGTCATGTTCCGTACCTTGTTGATCCAGAAAATCATGGCATCCTCTAGATCGTAGGGGAGCTCCTTGGAGGCGCTGAATGTAGAGAATCGCTTGACGCTTGCCACAACCTTCTCAATGCTGATCATTTCCACGGTGTACACCATCATCAGCGCATCAATCATCGACATGTGCGCGCTCTAAACGGCATAAACGGGACATGGTTTCATGGACTGAGCGTTACGGACTTACATTACTGCGTAGCACTGTACTGCGCTGTGCGGACAACAATAAAGGTATAACATTATCTCATTTTATTACGCAGTCTCCTAAGGAACTATCTGGTCAGTCAGTACAGTCTGGAAGTTATAGCGGTTTATGCAGCTGGAGGGTGTCCTAATCTATAGGTCAGCCTAATACAGAGAGTCATTTTGTGAAGAGATATCTGACAAAGCCAACATAAAAAGAACAAAATAAATAAATATTATGTATCTGTCTATATCTACATAGGTCTATATCTGAGTGGGACATTGATTTTGAACAGCAAATGTCTTGCACTCCATTATTATGTATTTGCTGCTACAGACTTATAATAGTTTTATTTTTTAAGTAAATGCTGAATATCTACTTTTGACATAATGTCAAAACAGACTTAAGCTGGGTACACACTCTCGATTGCAGGCTGATCAGGTAAAACTGTCCCGATCAGCCGTGCAGTCTGGGAGGAGAAGCCCTGCTGATCTAGCCTGACACAGAGGGGGAAGCCCTGCTGACCTAGCCTGACACAGAGGGGGAAGCCCTGCTGACCTAGCCTGACACAGAGGGGGAAGCCCTGCTGACCTAGCCAGACACAGAGGGGGAAGCCCTGCTGACCTAGCCAGACACAGAGGGGGAAGCCCTGCTGACCTAGCCAGACACAGAGGGGGAAGCCCTGCTGACCTAGCCAGACACAGAGGGGGAAGCCCTGCTGACCTAGCCAGATACAGAGGGGGAAGCCCTGCTGACCTAGCCTGACACAGAGGGGGAAGCCCTGCTGACCTAGCCTGACACAGAGGGGGAAGCCCTGCTGACCTAGCCTGACACAGAGGGGGAAGCCCTGCTGACCTAGCCTGACACAGAGGGGGAAGCCCTGCTGACCTAGCCTGACACAGAGGGGGAAGCCCTGCTGACCTAGCCTGACACAGAGGGGGAAGCCCTGCTGACCTAGCCTGACACAGAGGGGGAAGCCCTGCTGACCTAGCCTGACACAGAGGGGGAAGCCCTGCTGACCTAGCCTGACACAGAGGGGGAAGCCCTGCTGACCTAGCCTGACACAGAGGGGGAAGCCCTGCTGACCTAGCCTGACACAGAGGGGGAAGCCCTGCTGACCTAGCCAGACACAGAGGGGGAAGCCCTGCTGACCTAGCCAGACACAGAGGGGGAAGCCCTGCTGACCTAGCCAGACACAGAGGGGGAAGCCCTGCTGACCTAGCCAGACACAGAGGGGGAAGCCCTGCTGACCTAGCCAGATACAGAGGGGGAAGCCCTGCTGACCTAGCCAGATACAGAGGGGGAAGCCCTGCTGACCTAGCCAGATACAGAGGGGGAAGCCCTGCTGACCTAGCCAGATACAGAGGGGGAAGCCCTGCTGACCTAGCCAGATACAGAGGGGGAAGCCCTGCTGACCTAGCCAGATACAGAGGGGGAAGCCCTGCTGACCTAGCCAGATACAGAGGGGGAAGCCCTGCTGACCTAGCCAGATACAGAGGGGGAAGCCCTGCTGACCTAGCCAGATACAGAGGGGGAAGCCCTGCTGACCTAGCCAGATACAGAGGGGGAAGCCCTGCTGACCTAGCCAGATACAGAGGGGGAAGCCCTGCTGACCTAGCCAGATACAGAGGGGGAAGCCCTGCTGACCTAGCCAGATACAGAGGGGGAAGCCCTGCTGACCTAGCCAGATACAGAGGGGGAAGCCCTGCTGACCTAGCCAGATACAGAGGGGGAAGCCCTGCTGACCTAGCCAGATACAGAGGGGGAAGCCCTGCTGACCTAGCCAGATACAGAGGGGGAAGCCCTGCTGACCTAGCCAGATACAGAGGGGGAAGCCCTGCTGACCTAGCCAGATACAGAGGGGGAAGCCCTGCTGACCTAGCCAGATACAGAGGGGGAAGCCCTGCTGACCTAGCCAGATACAGAGGGGGAAGCCCTGCTGACCTAGCCAGAGACAGAGGGGGAAGCCCTGCTGACCTAGCCTGACACAGAGGGGGAAGCCCTGCTGACCTAGCCTGACACAGAGGGGGAAGCCCTGCTGACCTAGCCTGACACAGAGGGGGAAGCCCTGCTGACCTAGCCTGACACAGAGGGGGAAGCCCTGCTGACCTAGCCTGACACAGAGGGGGAAGCCCTGCTGACCTAGCCTGACACAGAGGGGGAAGCCCTGCTGACCTAGCCTGACACAGAGGGGGAAGCCCTGCTGACCTAGCCTGACACAGAGGGGGAAGCCCTGCTGACCTAGCCTGACACAGAGGGGGAAGCCCTGCTGACCTAGCCTGACACAGAGGGGGAAGCCCTGCTGACCTAGCCTGACACAGAGGGGGAAGCCCTGCTGACCTAGCCTGACACAGAGGGGGAAGCCCTGCTGACCTAGCCTGACACAGAGGGGGAAGCCCTGCTGACCTAGCCTGACACAGAGGGGGAAGCCCTGCTGACCTAGCCTGACACAGAGGGGGAAGCCCTGCTGACCTAGCCTGACACAGAGGGGGAAGCCCTGCTGACCTAGCCTGACACAGAGGGGGAAGCCCTGCTGACCTAGCCTGACACAGAGGGGGAAGCCCTGCTGACCTAGCCTGACACAGAGGAGGAAGCCCTGCTGACCTAGCCTGACACAGAGGGGGAAGCCCTGCTGACCTAGCGTGACAGAGGGGGAAGCCCTGCTGACGTAGCCTGACACAGAGGGGGATGCCCTGCTGACCTAGCCTGACACAGAGGGGGATGCCCTGCTGACCTAGCCTGACACAGAGGGGGATGCCCTGCTGACCTAGCCTGACACAGAGGGGATGCCCTGCTGACCTAGCCTGACACAGAGGGGGAAGCCCTGCTGACCTAGCCTGACACAGAGGGGGAAGCCCTGCTGACCTAGCCTGACACAGAGGGGGAAGACCTGCTGACCTAGCCTGACACAGAGGGGGAAGCCCTGCTGACCTAGCCTGACACAGAAGGGGAAGCCCTGCTGACCTAGCAAGATACAGAGGGGGAAGCTCTGCTGACCTAGCCTGACACAGAGGGGGAAGCCCTGCTGACCTAGCCAGATACAGAGGGGGAAGCCTTGGTGACATTGCCTCTTTATACCCATGTACAGATCACCACTCATATGTGCGATCCTCAGACTGGCCGCTAAAAACAGCCCGAAAGTTACCATAGGTTTAGATGCCTCCACAAATATGCGCCTGATAAGCCAAACTAATAAAGGGGAACTCTGATCCGATAACCACAGATCTATAAAGTTTACAGGACGACTCAGAAGACAAATTAATTTAGAAAACTGTATTAAAAAAAACAATACAATAAAGAGAATGTAGTTGTGAATGAAAGTTAGACGGTATTCTACAAGCCCTATGCACGCAGAACACCAGACCCTCTATGTACATAGCACTGACATTACGCCTTTCATACAGACCATTTTGATCGGAGCAAAGCCGAGGTCAGCGTCGGACACAGGTGCATCGTCGCTCTCCATGACATAGATCCCTTTCTGAGATAGCGCCTCAATCACGGGCTGGTGACCCTGCAATCCCGCCACCTGGTCCCCTTTCAGGATCAGGCTGCAGACGCGGCAGTACAGCTCGCTGGAGAGCAGCAGCTTGATGACAGGTGGCTTAATGTGCTCCTGCTCATACTGGTCTATGTAGAATGGGTCCTTCAGCTCATCAGGAACATTGTCTGGAACATAGATGATGCAGAGATAATTAATATAGATCTAAGCAACCCAAGAGACAGAGGGGAAATCACACTGTCACTGCAGGAGCAATCAGCACATCTAAATTCATTGTCACCCAAATATTTATTATATATATGTAGCCAAAATAAATACAGGAGAACAAGACGACACAAAAGGGTAAAGTCAGGGTCAGACGAGAAGGCTCTGAAACACGTGCAGCCATGGCGGTCCTGTCACACACACCGATAACCGCACTGTAAGTCACTCGTTCCATGTCTATGTACTATGTAAGGCGCTGCGGAACACTTGTGGCACCATATACATAAAGGATAATAATAATAACGTACTGATGTGTACCCATATACCACAGGTCAGCGTCTCGGGATGAAGAGGTCCCAGAGAAAGCTGTACAGATGTGTGCACGCATTGCGCCATGCGTTTAGTCGCTATCCTATGGAGTCGCAGGTGCAAATGCAGTGCGCGTACCTGCTCGTGGGTACGCATCTCGCACCATGTGTGGCACGATTTGCCGCAAATACGCCAATGATGCAAGAGGACACATCTGTAGTCACATAAAATGACACCATAGTGTCTGCAGGTCTCCTCAGCGAGGTTTGACGGCTGCATTTTGGGGACCCCGATACAATGACAGAGGAGGACAGGGCACACTGTCTATCAGATACATCATGACGTCACCGGCAACGAGCGGAGCCTGCGTCTGCCACTCTGGATCTAATCAGATCCAGACAGCGGCAGCGTCTGCGCGGGACGACATGGACTGGAGCGTCTGCCCAGCGGCCGTCGTAAAGAAAGGGAAGTACTGCACAGACAGGTGAGTGGGGCCTGTTCTATACTGGGAGGGGGGCACAACATAAGGGGCATTACTGGGGGCTGTGCGTAAGTGGCATTACTGGGGGAACAACATAAGGGGCATTACTGGGGGAACAACATAAGGGGCATTACTGGGGGCACAACAACAGGGGCACTACTAAGGACATTACTGGGGGCTCTGCATAAAGGGCATTACTGGGGGCTCTGCATATGGGGCATTACTGGTGGCACTACTAAGGGCATTACTGGGTACACAACATAAGGGGCACTACTGGGGGCACAATATAAGGGGCATTACTGGGTACACAACATAAGGGGCATTACTGGGTACACAACATAAAGGGCATTACTGGGTACACAACATAAAGGGCATTACTGGGGGCACAACATAAAGGGCATTACTGGGGGCACAATATAAGAGGCATTACTGGGGGCACTACATAAGGGGCATTACTGGGGGCACTACATAAGGGGCATTACTGGGGGCTCTGCAAAAGGTATGCAGTCGGGAAGCCGGCGGACCTAATCCTGACAGCCGGTTTCCCGACTGCTTTATCCCGGTGAGGGTTAAATGACAGGCGTCTAAATCTAGACGCCTGTCATTTTACAGACGCCGGGAGACCATTAATCAGTAACAGCAGTTATGTAGCTGCGTGCCTCCTACGTGCAGGAATGCTGCTACTACTAGTGCTTAGTACCACTGCTACTGTTACTACTATTATAACCGGGAGATCATTAATCAGTAACAGCAGTTATGTAGCTGCGTGCCTCCTACGTGCAGGAATGCTGCTACTAGTGCTTAGTACAACTTCTACTGTTACTACTACTATAACCGGGAGATCATTAATCAGTAACAGCAGTTATGTAGCTGCGTGCCTCGTACGTGCAGGAATGCTGCTACTACTAGTGCTTAGTACCACTGCTACTGTTACTACTACTATAACCGGGAGATCATTAATCAGTAACAGTAGTTATGTAGCTGCGTGCCTCGTACGTGCAGGAATGCTGCTACTACTAGTGCTTAGTACCACTGCTACTGTTACTACTACTATAACCGGGAGATCATTAATCAGTAACAGTAGTTATGTAGCTGCGTGCCTCGTACGTGCAGGAATGCTGCTACTACTAGTGCTTAGTACCACTGCTACTGTTACTACTACTATAACCGGGAGATCATTAATCAGTAACAGTAGTTATGTAGCTGCGTGCCTCGTACGTGCAGGAATGCTGCTACTACTAGTGCTTAGTACCACTGCTACTGTTACTACTACTATAACCGGGAGATCATTAATCAGTAACAGTAGTTATGTAGCTGCGTGCCTCGTACGTGCAGGAATGCTGCTATTACTAGTGCTTAGTACCACTGCTACTGTTACTACTACTATAACCGGGAGATCATTAATCAGTAACAGTAGTTATGTAGCTGCGTGCCTCGTACGTGCAGGAATGCTGCTACTACTAGTGCTTAGTACCACTGCTACTGTTACTACTATTATAACCGGGAGATCATTAATCAGTAACAGTAGTTATGTAGCTGCGTGCCTCCTACGTGCAGGAATGCTGCTACTACTAGTGCTTAGTACCACTGCTACTGTTACTACTATTATAACCGGGAGATCATTAATCAGTAACAGTAGTTATGTAGCTGCGTGCCTCCTACGTGCAGGAATGCTGCTACTACTAGTGCTTAGTACCACTGCTACTGTTACTACTATTATAACCGGGAGATCATTAATCAGTAACAGCAGTTATGTAGCTGCGTGCCTCCTACGTGCAGGAATGCTGCTACTACTAGTGCTTAGTACCACTGCTACTGTTACTACTATTATAACCGGGAGATCATTAATCAGTAACAGCAGTTATGTAGCTGCGTGCCTCGTACGTGCAGGAATGCTGCTATTACTAGTGCTTAGTACCACTGCTACTGTTACTACTACTATAACCGGGAGATCATTAATCAGTAACAGTAGTTATGTAGCTGCGTGCCTCCTACGTGCAGGAATGCTGCTATTACTAGTGCTTAGTACCACTGCTACTGTTACTACTACTATAACCGGGAGATCATTAATCAGTAACAGTAGTTATGTAGCTGCGTGCCTCCTACGTGCAGGAATGCTGCTACTACTAGTGCTTAGTACCACTGCTACTGTTACTACTACTATAACCGGGAGATCATTAATCAGTAACAGTAGTTATGTAGCTGCGTGCCTCCTACGTGCAGGAATGCTGCTACTACTAGTGCAAAGTACCACTGCTACTGTTACTACTACTATAACCGGGAGATCATTAATCAGTAACAGTAGTTATGTAGCTGCGTGCCTCCTACGTGCAGGAATGCTGCTACTACTAGTGCTTAGTACCACTGCTACTGTTACTACTACTATAACCGGGAGATCATTAATCAGTAACAGCAGTTATGTAGCTGCGTGCCTCGTACGTGCAGGAATGCTGCTACTACTAGTGCTTAGTACCACTGCTACTGTTACTACTACTATAACCGGGAGATCATTCATCAGTAACAGTAGTTATGTAGCTGCGTGCCTCCTACGTGCAGGAATGCTGCTAATACTAGTGCTTAGTACCACTGCTACTGTTACTACTACTATAACCGGGAGATCATTCATCAGTAACAGTAGTTATGTAGCTGCGTGCCTCGTACGTGCAGGAATGCTGCTACTACTAGTGCTTAGTACCACTGCTACTGTTACTACTACTATAACCGGGAGATCATTCATCAGTAACAGTAGTTATGTAGCTGCGTGCCTCGTACGTGCAGGAATGCTGCTACTACTAGTGCTTAGTACCACTGCTACTGTTACTACTACTATAACCGGGAGATCATTAATCAGTAACAGTAGTTATGTAGCTGCGTGCCTCGTACGTGCAGGAATGCTGCTACTAGTGCTTAGTACAACTGCTACTGTTACTACTACTATAACCGGGAGATCATTAATCAGTAACAGTAGTTATGTAGCTGAGTGCCTCGTACGTGCAGGAATGCTGCTACTACTAGTGCTTAGTACCACTGCTACTGTTACTACTACTATAACCGGGAGATCATTCATCAGTAACAGTAGTTATGTAGCTGCGTGCCTCGTACGTGCAGGAATGCTGCTACTACTAGTGCTTTGTACCACTGCTACTGTTACTACTACTATAACCGGGAGATCATTAATCAGTAACAGTAGTTATGTAGCTGCGTGCCTCGTACGTGCAGGAATGCTGCTATTACTAGTGCTTAGTACAACTGCTACTGTTACTACTACTATAACCGGGAGATCATTAATCAGTAACAGTAGTTATGTAGCTGCGTGCCTCGTACGTGCAGGAATGCTGCTACTACTAGTGCTTAGTACCACTGCTACTGTTACTACTACTATAACCGGGAGATCATTAATCAGTAACAGCAGTTATGTAGCTGCGTGCCTCCTACGTGCAGGAATGCTGCTACTACTAGTGCTTAGTACCACTGCTACTGTTACTACTATTATAACCGGGAGATCATTAATCAGTAACAGTAGTTATGTAGCTGCGTGCCTCGTACATGCAGGAATGCTGCTACTACTAGTGCTTAGTACCACTGCTACTGTTACTACTACTATAACCGGGAGATCATTAATCAGTAACAGTAGTTATGTAGCTGCGTGCCTCCTACGTGCAGGAATGCTGCTACTACTAGTGCTTAGTACCACTGCTACTGTTACTACTACTATAACCGGGAGATCATTAATCAGTAACAGTAGTTATGTAGCTGCGTGCCTCCTACGTGCAGGAATGCTGCTACTACTAGTGCAAAGTACCACTGCTACTGTTACTACTACTATAACCGGGAGATCATTAATCAGTAACAGTAGTTATGTAGCTGCGTGCCTCCTACGTGCAGGAATGCTGCTACTACTAGTGCTTAGTACCACTGCTACTGTTACTACTACTATAACCGGGAGATCATTAATCAGTAACAGCAGTTATGTAGCTGCGTGCCTCATACGTGCAGGAATGCTGCTACTACTAGTGCTTAGTACCACTGCTACTGTTACTACTACTATAACCAGGAGATCATTAATCAGTAACAGCAGTTATGTAGCTGCGTGCCTCGTACATGCAGGAATGCTGCTACTACTAGTGCTTAGTACCACTGCTACTGTTACTACTACTATAACCGGGAGATCATTAATCAGTAACAGTAGTTATGTAGCTGCGTGCCTCGTACGTGCAGGAATGCTGCTACTACTAGTGCTTAGTACCACTGCTACTGTTACTACTACTATAACCAGGAGATCATTAATCAGTAACAGTAGTTATGTAGCTGCGTGCCTCGTACGTGCAGGAATGCTGCTACTAGTGCTTAGTACAACTGCTACTGTTACTACTACTATAACCGGGAGATCATTAATCAGTAACAGCAGTTATGTAGCTGAGTGCCTCCTACGTGCAGGAATGCTGCTACTACTAGTGCTTAGTACCACTGCTACTGTTACTACTACTATAACCGGGAGATCATTAAACAGAAATTGCATTTTAGATTGTGAAGGTCTTTCAGCAACTGCATGGACTTTGTATTTGCCTTAGAAGAAAAACACAACTTTAGCAACTGTGCTCTGAGGGTGCAGACTGGATGGAGATTTATTTGATATACACCTCACTGTCCAGAAGGGGCAACATGTATGACTTAAATATTCACAGGTTGCTCTTTGAAAAAAAACAAAAAAACTCACACAATGTAATAGAGTCCGTGAACATGGAAACTCGCCCAATGTAATAGAGCCTGAGAACATGGAAACTCGCCCAATGTAATAGAGCCTGAGAACATGGAAACTCGCCCAATGTAATAGAGCCCGAGAACATGGAAACTCGCCCAAAATAATACAGTCAGAGAACATGGAAACTCGCCCAATGTAATAGAGCCTGAGAACATGGAAACTCGCCCAATGTAATAGAGCCCGAGAACATGGAAACTCGCCCAAAATAATACAGTCAGAGAACATGGAAACTCGCCCAATGTAATAGAGCCTGAGAACCTGGAAACTCGCCCAATGTAATAGAGCCTGAGAACATGGAAACTCGCCCAATGTAATAGAGCCCGAGAACATGGAAACTCGCCCAAAATAATACAGTCAGAGAACATGGAAACTCGCCCAATGTAATAGAGCCTGAGAACATGGAAACTCGCCCAATGTAATAGAGCCTGAGAACCTGGAAACTCCTCCAATGTAATAGAGCCTAAGAACATGGAAACTCGCCCAATGTAATACAGTCAGAGAACATGGAAACTCGCCCAATGTAATAGAGCCTAAGAACATGGAAACTCGCCCAATGTAATAGAGCCTGAGAACATGGAAACTCGCCCAAAATAATACAGTCAGAGAACATGGAAACTCGCCCAATGTAATAGAGCCTGAGAACCTGGAAACTCGCCCAATGTAATACAGTCAGAGAACATGGAAACTCGCCCAATGTAATAGAGCCTAAGAACATGGAAACTCGCCCAATGTAATAGAGCCCGAGAACATGGAAACTCGCCCAAAATAATACAGTCAGAGAACATGGAAACTCGCCCAATGTAATAGAGCCTGAGAACCTGGAAACTCGCCCAATGTAATAGAGCCTGAGAACATGGAAACTCGCCCAATGTAATAGAGCCCGAGAACATGGAAACTCGCCCAAAATAATACAGTCAGAGAACATGGAAACTCGCCCAATGTAATAGAGCCTGAGAACATGGAAACTCGCCCAATGTAATAGAGCCTGAGAACCTGGAAACTCCTCCAATGTAATAGAGCCTAAGAACATGGAAACTCGCCCAATGTAATACAGTCAGAGAACATGGAAACTCGCCCAATGTAATAGAGCCTGAGAACCTGGAAACTCGCCCAATTTTATACAGTTCGAGAACATGGAAACTCGCCCAATGTAATAGAGTCCTAGAACCTGGAAACTCGCCCAATGTAATAGAGCCTGAGAACATGGAAACTCGCCCAATGTAATAGAGCCTGAGAACATGGAAACTCGCCCAAAGTAATACAGTCAGAGAACATGGAAACTCGCCCAGTGTAATAGAGCCTGAGAACATGGAAACTCGCATGTTTTAGACTAAAAAATACTTACAATTTAAACTCTCATCCAGAAGTTTTCCCATTTTGAATATAAAACTCGACCAATGTGACAGGTTACCGCTAAACTCTCACGCTTTCTATACTCTCACCCTATTACATTTAGTCCACCACGGTCATGTATCTGTTACCTCCAATACACATTTGAAACAAATCCGTGGAGTGCCGCCAGCTTCCTTCCTGTTGGGAATCCATACCACGCAGCACAGCGGGGAACTGTGACAAAAACACACATATATACATATAGTGTTTATATATGAGCTCTGGAGAGATGATGCTGTCTGGATAGCTTCCCACGGCACCCTGATATTTGAAGGTGCAGGAACGTGGGTGCTAATAGACCTCTCCACTACGTCCCCATAAATGTCAATTGGGTTCATGTCGTGTGAAAGTGGGGGCGACAACATTCGTCGGAACTCTCCAGAACGCTCCTCAAACCAATTCTGGACAACTTGGAACCGGTGACATGGGGCATTATCCTGCTGGAATATTCCATCTTTGTGGGGTACATGAAGTCCATGAAGGGCTGCAATTGGTCATCAAGCAATGCAACGTAGCGGTTACCGGTCAAAGATGTGTTCAGGCAGACCAGTGGACACAACCCATGCCACGTGAACACATCTCACACCATTATGGAACCACCACCAGCCTGCACGGTGCCTTGTTAACAACTGAGGGTCCATGGCCTCATGGGGTCTGGGCCACACCTGAACCCTACCATCAGCCCGACACAACAGGAACTCATTGGACCATGCCACATGTAGCCAGTCCTCCAGCGTCCAATTAGTGACACCACAGGCCCAAGTGAGGCGCTGTGTCCGGTGTCGTAGTGTCAACAGGGGCATTATGGTGGGTCTACTGCTCCCATATCCCATGGAAGCTAAAGAATGCTGCACTGACCTGCTGGTTATGCGCCTGGTACCTCCTGCATTGAATGTGGATGTGATTCGAGCCAGTGTCGCTTGTCTGTTACCATGGACGATTCTGGCCAGATGCTACTGGTCACGATCATTAAGCACCCATGGTTGGCCACTGAGCTGTCCACGGTGAGTGTTAATGACTTTCATGAGGTATTCCTGGTACACATGTGACAGCGTAGATCGAGGTATGTTAACTGTCCACAAAACTTTGGAAATGGAATGACCCATCCGTTGGGCACTCACTATCATGCCCCGTTCCAACTCCGATAATTCACGTTGCCTTGCCAGGAGACGCCTAGCCGGTGTTCAAACTGACTCACGAGATGTCAGATTACATCTGATACTGGAGCATCGGGATGCTGCCTCGGCCTTTTGACAGCCGGCATCCCGACTGCAGGTATCCCATTCCCGATTGTACAGGCACCAGGCGTACTTTCAAACTAGATCACAAGTCAGCTGAGCGGAACCCACCATTATACTAGTGACGCACACCACATTATACCCAGGTTTCCATATATACCAGAGTCCAACACTTTGCATCACGTCAGGCAGAAGACAGCAGACAGCACAGGGCCAGCACACAGCTGTGACCAGAGACAGCCCCTGCAGTCAGTATGATTACAGGAGTCACATCCAGCCACTGACAGGGTCATACAGAAGCACCTGCTCTTTTTTTTGGCCCATTTAGTATTAACCTGTCGCTAAATCTGTGCCTCTGATATCTGTTCCCCAGGTGCACACAGCAGCTGGGGGATATATCACACTGGGAGAAGCAATCTGTGCCTCCGATATCTGTTCCCCGGGTACACACAGCAGTTGGGGGGGGGGGGGGGGGGAGGGATATATCACACTGGGAGAAGCAATCTGTGCCTCCGATATCTGTTCCCTGGGTACACACAGCAGTTGGGGGATATATCACACTGGGAGAAGCAATCTGTGCCTCTGATATCTGTTCCCCAGGTGCACACAGCAGTTGGGGGGGGGGATATATCATACTGGGAGAAGCAATCTATGCCTCTGATATCTGTTCCCCAGGTGCACACAGCAGTTGGGGGGGGGGGGGGGGATATATCATACTGGGAGAAGCAATCTATGCCTCTGATATCTGTTCCCCGGGTACACACAGCAGTTGGAGGATATATCACACTGGGAGAAGCAATCTGTGCCTCTGATATCTGTTCCCCAGGTACACACAGCAGTTGGGGGGGGGATATATCACACTGGGAGAAGCAATCTGTGCCTCTGATATCTGTTCCCCGGGTACACACAGCAGTTGGGGGGGGGGGGGGGGGATATATCACACTGGGAGAAGCAATCTGTGCCTCTGATATCTGTTCCCCAGGTACACACAGCAGTTGGGGGGGGGGGGGGGATATATCACACTGGGAGAAGCAATCTGTGCCTCTGATATCTGTTCCCCGGGTACACACAGCAGTTGGGGGGGGGGGGGATATATCACACTGGGAGAAGCAATCTGTGCCTCTGATATCTGTTCCCCAGGTACACACAGCAGTTGGGGGGGGGGGATATATCACACTGGGAGAAGCAATCTGTGCCTCTGATATCTGTTCCCCAGGTACACACAGCAGTTGGGGGGGGGGGGATATATCACACTGGGAGAAGCAATCTGTGCCTCTGATATCTGTTCCCCAGGTGCACACAGCAGTTGGGGGGGGGGGGGATATATCACACTGGGAGAAGCAATCTGTGCCTCTGATATCTGTTCCCCAGGTACACACAGCAGTTGGGGGGGGGGATATATCACACTGGGAGAAGCAATCTGTGCCTCTGATATCTGTTCCCCGGGTACACACAGCAGTTGGGGGGGGGGGGGGGGATATATCACACTGGGAGAAGCAATCTGTGCCTCTGATATCTGTTCCCCAGGTACACACAGCAGCTGGGGGGGGGGATATATCACACTGGGAGAAGCAATCTGTGCCTCTGATATCTGTTCCCCAGGTACACACAGCAGCTGGGGGGGGGGATATATCACACTGGGAGAAGCAATCTGTGCCTCTGATATCTGTTCCCCAGGTACACACAGCAGCTGGGGGGGGGATATATCACACTGGGAGAAGCAATCTGTGCCTCTGATATCTGTTCCCCGGGTACACACAGCAGTTGGGGGGGGGGGGGGATATATCACACTGGGAGAAGCAATCTGTGCCTCTGATATCTGTTCCCCAGGTGCACCCAGCAGTTGGGGGGGGGGGGGGATATATCACACTGGGAGAAGCAATCTGTGCCTCTGATATCTGTTCCCCGGGTACACACAGCAGCTGGGGGGGGATATATCACACTGGGAGAAGCAATCTGTGCCTCTGATATCTGTTCCCCAGGTGCACACAGCAGTTGGGGGATATATCACACTGGGAGAAGCAATCTGTGCCTCCGATATCTGTTCCCCGGGTACACACAGCAGCTGGGGGGGGATATATCACACTGGGAGAAGCAATCTGTGCCTCTGATATCTGTTCCCCGGGTACACACAGCAGTTGGGGGATATATCACACTGGGAGAAGCAATCTGTGCCTCCGATATCTGTTCCCCGGGTACACACAGCAGTTGGGGGGGGGGGGGGGGGGAGGGATATATCACACTGGGAGAAGCAATCTGTGCCTCTGATATCTGTTCCCTGGGTACACACAGCAGTTGGGGGATATATCACACTGGGAGAAGCAATCTGTGCCTCTGATATCTGTTCCCCGGGTACACACAGCAGTTGGGGGGGGGGGGGGGGGAGGGATATATCACACTGGGAGAAGCAATCTGTGCCTCCGATATCTGTTCCCTGGGTACACACAGCAGTTGGGGGATATATCACACTGGGAGAAGCAATCTGTGCCTCTGATATCTGTTCCCCAGGTGCACACAGCAGTTGGGGGATATATCACACTGGGAGAAGCAATCTATGCCTCGGATATCTGTTCCCCAGGTGCACACAGCAGTTGGGGGGGGGGGGGATATATCATACTGGGAGAAGCAATCTGTGCCTCTGATATCTGTTCCCCGGGTACACACAGCAGTTGGAGGATATATCACACTGGGAGAAGCAATCTGTGCCTCTGATATCTGTTCCCCGGGTACACACAGCAGTTGGGGGGGGGGGGGGATATATCACACTGGGAGAAGCAATCTGTGCCTCTGATATCTGTTCCCCAGGTGCACACAGCAGTTGGGGGGGGGGGGGGGATATATCACACTGGGAGAAGCAATCTGTGCCTCTGATATCTGTTCCCCAGGTGCACACAGCAGTTGGGGGGGGGGGATATATCACACTGGGAGAAGCAATCTGTGCCTCTGATATCTGTTCCCCAGGTGCACACAGCAGTTGGGGGGGGGGGGGGGATATATCACACTGGGAGAAGCAATCTGTGCCTCTGATATCTGTTCCCCAGGTACACACAGCAGTTGGGGGGGGGGGATATATCACACTGGGAGAAGCAATCTGTGCCTCTGATATCTGTTCCCCGGGTACACACAGCAGTTGGGGGGGGGGGGGGGGATATATCACACTGGGAGAAGCAATCTGTGCCTCTGATATCTGTTCCCCAGGTACACACAGCAGTTGGGGGGGGGGGGGGGGATATATCACACTGGGAGAAGCAATCTGTGCCTCTGATATCTGTTCCCCGGGTACACACAGCAGTTGGGGGGGGGGGGGGGGGATATATCACACTGGGAGAAGCAATCTGTGCCTCTGATATCTGTTCCCCAGGTACACACAGCAGTTGGGGGGGGGGAATATATCACACTGGGAGAAGCAATCTGTGCCTCTGATATCTGTTCCCCAGGTACACACAGCAGTTGGGGGGGGGGGGGGGGGATATATCACACTGGGAGAAGCAATCTGTGCCTCTGATATCTGTTCCCCAGGTACACACAGCAGTTGGGGGGGGGGATATATCACACTGGGAGAAGCAATCTGTGCCTCTGATATCTGTTCCCCGGGTACACACAGCAGTTGGGGGGGGGGGGGGGGGGGATATATCACACTGGGAGAAGCAATCTGTGCCTCTGATATCTGTTCCCCAGGTACACACAGCAGTTGGGGGGGGGGGGGGGGATATATCACACTGGGAGAAGCAATCTGTGCCTCTGATATCTGTTCCCCGGGTACACACAGCAGCTGGGGGGGGGGGATATATCACACTGGGAGAAGCAATCTGTGCCTCTGATATCTGTTCCCCGGGTACACATAGCAGTTCGGGAAGGGGGGGGGGACGCGGATATATCACACTGGGAGAAGCAATATGTGCCTCTGACATCTGTTCCCCGGGTACACACAGCAGTTGGGGGGGGGGGATATATCACACTGGGAGAAGCAATCTGTGCCTCTGATATCTGTTCCCCAGGTGCACCCAGCAGTTGGGGGGGGGGGGGGATATATCACACTGGGAGAAGCAATCTGTGCCTCTGATATCTGTTCCCCGGGTACACACAGCAGCTGGGGGGGGATATATCATACTGGGAGAAGCAATGTGTGCCTCTGATATCTGTTCCCCAGGTGCACCCAGCAGTTGGGGGGGGGGGGGGGATATATCACACTGGGAGAAGCAATCTGTGCCTCTGATATCTGTTCCCCAGGTACACACAGCAGTTGGGGGGGGGGGATATATCACACTGGGAGAAGCAATCTGTGCCTCTGATATCTGTTCCCCGGGTACACACAGCAGTTGGGGGGGGGGGATATATCATACTGGGAGAAGCAATCTGTGCCTCTGATATCTGTTCCCCAGGTGCACACAGCAGTTGGGGGGGGATATATCATACTGGGAGAAGCAATCTGTGCCTCTGATATCTGTTCCCCAGGTGCACACAGCAGTTGGGGGGGGGGGGGGATATATCACACTGGGAGAAGCAATCTGTGCCTCTGATATCTGTTCCCCAGGTGCACACAGCAGTTGGGGGATATATCACACTGGGAGAAGCAATCTGTGCCTCTGATATCTGTTCCCCAGGTGCACACAGCAGTTGGGGGGGGATATATCATACTGGGAGAAGCAATCTGTGCCTCTGATATCTGTTCCCCAGGTGCACACAGCAGTTGGGGGGGGGGGGGGATATATCACACTGGGAGAAGCAATCTGTGCCTCTGATATCTGTTCCCCAGGTGCACACAGCAGTTGGGGGGGGGGGGGATATATCACACTGGGAGAAGCAATCTGTGCCTCTGATATCTGTTCCCCAGGTGCACACAGCAGTTGGGGGGGGGGGGATATATCACACTGGGAGAAGCAATCTGTGCCTCTGATATCTGTTCCCCGGGTACACACAGCAGTTGGGGGGGGGGGGATATATCACACTGGGAGAAGCAATCTGTGCCTCTGATATCTGTTCCCCAGGTACACACAGCAGTTGGGGGGGGGGGGGATATATCACACTGGGAGAAGCAATCTGTGCCTCTGATATCTGTTCCCCGGGTACACACAGCAGTTGGGGGGGGGGGGGATATATCACACTGGGAGAAGCAATCTGTGCCTCTGATATCTGTTCCCCAGGTACACACAGCAGTTGGGGGGGGGGGGGGGATATATCACACTGGGAGAAGCAATCTGTGCCTCTGATATCTGTTCCCCAGATACACACAGCAGTTGGGGGATATATCACACTGGGAGAAGCAATCTGTGCCTCTGATATCTGTTCCCCGGGTACACACAGCAGTTGGGGGGGGGGGGGGATATATCACACTGGGAGAAGCAATCTGTGCCTCTGATATCTGTTCCCCGGGTACACACAGCAGTTGGGGGGGGATATATCATACTGGGAGAAGCAATCTGTGCCTCTGATATCTGTTCCCCGGGTACACACAGCAGTTGGGGGGGGGGGGATATATCACACTGGGAGAAGCAATCTGTGCCTCTGATATCTGTTCCCCGGGTACACACAGCAGTTGGGGGGGGGGGGGATATATCACACTGGGAGAAGCAATCTGTGCCTCTGATATCTGTTCCCCGGGTACACACAGCAGTTGGGGGGGGGGGGGGGATATATCACACTGGGAGACTCAATCTGTGAAGCAGCTCTGAAAAGAAGTTGACAAGTCTCAGGTACTGAATAGTTTCAGAACTTTGTGATTAAGGATGGAGGGTAAAGGTGGGTACACACTAGACGATATGTCGCCCGGACTGGAGCAACATATCAGGTACATCATCTAGTATGTACCCATGATATGCGTGCTCCTGTGGGTCGTTAGCAATATCCCCCGTAGGCTTTACTGCAGGGCGGATGGGGGATGTCGCTAACGATGTCATGCTGTAGAATGCACCATGACATATCCCACCCCCCCATCGTCCCCGTCATCAGGAAGTGTGTGCACGTCGGGTACGTAGGCACGTCGGGTTGGGTACCCATCGTCTGATGTGTACCCAGCTTAAGAGCAGGATAAGGGTTAATAGACACCTGACTGCTGCTCTAAACAGGAACCTAAAGAGTTGGTTC
Organism: Taudactylus pleione; assembly: GCA_031769625.1. Taxonomy (NCBI): domain Eukaryota; kingdom Metazoa; phylum Chordata; class Amphibia; order Anura; family Myobatrachidae; genus Taudactylus; species Taudactylus pleione. Next base: position 1,525,761 of record JAUIMM010000925.1, read on the forward strand.
AAGGCCTCAATGGATGGAACTGTGATTCCTGATAAGTGACCCTCACACGCTGTCCCAATGACAGTATATAGATGTTAGACAATGATTGTGTGACCGCTCCTCAGCGGGTCTCCTCCATCTGTCACCAACACCAAATAAGACCACACCAAGCTTAGCAGGCACCTTCTAGGAGCTATTGGCACACCTATAGCAGCAGCGCGTTGCTGGGCTTCTACCACACTTATTAGAAGACACTGACAAAGAGCCGCGTGATAGCCACAAAGCATTAACAGGCAACAAACACACTGCAGACATCTCCATGGCAGGCTGGTCGCTGCTGTATACATCCCAGACTTCTTCCCTTGTATGAGAGGACGCCTATCGTCGTCTATTCCAGATTTCCAAACTTCTACTATAACCTCACTGTGATTCATGATAAATAAGTTATGGAACTAAAAAGTCAAAAACAGAACTGATTCTCTGAGCAAAGTACCCCCATGTGCAAATGAAAAAGCTTTGGTTCTTCTGAAAATACTGAAATCCATTAACTACTACTTGAAAATAAGATCGGATTCCCCTGATATACAAAGAGGAAATACGGTACTAAGCAATGAAAAGAGTAACGTTTATGGGGGTCAATTAAATTAGCCGTGAGTCCCCCATGTCGTGAGTTAGGTGCGGCTATATCCCGCTCTTACAGTACCTCCGGCCTCACATATTTTTATTTGTACAGAAATATCCATCAGTCCAGGGGGAGGTCGGGTAACGAGGGGGCAAGCTGAGGTGCTTTTGCCGGCAATTCCACGCAGGTACAACAGCAACTCGCCCGCCTTGTGGCTATTCCAATTGCCCCCTATAAATTTCATGCAATTACTTAAAAGTGGTTTTAAGAAAAGTCTGTCAGTGGAATTCCCCTGACAAGCACATAGAAGGGGGGCCTTCTTTGGACAACCTGAATTTGGGACGTATATGGGTGTATCACTGTGGCTGCAGCAGTCACACTACCAGAAACCTCCTCTCATATTAACCATTGAATCAGAGACTGACAGCGAGCTCTGCACAATGTGTGTGTAATGGGGACGCCTCCATCGGTCCGTGTACCGTCTGTGGAACTAGCGAAGAGAGTACTCAAAAGAGAAATTCAACATATTGGACTGAACCCGACATGTAACATATAGGTAACCAAGGGGGAAATTCAATTAAATGCGATGTTCAATTGCGCCGGGAATGAGTTCCTGGAGCTATTTAATTGTCCCCATCGCGCCCTACACTTAAGTCGGGAGATGCAGGTTACGGCGCCTAATGCCGGGTGTTTAGTCGCGGTAACCTGCATTCTCCTTCTTAAGTGCCGGACGCGATGCTGTTAGCACACCCGCTAAGCCAGTGATTTTCAACCTTTTTCAACTCGAGGCACAATACGTAAAATTTTAAAATTTCCAAGGCAAACTATCCGGCGATGCAGCGTGCGCGACCTATAAAAACACATACATATTGGCTCCCACATATAAAAACACATTCATTGGCCTCCACAGGAATAACACACACTACATTGTCCCCCATAGAAAAAAAATAACATTGGCCCTCATAGAAAAAAATTACATTGGCCCCCATAGAAAAAAAATAACATTGGCCCCCATAGAAAAAAAAATAACATTGGCCCCCACAGAGACAAAAAATGACATTGGCCCCCACAGAGACAAAAAATGACATTGGCCCCCCATAGAAAAAAAATAACATTGGCCCCCATAGAAAAAAAAATAACATTGGCCCCCATAGAAAAAAAAATAACATTGGCCCCCACAGAGACAAAAAATAACATTGGCCCCCACAGAGACAAAAAAATAACATTTGCCCCCACAGAGACAAAAAATGACATTGGCCCCCACAGAGACAAAAAACAACAACACATTGCTGGACAACAGAAAAAATTATAAACCACATTGCTTCCCCCAAAGTTAAATCATACTACCTACCTATCATTGGCTGCGGGTTCCCACAGTGCAGAGATATCCACAGTGGCTGACTGGCCACGGGCTGGCTTGGTGACTGGCCACGGACGGGAGGGAAGCACTGGCTGGCCGCCGGCTGGTGGGAGAGAAGGGCTGGCGCCGCGGGCGGGAGCCGGCAAGGGCTGGTTGAGTCTCTGTTGGGGTGGGCGGACAGGCCATGGCCTGTGATGCCACGCCGCCGCATTTAGGCAGTTCACAGTCCGAGCGTGCCTGAGCCTCCCAGGGGAGCTCAGCAGCAGCGATGCCCGTTCCGCACTTCTTTAATGTGACCGGTGGCTCTGCGGCACACTTCACAACCACCCGCGGCACACTACTGTGCCGCAGCACAGCGGTTGAAAACCTCTGCGCTAAGCCCAAAACTAGATTGCGGAACTAGTTCAGTCGGATTTCTGCTCGCAGCTCTAGAGGGTGCGGGCAGAAATCCTCTAGTCGCAGGTTAACAGCGGCATTAATTGAATAGGTTCGGGAACTCATTCTAGGCGCTAGACAATAGGGATGTATGTAAAAATATCGTTTAACAGTAAAAAAAAAAAAATCTAATTATTGAGTTTAACTATAAAAATGTGAGGAAGCTCTAAAAAAAAACAAAAAAACAAAAAACATTTTAATTTCTGTCATTTACACAAAAAAAACATAATTATCTTACCGATTCCATAGGCTTTAGCACAAATCCAATGCAAGTTAGCAGCAATTTTAGCCCTGAAGGAATCGTACATGTCCAGCGGGACAACCTCCACCGGACATTCCGCTAAATAATCCATTTTTCTTCTGGTGCTGTCTCCAGAAGCGCAAACGCCAATATCCACCATCTAAGAAACAAACAATTAATAATAATTATATGTAAAATACACATAACAGGAAGTTTTATCAGCCACAAAGTGTAACGAGATATTCATTTATCTTGGGGCATTGGGGGACCTTTATAGATCAATACATTAAGTACCGGGTTATGGAGAACACTATGGAACGAAAGGCGAAGTGAAGAAACCAAAACCAGAAAGTTTTACATCCTGGTGCTTAATGGAACCAAATGCGTGTAATGGCGTCAGAAGGAGACCTCCTGCATTTAGCTCCAGAACCGGGTCCACAAAACCGCTAGATCTCTGCTCGGGCACTCACATGGAGGCACTCACTAACACTTTGCATTTCATCTTAGGCCATGTAGTGCCACCTACAACTACCATGTTATTTTGTGTAAGGGGAGCCAATAAAACTGGTCATATTAATGGTGACAAATGAGTGAAAAGCTCCGAATGCAGCTCAGAGCCATCACTGAAGAGGCTGGCGGGTAGCGTGCAGGGATAGAACGTCTCCAGCTGTACTGGCAGTGGCTGATGTCGCTCATTACATGGCCCAAAGCAGGAGACCCAGGAAGCACATTACCAGCTCAGAGCCATCACTGAAGAGGCTGGCGGGTAGCGTGCAGGGATAGAACGTCTCCAGCTGTACTGGCAGTGGCTGATGTCACTCATTACATGGCCCAAAGCAGGAGACCCAGGAAGCACATTACCAGCTCAGAGCCATCACTGAAGAGGCTGGCGGGTAGCGTGCAGGGATAGAACGTCTCCAGCTGTACTGGCAGTGGCTGATGTCACTCATTACATGGCCCAAAGCAGGAGACCCAGGAAGCACATTACCAGCTCAGAGCCTAAACGCCTCCCTGCTGGTGTGCTGGGTGCAGGGATCACAGGAAACAATAGGCAGGAGAAGCAGGGTCCTGGCGTAGAACACGTGGCTTTGTAAAGCATTACTGTTGTTAGGGGCTTGAGGTGTGAGATCATTGTGTGGTTTAGGTACTGGGAGCGGATTTGCCAGACAAACATACAAAGGCAGCAGCTGCTGACAGGGCTAATCCAGACCATTCCCACCCTGTGTACCACGGTCTCCAACTTCCACATGGTTCTACGGTCTGTCCTCACCCAGGCTGCTGCAGGCCCATCCTTACATAGCCCAGGCTACACAGAATATTACTACAAATGCTTTCACTTCAGACATAAACTGCTGTAGGAAACACGCCTGCTTCAGGTCATACCTATGTAACTAAACCTCACCCCGTCCACCGGTCACCCAACATTATCGGAATTCAATAAATAAGCAGTAACATTAGAACAAGCTTGCCAGGTGAGCTGACACTCCCATATGTGACAGTATATAAATTGCAGCATACAGAGAGCTTACGGTTCCCATATACAGTAGCAGTTACAGAACTAACACCTCTCCCTCCCTGCATTACCATGTATACCCTCCTCCTGACACACTGCCCCATTCATTCCATCTGTTATTGTATGCCCTTCACTCTCCATATTATATGCCCGCCACAAGCTAAACCTACAGCCTACACAAATGCCACATTCACCCCCAGATGTATTTAAATATATAATATATTTATGACATCAGTCTATGCACCCTCACCCCCATAATTTGTAACTACACATACAATACCTGTCCTCCCCTTTACATGACAGACGGGCCTCCCCCTCCCTCCGAAATGATAAACGGCCCACTTATATAGTATATGGTTATCACATGACTCGCCTGCCACACTGGTATTGGTAACTAAGCTGCCAATGATAATATACATAGCATGATACTCCAGCCCCCCCAATATACATGTGGATATTACATAACATACCTGTCCTTCCAGGTATAATATACATGATTACATGACACACCTGCTCCCCCCCATGTATTATATATAAGGTTATTGCATGAAACATCTGTCCCACCAGTATTGGTCACTAATAATATATATAGCATGATCCTCCAAACCCCCCTTGCGGACGCTGGTCTCATAACTACATTCCCCCCAGGATACATATAATATACATGGATATTACAAGACACACCTGCACCCCACTGTATAAAATCAACCCCCACACCCCACCCAGGTATAATATATACATGGCTATTGTATAACACGTGTGTGTGTGTGTGTGTGTGTGTGTGTGTGTGTGTGTGTGTGTGTGTGCGTGCGTGCAGTATAATATATACACCCCCCCCACGACCCACCTGTCCCCCCCCCCCCGTAGAATATAAATGGATATTACATGACACACCTACTCCCCCTGAATAATATACATAGATATTACATGACACCTGTCCCCCCCTTTATAATATACATAGCCCCCTCTATAATACTCACACACCTGTCCCCCTGTATAATACATGACATGTAATATATATACAGGGATATTACATGACACCTGTCCTCCCTTTATAATATACATGGATATTACATGACACACCTATTCCCCATGAATAAAATACATAGATATTACATGACATCTGTCCCCCCCTTTATAATATACATGGATATTACATGACACACCTGTCCGCCCTGTATAATACATGACACACCTATCCCCCCTGTATAATACATGACACACCTATCCCCCCTGAATAATATACATAGATATTACATGACACCTGTCCTCCCCTATATAATATGCAGGGATATTACATTACACACCTGTCCCCCCTGTATAATACATAACACACCTATGCCCCCTGAATAATATACATAGATATTACATGACACCCGTCCTCCCCTTTATAATATACAGGGATATTACATGACACAGCTGCACCCCTCTATAATATACAGGGATATTACATGACACACCTGCCCCCCTGTATAATACATTACACACCTGTCCCCCCCTAAAATATACATAGATATACATGACACACCTATCCCCCCCTGTAAAATATACATGGATATTACATGACACACCTACCCCTCCTGTATAATATACATGGTTATTACATGACAGCTGTCCCGTCCCCCCTTGCATAATATATAGGGCGGAATTCAATTGTTTTCGCGGCCCGCATCTCCCGTCTAAAGTGACAGGAGTTCGCGGGCCGCTATGCAATTGTTCTAGATTTTTGTGCTGATCGCGACCAAAGTGGTCGGGTTTAGCCGCGTAAAGCAGCTAAACCCGACCAAAGTGCTGGGCGCGATCGCGAAAAGTGATGTTTGGGCGCCCAAACATGTCACTTTTCGCACATTTCAGCTCTCACCCCCCTGGGGCTGCGAGCTGAAATGTAGTGCTGGCAGCTGATCGTGCCCGACAGGAGCAAGAATTGAATAGCTCCGTCGGGCGCGATGGGGGCAGGAATAAATTGAATTCCGCCCATAGTTGTTGCATGGAAAATAACCCCCCCCCTAAAATACATAGGGCTCGATTCAATTGAACACAAATTAAATAGTGCCGGGCGGGAGCTCGCACAGCTATTCAATTCAGCGCGCTATTAGAGCATTCTCCGAATAAACTGCCCGGCGCAATGCTGTTTCCGCCGCGCTAAGGGCAGAAAACAGAATTGTGCCTGTACTTTTGTATCCTTAACAGCGCGCTGAATTGAATAGCTCCCTCCCGGCACAATTTAATTCGCGTTCAACTGAATCGAGCCCATACATGGATACTGCATGACACCCCTGTCCCTACCTGTATAATATATAAATGGATATTACATGACACACCTGTCTCCCTGTATAATATTCATGGATATTACACGACACACCTGTCCCCCCCAGTATAATATACATGGATATTACATGACAGGGCCTTAGCTAGGGTAGTGCAGCCAATGCCATCGCACAGGGCACTGTTTGGGCCTCTCAAATTTCTGTTTATTATCAGTCTCACTTGTAGCTTCCTCTTATTTCATCCCCAACATCTCCTGGCCTCCCCTATCTCTTCCCTGGCCCTTCCCCATGAGGCCATGGCCCTCTCTCAGGTGCACTATATTATGTCCCTATTTATCCCCAGCATCTCCTGGCCTCCCCTATCTCTTCCCTGGCCCTTCCCCATGAGGCCATGGCCCTCTCTCATGTGCACTATATTATGTCCCTATTTATCCCCAGCATCTCCTGGCCTCCCCTATCTCTTCCCTGGCCCTTCCCCATGAGGCCATGGCCCTCTCTCAGGTGCACTATATTATGTCCCTATTTATCCCCAGCATCTCCTGGCCTCCCCTATCTCTTCCCTGGCCCTTCCCCATGAGCCATGGCCCTCTCTCAGGTGCACTATATTATGTCCCTATTTATCCCCAGCATCTCCTTGGCCTCCCCTATCTCTTCCCTGGCCCTTCCCCATGAGGCCATGGCCCTCTCTCAGGTGCACTATATTATGTCCCTATTTATGCCCAGCATCTCTTGGCCTCCCCTATCTCTTCCCCATGAGGCCATGGCCCTCTCTCAGGTGCACTATATTATGTCCCTATTTATCCCCAGCATCTCCTGACCTCCCCTATCTCTTCCCCATGAGGCCATGGTCCTCTCTCAGGTGCACTATATTATGTCCCTATTTATCCCCAGCATCTCCTGGCCTCCCCTATCTCTTCCCTGGCCCTTCCCCATGAGGCCATGGCCCTCTCTCAGGTGCACTATATTATGTCCCTATTGATCCCCAGCATCTCCTGGCCTCCCCTATCTCTTCCCTGTCCCTTCCCCATGAGGCCATGGCCCTCTCTCAGGTGCACTATATTATGTCCCTATTTATCCCCAGCATCTCCTGGCCTCCCCTATCTCTTCCCTGGCCCTTCCCCATGAGGCCATGGCCCTCTCTCAGGTGCACTATATTATGCCCCTATTTGTCCCCAGCATCTCCTGGCCTCCCCTATCTCTTTCCTGGCCCTTCCCCATGAGGCCATGGCCCTCTCTCAGGTGCACTATATTATGTCCCTATTTATCCCCAGCATCTCCTGGCCTCCCCTATCTCTTCCCCATGAGGCCATGGCCCTCTCTCAGGTGCACTATATTATGTCCCTATTTATCCCCGACATCTCCTGGCCTCCCCTATCTCTACCCTGGCCCTTCCCCATGAGGCCATTCCCCTTTTTATGTCCCTCTGAAAAATGAGGGGGCGCCAATGCTCTTTCTGGCACAGGGCACCAAAAACTGTAGTTACGGCTCTGTTACATGACACACCTGTCCGTCCCCCCCCCCCCCCAGTATAATATACATGGATATTACATGACACACCTGTCCCCCCCCCAGTATAATATACATGGATATTACATGACACACCTGCCCCCCCCAGTATAATATACATGGATATTACATGACACACCTGCCGCCCCCCCCCACCCCCCCCCTCAGTATAATATACCTGGATATTACATGACACCCCTCCCCCCCCCTCAGTATAATATACATGGATATTACATGACACACCTGTCCCCCCTCCCTGTATTATGTACATGGATATTACAACACACCTGTCCTCCCCAGTATAATATACATGGATATTACATGACACACCTGTCCCCCCTGTATAATATACATGGATATTACATGACACACCTGTCCCCCCCTGTACAATATACATGGATATTACATGACACACCTGTCCCCCCCGGTATTATGTACATGGATATTACATGACACACCTATCCCCCCTCCCTCTATTATGTACATGGATATTACATGACACACCTGTCCTCCCCAGTATAATATACATGGATATTACATGACACACCTGTCCTCCCCAGTATAATATACATGGATATTACATGACACACCTGTCCCCCCCTGTACAATATACATGGATATTACATGACACAGCTGTCCCCCCCTGTACAATATACATGGATATTACATGACACACCTGTCCCCCCCGGTATTATGTACATGGATATTACATGACACACCTATCCCCCCTCCCTCTATTATGTACATGGATATTACATGACACACCTGTCCCCCCCTGTACAATATACATGGATATTACATGACACACCTGTCCCCCCCCTGTACAATATACATGGATATTACATGACACACCTGTCCCCCCCTGTACAATATACATGGATATTACATGACACACCTGTCCCCCCCCTGTACAATATACATGGATATTACATGACACACCTGTCCCCCCCTGTACAATATACATGGATATTACATGACACACCTGTCCCCCCCCCTGTACAATATACATGGATATTACATGACACACCTGTCCCCCCCCTGTACAATATACATGGATATTACATGACACACCTGTCCCCCCCTGTACAATATACATGGATATTACATGACACACCTGTCCCCCCCTGTACAATATACATGGATATTACATGACACACCTGTCCCCCCTGTATAATATACATGGATATTACATGACACACCTGTCCCCCCTGTATAATATACATGGATATTACATGACACACCTGTCCCCCCTGTATAATATACATGGATATTACATGACACACCTGTCCCCCCCTGTATAATATACATGGATATTACATGACACACCTGTCCCCCCCTGTATAATATACATGGATATTACATGACACACCTGTCCCCCCCTGTATAATATACATGGATATTACATGACACACCTGTCCCCCCCTGTATAATATACATGGATATTACATGACACACCTGTCCCCCCCTGTATAATATACATGGATATTACATGACACACCTGTCCCTCTATATAATATACATGGATATTACATGACACACCTGTCCTCCCCAGTATAATATACATGGATATTACATGACACACCTGTCCCCCTATATAATATACATGGATATTACATGACACACCTGTCCCCCCCTGTATAATATACATGGATATTACATGACACACCTGTCCTCCCCTGTATAATATACATGGATATTACATGACACACCTGTCCCTCTATATAATATACATGGATATTACATGACACACCTGTCCTCCCCTGTATAATATACATGGATATTACATGACACACCTGTCCCTCTATATAATATACATGGATATTACATGACACACCTGTCCTCCCCCTATATAATATACATGGATATTACATGACACACCTGTCCTCCCCCTATATAATATACATGGATATTACATGACACACCTGTCCTCCCCCTATATAATATACATGGATATTACATGACACACCTGTCCCCCTGTATAATATACATGGATATTACATGACACACCTGTCCTCCCCCTATATAATATACATGGATATTACATGACACACCTGTCCCCCCTGTATAATATACATGGATATTACATGACACACCTGTCCCCCTATATAATATACATGGATATTACATGACACACCTGTCCTCCCCCTATATAATATACATGGATATTACATGACACACCTGTCCCCCCTGTATAATATACATGGATATTACATTACACACCTGTCCCCCCCTGTATAATATACATGGATATTACATGACACACCTGTCCCCCTGTATAATATACATGGATATTACATTACACACCTGTCCCCCCCTGTATAATATACATGGATATTACATGACACACCTGTCCCCCCCTGTATAATATACATGGATATTACATTACACACCTGTCCCCCCCTGTATAATATACATGGATATTACATGACACACCTGTCCCCCCCTGTATAATATACATGGATATTACATGACACACCTGTCCCCCTGTATAATATACATGGATATTACATGACACACCTGTCCTCTCCCTATATAATATACATGGATATTACATGACACACCTGTCCCCCCCTATATAATATACATGGATATTACATGACACACCTGTCCCCCCCTGTATAATATACATGGATATTACATGACACACCTGTCCCCCCCTGTATAATATACATGGATATTACATGACACACCTGTCCTCCCCCTATATAATATACATGGATATTACATGACACACCTGTCCCCCCCTGTATAATATACATGGATATTACATGACACACCTGTCCCCCCCTGTATAATATACATGGATATTACATGACACACCTGTCCCCCCTGTATAATACATAAGGCCATTACAGGAGGACCCCCCGGGAGGCCGCCCTTACCTCTCTGGGCCCGGGGTGATGAGCAGACACCGGCAGAACCCTCTCTCACATGCCGGCACCGGGACTCGGGCTGCCTCCAGGGCCTACATGTCACCGGGCCCGGGTGCTGACGCTGAGGAGGCGGCGCCGGTGACCCCTCCCTCCTGCCACCACACAGCCGCACCGGCCCGCTGGCTCCCCGTCACCTTCGGCTCCCTCCCGGATCCCGGGACCGTTTTCCGTCCTTCTCGGTGCCGGCCGCGGACACTGACAGGGATCCGTTGGTTACCCGGGATCCGCCTGCGCATGCGTGGAGGGGACCGAGCGGCGGCTGTGCTGCGCATGCGCGAGTGGCTACTGTTGCTGGAGACGGCAGGCTGCCCCTGGATTTGCGCATGCGCTGTGCCTGCTGGGACGAGACAGCAGCCTGTCACTGGGTGTGCGCATGCGCGGCGGGTTGCTAACGAGACACCTTTAGAATGCGCCGCTGTGGCTGCGCCTGCGCAGTACTTGCACACAGGCTATTGTCATTCATTGTGTATCTATTGTGCTGTATACTACATGGGGATGGGTGCAGCCCACACCCCAGTCACATCTGTGTGTGGTGCCCCCCTCTCCATCACTCCCAGCAAGGAAGGGTTACCAAACAATAACACACAATTCTTATTTGGGGGACATAATGTCTTTTAGGCAGAGCTACCTATCCAGCCACCCACAATGCTTTGTACCATCAGATATCCACATTTAGTGCATATGTACATAGGACGGAGCAAATCAGGCTGCGCACGTCTGGTGGGCGCAATCTGGGACCGTCACATGGCACGTGAATCCCCTTTAGAGCTTTCAGTTCATGGCAGGTGGAACAGCGTCATTGGGCCTCTTACATACTGGGCCCCTAAGTAGCTGCATGGGCGACTGCGGCGGTAATCTCGCCCCTGGGTGGAGAGCGTGTATATTTGAAAGCATTCGTTATGTGACAGGTGCCGCAAGGCTTCCTAGACGTAAATAGGCCTGGAAAAATAAAAACAGCCATAAACAGATTGTAACCCAAGAAATAAAGCTGAACGCATCATAAGACACAAGTAATAAGTACAGAATGTGCCGCTATATAATCCCCAGTGCACCAAAGCATCACATTACATGTCATGAAGGTTATATATCTTACACAGTAAATGAAATCCACATATCCCCTCGCTTTCACTTGTTAAACTATAGACCAAGGTAGCGTGATATGAGCTGCGCTTTATGGGTGACACAAGCAGACTAAATGGAGGGGGGTAGCGGCGTTTGTACTCTTCCCGGTGTTGTGTATAGAAAGTAGTGCACCTTATTGTCACATTTTTGGGGCATTCCGCAGAGCAGGTGCCTAATGCAAGAGCTTAGACCTGTGTAAGTGAGAATGTTCATCCGCTTGGTTTGCACCGTTGCTCCTGAAAGAGTAAGCCACAATCCGAATTGTGTCCTATTACCTAGTGACGTCAGCAGTGTCTCGATGATGTCATTTGCGGTGAATCACATCTTTATGGCCCCACCTCCGCTGCATGATGATGCAGACTGACATGCCTTCCGTACTTGCCCCATGAAGCCCTCACTACAACATCTCCTGGAGGGAAGGTCCATAAAGGAAGTGTGGTTACATTTTTCAACATGGATGGTCCAGGTGCAAATTTGCTGGATTTGGTCCATACTTGCCCCCTGTCCTGGAATGTTCTAGAGAATGTATTTTGACTTCCAGGAGAGTAGAGGAACCCTCCGGATGCTGCCCACTTCCCCAGGGAAGTGGGCATTCCAGGTATATGGTAATGCAGTTTGTGGTGAATCGTACAATGGTGGGCCAGACACCCGCTGCCCAATGGCGCAAATCGCCAGCACCTCTCACCTTCACGTCACCCTCTGGGATCTCCCGAAGGGAGTATTAAATAAACCATCACGTATGATTTGGTTTTAACTCTAAAAGAAGACTAATATTCTGAAAGAGCTACAAACAAGAAGATGAGTTCATGCATCATTATTACATTTGCAGGGCCTGTCATTTAGGAATCATCGCAGTAATGCATTTAGGCGTAATAGCAGGAAACGTGGAGACAGCTACATTAACAGAGGTCTGTGCTGACGTTATTCCTCCCGGAATTGCCAGCAAGGTTTGTCTGTGAATCCAACAGGGAGTCGTGTCTACTTACCTGGATATACAGTATATACTTCCAGCAGAGATCCACTTACTGCCAATTACTTACAGATCTGGAGGAAAGATGATCTCCAAAAGAAAAAGAAAGTGTGAAAAGTGTTTGCTTTCGGCCCAGTGTTCAATAATTGAACTAGTCTGGTCTGTTCCCACATTTCTGAATACTATAATTGTCGTTAGACTTATGGGCACCAGATGTGCCAGTGACTGCCACTGTCAGCCGTATATAAGCCGTCAACCATATGATATTAATTCTCTTATTGATAAAGTGCCAACATATTGTGCAGAACTGTGTAATGGGGATATAAATGCACATCATGTGCTGGAGAGGGCTCATTATGCAATCCGATCGCCTTATAAAACACGGGGGGGAATTCTATTGATTTTTTTCGCGACCGATTTTGCATCTAAAGTGATGAGAGATCAGGGGACGATGTTCAATTGTTTTGGGAGACCATTATGTTTCGCGCCCAAATGCCTCGGGTTAAGCCACATAAAGCTGCTAAACCCATGCAAAGTCCTTGTTAGCATGCCCAAACAACCGACTTTTCGCGGATATCTACTTGCCACCTCAGAAATCTGGGCATCCGCAGCATTCACGCCAATCAGAACTGAACTGCGCCATTGGGCGGCAATACGCGTCCCCACAGCGGCCATTGTAATGTTTTGTTAGCCAATTTTTTTCCCATCGCTTATATAACAGCATTTGTAGCTTCATCCCAAACTACAGAGATCGAGACCGAGAGGGGATGTCAGACTATAATATATAATTTTATTTCCCAGCAAATCATAGAAAACTGAGGCTAATGGGTAGATTTACTAAAAAACTCTAAAAATAGAATATTGGAGCAGTTGCCCATAGCAACCATTCAGATCCTGGCTATCATTTTCTAGACAAGACCAATTATAGCTATAATCTGATTGGTTCTTACGGGCAACAGCTCCACCTGTTCTTTTCAGACGTTTCAGTAAATCTAACGGATATACACGGATTAAGGGGCTCCTATCCGCTGCTGCATGTTTACATTTTATCTTGCGTATAGGTTTAGAACACACCCTAATTCTCATTAATCGTTAATGCACGCTACTAGTAATAAATTGTGTTGGTAAAAGCGCATTGCATGAAAAGTGCATAGAATACTCAGAAAAAGTGTGTGGTCTACCATGTCGGCATTCAGGATGTTATGTATTATGCATGTTGACAGTGAGAATGCTCACAGTACTATTTTAACCTAACCGCAGCCTAACCGTAACGCTCATCTAATCTGTCAACATTCTAAACCAGTCGACATAGTAACTACATACCGCATAAAAAATGAATCACTAAAATGTGTCTAAAGCACACACTAGTTTTTTTGTGCTTTTATCCATCTTCCTAGCACGTATCGTGCGAGCAGGGCCCTCTTCCCTTTGAATTCCCTCAAAATTATGCTAATTACACAATTACGTCTTTATGTTAACTTGTATGGATTAGTCTGTACGTGTGTAACATTGTCAGTTGTATATCACCCATGTGGCACCTTATAAATAAACAATAATAACAAAACAATATAACAATGGTTGAATACTGCGCTCTGGTTGGAGCGGAGAAGGGGGGGAATTGCAGGAGGGAGGGTGTGGAGGATGATGGTGGCTGAGGGGAGCGGGGAGGTAGTCTGTGCGCAGCTTCCCTAAGAGGTGTCCGGTCTCTAAATGGGTATCTGAAGGTTTGGAAGGGTAGCACAGCACAGGTACAGGTGGGTGGTGAATTAGCTGGGTGCACACCTTACAATGGTGCTACCCAGCAATGCGATATAACGATACATCACACACACACTACACGGATACGGCGTACGCCAGCGTGATGTATCGTTACATGCTGCATGTAACAGCTCTGCGTCGCCCGTAGAAACGTCCCATCTGATGTGCAGCACAGCAGATGGATCAATTCAAAGAACAACATCCAGGAACGACAGATTGGCCATGCACACTATACATGTGTACGATATATTGTTCCGAACTATGTCACCCTCAGTCGCAGCGCTGGTATCGCAGATGCAGCGAGGTTTGTTTCCTACAGATACCTCCTGCTGCATTTGCGATGGACGGAATTGCGCTTGTGTGCGGCTCTGCAGTTCCGTCCATCTCTGAATTCATAGTAATAATTGAAGACATAGCACAGCCAGACATTAGGGTCTCCTCAGCTGTTACCCATTTGTTTGTCTCGGTTAAGCTGCGCTAAGTAATGTTTACCTGCGGAACCCCGTCAGTCCAGATCCACTCTCCTAATAAAATATTTATAGGGGTCTCTACTCTTATATCTGTGTCAAGAGAGTTATAATTTCCCTGTAATAATAACGCCTTCCTATCCGTCCGTCCATCGCTATTCCCTGTGTGTGAAACGTTTGCGCTTTCATATTGCATTATGATCCTGACGTAGAGTTGGATGCAAGTCCATTTGCGCCATGTAAAAACGCAACTAGTGTAAAAATGTTCCCACTGCGGATGTTAGATACGATTGAGCTGAGAGTATATTGTAAGTGGTGACTGGCGCTTGGAGAGGCGCCAGGTGCATCACGTATACGTTTAGTACAGCAAGACGCGAGTCCACCACACCTCGTCTGATTTTGAACTACACAGATCTTTAAGACACGTATTTAGGGTCTGTTTCCTGTTGAGTTGATGATAATGAGGAGGCCGCATTTGCGCCGGACATAGCTATACAGCAAATTTACAGATGCACGTATCATAAGACGCGTGCAACTGAAAATACAACGCAGAGATGTCAGTGTAGGAATACATTCTGTCACATTCTTACATTTATCTATGTCTGTCCCTATATTATTAGAGACGAGTCTCTTTCTGTATCTGACAGGACTGTGCTGCAAACATTTCACGCTGACTGAGCTGAGAGCTGAGGAACATGGCTCCCGTCTCCATAGCAACCAAAACTGTGAATCATTATGGCTGCCTGATGATGTCATCAGCTGAGGATGGGAGCAGAGGTCACAAACAGGGGAGACAATGCCCCCAGGCCTGAGGGTCAGCAAAAATGTACACAAAACCTATAATATAATATTCATTACAGTAATAATAAAAGATCACCATCTCCTAATTATATATATATATATATATATATATATATATATATATTATATATATATATATATATATTTAATCTTATTTCCTTTGTGTATCGGGGCCTGGGTTTATGCAGCGATGTGAGTAGTTGCATTGTGGCAATCTGCTTAATTTGCGGGAAATCCATGGCCTGCTCCCTCGGGAGAGGGTAATGCATCTTCCTCAGTGACGTGCCAGCTGCATCCTCATCCCCGCTGGTGCCATACTGAGCTCTGCCTTCACCAGCTCTGCTCAGCTTTCAGCAATTGTGGTGGGGCAGGATGATCTATGAGAGAGAACTGGCATCCCAGCCCACCAGTGCCGCAGGGGGACTGTGCCCTCTGATTAGACAACACAAGCAGCCATCTGTCCTGGGCAGGAGTACGCCATCTGACAGCCAGCTCCTCAGCATGGGGAGTGGATCAAATAAATCATGAGAGACCTCCTCACCCGATGGGTGACAGATTACTGATACATGCCAGTAAGATCATGTATATAAAGCACAGAGATTCCAGGTAGCACATGAGTATAAAGCACCAACATGCTTCACAGATGTCCCTGTTTTACATGCATGGGGTCATTGTTTACAAGGTGCTTTTGCATTAGGTTAATGTGTTTTCCTGAGCTGTGCATGGGGCACATTGCAGCATTGTGACTGTGCAGTTTATGATGAATGAGAGATCTCACTGTCACTGACTGAGACTGTTTATCAGGTGAGCTCCTAGGTCTAATCGTGAGTGAGAGTATAGACATCATGGTACAGAGCAGTGCCACGCTGACACCACAGGACAGACAGACATGTTACTTGTACTTAGCCAGTCAGTAAATATATTAGTTAGAGCAGAATATAGACATCATGGTACAGAGCAGTGCCACGCTGACACCACAGGACAGACAGACATGTTACTTGTACTTAGCCAGTCAGTAAATATATTAGTTAGAGCAGAATATAGACATCATGGTACAGAGCAGTGCCACGCTGACACCACAGGACAGACAGACATGTTACTTACACTTAGCCAGTCAGTAAATATATGAGTGAGAGCAGAATATAGACATCATGGTACAGAGCAGTGCCACGCTGACACCACAGGACAGACAGACATGTTACTTACACTTAGCCAGTCAGTAAATATATGAGTGAGAGCAGAATATAGACATCATGGTACAGAGCAGTGCCACGCTGACACCACAGGACAGACAGACATGTTACTTGTACTTAGCCAGTCAGTAAATATATGTGAGAGCAGAATATAGACATCATGGTACAGAGCAGTGCCACGCTGACACCACAGGACAGACATGTTACTTACACTTAGCCAGTCAGTAAATATATGAGTGAGAGCAGAATATAGACATCATGGTATAGAGCAGTGCCACGCTGACACCACAGGACAGACAGACATGTTACTTACACTTAGCCAGTCAGTAAATATATGAGTGAGAGCAGAATATAGACATCATGGTACAGAGCAGTGCCACGCTGACACCACAGGACAGACAGACATGTTACTTACACTTAGCCAGTCAGTAAATATATGAGTGAGAGCAGAATATAGACATCATGGTACAGAGCAGTGCCACGCTGACACCACAGGACAGACAGACATGTTACTTACACTTAGCCAGTCAGTAAATATATGAGTGAGAGCAGAATATAGACATCATGGTACAGAGCAGTGCCACGCTGACACCACAGGACAGACAGACATGTTACTTACACTTAGCCAGTCAGTAAATATATGAGTGAGAGCAGAATATAGACATCATGGTATAGAGCAGTGCCACGCTGACACCACAGGACAGACAGACATGTTACTTACACTTAGCCAGTCAGTAAATATATGAGTGAGAGCAGAATATAGACATCATGGTACAGAGCAGTGCCACGCTGACACCACAGGACAGACAGACATGTTACTTACACTTAGCCAGTCAGTAAATATATGAGTGAGAGCAGAGTATAGACATCATGGTACAGAGCAGTGCCACGCTGACACCACAGGACAGACAGACATGTTACTTACACTTAGCCAGTCAGTAAATATATGAGTGAGAGCAGAATATAGACATCATGGTACAGAGCAGTGCAACGCTGACACCACAGGACAGACATGTTACTTACACTTAGCCAGTCAATAAATATATGAGTGAGAGCAGAATATACACATCATGGTACAGAGCAGTGCCACGCTGACACCACAGGACAGACAGACATGTTACTTACACTTAGCCAGTCAGTAAATATATGAGTGAGAGCAGAATGTAGACATCATGGTACAGAGCAGTGCCACGCTGACACCACAGGACAGACAGACATGTTACTTACACTTAGCCAGTCAGTAAATATATTAGTTAGAGCAGAATATAGACATCATGGTACAGAGCAGTGCCACGCTGACACCACAGGACAGACAGACATGTTACTTACACTTAGCCAGTCAGTAAATATATGAGTGAGAGCAGAATGTAGACATCATGGTACAGAGCAGTGCCACGCTGACACCACAGGACAGACATGTTACTTGCACTTAGCCAGTCAGTAAATATATGAGTGAGAGCAGAATATAGACATCATGGTACAGAGCAGTGCCACGCTGACACCACAGGACAGACAGACATGTTACTTACACTTAGCCAGTCAGTAAATATATGAGTGAGAGCAGAATATAGACATCATGGTATAGAGCAGTGCCACGCTGACACCACAGGACAGACAGACATGTTACTTACACTTAGCCAGTCAGTAAATATATGAGTGAGAGCAGAATATAGACATCATGGTACAGAGCAGTGCCACGCTGACACCACAGGACAGACAGACATGTTACTTACACTTAGCCAGTCAGTAAATATATGAGTGAGAGCAGAATATAGACATCATGGTACAGAGCAGTGCCACGCTGACACCACAGGACAGACAGACATGTTACTTACACTTAGCCAGTCAGTAAATATATGAGTGAGAGCAGAATATAGACATCATGGTATAGAGCAGTGCCACGCTGACACCACAGGACAGACAGACATGTTACTTACACTTAGCCAGTCAGTAAATATATGAGTGAGAGCAGAATATAGACATCATGGTACAGAGCAGTGCCACGCTGACACCACAGGACAGACAGACATGTTACTTACACTTAGCCAGTCAGTAAATATATGAGTGAGAGCAGAATATAGACATCATGGTACAGAGCAGTGCCACGCTGACACCA
Organism: Taudactylus pleione; assembly: GCA_031769625.1. NCBI lineage: Eukaryota > Metazoa > Chordata > Amphibia > Anura > Myobatrachidae > Taudactylus > Taudactylus pleione. The sequence goes on from JAUIMM010000925.1 coordinate 1,545,044, forward strand.
CAGGACAGACAGACATGTTACTTACACTTAGCCAGTCAGTAAATATATGAGTGAGAGCAGAGTATAGACATCATGGTACAGAGCAGTGCCACGCTGACACCACAGGACAGACATGTTACTTACACTTAGCCAGTCAATAAATATATGAGTGAGAGCAGAATATACACATCATGGTACAGAGCAGTGCCACGCTGACACCACAGGACAGACAGACATGTTACTTGCACTTAGCCAGTCAGTAAATATATGAGTGAGAGCAGAATATAGACATCATGGTACAGAGCAGTGCCACGCTGACACCACAGGACAGACAGACATGTTACTTACACTTAGCCAGTCAGTAAATATATGAGTGAGAGCAGAATATAGACATCATGGTACAGAGCAGTGCCACGCTGACACCACAGGACAGACAGACATGTTACTTACACTTAGCCAGTCAGTAAATATATGAGTGAGAGCAGAATATAGACATCATGGTATAGAGCAGTGCCACGCTGACACCACAGGACAGACAGACATGTTACTTACACTTAGCCAGTCAGTAAATATATGAGTGAGAGCAGAATATAGACATCATGGTACAGAGCAGTGCCACGCTGACACCACAGGACAGACAGACATGTTACTTACACTTAGCCAGTCAGTAAATATATGAGTGAGAGCAGAATATAGACATCATGGTACAGAGCAGTGCCACGCTGACACCACAGGACAGACAGACATGTTACTTACACTTAGCCAGTCAGTAAATATATGAGTGAGAGCAGAGTATAGACATCATGGTACAGAGCAGTGCCACGCTGACACCACAGGACAGACATGTTACTTACACTTAGCCAGTCAATAAATATATGAGTGAGAGCAGAATATACACATCATGGTACAGAGCAGTGCCACGCTGACACCACAGGACAGACAGACATGTTACTTGCACTTAGCCAGTCAGTAAATATATGAGTGAGAGCAGAATATAGACATCATGGTACAGAGCAGTGCCACGCTGACACCACAGGACAGACAGACATGTTACTTACACTTAGCCAGTCAGTAAATATATGAGTGAGAGCAGAATATAGACATCATGGTATAGAGCAGTGCCACGCTGACACCACAGGACAGACAGACATGTTACTTACACTTAGCCAGTCAGTAAATATATTAGTTAGAGCAGAATATAGACATCATGGTACAGAGCAGTGCCACGCTGACACCACAGGACAGACATGTTACTTGCACTTAGCCAGTCAGTAAATATATGAGTGAGAGCAGAATGTAGACATCATGGTACAGAGCAGTGCCACGCTGACACCACAGGACAGACAGACATGTTACTTGCACTTAGCCAGTCAGTAAATATATGAGTGAGAGCAGAATATAGACATCATGGTACAGAGCAGTGCCACGCTGACACCACAGGACAGACATGTTACTTGTACTTAGCCAGTCAGTAAATATATGAGTGAGAGCAGAATATAGACATCATGGTACAGAGCAGTGCCACGCTGACACCACAGGACAGACAGACATGTTACTTACACTTAGCCAGTCAGTAAATATATGAGTGAGAGCAGAATATAGACATCATGGTACAGAGCAGTGCCACGCTGACACCACAGGACAGACATGTTACTTGCACTTAGCCAGTCAGTAAATATATGAGTGAGAGCAGAATATAGACATCATGGTACAGAGCAGTGCCACGCTGACACCACAGGACAGACAGACATGTTACTTGCACTTAGCCAGTCAGTAAATATATGTCAGTATTACACCACAACAACCCCCCTCCCTCCTATGAATGCAGAGAGCAGGGGGAGGGGATAGGAGGAAAATAGTCCCAGTGGGGTAAGATGGGACCAGGGCTCCATATAGAGGAATTAGCATCGGAGACCAGAGAACAGACAGCTCCTTCTTACTGACAGTTCTGGTTACTTACTGGTATGTTAACATTGACCAGTAACAGCCCAGTACCACTTCCAGTGGATTCAAACTGAACACAGAGGACACTATTCTATTTATTAACAGAACACGGAAAGGCTATGGGAGAGATGTACTAAGGGCCTAATTCAGACCCGCTCACTATCTGCGTATGCTCGCTGGATGCGTATGCAAATTTGTCAAAGTGACGCCTCAGAACGCAAACGCTCGCCAAGGCATAAGCACGCCCACCATGTCTTTGCGAGCGGCCACTTTGTGTATGCGTACGCCCAATCGCACAGGTAGAGCCGCCCACCAGCACCACGTCATCTCCAGGAAGTGTATTAAAACATTGGTACATCGAGCACCATCGGATGTGAACGCAGCGCTTGAGGTAGCTTTACCCTACCGCAAGCATCGCAAGGAAATCAGTGTAAAAAAATGGCTGGTGACGTGTACTATGACGCTGCCTGTTAATTATGCACGCCTCTGAAACGGCGTTGAAACACTCAGGCACGCTTGCGTTCGTATCTCCAACCCCCCGTTATTAGTGTCCTGCCCCTGTTACCACCCACAAACGGCCTCTCCTGTCACTCATTACCCTGGGCTGCCTTTGCTGGGCGAGCAAGAGGGTTGCGATTGCAGTGTGTAGTTTGCACATGCGCAGAACGAAGCGTGCGCATGCGCGTACACAGAACATCGGGCCGCTTGCAAACGCTCTGAATCAGGCCCTAAGCCTTGAAGAGAGATAAAGTACCAGCAAATCAGCTCCTGTCACTTGTGAGGTCTATGTACTAAGCCTTGGATCGATATAAAGTACCAACCAATTAGCTGTCATGTTACAGTCTGACAAAATTACAGTTAGGAGCTGATTGGATGGTACTTTACCTCTCTTCATGGCTTAGTACATCTATCCCTATGTTTACATAAAGGTACCAGCGATTCAATACAATATACTGATACACAATATACTGATACACAATGCATTGCTACACAATGCACTGCAACACAATATACTGATACACAATACACTGCAACACAATATACTGCTACACAATATACTGATACACAATGCATTGCTACACAATACTCTGATACACAATACACTGCAACACAATATACTGATACACAATACACTGATATACAATACACTGCAATACAATATACTGATACACAATACACTGCAACACAATACACTGCAACACAATATACTGATACACAATGCATTGCTACACAATACACTGATACACAATACACTGCAACACAATATACTGATACACAATACACTGATATACAATACACTGCAACACAATATACTGATACACAATATACTGCTACACAGTACACTGATACACAATACACTGCAACACAATATACTGATACACAATGCATTGCTACACAATATACTGATACACAATATACTGATACACAATACACTACAACACAATATACTGATACACAATATACTGCTACACAATATACTGATACACAATACACTGCAACACAATATACTGATACACAATACACTGATATACAATACACTGCAACACAATATACTGATACACAATACACTGCAACACAATACAATGCTACACAATATACTGATACACAATACACTGCAACACAATATACTGCTACACAATATACTGATACATAATGCACTGCTACACAATACACTGATACACAATACACTGATACACAATACACTGCAACACAATATACTGATACACAATACACTGATATACAATACACTGCAACACAATATACTGATACACAATATACTGCTACACAATACACTGATACACAATATACTGATACACAATACACTGATACACAATGCACTGCTACACAATACACTGATACACAATACACTGATACACAATACACTGCAACACAATATACTGATACACAATACACTGCAACACAATACAATGCTACACAATATACTGCTACACAATACACTGCAACTTAATATACTGATACACAATGCATTGCTACACAATACACTGATACACAATACACTGCAACAAAATATACTGATACACAATACACTGCAACACAATACACTGCAACACAATATACTGATACACAATACACTGCAACACAATATACTGCTACACAATATACTGATACATAATGCACTGCTACACAATACACTGATACACAATACACTGCAACACAATATACTGATACACAATACACTGCAACACAATATACTGCTACACAATACACTGATACACAATATACTGATACACAATACACTGCTACACAATATACTGCTACACAATATAGTGATACACAATATACTGTAACACAATATACTACTACACAATACACTGATATACAATACACTGCTACACAATATTCTGATACACAATACACTGCTACACAATATACTGTTATACAATACACTGCTACAGCTACACAATATTCTGATACACAATACACTGCTACACTGCAACACAATGCACTGCAACACAATGCACTGCTACACAATGCACTGCTACACAATACACTGCTACACAATATACTGATACACAATATACTGATACACTGCTACACAATATACTGCTACACAATACACTGCTACACAATATACTGATACACAATACACTGCTACACTGCAACACAATGCACTGCAACACAATGCACTGCTACACAATATACTGATACACAATATACTGCTACACAATACACTGCTACACAATATACTGATACACAATACACTGCAACACAATGCACTGCTACACAATATACTGATATACAATACACTGCTACACAATATACTGATACACAATACACTGCAACACAATGCACTGCTACACAATATACTGCTACACAATACACTGCTACACAATATACTGCTACACAATATACTGCTACACAATACACTGATACACAATATACTGATACACTGCTACACAATATACTGCTACACAATATACTGCTACACAATATACTGATACACTGCTACACAATATACTGCTACACAATACACTGCAACACAATGCGCTCCTACACAATATACTGCTACACAATACACTGCTACACAATATACTGATACACAATATACTGCTACACAATATACTGATACACAATACACTGCTACACAATACAATGCTACACAATATACTGATACACAATATACTGCTACACAATATACTGATACACTGCTACACAGTACAATGCTACACAATATACTGATACACAATACACTGCTACACAATATTCTGCTACACAATATACTGTTATACAATATACTGATATACAATACACTGCTACAGCTACACAATATTCTGATACAAAATACACTGATACACTCCTACACAATACACTCCTACACAATACACTGCTACACAATATACTGCTACACAATACAATGCTACACAATCCCAGCGCTGTACTCTCTCCTTTTCCATTCGCAGATTCAGCGGACACTCTCCCTAATGTGCTACTCTGTTGGAAAGGTAATGACCACGCTAGGGATGGTCATCGTTCATCGATGGTAAACGCCCATTGAAGGTGAGGTCCGATAGTAAAAAGCCCATTGCTTTCCTGTATTGTGTATGCGTGGCAGTGAACCATTGATGTTTTTTCCCTGATGGCTGAAAGCTATTTACCATTGCTGGTTACCCCATCGGTGGACAACCCAAGACCAAGCCCAATGTCACCCCGCTTTGGGCAGGCAAACATTAATGCAATATTATTAGGGTCTTTGGTAGTAGCTCCTAACCAGTATAACAGGAGCCACAACCCCCAGTTAGTACTGTCCGATCAAAGTTTCTCAAGCATCGGGCTGTGACTTTTTATGCCCAGTTGTGTGCCCACGGTGGTTTGGCATGGGTACCTGGAAGGTGATAGATAACCGCTCCTTCCTGGATTGCACCTCCTTTTGGTTGGGATGGCAAGTGCTTGGCCCTGTTCTTCAGGTAGATGGTAACCCATGCTGCCGTTGGCTCCGAGCAATCTAGGAAAGCTTGGTTGGCACACAGGGGAAATACTTAACCATAGAAAAGAATATAGCCACCCAAATAAGGAGACACCATGGGCTGCCTTCTAATATTTTCAGCCAAAAACCATACTCCAGCATCACTGGTACTTATAGTAAAGGTTACATACGTGTAGAGTACATACATAGTAAAGCTAGACGGATTGGTTGTCATTTTGGCTGGCACCAGTTGACTTGGGACACAGAACTGTGCTGGGGGAACTTTAGCTGTTTTGGACATAATTGTAGGGCACAGCATTGTAGTATAAATCCCACATGTCTATATCTAAGATCCATATAACCAATAACATAAATACTAATAGTCATTGTGGCTACTGAACCACTGATGGTAAATAGGCCCCTATGTATGGATAGCGGCACAGTAAGCTGTAAGAACTAGATGCAATTCTACCAATGTTATTCCGCTGCAGAAAATTAGGCAATTACCTTAATGCAAGGACCCGCAACGCACATGGCGCCAAGTTCTACATCCAAATGACTGCCGGAGCCTAAGGGGGCAGATATACGGCTGAGGGGCCCATTTATCAGTAAATACTTGCTGCATATTCCCTAAAAACACAATTTTTTTGGAGATACTTGCAAACATATGTATTAAAGATGGCATTGTGCTGCTGTAACCTATGGGCTAAAGATCACAAATATTACTGAGAGAGGGTCCCATAGGGACCCCCCCCCCTACGCCAATGGCTGCAGCACATGCGTGGTCTGTAGACTGTGCATGGGCAGGATCCCTGGGCACAGGAGTGAAGAGCCCGCTGACGCAGTCACTTCACGACGAGCACATGGCAGGGACGAGCTCCTTTCGGAACCCCTGTCCCTGCATTGTGAGATTTCATACGTCCCGGCACTATGATAGAATCCTGCCAATATTGTGCCCAGATGGCATTGAGTATGGGATCAATGATAAATGGCCCCTAAGAGTTTGATGTAGAAAGGTGGATTTGGGATGGAGGAACTGGCACGGTTGGTGTGGTGGTTAGTATTACTGACACAGTACTGAGGTCACAAGTTCAAATCCTGGACAAGGTACCATCTGTGTGGAGTTTGTATGCTCTCCCCATGTTTGGATGTGTTTCCTCAGGGTGCTCTCGTTTCCACACATAATCCAAAAACATACTGGCAGGTTAATTGGATTCTTGCAAAAAAACAAAACAAATGTGTGTGTCCATGTGGTAGGGAATTTAGGGCCTGATTCAGAGCCGCTCGTAAGTGGCCGCTCGTTCGTTCCTACCGATGTCCGCACAACTGCGCATGCGTACGGATTTTAATACGCATGCTCGAACCAGTCAGTGCGGCCGAAAATCGTGTTCTCGCTAAATAGCAAATGCCTGCTATTTTGAGTGACAGAATGAGGCGTTTGTGGGTGGTAACAGGGGAAGGTGCTTGAAAATGGGGAGTGGAGATCCGAACGCAGGCGTGCTTAAAGGTCAAAACGGGCATTTTATGGGTGTGCATAATTAACAAAGCAGCGTCATTGACCACGTCACTGGGTTATTTTATAGCCAGAACTGCTCGCATGATTATGGTAGGAAAAACCAACCACAAGAATAGCGAGCAGTTCATACGCTGGTCGATGTACTCGATTAATCTAATAAATAGCGGACATGACGTATGATGCGAGCGGCCAGGGGGCGTATTTTTCAAAATTACGTTCGCATGTTTTGTTTGCTCGTTCAGACATAGAGGCGTGAACAGACCGCAAAGAGCGAACAGTTAATTTAAATAGCCAGCCCCTTTTTCTGAACGAGCGAGCGCAAATAGTGTCCGGCTCTGAATCAGGCCCTTAGAGTGTAAGCTCCTCTGGGGCAGGTACTGATGTGACTGACCAAATATTATCTGTAAAGCGCTATATAAATAATAAGCATGTATAGGGGCGTTAGGAGAGAGGGTGGGGGGCCGTGTATATGTGATATCTACGTAAGACCTGTCCAGCGGAACGATAGGTGTGAAGATTATGACCATGTAGAGTCCTCACGGAGCTCAGCGCTGATTGAGGTTTGTGATCAGCCAACGACTAGAAACAACTTCCCTGAAATTCAATTATTACTTTAATCTGAAAGGGCAGCCAGGGGTAACGTGGTCTTCATCACAGGGGATTTACCAACACAGATAACGACTGGGACAAAGAAACCAGTGGTTTGGGGAAAAGCACATATTTCTATACTTGTCTGTACATTATTGTAATAACTCTAGAATTGGGATGATCCCTGATTGTTGCTATGGAGGTGCCAGGTGACACAGACAGGGAGATTGCAGGTAAATGCATCCAGCCCCAGTGACCTGCCCACTAGTATTCAGGTTCTGTAACCGTCGGTGTCCGCACGCTCCTCAGGAACCGGTTGGGTCTGTTACAGGTGAGGGAAATTCATTCTAGTACATAAAGTGCCAGATCATTTAACGTGACATTATTGGGCGGAGTGTGCACCTGCAGGCACAGGGCGTATCCAGCTGCCCGACAGGAACTAAACCCTCCTCTGCTGCAGAATCCTGCCCGTACGTACGATGCTTGTGTCACTGCTCCAGGCACCTGTCAGCGCTGTCTATGCAATCACCTGTAGCTGTGCCAAACCTGCGCCCACACCCAGACACTCATCCCCACCGGCTGGGAGATGGGAACCTTGTCTGTGTTTTATGCCTGCAACCAGCGAGAAACTCCCAGCTCCATCATGCCCCAAATTCCAATAGTCATTGTCCTGCTTTCATTATTCTACTTAGTGTATGTATTCAAACTATAGGACCGGAAGAAAGCCAATCCGGGTCACATTCTGTCGTGTGAATAGGTACAGACATTTACTAAGCATGAAAGGAGAAGAAATGAAAGCACAACAATAAATATTTAATTTAAGGATAATTATATAATATCACAAATGGAAAAATAAAAAATTATATATATATTGGACATTGCAATATTCTCCAGCTGTTAGCGGAGCCCCAGGACTTAGTGCCCCATTGGTAATGGATACAGGGAGCTCACGGGCCTGTGAAGCCTTACCGCCAACACCAGTTTCCCAGAAATACACAGTGCCGGAGTCTTATCAGTGCAATCACCAGAGCAAGGTGGGGAGGCTGCACTGAGACTGAAAACAGGCCCCCTACAGGCAGATGGCGGTTTCCCAGGCTGCACCTGCGCTGTGCTACGGCCCTGGCAATAGTTTTTATAACGTACATTCCCACTCAGTGACCGACTCTCCCACTCAGTGACCGACTCTCCCACTCAAGGACCGACTCTCCCACTCAAGGACCGACACTACGAGCCAAGGACCGACACTCCCACTCAAGGACCGGCACTCCGAGCCAAGGACCGACACTCCCACTCAAGGACCGACACTCCGAGCCAAGGACCGACACTCTGAGCCAAGGACCGACACTCCGAGCCAATGACATTTTGAACCCCACCATGCAAAACAGGACAAATGTGCTGATCATGGAACGACGGGGCCGTCTTATAAAAGCTGGACAGTTGGAGGTATACCGTTGTATTACGTAGCTGTATTAGCAGGATAGTTGGAGGTATACCGTTGTATCGCGTAGCCGTATGAGCAGGACAGTTGGAGGTATACCGTTGTATCGCGTAGCCGTATGAGCAGGACAGTTGGAGGTATACCGTTGTATCGCGTAGCCGTATTAGCAGGACAGTTGGAGGTATACCGTTGTATCGCGTAGCCGTATTAGCAGGACAGTTGGAGGTATACCGTTGTATCGCGTAGCCGTATTAGCAGGACAGTTGGAGGTATACCGTTGTATCGCGTAGCCGTATTAGCAGGACAGTTGGAGGTATACCGTTGTATCGCGTAGCCGTATTATTATCATCATCAATTTTAAAAAAGGTCACGATAGTTCTTTAATTACTTTATGAGTAGAGGTTTATTTTAAGTCCATTGTACAGGAAAAAAATCAGCAAAATGAGGGAAAAATACAGTTTAGATGAATCCAATAGTGCTGGTAAGTTCTGCGCCCGAGCGGTTCCCAGAGAGGAATGAGGGGTGTGATGTCACTGATGGCTAACGGGACTCAAGTCAAAATAACAATACATATATTCCCCATGGAGTGCAAAAAAAAATAATAAATGTTAAAAAATCCCCCCCCCAAACGTTATTATTATGACAAATGTAGAAAGATAGCGCACATATTAGTCATTCTTCATACATTAGTGGAAGCAGCAAAATGTGTTTTTTTTTTTTTCTTCAAAATAGTTTTCGTCGTTTTTTTGTCCATTTTAACAACCAGAACTTAAATCATAAATTATTAAATGGCGGCACCAAAAGGAAGCACTGGAAAACCCGCAATGCAGCGCTAAATATGTCACTCACCGCTGGCAGTGAAAGGGTTAGAAATCCCTGGCCAGGAGACAAACTCCCAGAGACACCCTGCACTGAGAATGTCGGCATTTCAGGTGTCAACATTCCTTAGGACAAGCTGAGAAGGTGCCTGCCAAGTAGTGTATCTACAGCTAGACATCTGAAAGGGGCGTGGTTATTTTGCGCCTGCACGCAGGCATACGGCCTTTCCATGCGCAAGAGGACGCAAGTACAAGATGCATTCAACTGAAAAACCGGACGCAAGCTGCGTGCATCCAGAGTGCGGCAAATATTACACAAGATACATTTTTACATGCAGTTTTTTAGGTTTCGTTCTTCCAATGGCGACCTCGTATTTGTGGTATGCCGACCTCGTTCTTGCGGGATGCCGACCTCATACCTGCGGGATGCCAACCTCGTACTTGCGGGATGCTGACCTCGTACTTCAATCCCGGGAGAACCGGTTGTTTTGTGTTGCAACCAATTCATTTATTTTTATAATGATTTGTTATTTATGAACAATTACTCACATCGCACCCCAGTATTCTGTTGCACCTTACAGTGTTTTATATATGCTGCCAAATCCTAAATACGTCCCACTTACGCCTGGACACCGGTCGTGGATGTTACTTGTGCGCTAACTTTGTTCTGTTGGAACAATTGTTACATAGGAAACGATCTCTCTTATTAAGGGAGTCTGCACACTGGCAGGGAGCGGGAGCAAGGCTGATATAAAACATGGTCTATGGGGGCGTTCTATTGTGAATTGGCTCACGATGGGCCGGCGTGGGCGCTCTGACCCTGGCAGAGTCAATGGTTTGTCATAGATCTCATGTCAAATAGAACAGGATATACTTTACCTCCTGCTGAGTAACAGATACCTGCGCTCAGCAGTCCGGGCTGGTAAATATAGCAGGAGACAGCTTAGGCCCTGGCCGGTGCCCAGGGAGATTCTCTAGCGGCAGAATTTGGTGCGGACTGTGGCTTCCAGCAGTAACATGTAAGAGGGCCCAGGCTGAGTAAGATGTAGAATCATTGCAAAGGAAAGCTGGATGCACATTGCTGGGTACAGCCGACCTATCAGACGATTGGTAAGTGCATACACACTTACCAATCGGCTGCTTGAAGTGACAACTGGGCGAACATTTAAATTTGCCCACCTAGTTGAGCGGTCACTCATCGGCGGGTCTCCGCATCATGTGTACGGGCAATCAGCAGGCCGACCGTACACACCAGCAGATGACCGATATATATTTCAGCTATATCCAGAGCCACTCCCGGTGCCATGTGGAGGTTTCTGGGGTACCTCCTAGGTGAGTCAGCTCTCAGCTTACACATGTGCTGTTATTATGCAGTACATTAATTGTTATTATATGACCCAGAGTCGGTGCTATTATTATGTAGCAATCATTATTTTGGGGTGAGTGTTTGGGCGTGGGGCCCCCGGAGTGGCTCTGGCTGGGCCTTTTTCAGGGCATCACCACTTCATTCACATAGATATATTTTCATCACCTTTCCATTTGTTTGTTTATTATTTATGTAATTTTAATTCTCTGTCTTATTATATTAACACTTATTGATTATCTTAACACATCTATACTTTACACTTCACTATCACCTTTCTTCTATTTTTCGTGTGATGCCCTGGGAGGGGTCCTTGGCTGGGTTCTTTTGGGGTGCCCTGCGCCTCGGACGTGAACCCCTTAATGTTAGGGACACCAGTATAGAGGAGCCTTGACACTGGCCCGGCGCTTAGTCATATATTTGCAAATGTATGCAACTAATACCTCTGAATTTCTATTATCATGTAAGATTCAAGTATTTGTGTTGATATTGCTGCTGTGTGCTGGAGGGAATATTCCTTTTTTTTCTGTGGGTCAGTGTAAACCCCTTTACAAGCACCTGTGCAATGTCATTGAGCTGATGTGAGCGACCACCATACTTTCTATTTGCATTTTCCTACAAATATCAGGTGCCCCAGACAGAACTCGGGAAAGTGTATCAGGGGGAATCTCAGACTCCTGACTAATCTATCTGCAGCCCTTCATATCTCCCATCAGCCACCTGGCACACTCATTTATAGCACCATAGCTGTGCTCAAAGGCAGAGGTATTCCACATGCGGCCCTCCAGCTGCTGGGGAACTACACAGCCCAGCATGCCCTGCCACAGTTTTGGCCTGCTCTAATATGAAAATTGTGGCAGGGCATGCTGGGAGGTGTAGTTCCACAGCAGCTGGAGGCCCGCACGTTGAATAAGCCAGCTCTAAGGTTACCGATTTACAGATGAAAGTTAATGAGATACAAAAAACGTGAAGATACAGAGACGATTATCCGGTAACATGAACGGAACAAAACACTGCAATCGCCGTCACCTAATCCTCCCAGAAGAGGCGACACTTGGGCCTGACATTCGCCCATGAAAGTGTCACTATGAAAGAGCCCCCAGCACTGTCCCCACACACAGCCATATAATTGCTGCCTTCGGGGGGATTACAGACAAAAGACCCCTTTGTTTCCTTTCTGCCCAGTAAATCAATGCTGAGACGGGTGACGGACTCATTGGTCAGGGAAAACCTGCATCTCGTTAATTATTCATCTTAATGACAGGCCAGGCATGCAGCATCTGAGCCAGAACGCCGGCTAGAGAGATGAGACCCGGCCGCTACGTCACAGATCTGTGGCCCCCTTCATTACAGGACAGGTACAGTTCCCAATGGATGGGTAATCTCGGCACAATGGGAGAAAGTAGCTGATGGTCTGAACACACAACCACAGGCATACCCGTGTGTAGAACATATAGGGGTCTATGTACTAAGCAGTGATAAGTGACAGAGTGAAAAGTGATAAGTCTGTGATAAGTGCCAGCCAATCAGCTCCTAATGTCACTTTACATGTTGTGTTTGAAAAATTACAGTTGGGAGTTGATTGGCTGGCACTTATCACAGACTGATCACTGCTTAGTACATAGACCCCACCCAGCGGGAAGCCATGTCCTCAGTGTAAGCAGGGCATTAAGATCTGGTCACTGACTGCACTTAGGGCCTGAGTCAGAGCCGCTCGCTAGATGCGATCGCACGCACGATGTGTATGCAAACTGCGTAGGTAGTACTATCGCACAGCCATGCATTAGCGCGCCCAGTATTTCTTACAGAGCGATCACATAGTGTATGCAGACACCCACCAGCCTGTCTTAAGACGCCCACTTATGCACGTCCTGTCCAGGAAGTGTATGCAACCATCGGTACATCGGGTAACAATCGGATGCCATCGCTGCGCTTGAGAGCCTGCCGTAAGCACTGCGAGCACTTCAGTGTAAGAACAAGCCAGGTGACGTGTACTATGACGCTGTCTTATAATTATGCGCACCTCTATAACGCCGTTGAGACGCTCAGGCACGCCTGCATTTGTACCTCCACTCCCCCGTTTTTAATGGCCAGCCCGTTACCACCTACAAACGGCTTCTCCTGTCACTCCCTCTGCTGGGCTCTCTGTGAGCAGCGAGCGAACGCATTGTGACCTGTCGCTAAGGTATACGCATGCGCACAAGGCATACACACTGCGTACCATCGCCTGCAGCGAGAGTACGCATCTTAGTGAGCGGCTCTGAATCAATCGCTGTAACTGCTGCTCCACCTTCAGATGACTTTACATGGACTGGGGTGTGCGCCCTCCTGCAACTTTTATTTTACTCTCTCTGACTACCATCTATGTAGCTATATACCTATATTATCCAGACAGTTGTCTATAAATACCCCCCAAGTTTGCAGATAACACAGTAGGAGATGGGATGGATAAAGTGATTTAATGAAAGGAGAAGGAGGATGACGACATACTGTATGTATAGAAGCCATACACATGAAATCAGATTAAATGCAGAATATTCCTTCAGCACCATTACTAGCAGTAAATCCCCTTTATATAATACACAGCAGAAGACTAAAACAAGAGCCTTGAATGAATCTCTCTAAATAAAAGATGTTGGAATTAATAAGTTTGCAGTAAAATAAATCCCTGGTCGGACCCCAGTATAAAAGCAGGAGGGGCTTCTAGGCACAGCAGCCGGCCAGACAGGATCTATGGCACAGAGACAATAATCTGCTAGATAGACAAATCGCTAATAGACTGTCACACAGTGCAGAGAACACATCAGGTTACTGCTCAGTCTATTACAGTACAAGTAATGATACAGCTGTCACCAGGAACTGCAACTGCAGAGCATTTACATGGGGCCAGGAGGAGGAGCTGCAGAGCATTTACATGGGGCCAGGAGGAGGAACTGCAGAGCATTTACATGGGGTAGGAGGAGGAGCTGCAGAGCATTTACATGGGGCCAGGAGCAGGAACTGCAGAGCATTTACATGGGGCCAGGAGGAGGAACTGCAGAGCATTTACATGGGGCCAGGAGGAGGAGCTGCAGAGCATTTACATGGGGCCAGGAGGAGGAACTGCAGAGCATTTACATGGGGTAGGAGGAGGAGCTGCAGAGCATTTACATGGGGCCAGGAGCAGGAACTGCAGAGCATTTACATGGGGCCAGGAGGAGGAACTGCAGAGCATTTACATGGGGCCAGGAGGAGGAACTGCAGAGCATTTACATGGGGCCAGACAGGATCTATGGCACAGAGACAATAATCTGCTAGATAGACAAATCGCTAATAGACTGTCACATAGTGCAGAGAACACATCAGGTTACTGCTCAGTCTATTACAGTACAAGTAATGATACAGCTGTCACCAGGAACTGCAGAGCATTTACATGGGGCCAGGAGGAGGAGCTGCAGAGCATTTACATGGGGCCAGGAGGAGGAACTGCAGAGTATTCATATGTCACCAGGAGGAGGAACTGCAGAGCATTTACATGGGGCCAGGAGGAGGAGCTGCAGAGCATTTACATGGGGCCAGGAGGAGGAACTGCAGAGTATTCATATGTCACCAGGAGGAGGAACTGCAGAGCATTTACGTGGGGCCAGGAGCAGGAACTGCAGAGCATTTATATGAGGCCAGGAGGAGGAGCTGCAGAGCATTTACATGGGGCCAGGAGCAGGAAGTGCAGAGCATTTATATGGGGCCAGGAGGAGGAGCTGCAGAGCATTTACATGGGGCAAGGAGGAGCTGCAGAGCATTTATATGGGGCCAGGAGGAGCTGCAGAGCATTTATATGGGGCCAGGAGGAGGAGCTGCAGAGTATTCATATGTTACCAGGAGGAGGAACTGCAGAGCATTTACATGGGGCCAGGAGCAGGAACTGCAGAGCATTTACATGGGGCCATATAAATGCTCTGCAGCTCCTCCTCCTGGCCCCATGTAAATGCTCTGCAGCTTCTCCGCCAGGCACCATATAAATGCTCTGCAGCTCCTCCTCTTGGCCCCATGTAAATACTCTGCAGCTCCTCCGCCTGGTGCCATGTAAATGCTCTGCAGTTCCTCCTCCTGGCCCCATGTAAATGCTCTGCAGTTCCTCTGCAGAGCATTTACATGGGGCCTGGCGGAGGAGCTGCAGAGCATTTACATGGGGCCAGGCGGAGGAGCTGCAGAGCATTTACATAGGGCCAGGAGGAGGAGCTGCAGAGCATTTACATGGGGCAGGAGGAGCTGCAGAGCATTTACATGGGGCCAGGAGCAGGAACTGCAATTTATATGGGGCCAGGAGGAGAAACTGCAGAGCATTTATATGGGGCCAGGAGGAGGAACTGCAGAGCATTTACATGGGGCCAGGAGGAGGAACTGCAGAGCATTTACATGGCACCAGGCGGAGGAGCTGCAGAGTATTTACATGGGGCCAAGAGGAGGAGCTGCAGAGCATTTATATGGTGCCTGGCGGAGAAGCTGCAGAGCATTTACATGGGGCCAGGAGGAGGAGCTGCAGAGCATTTATATGGTGCCTGACGGAGAAGCTGCAGAGCATTTACATGGGGCCAGGAGGAGGAACTGCAGAGCATTTATATGGTGCCTGACGGAGAAGCTGCAGAGCATTTACATGGGGCCAGGAGGAGGAACTGCAGAGCATTTATATGGGGCCAGGAGGAGAAGCTGCAGAGCATTTATATGGGGCCAGGAGGAGGAGCTGCAGAGCATTTACATGGTGCCTGGCGGAGAAGCTGCAGAGCATTTACATGGGGCCAGGCGGAGGAGCTGCAGAGCATTTACATGGGGCCAGACGGAGGAGCTGCAGAGCATTTACATGGGGCCAGGAGCAGGAACTGCAGAGCATTTACATGGGGCCAGGAGGAGGAACTGCAGAGTATTTATATGGGGCCAGGAGGAGAAACTGCAGAGCATTTATATGGGGCCAGGAGGAGGAGCTGCAGAGCATTTACATGGGGCCAGGAGGAGGAGCTGCAGAGCATTTACATGGGGCCAGGAGGAGGAGCTGCAGAGCATTTACATGGCGCCAGGCGGAGGAGCTGCAGAGCATTTACATGGGGCCAAGAGGAGGAGCTGCAGAGCATTTATATGGTGCCTGGCGGAGAAGCTGCAGAGCATTTACATGGGGCCAGGAGGAGGAGCTGCAGAGCATTTACATGGTGCCTGACGGAGAAGCTGCAGAGCATTTACATGGGGCCAGGAGGAGGAACTGCAGAGCATTTATATGGGGCCTGGCGGAGAAGCTGCAGAGCATTTATATGGGGCCTGGCGGAGGAGCTGCAGAGCATTTACATGGGGCCTGGCGGAGGAGCTGCAGAGCATTTACATGGGGCCTGGCGGAGGAGCTGCAGAGCATTTACATGGGGCCTGGCGGAGGAGCTGCAGAGCATTTACATGGGGCCTGGCGGAGGAGCTGCAGAGCATTTACATAGGGCCAGGAGGAGGAGCTGCAGAGCATTTACATGGGGCCAGGAGGAGGAGCTGCAGAGCATTTACATGGGGCCAGGAGGAGGAACTGCAGAGCATTTACATGGGGTAGGAGGAGGAGCTGCAGAGCATTTACATGGGGCCAGGAGCAGGAACTGCAGAGCATTTACATGGGGCCAGGAGGAGGAACTGCAGAGCATTTACATGGGGCCAGGAGGAGGAGCTGCAGAGCATTTACATGGGGCCAGGAGGAGGAACTGCAGAGCATTTACATGGGGTAGGAGGAGGAGCTGCAGAGCATTTACATGGGGCCAGGAGCAGGAACTGCAGAGCATTTACATGGGGCCAGGAGGAGGAACTGCAGAGCATTTACATGGGGCCAGGAGGAGGAACTGCAGAGCATTTACATGGGGCCAGACAGGATCTATGGCACAGAGACAATAATCTGCTAGATAGACAAATCGCTAATAGACTGTCACATAGTGCAGAGAACACATCAGGTTACTGCTCAGTCTATTACAGTACAAGTAATGATACAGCTGTCACCAGGAACTGCAGAGCATTTACATTGGGCCAGGAGGAGGAGCTGCAGAGCATTTACATGGGGCCAGGAGGAGGAACTGCAGAGTATTCATATGTCACCAGGAGGAGGAACTGCAGAGCATTTACATGGGGCCAGGAGGAGGAGCTGCAGAGCATTTACATGGGGCCAGGAGGAGGAACTGCAGAGTATTCATATGTCACCAGGAGGAGGAACTGCAGAGCATTTACGTGGGGCCAGGAGCAGGAACTGCAGAGCATTTATATGAGGCCAGGAGGAGGAGCTGCAGAGCATTTACATGGGGCCAGGAGCAGGAAGTGCAGAGCATTTATATGGGGCCAGGAGGAGGAGCTGCAGAGCATTTACATGGGGCAAGGAGGAGCTGCAGAGCATTTATATGGGGCCAGGAGGAGGAGCTGCAGAGCATTTATATGGGGCCAGGAGGAGGAGCTGCAGAGTATTCATATGTTACCAGGAGGAGGAACTGCAGAGCATTTACATGGGGCCAGGAGCAGGAACTGCAGAGCATTTACATGGGGCCATATAAATGCTCTGCAGCTCCTCCTCCTGGCCCCATGTAAATGCTCTGCAGCTTCTCCGCCAGGCACCATATAAATGCTCTGCAGCTCCTCCTCTTGGCCCCATGTAAATACTCTGCAGCTCCTCCGCCTGGTGCCATGTAAATGCTCTGCAGTTCCTCCTCCTGGCCCCATGTAAATGCTCTGCAGTTCCTCTGCAGAGCATTTACATGGGGCCTGGCGGAGGAGCTGCAGAGCATTTACATGGGGCCAGGCGGAGGAGCTGCAGAGCATTTACATGGGGCCAGGCGGAGGAGCTGCAGAGCATTTACATAGGGCCAGGAGGAGGAGCTGCAGAGCATTTACATGGGGCAGGAGGAGCTGCAGAGCATTTACATGGGGCCAGGAGCAGGAACTGCAATTTATATGGGGCCAGGAGGAGAAACTGCAGAGCATTTATATGGGGCCAGGAGGAGGAACTGCAGAGCATTTACATGGGGCCAGGAGGAGGAACTGCAGAGCATTTACATGGCACCAGGCGGAGGAGCTGCAGAGTATTTACATGGGGCCAAGAGGAGGAGCTGCAGAGCATTTATATGGTGCCTGGCGGAGAAGCTGCAGAGCATTTACATGGGGCCAGGAGGAGGAGCTGCAGAGCATTTACATGGTGCCTGACGGAGAAGCTGCAGAGCATTTACATGGGGCCAGGAGGAGGAACTGCAGAGCATTTATATGGTGCCTGACGGAGAAGCTGCAGAGCATTTACATGGGGCCAGGAGGAGGAACTGCAGAGCATTTATATGGGGCCAGGAGGAGAAGCTGCAGAGCATTTATATGGGGCCAGGAGGAGGAGCTGCAGAGCATTTACATGGTGCCTGGCGGAGAAGCTGCAGAGCATTTACATGGGGCCAGGCGGAGGAGCTGCAGAGCATTTACATGGGGCCAGACGGAGGAGCTGCAGAGCATTTACATGGGGCCAGGAGCAGGAACTGCAGAGCATTTACATGGGGCCAGGAGGAGGAACTGCAGAGTATTTATATGGGGCCAGGAGGAGAAACTGCAGAGCATTTATATGGGGCCAGGAGGAGGAGCTGCAGAGCATTTACATGGGGCCAGGAGGAGGAGCTGCAGAGCATTTACATGGGGCCAGGAGGAGGAGCTGCAGAGCATTTACATGGCGCCAGGCGGAGGAGCTGCAGAGCATTTACATGGGGCCAAGAGGAGGAGCTGCAGAGCATTTATATGGTGCCTGGCGGAGAAGCTGCAGAGCATTTACATGGGGCCAGGAGGAGGAGCTGCACAGCATTTACATGGTGCCTGACGGAGAAGCTGCAGAGCATTTACATGGGGCCAGGAGGAGGAACTGCAGAGCATTTATATGGGGCCAGGAGGAGAAGCTGCAGAGCATTTATATGGGGCCTGGCGGAGGAGCTGCAGAGCATTTACATGGGGCCTGGCGGAGGAGCTGCAGAGCATTTACATGGGGCCTGGCGGAGGAGCTGCAGAGCATTTACATGGGGCCTGGCGGAGGAGCTGCAGAGCATTTACATGGGGCCTGGCGGAGGAGCTGCAGAGCATTTACATGGGGCCTGGCGGAGGAGCTGCAGAGCATTTACATAGGGCCAGGAGGAGGAGCTGCAGAGCATTTACATGGGGCCAGGAGGAGGAGCTGCAGAGCATTTACATGGGGCCAGGAGGAGGAGCTGCAGAGCATTTACATGGGGCCAGGAGGAGGAGCTGCAGAGCATTTACATGGGGCCAGGAGGAGGAGCTGCAGAGCATTTACATGGCACCAGGCGGAGGAGCTGCAGAGCATTTATATGGCACCAGGCGGAGGAGCTGCAGAGTATTTACATGGGGCCAGGAGGAGGAACTGCAGAGTATTTATATTACATAGATAGACGACTTATACAGCACATTGTAAATACTCACTGCATGTATGTGGTGACGTCTGTCTGTCTTTATGACCATTCCCCACAGTGACCATTCCCCAGAATGAAGGGAGAAACCATACACCCTACACTGACTATCCTGCCAGAATGGATGTTACCAACTCTCAGAGCCATCTTGTGGCTAAGAAGAGAACTGCAGCTGAAGTAACCTGCTCATTTCTTTCTGCCCTTTATAAAACCAATGCTTCACACTGAATTATATTCCCACAAAATGCCCAAGGATCCCACTTTGCTCTATCGATAGTGGAAGTAAAAGCCCAAACGGGGATCTACTGTACTGCACATGTGACACCCCCTACATAGGGATGAGGAAGGGGCCTGGAGTGGATGGTAGCACTGCCGGTGCCCCTTCCCCAGTTTTTCCCCAGGAATGTGTAACTCATACAAGGGTTTTTTTTTCTTTCTTATCTTTGGTACCTGACAGGGGGGGGGTTGGGTGCTGGGCACCTGGAGAGCTACAGGTTGTCCCGGCCTCATAAATCCCAAATGATAATTCAATATCTTTTCAGCATGATCCAGATATAAAATCACATATATAATCACTATATGTGCAGCAAACGCCATGACAGAGACATAAAAACCCATTAAATATGTAAATACTGAGTCTCCCATATCCAAAATGCTTGGGACCAGGGGTATTTTGGATATCAGAATATTCCGTATTTTGGAATATTTGCATACAATACCAAATCTTGGGAATGGGACCCAAATCTATACACAGAATGCATTTATGTTTCATATACACCTTATACACAGAGCCTGATACAACACTATACATAGTCCTAATTTTGCAGCAAAATGGCAGTAGCATTGGGCATTCTGCTCAGTCCCATAAAGCTGCAATCTTGGGGCTAGTGCGCATACAAGCATCACACTTCATATAGTCCAATAAGTACATCGAGGAGGCGCTGAAAATGCAATTCTATGGCCTGAATCAGGTGCTGCAGACATCGGACGTAGTGGGGCGATTTCAGGCGCTCGCAGGGAGGGGTGTATTGAACATGTAATAGGTGTGCCTGGGCGGTGATGGTCCGCGTTATGTGACTGTCGCGGGTATAGCAGTGAAAGCTGTTGCCTAGACACCGACGCTTGACCGCTTATGATTTACCATAATTTAAAAAAGACCAACTGTATATAGAGACTGATACGGTTATAATACAAAGACACTTAGACACTACTTTATTGTCACCATCAGGCAGCAGAAAAACATAAGCAGCAATTTTTCCAAATCAAGTTATCACGATCTCCCTTAAAGGGAAGCTAACACTTTATTTTGTATTTTCCCCTTTACATTGATCTAATATAACTGCTAAGGAATTAGTATACGATAAATATTTCATGACTGTACCTGCATTTATCTGCTGGTGGCTTGAAGGGCAGCCTACAGTACTCACCCTTCACTACAGTTCCATTGTTTGCTTTCTCTTCCTCACAATTCTATTATTCAAGCGGTCCTCTGCCACGCTAAACGAAACGTAATCCACTCCCCACAATACAATATATTGGGTGCATGAATTAATGACAAGGGCTGAGTGCAACATTATTTGGGTCTGGAAATGTCAAAGCATGAGCGCAGGTAAAGGAGGCGACTGACACATCCCAGAGTTAGCTTGTGGCCAGCCAATGGGGATCACATAGACCGACGTCCGGCGTACACATTCCCCTGTGCTGGACACGTAATCACATACACATCTCTATACATAAGAAATGACATGTCCAAGTCTCCAGCTGTTCGCTCCAATATCAGACTCAAATGAGAAACTGTTGGATCACTCCCTGAGGCTGGTGCCATAGTCTGTGAGCTCCCGAATCTACGGGCCTCCTCATTGGTACATACAGAACACGGGGCAATAATAATCATCGGTAATATGTTTATACACTACTAGAAACAGAAATGACTGCAGCCCAAGAGCATAAGCCACAGATCGCCTTTTCTTCCTCTTGGCTCTCAGGTAACATGCGCTGGGCTCCAGGCTTTGTCCTAATCCAGGTTTTCTGTAGCAGGCAGGAGAGCATTGAGATCCCTGTAGGAGGCAGGAGGGCATTGAGATCCCTGTAGGAGGCAGGAGGGCATTGAGATCCCTGTAGGAGGCAGGAGGGCATTGAGATCCCTGTAGGAGGCAGGAGGGCATTGAGATCCCTGTAGGAGGCAGGAGGGCATTGAGATCCCTGTAGGAGGCAGGAGGGCATTGAGATCCCTGTAGGAGGCAGGAGGGCATTGAGATCCCTGTAGGAGGCAGGAGGGCATTGAGATCCCTGTAGGAGGCAGGAGGGCATTGAGATCTCTGTAGGAGGCAGGAGGGCATTGAGATCTCTGTAGGAGGCAGGAGAGCATTGAGATCTCTGTAGGATGCAGGAGAGCATTGAGATCTCTGTAGGATGCAGGAGAGCATTGAGATCTCTGTAGGATGCAGGAGAGCATTGAGATCTCTGTAGGATGCAGGAGAGCATTGAGATCGCTGTAGAAGGCAGGAGAGCATTGAGATCGCTGTAGAAGGCAGGAGAGCATTGAGATCGCTGTAGAAGGCAGGAGAGCATTGAGATCGCTGTAGAAGGCAGGAGAGCATTGAGATCGCTGTAGAAGGCAGGAGAGCATTGAGATCGCTGTAGAAGGCAGGAGAGCATTGAGATCGCTGTAGAAGGCAGGAGAGCATTGAGATCTCTGTAGAAGGCAGGAGAGCATTGAGATCTCTGTAGAAGGCAGGAGAGCATTGAGATCTCTGTAGAAGGCAGGAGAGCATTGAGATCTCTGTAGAAGGCAGGAGAGCATTGAGATCTCTGTAGAAGGCAGGAGAGCATTGAGATCTCTGTAGAAGGCAGGAGAGCATTGAGATCTCTGTAGAAGGCAGGAGAGCATTGAGATCTCTGTAGAAGGCAGGAGAGCATTGAGATCTCTGTAGAAGGCAGGAGAGCATTGAGATCTCTGTAAATGTAGCGCTCAGTGGTGACAGCACTGCACTGACATTTCCTTTACATACTATCACTATGTGCACCTGGCATAGAGTCACACAAGAGGCTGTCCTGGCTATACTACAGCGACACAGCCTGTGATAAAATGGTCAGACAGGAGATGTCAGCTGATTAAAGCGGGCGTTACGGGCATCGTACATACAATGAAATGGTGGCACATTCTGAACTGCATTGTAGTGAACCAGTTTCATAGACTTACAGTAAATTATATATATCAGGACTTGACAAATGTTTCTAAAATCTAGGAGCTAGGATGAAAGTGTAAGAGCCAGACCACCCCCACCCAAAAAAAAAAAATGACAGGAGTGAGTGAGGAGCACAGCTGTGTGTGTTATACACACTATACTAGTGCACAACATGGTCGCGGCTGAATGGATATAGTAACATATATGCTCTGCACAGCTCCCCTGCTCCACCCCCCACCCTCCAGTAATAACGGACATTTCACATAAAATAACGGTGACAGAAAGTACAACAAAACCCCCCTCCCCTC
Organism: Taudactylus pleione; assembly: GCA_031769625.1. Lineage (NCBI taxonomy): Eukaryota > Metazoa > Chordata > Amphibia > Anura > Myobatrachidae > Taudactylus > Taudactylus pleione. The sequence goes on from JAUIMM010000925.1 coordinate 1,568,537, forward strand.
GTGGTCACACCACTATCCCTCTGAAGCCGCTGCGCAATTCCTGGCCACACACAGATCCTACTACCGGAGAGCTCTATGCAGCCGGAGATAGGAGACAGCCGGGACATACAGGAGGATCAGCGTAGACTGGGACAGACAGGAGGGATCAGAGCAGGCCAGGATGGAGAGGAGTCGTCAGTGCAGGCCGGGACGGACACAGACACAGCAGTCACCGCAGGAGACACTCAGCACATGCCCTCCTGTGTATGATCTGATCGCCGCAATGCTATATGTACGTACAGTAACTCCGCCAGAGCTGACGAGGATCTGCTTCCTCCCTCACTGCAAAATCTGCTAGCCATGGCGACCTGGTCCCCGCCATTTGTAGAGCCCATACATACAATATATACATATTATATATACACACACAATTTTTTTAAATAGCACTTTCACATTCTTAAAAGATGTTGTTTATTTTTGGACAATGTCCCAGTAATACGTCCAGCAACTGTCAGCAAATAAGGGGGTGAGGGGTTGCGGGATATCATAACCGGTAGCTCAAGACAGGAGCCAACCATGACAGAGCTCTCCAGCAGGGGGAGCCAGAGTACGAGCAGGCACCTAGCTACATGTACGATGCAAACCACCCCTTGATAATAAATAGTGATATATACATTTATACAGACAGTAACAGGCTTGCATACATTTTCAATACAATAGAAATTTAAACTCAATGTTTAACATGAGCACAGCAAACAAAAACTTAATGTAAAAAGAAAACAAACCATGGGGTAGAGAACAGGAGGCTGCGTCTGTGGATGCACCGACACCCAGCAGAGTGACATAAACCACAACCGTCCCAGTAGAGAAAAGCACTGGTCATAACCATAGCCTCAATAAGCATTGAGACATTGTGGCGGAACACTCTGACAGTGACAGCAAATAGGGCTGAAAGATTTAAATACCCTCAGACACCGGAGCCCACATCAGGGAACGTCAGGATTACAGAGAGCCTTGTACAGCGGACAGGTCTCTCCCAGTGACACCCGATTACTAAAGGGATCCACTGCAGACCTATTGCCTTACAGAAGACACTATTAGCTAATTAGTGACACCCGATTACTAAAGGGATCCACTGCAGACCTATTGCCTTACAGAAGACACTATAAGCTAATTAGTGACACCCGATTACTAAAGGGATCCACTGCAGACCTATTGCCTTACAGGAGACACTATTAGCTAACTAGTGACAATACGGCCACATCTTGGGTTACTGCCGTACAGGAGGAAAGCCATCAGGATGATAACCGGTTTGGCCGTAGACTAGCCTGGTGCGTGCATTGCCTACAGTGTTATTACAGGGCATCTGTGAGATCCACTCTACACATGTAGATGGTATTTACTAAAATAATGATTAATTCAAGATTACAGTCATAGCTTCCCAAAAAGAGTTCTCCAATGGGATCTAAACTAAACAGCTCCCTGGGTCAATCAGAGAAGAATCTTTCCATGTTTTCTAACATACCTAATGTATAGAAATTGTACGATCTTGTTAGTTAGAGAAAGCCAAGCAGCCATCAGAGGTACCAAGCTTTGGGTCCGGTACCCCCGCTCCTCTCACAGGTGGAACCTGAACTTCTCATAGGTAACAGACGTCCTCTTGTTTTCCATTGTGAGATACGGAAAATAAAAAGGAAGAGAAACAGCCAACTAGTAATACAAGCGGGGGACAGACTTGTACGCTTAATAGCGATTTATACTTCTCTCAAACAAGGGAACACATACAATGTCACACTTTATTCTTCCATATATTACAGTAGGTACCAATTCTAAAGCAAGGACAGGCTCCTAGCACTCCGACAGCTACCAAGGAGGTGTATAGAGAGGATATACAGGCCGTTCTATTTCCTGAGAGGTGGGGGGTTGTAGAAGAGCGGATCGCCCCCCTCCCTGTACCATAAAGTACATCGCACTTAGATTTCCTCATTATATCTGTCTGTAGTGATACATTCCAGGTGATGGACTTTGTATCACTATATCACACAGCGTTATCCCTGTATACAGAACGGAGCTGGATCTCTGCAGTATTACCAAAGCATGGGGCGGCAATCCCATAGCACGCGCTCAGAGGTCGCCCCAACACCCAGAACCAGACAAGTTCTTAGGAAATATGGTTCTACACAGGAAACATTTCTCCGAGTAACGCCGCCAGCCTGAAATCCCACCCGAAGGCTGTGACACGCACAATCCACCTTCATTGATTTCTGCCAGAAGTGAAGCATCCCCAGCCGATTTCATCATTTAATCCCAATGGCCGGGAGGGACTGAATGATAGTAGTCACTGTCCACAGAAGGTGATCACATGATAGTCACATCCAATCGTAACATTTGGGCCACATTTTCCACCCAGTACCAAAGGCTGCCATTCTTCTGGTGCAACTACGAAAACCAAAATTGTCACGTCATTGGGTGAGGGACATATTCCCATATGACGTTAGCTTATATTATAAAGTGCGCCTACAGCGGAGTTGCCCATTCCGAGGGCTGAACCACTATTCAGCACAATACAGACTACCAGTTCACAAGGAGCCAGGGACATAACTGAGGCATCAGGCACAATGAGCCTCAACTAGATCACTTGTCCCTAGTAAATAGATTGACTACATTTGAATACAGGTTTAGCACATCGGAAAGGCCACACACTAACCCTAGCAGATGAAACACCTATACTATACGCTCCATAATAAATATTCAGAGCCCGTCTGGAGACTTTCACTATTTCTGCTGAATTTTTCCAGCAATATCCACCTCAATGGGAAACGCATGGAGAGACTGCAATAGTGTATAGTACCCCAAATAGGTCAGCGCCATTAGGATTGCGCACGTTTTTCCTGCATGACAGGGAACCATGAAGTCTAGTGACCCTTTGAGCCCCAGCTGACTGGGGTGTGGACATCGCTCACAGCTCAAGTGTTAATACTGATGACACCATTCACTTTAATACAATTAATGATATGCAGAATGTTTCAATTAAATATATATTTTAAACTATTACAAAAACCACCTCCCCTCCCCCAAAGTTCATGATCCGATGCCATCTCACAGATAAAACACAAAATCAATTTGCACGAGAATAATAAATAATAATAATAAAAAAAAAAAAGGTAAAATTAATAGAGATAACTTAAAACCTGCTTGCGGTCAATATGGCGACTATACAGACGTCTCACTATTTCTTCATAGCATGGATTAGAGCACAGGGGACCCGAGGAAATACATACTTCAGTCTAATTTCTCGCCATGGTTATGCGCTGCAGGGCGTCCGGAGGTATTTAAGTGACATTCTTAAAAACATTGATCTTTTTAGCATACGTTATATTCATCTTCCAGCAACTTGTGATTTTAGAGAAGTTGTTGAGCTACAACTAGATAAAGTCCTAAAAATCTCCTCTGTGGAACCTTTGGCCCCGGGAAAAGGTGTTGCCCTGATTTATTTATTGTCATTTTACTAAACTTTTTTTTCTTCTTTTTTTTTCTTTTAATAATTCACCAACAGATTGTTTTTCATAATTGTGATCACCGCCAAGGTGCCGGTTGAGTAAACCCAGCGCAAATACAAAATACACAACACAAGCCGCTTTATTTGGAGGCACTCGGGCTGCTCGTCTCACCGGGCAGATGCCAGAGGTAATGGCGTCACAGCGATTAGCTCTGCAAAACCGTTATACCTACCCGCAAACCAGAATAATCACGTGACCGTAGCGCACATGCCAGTACCTGAGTTATTCTGGCGGCATATGACCAGCGCCCCCCTCTAACCACAAAACTCCAACAACATCACCACGAGTCTAAGCAGAGTCCATGATTAATGACGACACTCACAACGCCCTCCAGCAGAACAAAACGGGGCCCAGAATAGCGAAAAATAAGATGAACATGAACAAAATAGTAATAATCATTAAGGTTTTGGTATTCGCACTTCCAAGTCCTAGGACGCAATGCAGCTGGGAGAGGCTCCTGGGCACTGGGCAGACGGCGCCTCCTACGTGCGGTTTAAGGTTTGAAAAATCCTAGATATCTGAAGCATTACGGGACCAGTTTCTGGATCGTTCATCCACTGGGTGCTGTTCAATGGGTTTTCAAGCATATCTTCAAAAGCTAGAAACAAAGAACAAAGCAGAATGTAAAAGGTTTATAAAGTGAGGAGACCTCTGCTGAGGATTCAGGCGTCTAGTGAATGGCGCGGCTGGATATTGCGGCAGACCAGGAAACGCCCCCTGCGTGTATGCCACAGACACATAACTGGCATAAGAAGATCAGGCCTTAATGCCACCGGACGTTAGAAGGCAAAACAAGGGGGAAAATAGCTGCAGTGAAATGTTCTGGAGATTCTAGATGTATGTGTCCCATATACAGCGCATCCATACGCCACGAATTACGGCGCGACTTAGCCGCTCCGATTGGAGTAGCACCCCATCTTGTTTTATAAATTTTTTGGTCCTATTCGCATCGCGGACGCAGCAAAACGCCACTCACAGGGCCCGATTCAGATTGGATCGCAGTTGCCAATATCAACGCAGCGGAGTGATTTTCTATCCTGTGTGCATGCAGCATAGCGTTTAGGGGGAGGTGACGGGCGGGTGGTCTTAAAAACGCTGGTGCATCTTACCGCTTGGACGCCGTTTAATGGTCGCCTATAATTTAGCCAGTGCCATCACCTCCGCAGCACAAGAGCGCTCTGCGTGTGCAGAAACGCACAGAATTAGAGACAGGTCAGACTAACCACAAGTGGTGGATGGCGGCCGGTGTTCCCGATGTGTACGCTGGTCTGCGTGTGCGCTCGCAGAAGAGAAGGCGGCAGGGGCGTCTATGCACGGATAATCTTGTGGTTGTATGGGATGACAATCCGCCATTTGCTCCCAAACACCAGAAAGGTCGTTCAGGAAAGTTGGTTATAGCGGTTTGATTTAAACAACTTGTCCGACAGCAGCTTCCTCCGTTTTCCGGTGTTTGGGAGCAAATGGCGGATTGCCATCCCATACATCACCGGATTTTCATTCCAACCAACCAGCTAGTTGGATGGTTGAGGGAAAGTTGGTCTGGTGTATGGGGGCAGCTTAAGGGGTTTATCTATCAAGCAGTGAAAAGCGTAGAGAAGTTGCCCATAGCAACCAATCAACTCCTACCTATTATTTTATAGACTGTACTTGATAAATGCTACTTCAAAGCCAATTAGTTGCTATGGGCAACTCCTCCACGCTTTTCACAGCTGAATATAAACCCCTCACACTCAGTCGCACATCAAAATCTAGCGAAGTATTGATGCAGACACAATCGATAAACATGCCATACGATACACTACTAATCTATGTACGCTTGCCAAAGTATGTATAGCAAGGGAGTGGATGGCGACTTCAGGGCCAAACCTGGGAACATGGCTATCCTTGGTTGGGGTGGTTGCTGCACATGAAAAGTATGTTTATACCGCCAGAAATGCAGTGCAGAAATACTATGCTACCTGGGAAAGATGGCTCAATTCTCCACATAGTTGTTCAAGGATGACTGTGTCTAACCTGTTCAGTGCTTAACTCCAGGGTCTTACGTTCTCATAGGACGTGAATGTTGTTGTGTGAAGGGGCGTTGCCGTATATATGTATAGGTCAAGTTATATATCTGCTGTTTGCAAGTCATGTGAAGGAAGGAATATAATTCATTTGCTATTTAAATGCTGTGAAGTGAGACCACGCACATTTCCCTTTTTCTTTTTTTTGTATTTAGTAGTTTTTTGTTATTTTATTGTATTATTTACAATGTAACTTTATTATGCATTAAAAATAAAAAAAAACAATAAAAATTATTGGATTTAAAGAAAAAAAAAAATCTAGAGAAGTATTTTTGTTGTTCCCAGTTTGATTTATGCGACTAATATGCACATTTTGTGCGAGGGCCACTTGGCGCGGACAGGACGACCAGGATCTGGCGAGCCAAGAGGGGCTATTTGCAGCGACTTCAGCAACAGGGTATGAGGACAGATCTGTATACATACGTAAAACAATAAAGTTCTTCCTGCGAGTTGGGACGGGCAGGGAGTGTGAAATCCGACCGGCCGATAAGACTGTGAACTCAAAGAAGGGCAAAGTATTTGCAGTGTTACTATTTCAGCCTTGGCCCAGGCTGGTGATAGATCTGACAGCCAGGAACGGGCACAGGGCAGCTACGAGATCTCTTACAGCTGTAACTACGGGCTGGGATAGCAAATGACACCGGATAGACCCAGAGTGATGAAAGCAACAGAACAGGGACCAACAAAAGGCAACGCTCAGCTCCCAAAACAGAGACATGCGACCTGGATGGCCTCAGAGTTCCTCAGTGCTATTAATGTCCATAGAAGAGCAGGGCGTGTATTATAACACAAGCAAAGGAACTATTACCATTCCCTGGCCTCCCTCCCCCCAGCACGAGAATGAGAGGTCACCGATGATACATCGCCATGAATACTTTATAGCGTCAATCACATGGGAAACCCGAGGAGGCTCAGAGAGGAGAGAGATGTACATTACAGACACAGTCATATAGCGTGGTCTTAGCCGGGAACCTAAATATCTACGTTACTGCAGCCTGTATAGGGAACATCACTTTTGGGGTCCCAATGTTCTGCGTTCCTGTCCACTTACGGACACCAGGAACAGATTTTTGGAGCCCAGCTCTGATGTAGGGGGGAGCTTTATCATGTAACCCTAGAACAGAAGCCCTACAAGGCTGCCCGATCTAAATAGAGCAGACAATTGGGAGTTAAGCGTTAATATGTGGTGTCACGCACTTACCTAGCAGTGTTTTAGGGTTAGTTAGGCCTAGTTGTACAACTGGGTTGTCGAGGATGGCTTGGAATAGAGGACTAGAGGTGTCAATTCCCTTATCCAGATCCTCCGGAGATGGTTTCCGGTCTCCCAACAGCCACTCGCACTGAAACAATGAGAAGTTGTTTGGCTATTACATCCTATAAAACAGACAGTTCAAAGGTCACGAGCAGGAGCCCAGACCCAGTCCCCGGTCACACACACACCGCACAGGAGCACAGACAGTCCCCGGTCACACACACCACACAGACACAGTCCCCGGTCACACACACCGCACAGGAGCACAGACAGTCCCCGGTCACACACACCGCACAGACCCAGTCCCCGGTCACACACACACACCGCACAGGAGCACAGACAGTCCACGGTCACACACACCGCACAGACACAGTCCCCGGTCACACACACCGCACAGGAGCACAGACACAGTCCCCGGTCACACACCGCACAGGAGCACAGACAGTCCCCGGTCACACACCGCACAGGAGCACAGACAGTCCCCGGTCACACACCGCACAGGAGCACAGACAGTCCCCGGTCACACACCGCACAGGAGCACAGACAGTCCCCGGTCACACACCGCACAGGAGCACAGACAGTCCCCGGTCACACACCGCACAGGAGCACAGACAGTCCCCGGTCACACACCGCACAGGAGCACAGACAGTCCCCGGTCACACACCGCACAGGAGCACAGACAGTCCCCGGTCACACACCGCACAGGAGCAGAGCAGTTAAATCGTAAAAAGAAAACAAATTACAATGAGACAAATCTTTAACTATGGGTCTGTTTGATCTAATCCATGCAAAATAAAATAACACTAGTACTAGAACCAGTTTCTCACTACAATACAGTGTTACATCTTTTAGGCTTATTAGTAACTGCGCAGAGGTCAGGGGTTGGTCGTGTGCGCGGTGTGAGGAGTGTGCGATTACTACTCACGGCCGCGTCTTGTTGGTTGTTGTTGACACGAAGAGCATCAATCACTTCTTTTTCATCAAAGCCCATCTCCATCAAAGCAATGACCGCCTAGGAAACAATAACCACAATATCATATAAACTGTACTTATTATACCCCATCTCCAACACAGCAATGACCGCCTAGGACACAATATCATATATACTGTACTTATACCCCATCTCCATCACAGCAATGACCGCCTAGGAAACAATAACCACAATATCATATAAACTGTACTTATTATACCCCATCTCCATCAAAGCAATGACCGCCTAGGAAACAATAACCACAATATCATATAAACTGTACTTATTATACCCCATCTCCAACACAGCAATGACCGCCTAGGACACAATATCATATATACTGTACTTATACCCCATCTCCATCACAGCAATGACCGCCTAGGAAACAATAACCACAATATCATATAAACTGTACTTATTATACCCCATCTCCATCAAAGCAATGACCGCCTAGGAAACAATAACCACAATATCATATAAACTGTACTTATTATACCCCATCTCCATCACAGCAATGGTCGCCTAGGAAACAATATCATATATACTGTACTTATTATACCCCATCACAGCAATGACCGCCTAGGACACAATATCATATATACTGTACTTATACCCCATCTCCATCACAGCAATGACTGCCTAGGACACAATATCATATATACTGTACTTATTATAGCCCATCTCCATCACAGCAATGACCGCCTAGAACACAATGACCACAATATCATATATACTGTACTTATTATAGCCCATCTCCATCACAGCAATGGCCGCCTAGGACACAATATCATATATACTGTACTTACTATACCCCATCTCCATCACAGCAATGACCGCCTAGGACACAATGACCACAATATCATATATACTGTACTTATTATAGCCCATCTCCATCACAGCAATGGCCGCCTAGGACACAATATCATATATACTGTACTTACTATACCCCATCTCCATCACAGCAATGACCGCCTAGGACACAATGACCACAATATCATATATACTGTACTTATTATAGCCCATCTCCATCACAGCAATGACCGCCTAGGACACAATGACCACAATATCATATATACTGTACTTACTATACCCCATCTCCATCACAGCAATGACCGCCTAGGACACAATAACCACAATATCATATATACTGTACATATTATAGCCCATCTCCATCACAGCAATGGCCGCCTAGGACACAATATCATATATACTGTACTTATTATAGCCCATCTCCATCAAAGCAATGACCGCCTAGGACACAATATCATATATACTGTACTTATTATACCCCATCTCCATCACAGCAATGACCGCCTAGGACACAATATCATATATACTGTACTTACTATACCCCATCTCCATCACAGCAATGACAGCCTAGGACACAATGACCACAATATCATATATACTGTACTTATTATAGCCCATCTCCATCACAGCAATGGCTGCCTAGGACACAATGACCACAATATCATATATACTGTACTTATTATAGCCCATCTCCATCACAGCAATGACCGCCTAGGACACAATAACCACAATATCATATATACTGTACTTATTATAGCCCATCTCCATCACAGCAATGGCCGCCTAGGACACAATATCATATATACTGTACTTATTATAGCCCATCTCCATCAAAGCAATGACCGCCTAGGACACAATATCATATATACTGTACTTATTATACCCCATCTCCATCACAGCAATGACCGCCTAGGACACAATATCATATATACTGTACTTATTATACCCCATCTCCATCACAGCAATGACCGCCTAGGACACAATATCATATATACTGTACTTATTATACCCCATCTCCATCACAGCAATGACAGCCTAGGACACAATATCATATATACTGTACTTATTATACCCCATCTCCATCACAGCAATGACCGCCTAGGACACAATATCATATATACTGTACTTATTATACCCCATCTCCATCACAGCAATGACCGCCTAGGACACAATGACCACAATATCATATATACTGTACTTATTATACCCCATCTCCATCACAGCAATGGCCGCCTAAGACACAATATCATATATACTGTACTTATTATAGCCCATCTCCATCACAGCAATGACCGCCTAGGACACAATATCATATATACTGTACTTATAGACCATCTCCATCACAGCAATGACCGCCTAGGACACAATGACCACAATATCATATATACTGTACTTATTATACCCCATCTCCATCACAGCAATGACCGCCTAGGACACAATATCATATATACTGTACTTATTATAGCCCATCTCCATCACAGAAATGACCGCCTAGGACACAATATCATATATACTGTACTTATAGACCATCTCCATCACAGCAATGACCGCCTAGGACACAATAACCACAATATCATATATACTGTATTTATTATAGCCCATCTCCATCACAGCAATGACCGCCTAGGACACAATGACCACAATATCATATATACTGTACTTATTATACCCCATCTCCATCACAGCAATGACCGCCTAGGACACAATATCATATATACTGTACTTATTATACCCCATCTCCATCACAGCAATGGTCGCCTAGGAAACAATATCATATATACTGTACTTATTATACCCCATCACAGCAATGACCGCCTAGGACACAATATCATATATACTGTACTTATTATACCCCATCTCCATCACAGCAATGACCGCCTAGGACACAATATCATATATACTGTACTTATTATACCCCATCTCCATCACAGCAATGACCGCCTAGGAAACAATGACCACAATATCATATATACTGTACTTATACCCCATCACAGCCATGACCGCCTAGAACACAATATCATATATACTGTACTTATTATACCCCATCACAGCAATGACCGCCTAGGACACTATCATATATACTGTACTTATTATAGCCCATCTCCATCACAGCAATGACCGCCTAGGACACAATATCATATATACTGTACTTACTATACCCCATCTCCATCACAGCAATGACCACCTAGGACACAATATCATATATACTGTTCTTATTATAGCCCATCACAGCCATGACCGCCTAGGACACAATATCATATATACTGTACTTATTATAGCCCATCTCCATCACAGCAATGACCGCCTAGGACACAATATCATATATACTGTACTTATTATACCCCATCTCCATCACAGCAATGACCGCCTAAGACACTATCATATATACTGTACTTATTATACCCCATCTCCATCACAGCAATGACGGCCTAGGACACAATATCATATATACTGTACTTATACCCCATCTCCATCACAGCAATGACCGCCTAGGACACAATATCATATATACTGTACTTATTAAAGCCCATCTCCATCACAGCAATGGCCGCCTAGGACACAATATCATATATACTGTACTTATTATACCCCATCTCCATCACAGCAATGACCGCCTAGGACACAATATCATATATACTGTACTTACTATACCCCATCTCCATCACAGCAATGACCGCCTAGGACACAATATCATATATACTGTACTCATTATAGCCCATCTCCATCAAAGCAATGACCGCCTAGGACACAATATCATATATACTGTACTTATTATACCCCATCTCCATCACAGCAATGACCGCCTAGGACACAATATCATATATACTGTACTTATTATACCCCATCTCCATCACAGCAATGACCGCCTAGGACACAATATCATATATACTGTACTTATTATACCCCATCTCCATCACAGCAATGACAGCCTAGGACACAATATCATATATACTGTACTTATTATACCCCATCTCCATCACAGCAATGACCGCCTAGGACACAATGACCACAATATCATATATACTGTACTTATTATACCCCATCTCCATCACAGCAATGGCCGCCTAAGACACAATATCATATATACTGTACTTATTATAGCCCATCTCCATCACAGCAATGACCGCCTAGGACACAATATCATATATACTGTACTTATAGACCATCTCCATCACAGCAATGACCGCCTAGGACACAATAACCACAATATCATATATACTGTATTTATTATAGCCCATCTCCATCACAGCAATGACCGCCTAGGACACAATGACCACAATATCATATATACTGTACTTATTATAGCCCATCTCCATCACAGCAATGACCGCCTAGGACACAATATCATATATACTGTACTTATTATAGCCCATCTCCATCACAGAAATGACCGCCTAGGACACAGTATCATATATACTGTACTTATTATAGCCCATCTCCATCACAGCAATGACCGCCTAGGACACAATATCATATATACTGTACTTATTATACCCCATCTCCATCACAGCAATGGTCGCCTAGGAAACAATATCATATATACTGTACTTATTATACCCCATCACAGCAATGACCGCCTAGGACACAATATCATATATACTGTACTTATTATACCCCATCTCCATCACAGCAATGACCGCCTAGGACACAATATCATATATACTGTACTTATTATACCCCATCTCCATCACAGCAATGGTCGCCTAGGAAACAATATCATATATACTGTACTTATTATACCCCATCACAGCAATGACCGCCTAGGACACAATATCATATATACTGTACTTATTATACCCCATCTCCATCACAGCAATGACCGCCTAGGACACAATATCATATATACTGTACTTATTATACCCCATCTCCATCACAGCAATGACCGCCTAGGAAACAATGACCACAATATCATATATACTGTACTTATACCCCATCACAGCCATGACCGCCTAGAACACAATATCATATATACTGTACTTATTATACCCCATCACAGCAATGACCGCCTAGGACACTATCATATATACTGTACTTATTATAGCCCATCTCCATCACAGCAATGACCGCCTAGGACACAATATCATATATACTGTACTTACTATACCCCATCTCCATCACAGCAATGACCACCTAGGACACAATATCATATATACTGTTCTTATTATAGCCCATCACAGCCATGACCGCCTAGGACACAATATCATATATACTGTACTTATTATAGCCCATCTCCATCACAGCAATGACCGCCTAGGACACAATATCATATATACTGTACTTATTATACCCCATCTCCATCACAGCAATGACCGCCTAAGACACTATCATATATACTGTACTTATTATAGCCCATCTCCATCACAGCAATGACCGCCTAGGACACAATATCATATATACTGTACTTATTAAAGCCCATCTCCATCACAGCAATGGCCGCCTAGGACACAATATCATATATACTGTACTTATTATACCCCATCTCCATCACAGCAATGACCGCCTAGGACACAATATCATATATACTGTACTTACTATACCCCATCTCCATCACAGCAATGACCGCCTAGGACACAATATCATATATACTGTACTCATTATAGCCCATCTCCATCACAGCAATGACCGCCTAGGACACAATATCATATATACTGTACTTATTATACCCCATCTCCATCACAGCAATGACCGCCTAGGACACAATATCATATATACTGTACTTATTATAGCCCATCTCCATCACAGCAATGACTGCCTAGGACACAATATCATATATACTGTACTTATTATACCCCATCACAGCAATGACCGCCTAGGACACAATATCATATATACTGTACTTATTATACCCCATCTCCATCACAGCAATGACCGCCTAGGACACAATATCATATATACTGTACTTATTATACCCCATCTCCATCACAGCAATGACCGCCTAGGAAACAATGACCACAATATCATATATACTGTACTTATTATACCCCATCTCCATCACAGCAATGACCGCCTAGGACACAATATCATATATACTGTGCTTATTATACCCCATCACAGCAATGACCGCCTAGGACACAATATCATATATACTGTACTTATTATACCCCATCACAGCAATGACCGCCTAGGACACAATATCATATATACTGTACTTACTATACCCCATCTCCATCACAGCAATGACCGCCTAGGACACAATATCATATATACTGTTCTTATTATAGCCCATCACAGCCATGACCGCCTAGGACACAATATCATATATACTGTACTTATTATAGCCCATCTCCATCACAGCAATGACCGCCTAGGACACAATATCATATATACTGTACTTATTATACCCCATCTCCATCACAGCAATGACCGCCTAAGACACTATCATATATACTGTACTTATTATACCCCATCTCCATCACAGCAATGACGGCCTAGGACACAATATCATATATACTGTACTTATACCCCATCTCCATCACAGCAATGACCGCCTAGGACACAATATCATATATACTGTACTTATTAAAGCCCATCTCCATCACAGCAATGGCCGCCTAGGACACAATATCATATATACTGTACTTATTATACCCCATCTCCATCACAGCAATGACCGCCTAGGACACAATATCATATATACTGTACTTACTATACCCCATCTCCATCACAGCAATGACCGCCTAGGACACAATATCATATATACTGTACTCATTATAGCCCATCTCCATCACAGCAATGACCGCCTAGGACACAATATCATATATACTGTACTTATTATACCCCATCTCCATCACAGCAATGACCGCCTAGGACACAATATCATATATACTGTACTTATTATAGCCCATCTCCATCACAGCAATGACTGCCTAGGACACAATATCATATATACTGTACTTATTATACCCCATCACAGCAATGACCGCCTAGGACACAATATCATATATACTGTACTTATTATACCCCATCTCCATCACAGCAATGACCGCCTAGGAAACAATGACCACAATATCATATATACTGTACTTATTATACCCCATCTCCATCACAGCAATGACCGCCTAGGACACAATATCATATATACTGTGCTTATTATACCCCATCACAGCCATGACCGCCTAGAACACAATATCATATATACTGTACTTATTATACCCCATCACAGCAATGACCGCCTAGGACACAATATCATATATACTGTACTTACTATACCCCATCTCCATCACAGCAATGACCGCCTAGGACACAATATCATATATACTGTTCTTATTATAGCCCATCACAGCCATGACCGCCTAGGACACAATATCATATATACTGTACTTATTATAGCCCATCTCCATCACAGCAATGACCGCCTAGGACACAATATCATATATACTGTACTTATTATACCCCATCACAGCAATGACCGCCTAAGACACTATCATATATACTGTACTTATTATACCCCATCTCCATCACAGCAATGACGGCCTAGGACACAATATCATATATACTGTACTTATTATACCCCATCTCCATCACAGCAATGACCGCCTAGGACACAATATCATATATACTGTACTTATTATACCCCATCTCCATCACAGCAATGGCCGCCTAGGACACAATATCATATATACTGTACTTATTATACCCCATCTCCATCACAGCAATGGCCGCCTAGGACACAATATCATATATACTGTACTTACTATACCCCATCTCCATCACAGCAATGACCGCCTAGGACACAATATCATATATACTGTACTTATTATAGCCCATCTCCATCACAGCAATGACCGCCTAGGACACAATATCATATATACTGTACTTATTATATCCCATCTCCATCACAGCAATGACCGCCTAGGCCACAATATCATATATACTGTACTTATTATAGCCCATCTCCATCACAGCAATGACCGCCTAGGACACAATATCATATATACTGTACTCATTATAGCCCATCTCCATCACAGCAATGACCGCCTAGGACACAATATCATATATACTGTACTTATTATACCCCATCTCCATCACAGCAATGACCGCCTAGGACACAATATCATATATACTGTACTTATTATAGCCCATCTCCATCACAGCAATGACCGCCTAGGACACAATATCATATATACTGTACTCATTATAGCCCATCTCCATGACAGCAATGACCGCCTAGGACACAATATCATATATACTGTACTTATTATACCCCATCTCCATCACAGCAATGACCGCCTAGGACACAATATCATATATACTGTACTTATTATAGCCCATCTCCATCACAGCAATGACCGCCTAGGACACAATATCATATATACTGTACTTACTATACCCCATCTCCATCACAGCAATGACAGCCTAGGACACAATATCATATATACTGTACTTACTATACCCCATCTCCATCACAGCAATGACCGCCTAGGACACAATATCATATATACTGTACTTATTATACCCCATCTCCATCACAGCAATGACCGCCTAGGACACAATATCATATATACTGTACTTATTATAGCCCATCTCCATCACAGCAATGACCGCCTAGGACACTATCATATATACTGTACTTATTATAGCCCATCTCCATCACAGCAATGACCGCCTAGGACACAATATCATATATACTGTACTTATTATAGCCCATCTCCATCACAGCAATGACCGCCTAGGACACAATATCATATATACTGTACTCATTATAGCCCATCTCCATGACAGCAATGACCGCCTAGGACACAATATCATATATACTGTACTTATTATACCCCATCTCCATCACAGCAATGACCGCCTAGGACACAATATCATATATACTGTACTTATTATAGCCCATCTCCATCACAGCAATGACTGCCTAGGACACAATATCATATATACTGTACTCATTATAGCCCATCTCCATGACAGCAATGACCGCCTAGGACACAATATCATATATACTGTACTTATTATACCCCATCTCCATCACAGCAATGGTCGCCTAGGAAACAATATCATATATACTGTACTTATTATACCCCATCTCCATCACAGCAATGACCGCCTAGGACACAATATCATATATACTGTACTCATTATAGCCCATCTCCATGACAGCAATGACCGCCTAGGACACAATATCATATATACTGTACTTATTATAGCTTTCTGCACCTGTCCAGCTTATTTATATAATCCAGCCCACAAAATAAGATCTCATGAACCTCTCACAACAAGAGAGGACTTTAACACCCCCGCTGACACCGCCATCTTACCCATAAAGGCAGGCGCAAAATTAGGTGACTGGTGTCAAAAACTGCATCTGACATAAAATGCGCACAGCGCCTGAATCAGTAAGTATCACAACCGTGATTACGCACGCAGTCTCACTGCGATAGTATGCTAATCCATTGTGATCGCTATGCCATCGCAGCACTACATAAGGACGCCCACCTTACCTTACACACATACGTAATACTTAGCAAGACTGCGAAACCATCGGTAACGTCGGTACCATCGCAGCCTCACACACACTTACACAGGCTCTGACCTTACTCAGGAATTGCTCACCTCAGCGCACGCTATGTGTCCTCAGGCTGAGTATGGCATCACAGTGGCTAATTTATAAATGCCCACGCAATGGCGTTCAAACGTTCTGGCACGCCTGCGTTTCCCGGACTACGCCCCACGTCACCTCCCACAAATGGCACTTCCTGTCAATCACTCTGCGATGGGTCTACGTAGTCACTGCAACCGCTGTCCCGATCGCAGTGGCCGGTACACATATGCATGCGCAGAACGCAATTGCGTGTGTAATCGCAGTTGCAAACAGTAATGAATCAGCCCCATAGTCCTCATTTCATTACAAAGTTCCTAAAACAAAGAACTTAGGAACTAGAACTAGGAAAATAACATTTGTCAATACATCCCCCTCCCCCAGCTGGTAGAATCGGCCAAGAGCCCAGGCCGGCAAAGCTTGAAGTCATTCACATACAGAACGTGTAACGTACTCGGGGGTCAGGGCGAAATTCTCTTTTCCTCCGTATCTTTTTAAAGATTTCAGTGAGCTCGTCTTTCGGGTCCTCCGCGCCGGCTTCTAGGCTGCATCTGGAGTCCATTTGGGTTGAAGCACTTGCAGCATCCGATGCGTTCTCACTTGGGAGAGGCGCGTCTGCCCCGGGATCATCAGCGTGCTCGATCAGCCACTCCATAGCCTGCGTCACCGACATGCTGGAAAACGGACATGGACATCAAGAGCAACAGAAAAGAAGAGGAACATCCGATTGTAAGAAATGAACAGAAAGAGATATAATAGATTATTAAATGACTATATGGACTGTTAAAGAGCCTGTACTGGACAGATACAGTGGGCAACCTTTCACCCTTAGGTGCAGGACATCTGTACAGACTTCACATCCCTTATAGTCACCCTGCTCACCCTCTGATTACAAATATGCGACGAGACAAGGAGGGCGGAGCCAAGGAGGGGCGGGCAGGGTTATTTTTCAGGGAGAACGAAACAGAACGCCGTTCCTGAATCTCTTTTGAAAAATGACGTCATCATCGGGAAAGGCCTTCCGGAGCCGCCTGTCAGCACGGAGATATCGGGGGATCGGGTGTCACTAGTTGTCCCTCCATGTAGGAGTTATGAAGGGCATGAAGTCATAATGTTCACACTGTATATCACAGCAGATTTTAGGGTTGGGCTGCGGTCAGGGCTACATTCTAAAGGAATGTTAAATCCCATCGACGACATGCCGACTGTCAAAATTCACAAAGTCAACATTCTGGTGCGGATATTCAAAATGTCGACTTTTTATATCACACCCGTTATGAAGTTAACAATGAGCAGTGGTGCCTCCAGCACTGGGTTCAGCTGTGTCTCGGGGTGTACAGGGTGCAGCACAGATGGTGTAATGGTTAGCATTACTGCCTCCAGCACTGGGCCCAGCTGTGTCTCAGGGTGTACAGGGTGCAGCACAGATGGTGTAATGGTTAGCATTACTGCCTCCAGCACTGGGCCCGGCTGTGTCCCGGGGTGTACAGGGTGCAGCACAGATGGTGTAATGGTTAGCATTACTGCCTCCAGCACTGGGCACAGCTGTGTCTCGGGGTGTACAGGGTGCAGCACAGATGGTGTAATGGTTAGCATTACTGCCTCCAGCACTGGGCCCGGCTGTGTCCCGGGGTGTACAGGGTGCAGCACAGATGGTGTAATGGTTAGCATTACTGCCTCCAGCACTGGGCACAGCTGTGTCTCGGGGTGTACAGGGTGCAGCACAGATGGTGTAATGGTTAGCATTACTGCCTCCAGCACTGGGCCCAGCTGTGTCTCAGGGTGTACAGGGTGCAGCACAGATGGTGTAATGGTTAGCATTACTGCCTCCAGCACTGGGCCCGGCTGTGTCCCGGGGTGTACAGGGTGCAGCACAGATGGTGTAATGGTTAGCATTACTGCCTCCAGCACTGGGCACAGCTGTGTCCCGGGGTGTACAGGGTGCAGCACAGATGGTGTAATGGTTAGCATTACTGCCTCCAGCACTGGGTTCAGCTGTGTCTCGGGGTGTACAGGGTGCAGCACAGATGGTGTAATGGTTAGCATTACTGCCTCCAGCACTGGGCCCAGCTGTGTCTCAGGGTGTACAGGGTGCAGCACAGATGGTGTAATGGTTAGCATTACTGCCTCCAGCACTGGGCCCAGCTGTGTCTCAGGGTGTACAGGGTGCAGCACAGATGGTGTAATGGTTAGCATTACTGCCTCCAGCACTGGGCCCGGCTGTGTCCCGGGGTGTACAGGGTGCAGCACAGATGGTGTAATGGTTAGCATTACTGCCTCCAGCACTGGGCCCAGCTGTGTCCCGGGATGTACAGGGTGCAGCACAGATGGTGTAATGGTTAGCATTACTGCCTCCAGCACTGGGCCCAGCTGTGTCTCGGGGTGTACAGGGTGCAGCACAGATGGTGTAATGGTTAGCATTACTGCCCCCAGCACTGGGCCCGGCTGTGTCCCGGGGTGTACAGGGTGCAGCACAGATGGTGTAATGGTTAGCATTACTGCCTCCAGCACTGGGCCCAGCTGTGTCCCGGGGTGTACAGGGTGCAGCACAAATGGTGTAATGGTTAGCATTACTGCCCCCAGCACTGGGCCCGGCTGCGTCCCGGGGTGTACAGGGTGCAGCACAGATGGTGTAATGGTTAGCATTACTGCCTCCAGCACTGGGCCCAGCTGTGTCTCGGGGTGTACAGGGTGCAGCACAGATGGTGTAATGGTTAGCATTACTGCCCCCAGCACTGGGCCCAGCTGTGTCCCGGGGTGTACAGGGTGCAGCACAGATGGTGTAATGGTTAGCATTACTGCCTCCAGCACTGGGCCCAGCTGTGTCCCGGGGTGTACAGGGTGCAGTACTCTTTGTATTATTAGTTTCCTATATAGCGCAACATGTTCCATTGCGCTGTACAATTGGAAAGATTCATAGAACAAAACTGGGTAATAAAACAGACAGATATAGGTAGGAAGGCCCTGCTCGCTAGCTTACAATCTCTCTCTTACAAGTCACAAGACAGAAGTACCTACTGATTTAACCGGAGGGCCTTCACCGCTCGGCTCTCAGGGAAACCCATCTCTGTGAGCTGCCTTAATGCAATTTCATCCACACGATCTTCCTCATCTTCGTCCAACATGGCTGAAATGACAGTAGCGAGAGTTGAGCGTGCCACACACCGTTACATTACGGTCATTTACATCTTACAGATACCAGGGGTAGGGGACAGCTAGTTTATAGCTTATTACTATACTGACCCTATAGCCAGAGAGCCTAACGCTGCTATTTGCAGTCATGTTTTCCTGGTTCCATAATACATAATGTGCAGATTTATTTTGTTAACCATCTCTAAGAGACTGCTGAGTGGAAAAGTGATCAGGAGGGACCATTAACCAGCTGCATCTTCTGACTGGTCCTCACACTCCTTCCAACTGGTTCTGAGAGAGACACGTAAGAGTCTGGGGAAAACAGCCGCCATGTAATACACATAACTGCAGCAGATCTCTCTCTCCCATAGTCAGACTAAACTCAGGGCTCAGAGAATGAACGGTCAGTGACTGGGGGGCCAATGAAGACCCTCTGTTACAGGACACAACTACCCCCAGTCACAAACAGCAACAAGTGCGAAACCGCATCTCCTTCTAAAGCGACGCCCAGATAACAGGATCTGTCCCCTCTGCCTACCTGCAAAAACGGGAGTTACTTTCCATTGTTCAAGAGCGAGTGTTGGTGATATACCGGCAAACTGCACTTACCATTTGCCTTCTTAAAGAGCTCGACAGCGTCTGGGTTCAGGGCCAGCAACTTCTGCGCAACTTCGATAAGAGACACCAAAATCTTCCGCAGTTCAGTCTGAAACTAGATGAGAACGACGAAGGTTTTACCCCAGGGCCAGACGTCTGCCTCTTGTGTTATTTACACTTATTGAAACTATTACTGGACAACCACCACGACGGTCGGTAATATGAATCCTGCACCGCTAGTAAACATTCTCCTGTAGTGGAAACGTCAGGGTGATTTACTTTCATGCTCCTTATGGGAAAATGTAAATATTGGGGTGCAGCGATCCTTACCTGCTTGTAATAATACATCCTGCTTGTAATGATACATCACTGTGCAGACCTGCCCTGCCCTTGGCAGACATCTAATTAGCAGCTTAGAAAACAGACCAAGCGGTAAAGCAAAAAAAAAGCGCAAACATTGGGCGAGGAAACCGGATCATTTATATCTAACCAGCTGCTTTAGATGAAATAAGGATAAACGGCATTCGGCGCAGAATAAGGGACGTGTCAGGCGTGGAGATGTCCGACGGATAAATGTCATTTTAAAGGAAACTTTTTCTGTTATTTAATGATACAAGATTTACACGGCTTACGCCCCAATCATTGCGCACCCACAGGGACACCTAGAAGCAAGAGGCAGAGTCTCAAATACGCACGACAGGAAAAGACAATAGCGTCAGACAAACTTACGTCCCGCGTGTTGTGATGAGCAATGGTTCGATCTGCGTTGCGAGCGGGCAGACCCGCAGTGGCTTTGAGAATGGCGTCCCTGTCTGGAGCCTTCGCCTCCTGCTTCCGCTGTGAAGTACAAATCAGTCTATGTCAGAGCTTTCATCCTAACGGCACAAAGCACGCTACATGGCAGCTTTCACTTGTGTTACTTAATGGAAATAGGCAGATAATGGTTTCTCTGGCCGAAGATGGCAATAAAATGTATCTCTGGTTACAGAAGAGAACACTTTCCCTTGTGATACCATCCTAAGAACAAACAGACCCCAAAGACTGCACTTCAACCCACCTTCTCCTCAGAAGACACTTCGGCCATCTTTGGCGGTGGGGGCGGAGCCCTCTTTTTAATTAACAGCAAGACATCTGTGGAGAGAGGACAGACAGGTAAGTTCTGCTACTGACCTCACCAGCTGGACTACAGAAACCAGAATAATCTCCCTGCCCTGGGACACCTCTGTCCTGAATATTCTCCTCTGCGACCGTCTTTGTGTCGGACAAAACGCGCTCGGAGGAAGCATGGACCAGCTTGTGATGGGTGAGGCTCTTGGGGTCTTCCAGGCTGCCATGGGCACACTGCGGGTGGGAAAACGAGAAATATCTCAGCGTCAGCGGAGTTTACGGGCGAATAAGACTTTCGGAAATGAGTTGCATCTCTCCTGCAGACATTTTTACTACAGTACCTGGCAAGTATGGGATAAAGAACTGGGGAAACACTACTGTCCTCTGCCAGAGGATTCGGCGGATACATCACTGCACTCTGGCTATAATCCCCCCGGGTATTTATACATTACAGTACAGTAGCATTCCCAGCTACTCAAATAGCGGCTGTGTGTGCCAAGTATTATGTCAGCCGCAGGACCTGCTCCCAGAATGCTCTCTGCTGAGCCCACCACTACAGCGAATGTCAGGTCTAAATATTCCCA
This sequence comes from Taudactylus pleione, assembly GCA_031769625.1. Classification (NCBI taxonomy): domain Eukaryota; kingdom Metazoa; phylum Chordata; class Amphibia; order Anura; family Myobatrachidae; genus Taudactylus; species Taudactylus pleione. Next base: position 1,591,130 of record JAUIMM010000925.1, read on the forward strand.
TAGCAGCGAGTTACTGTAACACTACACTGCCTGTCCCACCCGGAGCCCCACACACAGGACACTGAGGAGTCTCGGGAAACAAAGTTACATTTGCAGAGAAATAAGCCTTTTCCCTGCTGAGTCTTTGGTGGAAAAACTGCCTGTAATGCAGACGGATAGGGTAATGTTTCGCTGGCGCCATTGTTCAGGCAGCGCGGCAATTAAGATGCTCGCAGCCTGTACTTGGGGGTAAAACAATGACCCCACCCAGCGGTGGGGATGGTAGATTATGTTTACATCACACCTAGTATAATTGGTCCTTAATGCAACAGTGTAATCCGCATGAAACACAAATATACAAAACAGGGGGTGTGGCTATGATAAACCTGGGTGTGGTTTAGGTAATGCAGGGAATGCTAGTATATAATACTCAGTTTAAAGTCACAAAGCCCAGGTTCAATTTTTAATGTGCTTAATTGTAACAATACATCGATGGCAATAGGACGGGTGGTAAGATCCTGGCAGGTGTTAATAGAGGTCTCTTTCATGGGCACTGAGCAATTAGAGCGCCGGTTCTCGCTGCGAAGACGGACCGTCTCTCTAATAGGTCCTGCTGTATAAATAGAGGCAGCACTGGGGATGTATTATTAGAACTAGGACTGGGGACAGATCACGTCTGCGTGTGACAGAACCAGCACTGCAAGGGTGTAATGTGACAGACTGAATCACCGGCCTCATTCACAGGGACCAAATACACCCAAATATAGCCTGCTTGGGATGAGAGTGCCACTAACACTCACACCTATACGGAAACATTTCCATACCTTGCCACAACCTCAGACGTTTAACATTTAAATGGTTTGTTTTGCGGCTGAGTGCAAGCTACTGCTCTCTGTTATCAGCGTATGCAAAATAGATGAACGCAGTCGAGCGATTGTTTGCCATTGCGCATGCGTACAAGCCGCACTGCTCGTGCGCAGCGATCGAAAGCACAAAGGACAAGTGAGTGACAGGCTGTCAGCGTTTGGTGGTGGTGACGGGGGAGTGGTCAGTAAAACGCAGGTGTGTCTGTCCGTTTGAACGCCGTTTCGTGGGCGTGCATAAATTAGCCACTGCGATTGCATACACAGCATGAGCGCTCCCTGCGTGCATCGAGTCTTGCAGTTTCTGCTGCTGGTCAGACCTGCTGTAATTGTGCGTGACGGGCTGATGTGCGTCGATCGTACCGATGCAGTGGAGTCCCTATGCCGGCGGAGCTTTGGTAAACATTAGCATATTTTGGAGGGAATGTAGATCAGCTGCACTTCAAAGATACATCGGTTTCATAGACACACCGTAATAATCAGCCAAACTGAACTGTCCCAATACGTCCCCCCCCCCCGCACCTTCCTATACAAAGGCCGTATAATCGCACTTATTATGCCACCTATGGAAGCCAGCAACAGCGCCACCACAAGGTGAATATGCGTATATACATTTCAATATTTGCCTGAAATTCTGAAGAATAGAAAATAAATAGAAAATAAAACATTATTTTTAAAGGTGTGCTAGACACACACACACACACACACACACAGTATGGGCAGGGTCCTGACAACGCAGCAAATTCCTTCACTAAAAGCCAGCGGCACCTGTGAAAACTAAACCGGAATCTGAAGCCCACAGGACGGCCGCCACCATCGTGTGTAGGCGACAGAAATACTTTCAGAGTAATTTGCAGAGGGAGTCGCTAATCATCTGTATCTATTACACCTACAGAGGCGTCATACATGGAGAAATCACCTTATCCCTCGCACAGCCAGGACAGATGCTTACAGCAATTTTATGGGTCAATGTGTGAGAAACATCAGTATGTCCAATACGTGCTACCAATGTGCAATCTCACATAGTACCATGTGCTACCAATGTGCAATCTCACATACTACCATGTGCTACCAATGTGCAATCTCACATACTCCCAACCATAACTTATTCCGTGTGTACTAACCAGCATATAGACTAGGTATGCATATACTACCTCCCCTATATGACACCCCTCAGCCTCTGATGTAGGACCCCCTCCCATATATGATACAGCACAGTCCCTGAGGTGGGGCCCCCTCCCCTATATGATACAGCACAGTCCCTGCGGCCCCCTCCCCTATATGATACAGCACAGCCCCTGAGGTGCCCCCTCCCCTATATGATACAGCGCAGTCCCTGAGGTCCCCTCCCCTATATGATACAGCACAGTCACTGAGGTGCCCCCTCCCCTATATGATACAGCAGTCACTGAGGTGCCCCCTCCCCTATATTATACAGCACAGTCACTGAGGTGGGGACCCCCTCCCCTATATGATACAGCAGTGCCTGGGGCCCCCCTCCCCTATATGATACAGCACAGTCCCTGGGGCCCCCTCCCCTATATGATACAGCACAGTCCCTGGGGCACCCTCCCCTATATGATACAGCACAGCCCCTGGGGCCTACTCCCCTATATGATACAGCACAGCCGCTGAGGTGCCCCCTCCCCTATATGATACAGCGCAGTCCCTGAGGCCCCCTCCCCTATATGATACAGCGCAGTCCCTGAGGCCCCCTCCCCTATATGATACAGCGCAGTCCCTGAGGGGGGGCCCCCTCCCCTATATGATACAGCACAGTCACTGAGGGGGGGCCCCCTCCCCTATATGATACAGCACAGTCACTGAGGTGGGGACCCCCTCCCCTATATGATACAGCACAGTCACTGAGGTGGGGACCCCCTCCCCTATATGATACAGCACAGTCACTGAGGTGGGGACCCCCTCCCCTATATGATACAGCACAGTCACTGAGGTGGGGACCCCCTCCCCTATATGATACAGCACAGTCCCTGGGGCCCCCTCCCCTATATGATACAGCACAGTCACTGAGGTGGGGACCCCCTCCCCTATATGATACAGCAGTCCCTGGGGCCCCCTCCCCTATATAATACAGCACGGCCCACCCCCTCTCCTATGATACAGCACAGCCCCGAGGTGCCCCCTCCCCTATATGATACAGAACATGTCCCTGAGGCCCCCTCCCTTATATGATACAGCACAGTCACTGAGGTGCCCCCTCCCCTATATGATACAGAACATGTTCCTGAGGCCCCCTCCCTTATATGATACAGCACAGTCACTGAGGTGCCCCCTCCCCTATATGATACAGCACAGTCACTGAGGTGGGGACCCCCTCCCCTATATGATACAGCAGTCCCTGGGGCCCCCTCCCCTATATAATACAGCACGGCCCACCCCCTCTCCTATGATACAGCACAGCCCCGAGGTGCCCCCTCCCCTATATGATACAGAACATGTCCCTGAGGCCCCCTCCCTTATATGATACAGCACAGTCACTGAGGTGCCCCCTCCCCTATATGATACAGAACATGTTCCTGAGGCCCCCTCCCTTATATGATACAGCACAGTCCCTGGGGCCCCCTCCCCTATATGATACAGCACAGTCACTGAGGTGGGGACCCCCTCCCCTATATGATACAGCAGTCCCTGGGGCCCCCTCCCCTATATAATACAGCACGGCCCACCCCCTCTCCTATGATACAGCACAGCCCCGAGGTGCCCCCTCCCCTATATGATACAGAACATGTCCCTGAGGCCCCCTCCCTTATATGATACAGCACAGTCACTGAGGTGCCCCCTCCCCTATATGATACAGAACATGTTCCTGAGGCCCCCTCCCTTATATGATACAGCACAGTCACTGAGGTGCCCCCTCCCCTATATGATACAGCACAGTCCCTGAGGTGCCCCCTCCCCTATATGATACAGCACAGTCCCTGAGGTGCCCCCTCCCCTATATGATACAGAACATGTCCCTGAGGCCCCCTCCCCTATATGATACAGAACATGTCCCTGAGGCCCCCTCCCCTATATGATACAGCACAGTCCCTGAGGTGCCCCCTCCCCTATATGATACAGAACATGTCCCTGAGGCCCCCTCCCCTATATGATACAGAACATGTCCCTGAGGCCCCCTCCCCTATATGATACAGCACAGTCACTGAGGTGCCCCCTCCCCTATATGATACAGCACAGTCACTGAGGTGGGGGTCCCCTCCCTTATATGATACAGCAGTCACTGAGATGAAGGCCCCCTCCCCTATATGACACAGCACAGTCCCTGAGGCCCCCTCCCCTATATGACACAGCACAGTCCCTGAGGCCCCCTCCCCTATGTGATACAGCACAGCCTCCCCTATAATATGCCCACCCTGTATGATCTTACATGTCTCAGGCACCTCTCCTTCAACCTCTCCAGGGTCATGTCCTCCGTCACCTCCTCCAGCCACTCGGCGCCCCCCATGGTGCAGACATGGAGCCTGAGCACCCGCCCCGCGAAGATCTTCTCCTCCTGCACAAACATGGAGCATCCCCCCAGCAGCCGCGGCCCAAAGATAGGCAGGAAACACTCCCGCAGCCCGGTGACAGGATTCCCCACTCCCCGCTCACCGGAAGTGCCGCCCGCTGCATGCTGGGACTTGTAGTTTCCTGACAGCTGCGCTCTCACAGCTCACCGGCAGGAGGCGAGCGGGGGCAGTACAATGCTCATTCACATGGCCCCGCCCAATATCATAGCTTCTAATTTACATGGCTCCGCCCCGTTTCTCAGCTTCTCATTTACATGTCCCCAGGGACGTGACTCTGCTCAGACACAGTAGACGAGTCACGTCCACGGGGACATGTAAATGAGAAGCTGAGAAACGGGGCGGAGCTATGTAAATGAGTCTACTCTACTACTGTGACTGTCACCTCACACATGCATTGTCCCCATATACTGTCCTGTCACCTATATACTGTGCTCACACAGACAGCATTGTCCCCATATACCGTCCTGTCACCTATATACTGTGCTCACACAGACAGCATTGTCCCCATATACTGTCCTGTCACCTATATACTGTGCTCACACAGGCAGCATTGTCCCCATATACCGTCCTGTCACCTATATACTGTGCTCACACAGGCAGCATTGTCCCCATATACCGTCCTGTCACCTATATACTGTGCTCACACAGACAGCATTGTCCCCATATACCGTCCTGTCACCTATATACTGTGCTCACACAGACAGCATTGTCCCCATATACCGTCCTGTCACCTATATACTGTGCTCACACAGGCAGCATTGTCCCCATATACTGTCCTGTCACCTATATACTGTGCTCACACAGGCAGCATTGTCCCCATATACTGTCCTGTCACCTATATACTGTGCTCACACAGGCAGCATTGTCCCCATATACTGTCCTGTCACCTATATACTGTGCTCACACAGACAGCATTGTCCCCATATACCGTCCTGTCACCTATATACTGTGCTCACACAGACAGCATTGTCCCCATATACCGTCCTGTCACCTATATACTGTGCTCACACAGGCAGCATTGTCCCCATATACTGTCCTGTCACCTATATACTGTGCTCACACAGACAGCATTGTCCCCATATACCGTCCTGTCACCTATATACTGTGCTCACACAGACAGCATTGTCCCCATATACCGTCCTGTCACCTATATACTGTGCTCACACAGGCAGCATTGTCCCCATATACTGTCCTGTCACCTATATACTGTGCTCACACAGACAGCATTGTCCCCATATACCGTCCTGTCACCTATATACTGTGCTCACACAGACAGCATTGTCCCCATATACCGTCCTGTCACCTATATACTGTGCCAGGTAGCATTGTCCCCTTAAACCGTCCTGTCACCTATATACTGTTCCAGGCAGCATTGTCCCCATATACTGTCCTGTCACCTATATACTGTGCTCACACAGGCAGCATTGTCCCCATATACCGTCCTGTCACCTATATACTGTGCCAGGTAGCATTGTCCCCTTAAACCGTCCTGTCACCTATATACTGTTCCAGGCAGCATTGTCCCCATATACTGTCCTGTCACCTATATACTGTGCTCACACAGGCAGCATTGTCCCCATATACTATCCTGTCACCTATATACTGTGCCAGGTAGCATTGTCCCCATATACTGTCCTGTCACCTATATACTGTGCTCACACAGGCAGCATTGTCCCCATATACTATCCTGTCACCTATATACTGTGCCAGGTAGCAGTGTCCCCATATACCGTCCTGTCACCTATATACTGTGCCAGGTAGCATTGTCCCCATATACCGTCCTGTCACCTATATACTGTGCTCACACAGGCAGCACTGTCCCCATATACTGTCCTGTCACCTATATACTGTGCTCACACAGACAGCATTGTCCCCATATACCGTCCTGTCACCTATATACTGTGCTCACACAGACAGCACTGTCCCCATATACCGTCCTGTCACCTATATACTGTGCCAGGTAGCATTGTCCCCTTATACCGTCCTGTCACCTATATACTGTTCCAGGCAGCATTGTCCCCATATACTGTCCTGTCACCTATATACTGTGCTCACACAGGCAGCATTGTCCCCATATACTATCCTGTCACCTATATACTGTGCCAGGTAGCATTGTCCCCATATACTGTCCTGTCACCTATATACTGTGCTCACACAGGCAGCATTGTCCCCATATACTATCCTGTCACCTATATACTGTGCCAGGTAGCATTGTCCCCATATACCGTCCTGTCACCTATATACTGTGCCAGGTAGCATTGTCCCCATATACCGTCCTGTCACCTATATACTGTGCTCACACAGGCAGCACTGTCCCCATATACTGTCCTGTCACTTATATACTGTGCTCACACAGGCAGCATTGTCCCCATATACTGTCCTGTCACCTATATACTGTGCTCACACAGGCAACATTGTCCCCATATACTGTCCTGTCACCTATATACTGTGCTCACACAGGCAGCATTGTCCCCATATACTGTCCTGTCACCTATATACTGTGCCAGGCAGCATTGTCCCCATATACTGTCCTGACACCTATATACTGTGCTCACACAGGCAGTATTGTCCCCATATACTGTCCTGTCACCTATATACTGTGCTTACACAGGCAGCAATGTCCCAATATACTGTCCTGTCACCTATATACTGTGCTCACACAGGCAGCATTGCCCCATATACTGTGCTCACACAGGCAGCGTTGTCCCCATATACTGTCCTGTCACCTATATACTGTGCTCACACAGGCAGCATTGTCCCCATATACCGTCCTGTCACCTATATACTGTGCTCACACAGGCAGCATTGTCCCCATATACTGTCCAGTCACCTATATACTGTGGTCACACAGGCAGCATTGTCCCCATATACAGTCCTGTCACCTATATACTGTGCCAGGTAGCATTGTCCCCATATACTGTCCTGTCACCTATATACTGTGCCAGGTAGCATTGTCCCCATATACCGTCCTGTCACCTATATACTGTGCCAGGTAGCATTGTCCCCATATACTGTCTTGTCACCTATTTACTGTGTTCACACACACAGCATTGTCCCCATATACCGTCCTGTCACCTATATACTGTGCTCACACAGGCAGCATTGTTCCCATATACTGTCCTGTCACCTATATACTGTGCTCACACAGGCAACATTGTCCCCATATACTGTCCTGTCACCTATATACTGTACCAGACAGCATTGTCCCCATATACTGTCCTGACACCTATATACTGTGCTCACAAGGGCAGCATTGTCCCTATATACTGTCCTGTCACCTATATACTGTGCTCACACAGGCAGCGTTGTCCCCATGTACTATCCTGTCACCTATGTACTGTGCTCACACAGGCAGCATTGTCCCCATATACCGTCCTGTCACCTATATACTGTGCCAGGTAGCATTGTCCCCATATACTGTCCTGTCACCTATATACTGTGCCAGGTAGCATTGTTCCCATATACTGTCTTGTCACCTATTTACTGTGCTCACACACACAGCATTGTCCCCATATACCATCCTGTCACCTATATACTGTGCTCACACAGGCAGCATTGTTCCAATATACTGTCCTGTCACCTATATACTGTGCTCACACAGGCAGCATTGTCCCCATATACTGTCCTGTCACCTATATACTGTGACCACACAGGCAGCATTGTCTCTATATACTGTCCTGTCACCTATATACGGTGCCAGGCAGCATTGTCCCCATATACCGTCCTGTCACCTATATACTGTGCCAGGTAGCATCATCCCCATATACTGTCCTGTCACCTATATACTGTGCTCACACGGGCAGCATTGTCCCCAAATACTGTCCTGTCACCTATATACTGTGCTCACTCAGGCAGCATTGTCCCCATATACTGTCCTGTCACCTATATACTGTTCCAGGCAGCATTGTCCCCATATACTGTCCTGTCACCTATATACTGTGCTCACACAGGCAGCATTATCCCCATATACTGTCCTGTCACCTACATACTGTGCTCACACAGGCAGCGTTGTCCCCATATACTGTCCTGTCACCTATATACTGTGCTCACACAGGAAACATTGTCCCCATATACTGTCCTGTCACCTATGTACTGTGCTCACACAGGCAGCATTGTCCCCATATACCAGCCTGTCACCTATATACTGTGCTCACACAGGCAGCATTGTCCCCATATACTGTCCTGTCACCTATATACTGTGCTCACACAGGCAGCATTGTCCCCATATACCGTCCTGTCACCTATATACTGTGCTCACACAGGCAGCATTGTCCCCATATACTGTCATGTCACCTATATACTGTGCTCACACAGGCAGCATTGTCCCCGTATACTGTCCTGTCACCTATATACTGTGCTCACACAGGCAGCAATGTCCCCATATACCGTCCTGTCACCTATATACTGTGCCAGGTAGCATTGTCCCCATATACTGTCCTGTCACCTATATACTGTGCTCACACAGGCAGCATTGTCTTCATATACTGTGCTCACACAGGCAGCATTGTCCCCATATACTGTCCTGTCACCTATATACTGTGCTCACACAGGCAACATTGTCCCCATATACTGTCCTGTCACCTATATACTGTACCAGGCAGCATTGTCCCCATATACTGTCCTGTCACCTATATACTGTGCTCACACAGGCAGCATTGTCCCAATATACTATCCTGTCACCTATATACTGTGCCAGGTAGCATTGTCCCCATATACTGTCCTGTCACCTATATACTGTGCCAGGTAGCATTGTCCCCATATACTGTCCTGTCACCTAAATACTGTGCCAGGTAGCATTGTACCCATATACTGTCCTGTCACCTATATACTGTGCTCACACAGGCAGCATTGTCCCCATATACTGTCCTGTCACCTATATACTGTGCTCACACAGGCAGCATTGGCCCCATATACTGTCCTGTCACCTATATACTGTGCTCACACAGGCAGCATTATCCCCATATACCATCCTGTCACCTATATACTGTGCTCTCACAGGCAGCATTGTCCCCATATACTCCTGTCACCTATATACTGTGCTCACACAGGCAGCATTGTCCCCATATACTGTCCTGTCACCTATATACTGTGCTCACATAGGCAGCATTTTCCCATATACTGTCCTGTCACCTATATACTGTGCTCACACAGGCAGCATTGCCCCATATACTGTCCTGTCAGCTATATACTGTGCTCACACAGGCAGCATTGTCCCCATATACTGTCCTGTCACCTATATACTGTGACCACACAGGCAGCATTGTCCTCATATACTCCTGTCACCTATATACTGTGCTCACACAGGCATCATTGCCCCATATACTGTCCTGTCACCTATATACTGTGCTCACACAGGCAGCATTGTCCCCATATACTGTCCTGTCACCTATATACTGTGACCACACAGGCAGCATTGTCCCCATATACTGTCCTGTCACCTATATACTGTGCTCACACAGGCAGTATTGTCCCCATATACTGTCCTGTCACCTATATACTGTGCTCACACAGGCAGTATTGTCCTCATATACTGTCCTGTCACCTATATACTGTGCTCACACAGGCAGCATTGTCCTCATATACTGTCCTGTCACCTATATACTGTGCTCACACAGGCAGCATTGTCCCCATATACTGTCCTGTCACCTATATACTGTGCTGACATAGGCAGCATTGTCCCATATAGTGTCCTGTCACCTATATACTGTGCTCACACAGGCAGCATTGCCCCATATACTGTCCTGTCAGCTATATACTGTGCTCACACAGGCAGCATTGTCCCCATATACTGTCCTGTCACCTATATACTGTGACCACACAGGCAGCATTGTCCTCATATACTCCTGTCACCTATATACTGTGCTCAAACAGGCATCATTGCCCCATATACTGTCCTGTCACCTATATACTGTGCTCACACAGGCAGCATTGTCCCCATATACTGTCCTGTCACCTATATACTGTGACCACACAGGCAGCATTGTCCCCATATACTGTCCTGTCACCTATATACTGTGCTCACACAGGCAGTATTGTCCTCATATACTGTCATGTCACCTATATACTGTGCTCACACAGGCATCATTGCCCCATATACTGTCCTGTCACCTATATACTGTGCTCACACAGGCAGCATTGTCCCCATATACTGTCCTGTCACCTATATACTGTGACCACACAGGCAGCATTGTCCCCATATACTGTCCTGTCACCTATATACTGTGCTCACACAGGCAGTATTGTCCCCATATACTGTCCTGTCACCTATATACTGTGCTCACACAGGCAGTATTGTCCTCATATACTGTCCTGTCACCTATATACTGTGCTCACACAGGCAGCATTGTCCTCATATACTGTCCTGTCACCTATATACTGTGCTCACACAGGCAGCATTGTCCCCATATACTGTCCTGTCACCTATATACTGTGCTGACATAGGCAGCATTGTCCCATATAGTGTCCTGTCACCTATATACTGTGCTCACACAGGCAGCATTGCCCCATATACTGTCCTGTCAGCTATATACTGTGCTCACACAGGCAGCATTGTCCCCATATACTGTCCTGTCACCTATATACTGTGACCACACAGGCAGCATTGTCCTCATATACTCCTGTCACCTATATACTGTGCTCAAACAGGCATCATTGCCCCATATACTGTCCTGTCACCTATATACTGTGCTCACACAGGCAGCATTGTCCCCATATACTGTCCTGTCACCTATATACTGTGACCACACAGGCAGCATTGTCCCCATATACTGTCCTGTCACCTATATACTGTGCTCACACAGGCAGTATTGTCCTCATATACTGTCATGTCACCTATATACTGTGCTCACACAGGCAGCATTGTCCTCATATACTATCCTGTCACCTATATACTGTGCTCACACAGGCAGCATTATCCCCATATACTGTCCTGTCACAATTGCAATTTACTCCTGCTTTCACCCTCCCCCTCCCCCATGCTCTCCCCTCTCTTCCTTCCACCAGTTTCTCCCTCCCCTCAGTGTCCCCCTTGTTTCACCCTTCCCGCCCTAGTCTTCCCTCCCCCCCATGCTCAGGCCCACCCTCCACTCTGTCTCACTCAAACCTCCCTTCCCCTCAGTCTTCCTCCACTCTCCCTCTGTCTACCCCCTCCCCACCTCTCTCCCTCCCAGTCTCTCCCACCCTGCCCTCAGTCTCCCCCTCCCCTCTTCTCTCCCTCTGGTCCCCCTGCCTGCCCTCAGTCACCTGCTTCCCTCCTCTCCCTCTCCTCCTACTCTCTCCCCTCCTCATCAGTCTCCCCACCTCTCTCCCTCTCAGTCTCCCCAGTGACCGTGGAGAGGTGGAGACTAAGAGGGAGAGGAGCAGGGGAGGTACAGACTGAGGCACAGTCTGTACCTCCCCTGCTCCTCTCCCTCTTAGTCACCCCCCCTCTCTTCTCTCCCTCTCAGTCACCCCTCCTCTCTCCCTCTCAGTCACCCCTCCTCTCTCCCTCTCAGTCTACCCTCCTCTCCCCTCTCAGTCTACCCTCCTCTCCCCTCTCCGTCCCTCCTCTCCCCTCTCCGTCCCTCCCCTCTCTCCCTCTCCGTCCTTCCCTCCCCTCCCTCCCCTCCCTCCCCTCTCTCCCTCTCCGTCCCTCCCCTCCCTCCTCTCTCCCTCTCCGTCCCTCCCCTCCCTCCCCTCCCCTCCCCTCCCTCCCCTCCCCTCCCCTCCCCTCCCCTCCCTCCCCTCCCCTCCCCTCTCTCCCTCTCCGTCCCTCCCCTCCCTCCTCTCTCCCTCTCCGTCCCTCCCCTCCCTCCCCTCCCCTCCCCTCCCTCCCCTCCCCTCCCCTCCCCTCCCCTCCCTCCCCTCCCTCCCCTCCCCTCCCCTCCCCTCCCCTCCCCTCCCTCCTCTCTCCGTCCCTCCCCTCCCTCCCTCCCCTCCCCTCCCCTCCCCTCCCCTCCCTCCTCTCTCCGTCCCTCCCTCCCCTCCCCTCCCTCCTCTCCCCGCCCCGTGCGGCCTGTGTATTACGGCCTACGCTATACGTGGCAGGCCGGGGAGTAGCAGCTGCTGTCCGGGGAGGAGGGGCCGAGACTTAGCCCGACACCGGCACTACTGATCATGGGCAGCAACAACATGATGGGCACCGCCGAGGACTTCGCGGACCAGGTGAGATGTAGCCCCGGGAGCTGCCCCTTACCCTGACGTGTGTGTCCCGGCCCTGGTACATGTGTGTGTCTATCATGTGCCCTCTACGTATCTCCGTGTCCTGGGCCCTGCTACATGCCAGTGTATAGGTAACGCCCGGGCTCTGTTACATGCCACTGTACAGTATAGGTAGTCTGTGCCCTGTTATATGCCAGTGTATAGGTAATGCCGGGGCTCTGTTACATGCCACTGTACAGTATAGGTAGTCTGTGCCCTGTTATATGCCAGTGTATAGGTAATGCCGGGGCTCTGTTACATGCCACTGTACAGTATAGGTAGTCTGTGCCCTGTTATATGCCAGTGTATAGGTAATGCCGGGGCTCTGTTACATGCCACTGTACAGTATAGGTAGTCTGTGCCCTGTTATATGCCAGTGTATAGGTAATGCCGGGGCTCTGTTACATGCCACTGTACAGTATAGGTAGTCTGTGCCCTGTTATATGCCAGTGTATAGGTAATGCCCGGGCTCTGTTACATGCCACTGTACAGTATAGGTAGTCTGTGCCCTGTTATATGCCAGTGTATAGGTAATGCCGGGGCTCTGTTACATGCCACTGTACAGTATAGGTAGTCTGTGCCCTGTTATATGCCAGTGTATAGGTAATGCCGGGGCTCTGTTACATGCCACTGTACAGTATAGGTAGTCTGTGCCCTGTTATATGCCAGTGTATAGGTAATGCCGGGGCTCTGTTACATGCCACTGTACAGTATAGGTAGTCTGTGCCCTGTTATATGCCAGTGTATAGGTAATGCCGGGGCTCTGTTACATGCCACTGTACAGTATAGGTAGTCTGTGCCCTGTTATATGCCAGTGTATAGGTAATGCCGGGGCTCTGTTACATGCCACTGTACAGTATAGGTAGTCTGTGCCCTGTTATATGCCAGTGTATAGGTAATGCCGGGGCTCTGTTACATGCCACTGTACAGTATAGGTAGTCTGTGCCCTGTTATATGCCAGTGTATAGGTAATGCCCGGGCTCTGTTACATGCCACTGTACAGTATAGGTAGTCTGTGCCCTGTTATATGCCAGTGTATAGGTAATGCCCGGGCTCTGTTACATGCCACTGTACAGTATAGGTAGTCTGTGCCCTGTTATATGCCAGTGTATAGGTAATGCCGGGGCTCTGTTACATGCCACTGTACAGTATAGGTAGTCTGCCCTGTTATATGCCAGTGTATAGGTAACGCCCGGGCTCTGTTACATGCCACTGTACAGTATAGGTAGTCTGTGCCCTGTTATATGCCAGTGTATAGGTAATGCCGGGGCTCTGTTACATGCCACTGTACAGTATAGGTAGTCTGTGCCCTGTTATATGCCAGTGTATAGGTAACGCCCGGGCTCTGTTACATGCCACTGTACAGTATAGGTAGTCTGTGCCCTGTTATATGCCAGTGTATAGGTAATGCCGGGGCTCTGTTACATGCCACTGTACAGTATAGGTAGTCTGTGCCCTGTTATATGCCAGTGTATAGGTAACGCCCGGGCTCTGTTACATGCCACTGTACAGTATAGGTAGTCTGTGCCCTGTTATATGCCAGTGTATAGGTAATGCCGGGGCTCTGTTACATGCCACTGTACAGTATAGGTAGTCTGCCCTGTTATATGCCAGTGTATAGGTAACGCCCGGGCTCTGTTACATGACAGTGTACAGTATAGGTAGTGTCTGTGCCCCGTTACATGCCAGTGTATAGGTAATGCCTGGACTCTGTTACATGCCAGTGTATAGATAGTGTCTGTGCCCTGCTTCATGCCAGTGTATAGGTAGTGTCTGTGCCCACCTACATGCCAGTGTACAAGTAGTGTCTGTGCCCATCTACATGCCAGTGTACAAGTAGTGTCTGTGCTTACCTACATGCCAGTGTACAGGTAGTGTCTGTGCCCATCTACATGCCAGTGTATAGGTAGTGCCCAGGCCTGTTGCATGCCATTGTATAGATAGTACAGGGGCCCTGCTACATGCCAGTGTATAGACCACGGTTAGCCAACCCTGATCCTCAAGAGCTACCAACAGTGCATGTTTTCCAGGTCTCACAGAATCACCAGTAAAATAATTAGCTCCACCTGTGGCTCTTTTCAAATGTGTCAGTGAGTAATGATTACACCTGTGCTCCTGCTGGGTGACCTGGGAAATGTGTCAGTGAGTAATGAATACACCTGTGCTCCTGCTGGGTGACCTGGGAAATGTGTCAGTGAGTAATGAATACACCTGTGCTCCTGCTGGGTGACCTGGGAAATGTGTCAGTGAGTAATGAGTACACCTGTGCTCCTGCTGGGTGACCTGGGAAATGTGTCAGTGAGTAATGAGTACACCTGTGCTCCTGCTGGGTGACCTGGGAAATGTGTCAGTGAGTAATGAATACACCTGTGCTCCTGCTGGGTGACCTGGGAAATGTGTCAGTGAGTAATGAATACACCTGTGCTCCTGCTGGGTGACCTGGGAAATGTGTCAGTGAGTAATGAATACACCTGTGCTCCTGCTGGGTGACCTGGGAAATGTGTCAGTGAGTAATGAATACACCTGTGCACCTGCTGGGTGACCTGGGAAATGTGTCAGTGAGTAATGAATACACCTGTGCACCTGCTGGGTGACCTGGGAAATGTGTCAGTGAGTAATGAATACACCTGTACACCTGCTGGGTGACCTGGGAAATGTGTCAGTGAGTAATGAGTACACCTGTGCTCCTGCTGGGTGACCTGGGAAATGTGTCAGTGAGTAATGATTACACCTGTGCTCCTGCTGGGTGACCTGGGAAATGTGTCAGTGAGTAATGAATACACCTGTGCACCTGCTGGGTGACCTGGGAAATGTGTCAGTGAGTAATGATTACACCTGTGCACCTGCTGGGTGACCTGGGAAATGTGTCAGTGAGTAATGAGTACACCTGTGCTCCTGCTGGGTGACCTGGGAAATGTGTCAGTGAGTAATGATTACACCTGTGCTCCTGCTGGGTGACCTGGGAAATGTGTCAGTGAGTAATGAGTACACCTGTGCTCCTGCTGGGTGACCTGGGAAATGTGTCAGTGAGTAATGAATACACCTGTGCTCCTGCTGGGTGACCTGGGAAATGTGTCAGTGAGTAATGAGTACACCTGTGCACCTGCTGGGAGACCTGGGAAATATGTCAGTGAGTAATGATTACACCTGTGCTCCTGTTGGGTGACCTGGGAAATGTGTCAGTGAGTAATGAGTACACCTGTGCTCCTGCTGGGTGACCTGGGAAATGTGTCAGTGAGTAATGAGTACACCTGTGCTCCTGCTGGGTGACCTGGGAAATGTGTCAGTGAGTAATGAGTACACCTGTGCTCCTGCTGTGTGACTTAGGCAATGTGTCAGTGAGTAATGAGTACACCTGTGCTCCTGCTGGGTGACCTGGGCAATGTGTCAGTGAGTAATGAATACACCTGTGCACCTGCTGGGTGACCTGGGAAATGTGTCAGTGAGTAATGAGTACATCTGTGCTCCTGCTGTGTGACCTGGGAAATGTGTCAGTGAGTAATGAATACACCTGCCACGTGGTCTGGAAAACGTGAAATGTTAGTAGGACCGAGGTTGGCTACTCCTGGTATAGACAGTACCGGGGCCCACTACATGCCAGTATATAGTCCCTAGCTGCCTGTAGTAAGAGCTATACCTCTGTAATGCCCATGTACACTTATTTTGTAATATATGGCCTATCTATAGGTATAATGAGCTCCCAGCACTACTACCGGTCAGCCATTGCAGGATGGCACCTATTGTAGTCACTGAGTGAGGGTACAGAGACATTGACATCCTTTGAGATGAGAGCACAGAGGCTGGTACCCTGTAGTGAGGGCGCCCTACGCCTGGCACCCATTTTAGTGGCTGGGCAAGGTGTAGAGAGCTTTTCACCTATTGTGGGATATGAGCGTGGGCGCACAAACCAGTCCCTATTCTACTATTTGGTTCGTCGTCCCCAGATGCCATACTCATGGGATATCAGCCAGGGGCGGGTGGTTGTGTCGCTTGGTGACGTACAGTTGCCAGTATTACTCTGCATGTTTCCCATATATGAAGTATCGCCACTTTTCACAGCCTCCTAATGCGCTCTTTCAGCTGGCGCTATTTGTACGAACCTCTTAGTGTGGCCGCAGTGCTAAACTTTCTCTTCCTGGCGACCATTAATTGCTTAATATGGATCATGTTCATATCTGTCTACATGACCGATCGTGAGCTTCGCAGCCCAGGACATTCAGTGGAGCCAGTGTATGTTCCTTCGGGGCCGGGCCACATCTGACCTGGAGGACCTATCACAGTAATGTTCAGAATGTGCCACTCAACGGAGGAGACAAAAGAGAATATAATTTAGGGTGTATCCGCAAAGTGCGCTTGTCTGTACCCGTCACAGCTCAGCCTTCATGTCGGCAGTATGTGAATATAATGTATGCATAGCATTGGGTGCTGTAATTGTACGTCTAGGCGATATCCCCAGCTATATATTCTCTTTACGCTGGGTATAGCCTCTTCCAAGTGCCAATACCCGCAGCAGCAATGATGTATATTGTAGCCCTGATGCTAGTTACAAGGTATCTTCACTTTTATTTTCTGTCCGTTTGCTTTTATGCCCACAGACTGGCATCTCACGACGTTTGCCCTGCAGCTGGGCATTTTCTTAGTAGAAGGGGTATATTTGTACACCACAGGGTTTAACAAAACAAAATGTATAACACCCGTATAGCTGTATAATAGGTAACGCTTTCCATTCTAATGATATTACAATCCTATATTTGTGGGGGATAATGTGACGCCGTGCAAACTCCTAACCCGAGGTCTGAGGCTGTGACACCGCTGTGTAAGGGTTAACGGACTTATCGCTACGTATATTTATCTTTTATCTCAGCTGACGCTCGGCAGATGTTCCATGCGGCGGTTTCCAGGAAACCGACTGACACGATGTCTCGCTGTGTATAATGAGCACCGCCAAGGCGCATTGGCTTTCTGTCTGATTGCTTATTACACAGCCCAGTATAATGAGAGCGGGATGTGTGTGGTCATATACTAGAGCAGGCATGTCATACTGGGGCTCTCTGGGCTGAAGGTTACTTTTGTATTACTGCTAAATGCTGGAGGACTGAAGAGTGTTTTCAAGTGTCATCTTCCCTATCCCACAGCAGTGTTCCCCCTGCCCCCCCCTACATTACTAGAAGGTTACGTGTCTCCCCAACAGCAGTAAGCAGGTATCATATCCTCCCCCCCCCCCCCCCCACCAGCAGGTAATGTATCTCCCCAGCAGCAGTAAGCAGGTATCGCGCCCCCCCACCCACTCAGGTAACATGTCTTGCCAGCAGCAGCAAGCAGGTATCATGCCCCCCTCCCACACCAGCAGGCAACGTGTCTCCCCAGCAGCAGCAAGCCGGTATCATGCCCCCCCCCACCTGCAGGTAACGTGTCACCCCAGCAGTAGCAAGCAGGTATCGTGCTCCCCCCCCACCCACTCAGGTAACGTATCTTCCCAGCAGCAGCAAACAGGTATCGTGCCCCCCCCACACCAGCAGGCAACGTGTCTCCCCAGCAGCAGCAAGCAGGTATCCTGCCCCCCTCACACCCGCAGGTAACGTGTCTCCCAAGCAGCAGCAAGCCGGGAACGTGCCCCCCCCTCACACCAGCAGGGAACGTGTCTCCCCAGCAGCAGCAAGCCGGTATCGTGCCCCCCCCACACCAGCAGGCAACGTGTCTCCCCAGCAGCAGCAAGCCGGTATCATGCCCCCCCCCCTGCAGGTGACGTGTCTCCCCAGCAGCAGCAAGCCGGTATCGTGCCCCTCCCCCACTTGCAGGTAACGTGTCTCCCCAGTAGTAGTAAGCAGGTATCGTGCCTCCCCCACCCACTCAGGTAACGTGTCTTCCCAGCAGCAGCAAGCAGGTATCGTGCCCCCCCCCCCCACACCAGCAGGCAACGTGTCTCCCCAGCAGCAGCAAGCCGGTATCGTGCCCTCCCCTCACACCCGCAGGTAACGTGTCTCCCCAGCAGCAGCAAGCTGGTATCATGCCCCCCCCCCTGCAGGTATCGTGCCCCCCCACCAGCAGGCAACGTGTCTCCCCAGCAGCAGCAAGCCGGTATCGTGCCCTCCCCTCACACCCGCAGGTAACGTGTCTCCCCAGCAGCAGCAAGCTGGTATCGTGGCCCCCCCCCCACACCAGCAGGCAACGTGTCTCCCCAGCAGCAGGTAAAAGGGAGAACATACAAACCCCGCACAGGTATGCTTGTTGCTTACAGAGCCAGGACACTTTGTTTCCCATGTTGGCAGCTGCTGAATCTAATTGGGGTGTGATAATCCTCTTACACTACATTAGCTATGGGATGTGGCCTAATTACATAATATACAGTATGTCTGATATTGACAGGATTTGACAACTTTTCAAAGTGAAATTTATACTTTTAAAAACACTGAACCCCCCAGACCAGGCTTAGGGGAGACCTGCATCTGCCTGATATATCGGAGCTATTTTACTCATCACTATTTAGTAAATCCCCCCCCCCCCATGTATGTTCTATGACTGCCCCTTTACTGGGCTCCCCGTCAGCTAATTTTACCTATCAGTTGGACCGGGGAGGTTGTTTCCTAAACGTTGCTACTCCCAGAGATGTATGTTGTACTTGTCGGGTACTAAAACTGTGTGATGTAGGAGCTAGTGACCTCACCGAGGCACGAGGCACAAAGGGATGCCTCTGATTCCCGATGAGTGTGAGACAGAGGGCTGGTTACATCCACAGAATAATGCTGCCCGACACGTGCAGGGGACGGATCCATTGTAAAGATGAAGGCACTCAGAAGGGACTTTAAAATGAATCTTCTCTTACGGAAGATACAGTTTGGATTATATATTATGCCTCATCCCCTGCTAAACAATGGATTTCCTGCAGCCCTACTAACTCTATGTTACTGTATAAATGTCATGAGACCATTGTGTAATTCCACCTTTTCCCTTCTCTTTGCAGGCAGAAGCGGTTAGTTGTAGCGTCAGGCCTGCACAGTGCTAAGTACCCCGCCTGCTGCATGTGGCGTGTGCGTGTTGTCGATGGAAGTAGCAGCCATGACCTGTGTGGGACCTTGAGAATGAGATAACTGCTGAAATGATAATCTGGCATGTCATTCCCTCGCTGTCCACTAGGGGCGTACAGTCACAGTGCATGGGGCAGATCCACCTTACTCATTCAGATTCCTATATGGGGGGGGATAATGATAGAGTAGGTTTCGGGTGGTACCTCATGTGGTGTGCGTCCGCGCACATGATGGGTGATTGTGTGAGGAACACTTTGCTCTCTTCTCTATGGGCTGTGCGGCGATGTCCTTCCCGTGCGTCCGGTGTGGTATTGGCACGCGAGGTGCTGCTGGAATGGTGATTGAATTACTCTTTGCACCAGGACAGATCACGTTGTTGTAGGGAAAGGAGGGAAACGCCATGTATTTAGCATGTCAGGGATTATACTGGCTGCTTCTTCATGTCGCACATAAATCGTTACTTTTACGCTGCAGTATTGTAAATCCGTACATTCATTAAGGTGTAAAATTGTCCCTTCTAGATGGATTTACTACTAAGCGTAAATCAGTCCTGTACCGCTTAAGTCGCTCTTACAGCTGACCTACAGGATATCGTCCTGCTTTGCGCTCTCTAGACGTTAAACACGAATACAAACGCAGCGCACCTGCCCGGGCTCCTGCTGGCATCAGATGGCCAATGAGCCAAACACTGCCTGAGTGGTAGGAGCCCACCGTGTGAGGTGAGGACCCCTGGAGTGTGGCGCAGTCCAGGTTCTCCTCTCACGCCCGGCGAGGCAGGCTTTTATTGTATAGGCCGTACATAGCTGGCAGCCATGACGGGCCTTCCCTGCCTGCATCGGATGCCAGCTGAATCCGGTGTATCGCCAGAACAGTTAAATCGCGCTTGGAAATAGCGCTGACTATATGCTAAGTGACTGGAACGCATCAGCGCGGTGACTTCTGAGGAGTCAGATACGTTCTTCTAGGTGGAAGTGAGATATATTCAGTTGTGGGTGGAATTTAACAATTCCTGTAGCCCTTCCCGTCCCACACAGCCCACTGTGAGTGCTGCATGCTGTCATTGATTTCTGCCCCTGAGCCCCACGCAGCCCCACTGCGAGTGCCCCATGCTCATTCATTGATTTCCACCCCTGTGCCCCACGCAGCCCCATTGCGAGTGCCCCATGCTCATTCATTGATTTCCACCCCTGTGCCCCACGCAGCCCCATTGCAAGTGCCCCATGCGCCATCATTGATTTCTGCCCCTGAGCCCCACACAGCCCACTGCGAGTGCTGCATGCTGTCATTGATTTCTGCCCCTGAGCCCCACGCAGCCCCACTGCGAGTGCCGTATGCTCCGTCATTGAGCCCCACGCAGCCCCACTGCGAGTGCCCCATGCTCATTCATTGATTTCCACCCCTGTGCCCCACGCAGCCCCATTGCGAGTGCCCCATGCTCATTCATTGATTTCCACCCCTGTGCCCCACGCAGCCCCATTGCAAGTGCCCCATGCGCCATCATTGATTTCTGCCCCTGAGCCCCACACAGCCCACTGCGAGTGCTGCATGCTGTCATTGATTTCTGCCCCTGAGCCCCACGCAGCCCCACTGCGAGTGCCGTATGCTCCGTCATTGAGCCCCACGCAGCCCCATTGCGAGTGCCCCATGCTCATTCATTGATTTCCACCCCTGTGCCCCACGCAGCCCCATTGCAAGTGCCCCATGCTCCATCATTGATTTCCACCCCTGTGCCCCACGCAGCCCCATTGCAAGTGCCCCATGCTCCATCATTGATTTCTGCCCCTGAGCCCCACACAGCCCACTGCGAGTGCTGCATGCTGTCATTGATTTCTGCCCCTGAGCCCCACGCAGCCCCATTGCGAATGCCCCATGCTCATTCATTGATTTCCACCCCTGTGCCCCACGCAGCCCCATTGCAAGTGCCTCATGCTCCATCATTGATTTCCACCCCTGTGCCCCACGCAGCCCCATTGCAAGTGCCCCATGCTCCATCATTGATTTCTGCCCCTGAGCCCCACACAGCCCCACTGCGAGTGCTGCATGCTGTCATTGATTTCTGCCCCTGAGCCCCACGCAGCCCCACTGCAATTGCCGCATGCTTTGTCATTGAGCCCCACGCAGCCCCACTGCGAGTGCCGCA
Organism: Taudactylus pleione; assembly: GCA_031769625.1. Classification (NCBI taxonomy): domain Eukaryota; kingdom Metazoa; phylum Chordata; class Amphibia; order Anura; family Myobatrachidae; genus Taudactylus; species Taudactylus pleione. The sequence goes on from JAUIMM010000925.1 coordinate 1,612,845, forward strand.
TGCTCCGTCATTGAGCCCCACGCAGTCCCACTGCGAGTTCCCCATGCTTCGTAATTGAGCTCTGCAGCGGAGCTCCACACAGCCCCACTGCGAGTGCTGCATGCTCTGTCATTGAGCCCCACGCCCCTGGAACACAGAACGAGAACTAACCTTGTGTGACTCTTTAGTGGAGCTATAACTGACCATGATACTTTAATGCTTTGTAGTGTATTGGACTGTGTGTTTTGTTTTGTTTTTGTCTTCCCATGAATGTCATGTTTGAGAAGTTGCTGACTGCACTCTTCCATATTATACAACTGACTTGTTCTATAAATAAATGTCTTGGTCGGAGGGACACTAACCTCTATATGTTACCTTGTGTGCAGGAAAGAATGTGAATATCTTGCATGTGTTATACCCCATCCTTAGATTACACTCCTGGTAGACACTGTTGGATTACAGACAGCCGATGGCCGGGGGGTCCTCACACGTCCCCTCTGCTCCCTCCTACCGTCTACTCTTCCATTTTATCAGGACATAGCTGATGGCGTCACTAGTTACGTGCAGCTAATGAATAAGGGGTCTATTTGCTAAGCCTTGGGTGGAGATAATGTACCAGCCAATCAGCTCCTAACTACCATGTCACAGGCTGTATTTGAAAAATGACAGGAGCTGGTTGGCTGGTACCTTATCTCTGTCCAATTTATCTCCATCCAACGCTTAGTAAATAGACCCCTAAGACGTCCCTTTAAACGTTCGTCCTTGCTACATTCTCCTTGGAATAAATTCATTTAAGTTGTGTATATGTTATCTGAAACCACTCCCATTTGCAGTAAACCACACCCCTCCTGACAGGACTGTTAGCGGGTATGAGGGTTCGCCGTGCTCCTCGCCACCGTACAGGCTGACACTTTACGCGCCAATAGAGAATATTTCAGCTCACCCTGTAAAGTGCGTGCAGGGAATCGGGGCGAGAGTAAGACCAATCTCTAAACGGATGACACAGGGAGAGACAGGAGGGCGTAATTCCTGGGTGATGTCCGACCGCCATCCCGGGGTGTCAGGTTTTATTTATTTCCTTATTATTAAGCTGCTTTGCTGAATTATTCTCTGTCCGGTTTGTGTTACTTTGTGATGTGGATTTTGTGCACGTTTAATTATTTTTGTCACTAAACACCTAACGATACGTCGCTAATCAATCAATGATCTCTGACCTTTTTCTCTGAACATTTTATTAGCTGAAGGGAGGTTTAGTTGAGTTGGCTGCTGTGGAACAACAAGTACCAGCACACTCTGCTAGCCAAAAGTTATTTTCCTCATACAAGTGATCAACGTTTCCAATGTGTGCAGTGACTCCGGGCTCAGTTCCCGAATTACCGGCATCGCCCTATATAGGACCCGCTAGAGGGGGTAACGGGTGCAGACCTGGTTTGGTTGCCCTCTATGTATTTTCTGCATTTCTCTGATCAATAGAAGAAAAGCTCCCGGGCAAAGTAGCTATGTACTGGGGTGGGGGCATAGCACTATCACCCACAACTGGCAGAACGAGGCTATGCCCATTTATGGGGTTCTGCACCTTGGAGAACCAGAAATTACTTTTAATGTGTAGTTGGCAGCTGTTGTGAGACACGCCGGTTGTGGCCTGCAGCGTACAATATACGCACATGGCGTGGAGGGTAGGGGGCTGGTTGGTTGGTTGGGGCTTACGTTGTGCACTATGTGAACTGCATGTACAAGGCTCCGCACCCTTACTTTGCACCCCTCTCTCTCTGCAGTTCCTGCGGGTCACGAAGCAATACTTACCGCACATCGCACGGCTCTGTCTCATCAGCACGTTCCTAGAAGACGGAATCCGCATGTGGTTCCAGTGGAGCGAGCAGAGAGACTACATCGAGGGCACGTGGAACTGCGGCTACCTGCTGGCGACCATCTTCGTCCTCATTAACTTGCTGGGGCAACTGGGTGAGCGTCCCCTGCAATTTGTCACAGCAAACATGTCTGCCGGCCCTTTCCGTTATAAACCCGGTGCTGGTGATTCTCCAACACAGCGTTGACTACAAAGGGCGGAGACCAGAGCTCAGCTTATGCGTTATACAGGCGCCAGGAATATTGGTCACCGGAGCTTCAGCTTAGCAGGATCCAGCCCCTACCTCCTGTATAATATATATATACACACACACACACACACACGAGGCTCATTTACTCCTCTGTGCGACTCCATTATCCCAACCATCTGGTTCTAGTGCCAAATCCAAAAGCCGATTTATACGGTTCCCGGCTTTACAGGGCTGCACTAAGTGTGTTATTACAGGACACCGTATTACGTGCTGCGTCCAATCTTCTGTCATCCTCATCGGGGGTCCACAGGTAGGAGGGTCAGCACACGTATGTAATAAGGCGCAGGGCGACTCTCCCAGTGTATGGCAGTGTTATAACGTGTCGGCACTTGGTGACATGAGGTCAGATCTTAGCGCTCACGTATCTTTTTTAATAATAAACCTCTGTATCCAGACAAAAATAGCGTAACCTCCTACAGGGGTAAAACAATGAAACGGCTGAGGGATAATACTGAATTTATGATCCCACATTATATACAAATTAAAATGGAGAAGTTTTCTCTGGTGACAAAAGTATAACACAGCTGCAGACACTAAAGAGTTAAAGGACGGTCACATACCATGCATGCCAACTGGTCTAAATATCCTGAGCCCGGTGTCGCCCCTCCTAATGCTCATAGAACCGTTTCCAGAGCCAGCTCAGGTGTCCTCTTTATGCAGCTGAAATCAGAAGACCATAGCTCAGATTGAGCCGGCTCTATGGTGCATATTGGCCACAAGTTTGTGTTTTTCCCCCTGTGGCGCAAGAAATTTTGGCCAGAGAAATTCTTATTCCATTAGCCGCAGTCATTTCTGTAGGGATTAATGCCGGTTTTTTGCTCGTAGCTTCAGAGCAGGTGCAAAGTTGGGGAAGATCGTTATTTTAAGGTAAAAATGTCAGGACCCCTGGGGCACTCCCTGTAACGACCGATTAGAAGTTTATAATTATCTTCATTGGGCCAATAATTACATGTCCTTATTGGGGTGAGATTCTGCAAAGTGCAAAATAATGGGTTTAAAGATATATGGGGGTTCTGTATGGATGGGACAGGTATATGGGGGTTCTGTATGGATGGGACAGGTATATGGGGGTTCTGTATGGATGGGACAGGTATATGGGGGTTCTGTATGGATGGGACAGGTATATGGGGGTGCTGTATGGATGGGACAGGTATATGGGGGTTCTGTGTGGATGGGACAGGTATATGGGGGTTCTGTATGGATGGGACAGGTATATGGGGGTGCTGTATAGATGGGACAGGTATATGGGGGTGCTGTATGGATGGGACCGGTATATGGGGGTGCTGTATGGATGGGACCGGTATATGGGGGTGCTGTATGGATGGGACAGGTATATGGAGGTGCTGTATGGATGGGACCGGTATATGGGGGTGCTGTATGGATGGGACACGTATATGGGGGTGCTGTATGGATGGGACACGTATATGGGGGCGCTGTATGGATGGGACACGTATATGGGGGCGCTGTATGGATGGGACACGTATATGGGGGCGCTGTATGGATGGGACACGTATATGGGGGCGCTGTATGGATGGGACACGTATATGGGGGTGCTGTATGGATGGGACACGTATATGGGGGTGCTGTATGGATGGGACAGGTATATGGGGTGCTGTATGGATGGGACAGGGTATGGGGTGCTGTATGGATGGGACCGGTATATGGGGGTGCTGTATGGATGGGACCGGTATATGGGGGTGCTGTATAGAAGGGACAGGTATATGAGGGTGCTGTATGGATGGGACCGGTATATGGGGGTGCTGTATAGATGGGACAGGCATATGGGGTGCTGTATAGATGGGACCGGTATATGGGGGTGCTGTCTGTGTGGATGTGTAGGTATGGCGGCGTACGGCGTGTCTGTGTGGATGTGTAGGTATGGTGGCGTACGGCATGTTTGTGTGGATGTGTAGGTATGGCGGCGTACGGCGTGTCTGTGTGGATGTGTAGGTATGGCGGCGTACGGCGTGTCTGTGTGGATGTGTAGGTATGGCCGCGTACGGCGTGTCTAAGTCTGCGCTGCTCTGTGTTTTCCAGGAGGCTGCATTCTGGTGCTCAGCCGGAACTTTGTACAGTACGCCTGCTTCGGTCTGTTCGGGATTATAGCAATGCAGGTAAGGATGCTGCGGTTTGGGACACGTGGTATTTTCCAGGTACTCGTTTCAGTCATGGAGTCCGCTGCGTGCTGCCATGTTTGCTGCATGAGCGAAATTAAAATAATAATAATAATAATAATAATAATAAAAAAAAAATGCTCTGATGGCTTATTCTGCTAAGTATTCTTTTTAGACTCTGAGTAAATCTGGAAAACCTGGACTGTCGGGAAGGTGCCGGGGGGGGGGTGGCTGGGGCTGGGTAGGGCGGGTTGCACGAGTAGTACGTTACAGAGCACTGTTCTCGGACATAGGAGTTAGGTTTTTGGCCAGTATTCGGTGATGCTTTCCCCAGTCTGTCTCTTTGACAATGCATGTTTTCTGGATTTCCTTAGCACAAGTCTGTTTCTTGTCCTCACTGATCATTGTTATGTATTTAGTGCACAGTTGGGTACAAAGGTTTTGCTTTCTATGTAACTGTGATTAATGTGTTTTTCCTTTTTTCTGTGCTTCAGACTATTGCGTACAGCATCCTGTGGGACGTGAAGTTTTTAATGAGGTATGTTCATGGCTGTGAGCGTTCTAAGTACATGATGCATCTGCTCCTATAAATGTCATTATACACAGGACCTGTTATACATAGGACCTGTTTATCTATTCATATTCATCGAGGGAACAATCAGCCATCGGACGGTAACACAGCGCCACCTAGCGCTCAAAATAGAGCAAACAACCAGATAAAACCGTTTTCCCTTTATTACTGTTTCACATGGACATGAAGAATCTGCATTTGAAGAAAACTGCTGCAGAGTAAAATGGAAGTCAATGTTTTTATCTTACTAGAGACATTTCCGCAATATGCAGAGACGCAGAACAAAATATGAGCAGGGTTAGTTTTTTTGCCATAGGTGGCGCCATTCACAGCGGAACAGGAGTTTGCATTGATCAGTGGGAGGATCTGGGTGGAGCCAGGGAGATCCCTGCTAGGCGAGGGCAGTCTAGTGTGACAGAGCAGTGCAAAAATAAGATGTTTATACTTAGAACCATCGGTGGGTGGCCATCGATGGTTCAATCTGTGATTACTGCAGATGGCACAAAACTATTGTGAACCATCAATAGTTTGCACCCCTCAATAGCCATCGCTGCAAGAGGGCACAGCGGGCCATGGGCCAATCACAATCGTGTGGTGCTTAGCCGAACACCAGGGGGCGGGACTAAGCTCCATACCGTTGGGGAGGAGGGGTGTGCTGGAAACCCATTGGGTCCCTGTCTGTCAATGATGACGGAGAACTATTAGATCTTTGCCATCGATGGCAGTACCTTCAACCATTTATGGTTAACTAATCGATGGTTGTTGACCCTCCTTAGACGTTTAGTGTCGTTCCTTGTCATGCAGAAGAGCTCACGCCATTGCACTAATTGATAGCTGTCCTGGATCAGGTCTCGTTCTGTGCTTTGCCCAATGTGGGGTGGAAAAGAAAAAAGTTTATGCCCACAAAATAAAAGCGTCGCATCCCAGCAAGGATGTATAGAGTCCTATGCACATACAGCCTGCTTCCAATCTGTGACTGTTCTGTATATACACAATCGCTGGTAGAATGTATATAGCACTTGTATAGCGCCTGGAGAGAGCTTTGTCTTTGGCCCCGCCCACAGCATCGCGAACACAATATCATCGCACCACTCTGTACTAATTCCAAACCCACGCCGCGGCGGGAGACACCGACAGATTGGGGGTCTCTTCGGCTGGCCATTTGAATAGGGCAGGAGCTGTAGGAGGGGCCTTTGCTATAAACGCCCCATAAAGGAGAAGTCGTCCGTTAAAATAAATGGTTTTACATGAGCTGGATGTCATCTCTCTGATTGCACGGAGACGGGCCCTGGCATTTCCGGTGATCAGGCTGCACGGAGACGGGCCCTGGCATTTCCGGTGATCAGGCTGCACGGAGACGGGCCCTGGCATTTCCGGTGATCAGGCTGCACGGAGACGGGCCCTGGCATTTCCGGTGATCAGGCTGCACGGAGACGGGCCCTGGCATTTCTGGTGATCAGGCTGCACGGAGACGGGCCCTGGCTTTTCCGGTGATGAGGCTGCACGGAGACGGGCCCTGGCTTTTCCGGTGATGAGGCTGCACGGAGACGGGCCCTGGCTTTTCCGGTGATGAGGCTGCACGGAGACGGGCCCTGGCTTTTCCGGTGATGAGGCTGCACGGAGACGGGCCCTGGCTTTTCCGGTGATGAGGCTGCACGGAGACGGGCCCTGGCTTTTCCGGTGATGAGGCTGCACGGAGACGGGCCCTGGCTTTTCCGGTGATGAGGCTGCACGGAGACGGGCCCTGGCTTTTCCGGTGATGAGGCTGCACGGAGACGGGCCCTGGCTTTTCCGGTGATGAGGCTGCACGGAGACGGGCCCTGGCTTTTCCGGTGATGAGGCTGCACGGAGACGGGCCCTGGCTTTTCCGGTGATGAGGCTGCACGGAGACGGGCCCTGGCTTTTCCGGTGATGAGGCTGCACGGAGACGGGCCCTGGCTTTTCCGGTGATGAGGCTGCACGGAGACGGGCCCTGGCTTTTCCGGTGATGAGGCTGCACGGAGACGGGCCCTGGCTTTTCCGGTGATGAGGCTGCACGGAGACGGGCCCTGGCTTTTCCGGTGATGAGGCTGCACGGAGACGGGCCCTGGCTTTTCCGGTGATGAGGCTGCACGGAGACGGGCCCTGGCTTTTCCGGTGATCAGGCTGCAGTCTCCTTTCCCAGAATGATATGACCCTTGTCCCACCCCACCCCCGGTGCACAACACTGTGATCTCTGAGTAATCCGGGGGCATCTCCTATGTGGGCGGACTACAGAGACCAATCACCGCGTGGGGCTGAGAGAGTCCTGACTTAGGGGAAGGAACTTTCCCTGTTTCAGAGAAAGTGGAAATATTTAAAGGGACAATAATCGGCATGGTGTGCAGCAGAGACGTGACCTATATTACATGTTGCATTAAAGATCCTTTTTGATTTCTTTTGCTGGTTTTATTGTTACCTCTCCCCTAATCCCAGCAAAGGTCCGTTCCTTCCCATTATGCTGAGTGTTGTGGTATGTAAGTAGTGTCCGTGTCCTAGGCCTCCTGAGCCCGGCTATATGAGTGAATGGAGATGTGGGTACTCCCTGTACAATAGGACCCTGAGCGCTATAACTTACTACCCCAAGTTATCATAGCTGGGACCGCTGAGCCCTGGGACTGAACTGCTCTGATAGGAATCAGTGAGATAAAACACACTGTTCAGGGCTACCCTGGCATTCCCCTGTGACTCTGTATATAAATGTATTATTCCTTTACAATAACTCCTCCATCGTCCTGATGGGATCGCTAAGAATGCAGATGTTTGAGCTGCTGTGACATCACTGCTCTCACTCCTTTGTAACAGCAGAGGTGTGTGGGTGTGTCGGAAGTGGCATGTGGGTGTGGCAGCAGTGGCGATTGTGCACAACCACAGTAAGTTGCGGCAGCAGTAAGGGGTGGCGTGTGGTGCCAGCAGTAAATGTGGGCATGGCAGCAGAGCCATGCAGGCAGTAAGGCAGCAAGCGGTGGGGTTGGCAGCAGTGGCGTGTGAGCATGGCAGCAGTAAGTCTTGGCGTGTGAGCATGGTAGCAGTGGCATGTGGGCTAGGCAGCAGTAAGTGTGGATGCGGCACCAGTAAGGGGTGGCGTGTATTGTGTGGATGTGGCATGTGGGCTAGGCCGCAGTAAGTGTGGACGTGGCATGTGGGCTAGGCCGCAGTAAGTGTGGACGTGGCATGTGGGCTAGGCCGCAGTAAGTGTGGACGTGGCATGTGGGCTAGGCCGCAGTAAGTGTGGACGTGGCCGCAGTAAGTGTGGACGTGGCATGTAGGTTAGACAGCAGTAAGTGTGGACGTGGCATGTGGGCTAGGCCGCAGTAAGTGTGGACGTGGCAGCAGTAAGTGTGGACGTGGCAGCAGTAAGTGTGGACGTGGCATGTGGGCTAGGCCGCAGTAAGTGTGGACGTGGCCGCAGTAAGTGTGGACGTGGCATGTGGGCTAGGCCGCAGTAAGTGTGGACGTGGCCGCAGTAAGTGTGGACGTGGCATGTAGGTTAGACAGCAGTAAGTGTGGACGTGGCAGCAGTAAGTGTGGACGTGGCAGCAGTAAGTGTGGACGTGGCAGCAGTAAGTGTGGACGTGGCAGCAGTAAGTGTGGACGTGGCAGCAGTAAGTGTGGACGTGGCAGCAGTAAGTGTGGACGTGGCAGCAGTAAGTGTGGACGTGGCATGTGGGCTAGGCAGCAGTAAGTGTGGACGTGGCATGTGGGCTAGGCAGCAGTAAGTGTGGACGTGGCATGTGGGCTAGGCAGCAGTAAGTGTGGACGTGGCATGTGGGCTAGGCCGCAGTAAGTGTGGACGTGGCATGTGGGTTAGACAGCAGTAAGTGTGGTTGTGGCAGCACGCCTGCGTCCGCATCTCCACTCCCCCGTTACTACTGCCCTGCCCCTGTTACCACCCACAAACGGCCTCTCCTGTCACTCATTCCACTGGGCTGTCATGGCGGGGAGAGCGAGCACATTCCGATCGCTCGTACTAGTTTGCGCACGTGCATTGCGAACTACATGCATGCGCACATTAGCGACCATCGTCTGCAGCGAGCGGGTCTGAATAAGCTCTTTTGTGTGTCCCTGTTATATCGTATAAACACATTACTGGTGCGGATCTGACGTTGTATTCTGTCTCCAGGAACCTGGCTCTGGGTGGAGGACTCTTATTACTACTGGCTGAGTCTCGATCGGAAGGGAAGAGCATGTTTGCTGGGGTCCCAACCATGGGTGAGAGCTCGCCGAAGCAGTACATGCAGCTGGGGGGCCGAGTGCTGCTGGTCCTGATGTTTATGACCCTGCTTCACTTTGATGCCAGCTTCTTCTCGGTAAGTCCGGCTGTGTTCCCCCCTCCTGTTATACATGGGAGCCTGGGACCAACAAATCAAATGCGATCTTCCTATCCCAATTCTATCTTCACGCAATCTGTCATTGATTTACAGGGGAGGGGTCCTTTTAGCCCACCGCACCGTAACCTATTGTGTATTGGTCCACTGCACGTTCCACACCGTAGAGCCTTTGTTCCACGTCTTGCACTGATGAGACCTAATCCCTCTGGCGGTGTACTGGGTTATAAGGGATAATTTGCATGAGAACGGCCACACGTGGGACAGGAGACTTTCTATTCCATAAGTGGTAAAAACCTTCCCATTTATTGTTTCCGATGCGCAAAGTGGGTGCTTTGCGGAGGCCGCCATTGCCACAAGAGTGCAGCCCAACACTACGCCAGTTCCTGGTGATGCGGCTTTGTCCCTCATCGCCCTTAGAGCAGTGCTGGTCTCACTGCGGCCCTGTCATACACGGCCAGCTGTCCACTAACGTGCTCTTCTGGGGCTCCGTGCGTCTGCTGGTTTTCAGACACGTTAATCAGTGGCGTTCGCCACGTTCAAAGAGCAACGGAGGAGGGTGTGAGTGAGGGCGGTGGGGATAGGTGGCCGATCAGCATTTATCGTTAGTGACTGGTTGTCGCCTGACGTCCTTCGGCGTGAGGGGAATGGAGGAGCCTCGGGACACAATGGCTGAATGTAGCTTTAGCTAAGGTTGGAGCACTTTGGGAAAACTAGCAATTGGCACTCCTGACATGTGACCGCGCCTAACAGCATCTCTCTCCCCTCCCTCAGATCCTGCAGAACATCGTTGGCACAGCCCTCATCGTCCTGGTGGCTATCGGCTTCAAGACCAAGCTGGCGGCTCTGACGCTGGTGGTTTGGCTGTTTGCCATCAACGTCTACTTCAACGCTTTCTGGAGCGTCCCGGCCTACAAGCCCATGCACGACTTCCTAAAATACGACTTCTTTCAGACCATGTCTGTCATAGGCGGACTCCTGCTGGTGGTGGCTCTGGGGCCTGGTGGGGTCTCCATGGACGAAAAGAAGAAAGAGTGGTAGTCCCGACCTCTTGTGACAACGCTTGGAATCTTGTAGGAAGTAATGGATGAGAGCAGCGTCCCGCAACATCATCTCTGCCCCCTCCCCCTCCCACCTCATTATCACCACCATCTTCTATCCCGTCACCGGAGTCCAGTGGCCTGCCGGTACCTCAGCGGGATCCGTCGCAGTAGCCCACGGGTCACACCAGCCTGTGGGGACCTCTCCTTGTGGGTCAGTCTAGTTGCCCGGTGCAGATAACGTCAGGAGATACTCAGTACCAGTGTATAATGCAGTATGTGCTTTGCAAGGAGATCTTTGTCTGCTTTCCCTCCCTCCCTCCATTCCTGTGACTGTTTCAGAGCCGGCAGTCGGTCGCCCTCGCTCCTACATGGATGGTTGTGACGCAGTATTTGGTTTGTGTTTTTTGTTTTTTTTGCAGAATTGTAGACGATGAGAACAACTCCAGGACCTTGTTTTACACCTAGTTCGGACCACGGGCCCCTGGTGAATTATTTAACTCTCTATCTGCCAGAAGTGGTTCCTCTCCTTCTTGTGGACTCTGCAGGACCCCCGTCTCATGCTTCTGGTGGGTCTGGCCAATTAGGAAAACCTGTGCTGTGAATTCACGTGTAATTAAACGTAAAAGCTGTTCCTCGTCATTCTAACATGCACCTTTTCTCAGCGGAAGGTGACCATGCTGTATGTGTTCTCCCCCCTCCCACCCACCTGAAAAAAAGGTCTGCCACTTAGTCACAAATGTTCTATTTTATGTTTAAGCGGCTAGAAGGGTATTTGAGTTTGTATTGTCTGTGCGGAGCGGCCATATTCTGCAGTAACCCATCGGGCTGGCCCTCAACATTTACACTTATACCCTCCCAGTTCTGTTTAGTTTATTAATTTGCCGCGCCCGTTTTCTCTGCCTGTGTCGGTGCGACGCCTGCCTCGCACGGCTTCATCACTGACCTGAATTTGTAAAGGCGCCCTTTGTTAGATATTTAATGTTAGGGAGGGGATGTTTATAGTACAGGTGCGCTGTGATGCTTTAATTTGTCCGTTTCGGAAATTGTTTGTTGGCAGAAGGTTACACTTCTCGCTATATACTCTACATAGAAATATATTTCCTGCTACATGGGGGAAACTCCGCAGCCTTCAACTATCACAGGTTTATGCGTTCCCAGTCACGTTACTCCTCCGAAACAAGTTAAAGGACTGGGAGGTCTGGTGAGTACTGTGTAGAAGCCCCGATCCGCTGGCTAGTGATCGCTTACACACGCATAGAGGACTGGGAGGTCTAGTGAGTACTGTGTAGATGCCCCGATCCGCTGGCTAGTGATCGCTTACACTGTCATCTCTCTCTATAACACATTGTAAAGGAATTTCGAGGAGCTTTGGTGTATCGGTGAGATTTCACAAGACCCTTTAATGGCCCATCACACGGCAAGCCGTGCCTTCAGTTTTATCCGGAGTGTCCGTGCTGGACGTGGCTCTAGAGAAGGCCTGGCCAACCTGTGGCTCTGCAGCTGTTGTGAAACTACAAGTCCCAGCATGCTTTACCAGCCTGAATCTCTAGTGCCTACGGTTATAACTGAATGTTTGAGGCGCCTGCGTCTTATCCTGAATGCGACTTAGACAGCCCGCGCTACGTGGGGCTTATTGATTTGCACAGGGAAGTACGCATTCATTAGTCACTGGAAGAGAATATGTTAAGTGTATTTAATTAAGGTTCATTTCAGTGGTGTTGTACTGCCCTGTATAGATCATTAAGCCCGGTAATGTCTTGTTTCAGAAAGAGGGCTGGACGCAGCTCAGCCTTACTGCGCCGCTAATGGCGACTTTGTATCAAACAGCCTTAAATGTCTATTTCCCTACTAAATTCTGCATTCACCCATTACCGTTTCTCCTTTCATTATAGAAAAGTGCTGTTACATTGCACTATAGTTCATTAGGTTCAAGAGAAGACAGACACGTTTTAGTGTGATATTTAGATTTGTTTCGGAATATTTCCTCTTTCTACGTTGGTCACTGCACCGTACCGCATCTGAGCTCGGTCACTGCACCGTACCGCATCTGAGCTCGGTCACTGCACCGTACCGCATCTGAGCTCGGTCACTGCACCGTACCGCATCTGAGCTCGGTCACTGCACCGTACCGCATCTGAGCTCGGTCACTGCACCGTACCGGATCTGAGCTCGGTCACTGCAGCGTACCGGATCTGAGCTCGGTCACTGCAGCGTACCGGATCTGAGCTCGGTCACTGCAGCGTACCGCATCTGAGCTCGGTCACTGCAGCGTACCGCATCTGAGCTCGGTCACTGCAGCGTACCGCATCTGAGCTCGGTCACTGCAGCGTACCGCATCTGAGCTCGGTCACTGCAGCGTACCGCATCTGAGCTCGGTCACTGCAGCGTACCGCATCTGAGCTCGGTCACTGCACAGTGCCGCATCTGAGCTCGGTCACTGCACAGTGCCGCATCTGAGCTCGGTCACTGCACAGTACCGCATCTGAGCTCATACCTCTCCTGATGCAGCAGTGACCCCTGCTGGTAAGAGGAGGTGCATCATTACAATACAGAGAGTGCACAATACATCATCATTTCGTCCTAGTGAAGTAGATTGCAATGTTCTGTCCTATGAGTTTCACCACCATATTGGAAATAGTGTGTTTTATATTTTATGGGATATCTGGATGAATCATTGGCACAACATTACCAGGTGCAGTTTACTACACACAGTCATTATTTCTATGGTGTACTAGTTACTATAGTTTCAACTTTTGACACTGTTAATTGTACTTGGAGTTCGTACAGACAACAGATATTGAAAGGGGATATGTAACGTCCTGTGAGAAGTCCCTTCTCTGCTTACTAGGAAAATGTGTCCTGTACATTTCTTAGAGAATCGCCGTTTTTCCCACCCACGGATGGCGGCGCAGCTTCTGCCCGGTCACTGTCGTTGTCTGAACAAGAAGCTACAGAGAACGGAATGAACACTGGTCTCTGAGAAGGATCCGGATGGGGATAATTCAGGGGATACATCTAGAATTAGTTTTTTTTAATTATTGAACCCAAATTTTGCTGGTGTCCTGTATCACATTTGTCTTAAAACGTGCCACAAATGTTTGCTGAAATAAAACGGTTTACAATCGGTGGTGTTCCTGCAGCCTGCTGGCCTGGGCGCTGGAGGGGTGTGTGAGCGCTTTCTTCCAAATGTGCGTAATGCTTGTTGTCGTCCTATTCTGATATGTATCCGCCTGTCTGTATTATTATAGCAGCCTGTGCAGAGCGTCGCGCAACCACAGCGTTCTATAGCTAATGTTCTGACAGTGGGATCCAGTACGATCAAGACCAGGTTTTCCGTAGATTGATAGACACTGGGTCACGGCAGCCCAGCATGACATCACTTTTAGCAGCAGTTGATTTTATTACATAGATTAAAGTCACTTTGAAATAAAAAAAATAATTTTGTAGTCCTAAAGGATAAGAAAATATTTTTGTGTGTTCTCACATTTAGCCACAAGATGGCAGCAGCCTCGTACTATACTCTGAGGTTCACTTTACAGTCGCAGCCTGCGGAGACCTTATCCCCTGGGTGAGAGTCATAGGGGTAATGACGAGGCGTCTCTAGGATCATTGGGCCTCATTCAGACTTAGATGCAATGCCGATGTTTTCCCTGTTACACACTCGTCGGATTCGCACTGAGCATGTGCTGTGATGGTCACACTGAGGATTTATTAGCAAACTGACGGTCGGGGACCGTTTGTGGGTGGTGGTGAATCAAACACAGGCGCGTCACGAGTAAGTATCCACCTCGCTGCGGGGGCTACTTATCACCGGAGCATTGCTCCAGTGTGGGGACAGCTGCACCGAAAAGCAGCGTTACTGGCCGACTTCATCACGTGTGTGCAAAGCCCCTGGGGAGGTAGTGAGGGGGCGGCGGAGGGATCCGCTCAGATCCCTCTTCGCATCCCCTGCAGCGAGGTGGATACTTACTTGCGACGCGCCTGTGTTTGATTCACCACCACTCAGCTACCACCCACAAATGGTCCCTGACTGTCAACTCTGATTGCGCGCATCACAGCTTCGCTGGGTAAATGTCGGATTTAATTTTGCAACTGCGTATGCGCAGCGAGGGCCTGAGCCACAGATGGACGCAGGACGCACGGCAGCTGCTGCGCGAAAATATGCAAAAGCCGCGGGAGGTGGCTGTAGCATAAAGACGACCACTCCGTGCATCCGAAGACGCAGTATTGGATCATCTGCGTGAACATTGGTTACCTGAGTTACTGAAGATGGCCGGTGTTTTCACGCGGCCGGGGCCATGTACGGCGCAGACCGTGGCCTCAGCACGCCTACATAACGAGGCTGGTGCGAGTCTCCTTGTAATGCAGATTTGAGGTCTTGTATAACTGAGCTTGGCAGGAGACGGGCAGTCTGGAACTTTGCACTATAATATTCTGTATCTCATCTCAGCATAAAGCAATGATCACATAATATACCGATACAGCATTTATCACACAGCGCCATGTACGTAATCCTTCGGGTTTGCATACATCTCCGAATCAGGCGCACGGCCGCCCCCATACTATTCTCAGGGGGTTTGCTTTGAAATGATAAAAATGTGACGCGCATTAGGAGTAAAATAATGTTATTTTATTTTGAGTTAACGCAAAGGAAATGAAACCATTGTGAGGAAAACAACATGAAAAAGGATTCTGAACAATGAATACATAAAGCTTTCTGGCACAGACGCCGTAATAACGGAAATATATGGTGTGACGTCACCGGTCACAGGCCAAACATGGATGCACTGTGGGCCTGATTCACCAATGCCGATGTTTGCACATTTAAACGATTATTTGGTACTGAGAAAGCTTGAAAAATACTATAACCCCCAAAGACGCAAGCGTTTCACTGAGCGCGCCTCATAGGGGAGCACTGGCATTAGGAGCGGCGAGGCAAAACTAGGCGTTCCTGGGTGGTGAATAAAGTGATGACCATCTAATGGGTGTGTTATGAGGGTACCAGGGCTGTGTCCGTGATTGCGGCGGCGCTCTCAGATACAGAGGCCATGTTCAGTGGAATTTCAGAAGGAGACACTGCGTCTGCCATAGACTGGTGCAAGTATGGTTGGCGAACGCAATAGTGCGCCGATGGTGGAGTGTTCAGAAGCACCAGTGGGATTAGTCTGTCCACGGTCATTGAACGTGGGCGTCTCAGGACTTGCACAGTCCAGCGCACGCTAGTACACAAGGGAAGGACTGAAACTAACATTTGCATATTATTGCCGCTGCGACTCCGCAAAAACCTGCAAGAGCGCGTTCTGTGACTCAGGCCCTCCTGTGATGCGCGGTGCGTACTTCTCTACTTTTGAAAAAGCTTTTCAGGGAGATTGTGAAAGTAACACCTATGAGCGCGGCGGCAAAGTGGGCGTGTACTGCTACATCTGAGAGGCGTGTCATACATGTGATAGGGGTGTACTGCTACATCTGAGGCGTGTCATACATGTGATAGGGGTGTACTGCTACATCTGAGGCGTGTCATACATGTGATAGGTGTGTACTGCTACATCTGAGAGGCGTGTACTGCTACATCTGAGGCGTGTCATACATGTGATAGGGGTGTACTGCTACATCTGAGGCGTGTCATACATGTGATAGGGGTGTACTGCTACATCTGAGGGGCGTGTCATACATGTGATGGGCGTGTACGGCTACATCTGAGAGGCGGTTCATAAATGTGATGGGCGTGTACTGCTACATCTGAGAGGCGTGTCATACATGTGATGGGCGTGTACGGCTACATCTGAGAGGCATGTCATACATGTGATGGGCGTGTACGGCTACATCTGAGGCGTGTCATACATGTGATAGGCGAGTATGGCTACATCTGAGGGGCGTGTCATACATGTGATAGGCGTGTGCTGCTACATTGAGAGGCGTGTCATACATGTGATAGGCGTGTACTGCTACATCTGAGAGGCGGTTCATAAATGTGATGGACGTGTACTGCTACATCTGAGAGGCGTGTCATACATGTGATGGGCGTGTACGGCTACATCTGAGAGGCGTGTCATACATGTGATATGCGTGTACTGCTACATCTGAGGTGTGTCATACATGTGATAGGGGTGTACTGCTACATCTGAGGGGTTTGTCATACATGTGATAGGCGTGTACTGCTACATCTGAGAGGCGGTTAATAAATGTGATGGGCGTGTACTGCTACATCTGAGAGGCGTGTCATACATGTGATGGGCGTGTACGGCTACATCTGAGAGGCGTGTCATACATGTGATGGGCGTGTACGGCTACATCTGAGAGGCGGGCCATACATGTGATGGGCGTGTACGGCTACATCAGAGGAGTGTCATACATGTGATAGGCGTGTACTGCTACATCTGAGAGGCGTGTCATACATGTGGGCGTGCCTTATACCCAATGCAGGGATATTATACTAATACATGCAGCCATAGGGATCACTGTGCCTTATACCCAATGCAGGGAAATTATACTAATACGTGTAGTCATAGGGATCATTGTGCCTTATACCCAATGCAGGGAATGATACTAATGATCCCATTTGAATGTGTATATCTCTGGACCTCATTCAGAGGCGGTCGTTAGTTGCAAGCGATCGCACTGTATCAGGACGGCCGCTTGCATCCTGAACGACCGCCTCCTTGTCGATCGGGGCTTACGACCAGACCCTAAGGTTGGGTTTGGGCACTCGTAAGCCCCAGGGAGCTTCCTGCTCTGATCGAGCAGGAAGCTTCACACTGACATCAGCAATGATGTCAGTGGGGCCGCGTCCAAACGGCAAGCGTTCCGGCGGGAATGCCTCCGTTTGGGCAGGCACGCCCCCTGCCCGCCTCCCAAACAGGGCAAGCTATCACTCACCATCGACAGCTCGCCCCGTCTGCTGCGAGACCCCTAGCGATGGAGCGTGCATGCCCAGTGGGGCAACATCGAGTCAGGTGCGAGTGCTCAGCGCTTGCGACCGACTCTGAATGACCCCCTCTGTTTTTAATAATATAACAGCTTCATAATGGGCTAAGGTGCAATCAGGGAGATTACTGGACTCTTCAGGGAGACAGGGAGATTGCTGCTCTTTCAGGGAGTCTCTCTGACACTGAGGGAGAATTGGCCAGTATGGCTCGGTGTAATGTAACAGGGGGCTTCCCCAATACTTGTGGTTTCCCCCCATGAAGAACTGGAAACGCCTCTGTAAGACTGAGTGATGTATCGGTGAAGCTTTCCTGCGATTGCACAATTTTCCTGCAGCGAATTCATTGTAAATAGTTGAAATAATTCCCTGAGAGAAACGAGTCTCTGTGAGCGCGGAATCATGTGACCACACGTGTAAGAAACGAGTCTCTGTGAGCGCGGAATCATGTGACCACACGTGTAAGAAACGAGTCTCTGTGAGCGCGGAATCATGTAACCACACGTGTAAGAAACTTCTCCCAGCAGCTGCCGAGATTCACCGGTCGGCGGGAATGACGATTACACAACATCAATTCCTCATTAGTTTTTACATCATTCTCAGAAGAATTTATTTCATCTCAGAGGATTCCTGGATCTCACATAGTGACCGTACTTTTACAAGTCGTATCATTCGCCGTACACACAATTACACCGGGGCGATGGCAAACACTTGTTACAATGAAACCGTGGATTCTTTCCTGGCTGTTCCCGAGCATTACGTCCCTACCCGCAGCTTTGTGCGCTATGCACGTAATGCGTCTTCCGATGGGATTCTTATAATGTATCGAGCGATGGCGTTTGTGGGCGTTTTGTCTGCTTGTCATATGGCGCCTGATTGTGAGTCGGACGCTGTAGCAGCTCTGTCTGCGTCTTGCGCAGGTCTTGTATCTGCGACTTTATTATAATGCCGCCACCAGCCCAATGTGCAAGGACTGAGACGCCCACTTTAGACACTGAAATATCACTTGGTGCATCTCTAGGTGTCACCGTCAGTCGCACCAGATTCTCCGACAGAGTATGGCCTCCAATGTGCCAATTGTCTGTTAGTAACTACTTCTGCGATGACGCTCCCATTACACGCCGACAGAACGACCACCTCTGTGCGTCTGTATCGCCACCTCCCAGTCACCACCCAGGAATGCCAAGTACATTTCCAATACATTTCTAATCGCAACCGCGACTCGGTACGCACACACCGTTTGACGCTTGCACTGTGTGATTTTCACAGTGCATTTAATACACAATTGCCCACTCTGTGGGAACGTCCGGTGAGCTTCCAAATTAGGGGGGGAGGCACCTCAGATTCCTGTGACAGCGGGCAACTCTCACACCGAGACGATTATATGCTATAGGGCAGGGGAGTCAAACATGTGGCCCCGAATAAACATTTTATGTGGCCCGACAGTGTAATCCCAAATATATATAATATGCGGCCCACTCCCCTGGCATGATGAGAGCTCAGCTCCGATCGGGCAGATTTTACTGTATTTAAAACTGTCAACGCTGGTCTCTGAATTAATCAGAGACTAAAGAGGCCTCAGAGGCCAGCGTTCCCAGTGATACAGCGCGTGGCTGACATCATGACGTCACTCGCGTCTCCCGCGATGAGAGGAGCCTGCGCCTGCCGCTCTGGATCTAATTAATAGATGGTGGGAGTCGTGATGGCATGAACTGGAGCAGTGCCCAGCGGCCATCGTGAAGAAAGGTAAGGTGAGTGGGGCCTGTTCTATACTGGGAGGGGGCACTGCATAAGGGGCATTACTGGGGGCACTGCATAAGGGGCACTACTAAGGACATTACTGGGGGCACTTCATAAAGGGACTTTACTAGGGGCACAATATAAGGGGCACTACTAGGGACATTACTGGGGCACTGCATAAGGGGCACTACTAAGGACATTACTGGGGGCACTTCATAAAGGGACTTTACTAGGGGCACAATATAAGGGGCACTACTAGGGACATTACTGGGGCACTGCTTAAGGGGCATTACTAAGGACATTACTGGGGGCACTTCATAAAGGGACTTTACTAGGGGCACTACTAGGGACATTACTGGGGCCACACCATAAGGGGCACTACTAGGGATATTACTGGGGGCTCTGCATAAGGGGCATTACTGGGGCACTGCATAAGGGGCACTACTGGGGCCACACCATAAGGGCACTACTAGGGATATTACTGGGGGCTCTGCATAAGGGGCATTACTGGGGCACTGCATAAGGGGCACTACTGGGGCCACACCATAAGGGCACTACTAGGGATATTACTGGGGCACTGCATAAGGGGCATTGCATAATGGCACAACTTCAGGGGTATTGCATGAGGGGCACTACTACAGGGGGCACTGCATTGGTTTTATTAATAATATACCTTTCAAAATTGCTTTTTTTTTTTTCGTTGCGGTGCGCACACTGTTAGACCTTGAATATTCGGCCCGGTTGGTATTTTGAGTCTGACCTGCCTGCGCTGGGGTGATGACGACGTGCCGCGATGATGTAAATAGTAAGTCCTTTCTATAAGATTCCTGGGCAAACTCCAGAGACATATTAATCATATTACCCTCATCAAATAACTTGCCCCAGTCACATGCTGAAATGGCGCCAAGGAGCACCTGCTCCCGTCTCTACTCCTCACACCTCCTCTCCACATCTACAAATTCAGAGATGGACGCAAATCCCGCAGTGACTGCAATTCCATGAGTGAAAATATGATAATGACTTCGCTGATGTCTTGTGCGCTGAGACGCCCACCGCCGACGTCTCGCATCCGCAGCTAAGTGTAAACATCGGTCGCACAACAAACTTCTGCTTTCTCAGACAGAGCCGCTCTCCTGAGACGCCGGGGCCTCACAAGCTACAGGTGAATTGCCAGTGGCTCACTAGGGCATGACCAGAAAGCTGTCCCGACATGCCTGCGTTTTCCTAACCACCCCGTTACCTCCCCCAAACGCTGACGACCTGTCACTCACTTTGCAAATAAATCCTTTCTGCTACCATCGATGCTAATCCATTTGCGCAGCGTGGCAAAAAATCCACTGCGTCCAACATCGACACTCCACCCATCTCTGAAATCAGGCCAGTCAAAACAACCAAGAAAAACCCCAATCATCGGGTCCCACTCGCCCATCGTTGGTGGAGAACTATTGGCTCTCTTCCATTGATGGCAAAACCATCAGATAACCATCAATGCATGTAACTATCGATGGTCGATAGCCATCCCTAGTGTCAGTCAGTGTGAGATGTTCTGCAGCCCCTATACAATATGTACTAAGGGGGTCATTCAGACCCGCTCGCGAGCGCGGGACGCTCGCAAGCGGGTCGATGTTCCCCCACTGTGCATGCGCACGACGGAGGGAGCTCCGTCGTGCACATGCGCAAGACCCGGCGAGCGACGGGCTCTCCATCGCTCCGGGTCTCGCACCAAAGGAGGCGTGCTGTCGATGTTGCATGGGAACGCCTACCGTCTGAAGCCGGCCCCACTGACATCAGTAGTGATGTCAGTGGGAGTGATTTTGGCTCTGATAGAGCCAAAATCACTCCAGGGCTTGCGGCAGCGAGACCCTACCGCAGGGTCTCCGTTGTAAGCCCGATGGTCACGATGGTCAAGACCATCGCAACCATCATCATGGACGCTCGCATATGCTGTGGGTGGTCACCCACAGCTATGCGAGCGGCCAGGAGGCCGCTCCATTTTCATGGAGGAGGGCACTGATTCAGAGCGAGCGCTCTGGTCAGATCGTTCGGCTCTGAATCAGGCCCTAAGTCTGAGCTGTCAGTGTGAGATGTTCTGCGGCCCCTACACATCACCCTTATATACAGAGGGCCTGATTCAGACCCGGACGCTATTTGTGGACGGTCGTTCCAATAAAGGGGCCGGCTGTTTAAATTGAGCGCTCGCTCTTTGCGGTTTGTTGACGCCTCTATGCCTGAGCGAGGGAACGAAAAATGCGCTCGCTATTTTGTAAAGACGCCCCTTTGCGTTCGCATCACACGTCATCTCCGGTATTTATTTGATTAATCGGGTACATCGAAAGGCATCAGAACTGCTCGCAGTGCTTGTGGTAGGTTTTTCCTACCGCTATCACTGCGAGCAGTTCAGGCTAAAAGACGACCAAGGAACGTGGTCGATGACGCTCCTCTACTAATTATGCACACCCATTAAACGCCCTTTTTACATTTAGGCATGCCTGCGTTCGGATCTCCACTCCCCCGTTTTCAAGCACCTTCCCCTGTTACCACCCACAAACGCCTCATCCTGTCACTCAAATTAGCAGCCCCTCGCTGTTTTGCGAGCGCACGATTTCCGACCGCAATGACTGGTACGACCCATGCGCAGTTGTACGAACATCGCTCATAGCGAACGAGCGGCCGCTTACGAGCGGCTCTGAATCAAGCCCAGTATGTACTAAGTCTGAGCTGTCAGTGTGAGATGTTCTGCAGCCCCTACACATCACCCTTATATACAGTATGTAATAAGCCTGAGATGTCAGTCAGTGTGAGATGTTCTGCAGCCCCTACACATCACCCTTATATACAGTATGTACTAAGTCTGAGCTGTCAGTGTGAGATGTTCTGCAGCCCCTACACATCACCCTTATATACAGTATGTACTAAGTCTGAGCTGTCAGTGTGAGATGTTCTGCAGCCCCTACACATCACCCTTATATACAGCATGTACTAAGTCTGAGATGTCAGTCAGTGTGAGATGTTCTGCAGCCCCTACACATCACCCTTATATACAGCATGTAATAAGTCTGGGCTGTCAGTCAGTGTGAGATGTTCTGCAGCCCCTACACATCACCCTTATATACAGTATGTACTAAGCCTGAGATGTCAGTCAGTGTGAGATGTTCTGCAGCCCCTACACATCACCCTTATATACAGTATGTAATAAGTCTGGGCTGTCAGTCAGTGTGAGATGTTCTGCAGCCCCTACTCATCACCCTTATATACAGTATGTACTAAGCCTGAGATGTCAGTCAGTGTGAGATGTTCTGCAGCCCCTACACATCACCCTTATATACAACATGTACTAAGTCTGAGCTGTCAGTGTGAGATGTTCTGCAGCCCCTACACATCACCCTTATATACAGTATGTACTAAGTCTGAGCTGTCAGTGTGAGATGTTCTGCAGCCCCTACACATCACCCTTATATACAGTATGTACTAAGTCTGAGCTGTCAGTGTGAGATGTTCTGCAGCCCCTACACATCACCCTTATATACAGTATGTACTAAGTCTGAGGTGTCAGTGTGAGATGTTCTGCAGCCCCTACACATCACCCTTATATACAGTATGTACTAAGTCTGAGCTGTCAGTGTGAGATGTTCTGCAGCCCCAACACATCACCCTTATATACAGTATGTACTAAGCCTGAGATGTCAGTCAGTGTGAGATGTTCTGCAGCCCCTACACATCACCCTTATATACAGTATGTACTAAGTCTGAGCTGTCAGTGTGCGATGTTCTGCAGCCCCTACACATCACCCTTATATACAGTATGTACTAAGTCTGAGCTGTCAGTGTGAGATGTTCTGCAGCCCCTACACATCACCCTTATATACAGCATGTACTAAGTCTGAGCTGTCAGTGTGAGATGTTCTGCAGCCCCTACACATCACCCTTATATACAGTATGTACTAAGTCTGAGCTGTCAGTGTGAGATGTTCTGCAGCCCCTACACATCACCCTTATATACAGTATGTACTAAGTCTGAGCTGTCAGTGTGAGATGTTCTGCGGCCCCTACACATCACCCTTATATACAGTATGTACTAAGTCTGAGCTGTCAGTCAGTGTGAGATGTTCTGCAGCCCCTACACATCACCCTTATATACAGTATGTACTAAGTCTGAGCTGTCAGTGTGAGATGTTCTGCGGCCCCTACACATCACACTTATATACAGTATGTACTAAGTCTGAGCTGTCAGTCAGTGTGAGATGTTCTGCAGCCCATACACATCACCCTTATATACAGCATGTAATAAGTCTGGGCTGTCAGTGTGAGATGTTCTGCAGCCCCTACACATCACCCTTATATACAGCATGTACTAAGTCTGAGCTGTCAGTGTGAGATGTTCTGCAGCCCCTACACATCACCCTTATATACAGTATGTACTAAGCCTGAGATGTCAGTCAGTGTGAGATGTTCTGCAGCCCCTACACATCACCCTTATATACAGTATGTACTAAGTCTGAGATGTCAGTGTGAGATGTTCTGCAGCCCCTACACATCACCCTTATATACAGTATGTACTAAGTCTGAGCTGTCAGTCAGTGTGAGATGTTCTGCAGCCCATACACATCACCCTTATATACAGCATGTAATAAGTCTGGGCTGTCAGTGTGAGATGTTCTGCAGCCCCTACACATCACCCTTATATACAGCATGTACTAAGTCTGAGCTGTCAGTGTGAGATGTTCTGCAGCCCCTACACATCACCCTTATATACAGTATGTACTAAGCCTGAGATGTCAGTCAGTGTGAGATGTTCTGCAGCCCCTACACATCACCCTTATATACAGTATGTACTAAGTCTGAGATGTCAGTGTGAGATGTTCTGCAGCCCCTACACATCACCCTTATATACAGTATGTACTAAGTCTGAGCTGTCAGTGTGAGATGTTCTGCAGCCCCTACACATCACCCTTATATACAACATGTACTAAGTCTGAGCTGTCAGTGTGAGATGTTCTGCAGCCCCTACACATCACCCTTATATACAGTATGTACTAAGTCTGAGATGTCAGTCAGTGTGAGATGTTCTGCAGCCCCTACACATCACCCTTATATACAGCATGTAATAAGTCTGGGCTCTCAGTCAGTGTGAGATGTTCTGCAGCCCCTACACATCACCCTTATATACAGTATGTAATAAGTCTGGGCTGTCAGTCAGTGTGAGATGTTCTGCAGCCCCTACACATCACCCTTATATACAGTATGTACTAAGCCTGAGATGTCAGTCAGTGTGAGATGTTCTGCAGCCCCTACACATCACCCTTATATACAGCATGTAATAAGTCTGGGCTGTCAGTCAGTGTGAGATGTTCTGCAGCCCCTACACATCACCCTTATATACAGTATGTACTAAGCCTGAGATGTCAGTCAGTGTGAGATGTTCTGCAGCCCCTACACATCACCCTTATATACAACATGTACTAAGTCTGAGCTGTCAGTGTGAGATGTTCTGCAGCCCCTACACATCACCCTTATATACAGTATGTACTAAGTCTGAGCTGTCAGTGTGAGATGTTCTGCAGCCCCTACACATCACCCTTATATACAGTATGTACTAAGTCTGAGCTGTCAGTGTGAGATGTTCTGCAGCCCCTACACATCACCCTTATATACAGTATGTACTAAGTCTGAGCTGTCAGTGTGAGATGTTCTGCAGCCCCTACACATCACCCTTATATACAGTATGTACTAAGTCTGAGGTGTCAGTGTGAGATGTTCTGCAGCCCCTACACATCACCCTTATATACAGTATGTACTAAGTCTGAGCTGTCAGTGTGAGATGTTCTGCAGCCCCAACACATCACCCTTATATACAGTATGTACTAAGCCTGAGATGTCAGTCAGTGTGAGATGTTCTGCAGCCCCTACACATCACCCTTATATACAGTATGTACTAAGTCTGAGCTGTCAGTGTGCGATGTTCTGCAGCCCCTACACATCACCCTTATATACAGTATGTACTAAGTCTGAGCTGTCAGTGTGAGATGTTCTGCAGCCCCTACACATCACCCTTATATACAGCATGTACTAAGTCTGAGCTGTCAGTGTGAGATGTTCTGCAGCCCCTACACATCACCCTTATATACAGTATGTACTAAGTCTGAGCTGTCAGTGTGAGATGTTCTGCAGCCCCTACACATCACCCTTATATACAGTATGTACTAAGTCTGAGCTGTCAGTGTGAGATGTTCTGCGGCCCCTACACATCACCCTTATATACAGTATGTACTAAGTCTGAGCTGTCAGTCAGTGTGAGATGTTCTGCAGCCCCTACACATCACCCTTATATACAGTATGTACTAAGTCTGAGCTGTCAGTGTGAGATGTTCTGCGGCCCCTACACATCACCCTTATATACAGTATGTACTAAGTCTGAGCTGTCAGTCAGTGTGAGATGTTCTGCAGCCCATACACATCACCCTTATATACAGCATGTAATAAGTCTGGGCTGTCAGTGTGAGATGTTCTGCAGCCCCTACACATCACCCTTATATACAGCATGTACTAAGTCTGAGCTGTCAGTGTGAGATGTTCTGCAGCCCCTACACATCACCCTTATATACAGTATGTACTAAGCCTGAGATGTCAGTCAGTGTGAGATGTTCTGCAGCCCCTACACATCACCCTTATATACAGTATGTACTAAGTCTGAGATGTCAGTGTGAGATGTTCTGCAGCCCCTACACATCACCCTTATATACAGTATGTACTAAGTCTGAGCTGTCAGTCAGTGTGAGATGTTCTGCAGCCCATACACATCACCCTTATATACAGCATGTAATAAGTCTGGGCTGTCAGTGTGAGATGTTCTGCAGCCCCTACACATCACCCTTATATACAGCATGTACTAAGTCTGAGCTGTCAGTGTGAGATGTTCTGCAGCCCCTACACATCACCCTTATATACAGTATGTACTAAGCCTGAGATGTCAGTCAGTGTGAGATGTTCTGCAGCCCCTACACATCACCCTTATATACAGTATGTACTAAGTCTGAGATGTCAGTGTGAGATGTTCTGCAGCCCCTACACATCACCCTTATATACAGTATGTGCTAAGTCTGAGCTGTCAGTGTGAGATGTTCTGCAGCCCCTACACATCACCCTTATATACAACATGTACTAAGTCTGAGCTGTCAGTGTGAGATGTTCTGCAGCCCCTACACATCACCCTTATATACAGTATGTACTAAGTCTGAGATGTCAGTCAGTGTGAGATGTTCTGCAGCCCCTACACATCACCCTTATATACAGCATGTAATAAGTCTGGGCTCTCAGTCAGTGTGAGATGTTCTGCAGCCCCTACACATCACCCTTATATACAGTATGTAATAAGTCTGGGCTGTCAGTCAGTGTGAGATGTTCTGCAGCCCCTACACATCACCCTTATATACAGTATGTACTAAGCCTGAGATGTCAGTCAGTGTGAGATGTTCTGCAGCCCCTACACATCACCCTTATATACAGCATGTAATAAGTCTGGGCTGTCAGTCAGTGTGAGATGTTCTGCAGCCCCTACACATCACCCTTATATACAGTATGTACTAAGCCTGAGATGTCAGTCAGTGTGAGATGTTCTGCAGCCCCTACACATCACCCTTATATACAACATGTACTAAGTCTGAGCTGTCAGTGTGAGATGTTCTGCAGCCCCTACACATCACCCTTATATACAGTATGTACTAAGTCTGAGCTGTCAGTGTGAGATGTTCTGCAGCCCCTACACATCACCCTTATATACAGTATGTACTAAGTCTGAGCTGTCAGTGTGAGATGTTCTGCAGCCCCTACACATCACCCTTATATACAGTATGTACTAAGTCTGAGCTGTCAGTGTGAGATGTTCTGCAGCCCCTACACATCACCCTTATATACAGTATGTACTAAGTCTGAGCTGTCAGTGTGAGATGTTCTGCAGCCCCTACACATCACCCTTATATACAGTATGTACTAAGTCTGAGCTGTCAGTGTGAGATGTTCTGCAGCCCCAACACATCACCCTTATATACAGTATGTACTAAGCCTGAGATGTCAGTCAGTGTGAGATGTTCTGCAGCCCCTACACATCACCCTTATATACAGTATGTACTAAGTCTGAGCTGTCAGTGTGCGATGTTCTGCAGCCCCTACACATCACCCTTATATACAGTATGTACTAAGTCTGAGCTGTCAGTGTGAGATGTTCTGCAGCCCCTACACATCACCCTTATATACAGCATGTACTAAGTCTGAGCTGTCAGGGTGAGATGTTCTGCAGCCCCTACACATCACCCTTATATACAGTATGTACTAAGTCTGAGCTGTCAGTGTGAGATGTTCTGCAGCCCCTACACATCACCCTTATATACAGTATGTACTAAGTCTGAGCTGTCAGTGTGAGATGTTCTGCGGCCCCTACACATCACCCTTATATACAGTATGTACTAAGTCTGAGCTGTCAGTCAGTGTGAGATGTTCTGCAGCCCCTACACATCACCCTTATATACAGTATGTACTAAGTCTGAGCTGTCAGTGTGAGATGTTCTGCGGCCCCTACACATCACCCTTATATACAGTATGTACTAAGTCTGAGCTGTCAGTCAGTGTGAGATGTTCTGCAGCCCATACACATCACCCTTATATACAGCATGTAATAAGTCTGGGCTGTCAGTGTGAGATGTTCTGCAGCCCCTACACATCACCCTTATATACAGCATGTACTAAGTCTGAGCTGTCAGTGTGAGATGTTCTGCAGCCCCTACACATCACCCTTATATACAGTATGTACTAAGCCTGAGATGTCAGTCAGTGTGAGATGTTCTGCAGCCCCTACACATCACCCTTATATACAGTATGTACTAAGTCTGAGATGTCAGTGTGAGATGTTCTGCAGCCCCTACACATCACCCTTATATACAGTATGTACTAAGTCTGAGCTGTCAGTCAGTGTGAGATGTTCTGCAGCCCATACACATCACCCTTATATACAGCATGTAATAAGTCTGGGCTGTCAGTGTGAGATGTTCTGCAGCCCCTACACATCACCCTTATATACAGCATGTACTAAGTCTGAGCTGTCAGTGTGAGATGTTCTGCAGCCCCTACACATCACCCTTATATACAGTATGTACTAAGCCTGAGATGTCAGTCAGTGTGAGATGTTCTGCAGCCCCTACACATCACCCTTATATACAGTATGTACTAAGCCTGAGATGTCAGTCAGTGTGAGATGTTCTGCAGCCCCTACACATCACCCTTATATACAGTATGTACTAAGTCTGAGCTGTCAGTGTGAGATGTTCTGCAGCCCCTACACATCACCCTTATATACAACATGTACTAAGTCTGAGCTGTCAGTGTGAGATGTTCTGCAGCCCCTACACATCACCCTTATATACAGTATGTACTAAGTCTGAGATGTCAGTCAGTGTGAGATGTTCTGCAGCCCCTACACATCACCCTTATATACAGCATGTAATAAGTCTGGGCTCTCAGTCAGTGTGAGATGTTCTGCAGCCCCTACACATCACCCTTATATACAGTATGTAATAAGTCTGGGCTGTCAGTCAGTGTGAGATGTTCTGCAGCCCCTACACATCACCCTTATATACAGTATGTACTAAGCCTGAGATGTCAGTCAGTGTGAGATGTTCTGCAGCCCCTACACATCACCCTTATATACAGCATGTAATAAGTCTGGGCTGTCAGTCAGTGTGAGATGTTCTGCAGCCCCTACACATCACCCTTATATACAGTATGTACTAAGCCTGAGATGTCAGTCAGTGTGAGATGTTCTGCAGCCCCTACACATCACCCTTATATACAACATGTACTAAGTCTGAGCTGTCAGTGTGAGATGTTCTGCAGCCCCTACACATCACCCTTATATACAGTATGTACTAAGTCTGAGCTGTCAGTGTGAGATGTTCTGCAGCCCCTACACATCACCCTTATATACAGTATGTACTAAGTCTGAGCTGTCAGTGTGAGATGTTCTGCAGCCCCTACACATCACCCTTATATACAGTATGTACTAAGTCTGAGCTGTCAGTGTGAGATGTTCTGC
The DNA here is from genome assembly GCA_031769625.1 of Taudactylus pleione. Taxonomy (NCBI): domain Eukaryota; kingdom Metazoa; phylum Chordata; class Amphibia; order Anura; family Myobatrachidae; genus Taudactylus; species Taudactylus pleione. Next base: position 1,641,758 of record JAUIMM010000925.1, read on the forward strand.
AGCCCCTACACATCACCCTTATATACAGTATGTACTAAGTCTGAGCTGTCACTAGTGTGAGATGTTCTGCAGCCCCTACACATCACCCTTATATACAGTTTGTACTAAGTCTGAGCTGTCAGTGTGAGATGTTCTGCAGCCCCAACACATCACCCTTATATACAGTATGTACTAAGCCTGAGATGTCAGTCAGTGTGAGATGTTCTGCAGCCCCTACACATCACCCTTATATACAGTATGTACTAAGTCTGAGCTGTCAGTGTGCGATGTTCTGCAGCCCCTACACATCACCCTTATATACAGTATGTACTAAGTCTGAGCTGTCAGTGTGAGATGTTCTGCAGCCCCTACACATCACCCTTATATACAGCATGTACTAAGTCTGAGCTGTCAGGGTGAGATGTTCTGCAGCCCCTACACATCACCCTTATATACAGTATGTACTAAGTCTGAGCTGTCAGTGTGAGATGTTCTGCAGCCCCTACACATCACCCTTATATACAGTATGTACTAAGCCTGAGCTGTCAGTCAGTGTGAGATGTTCTGCAGCCCCTACACATCACCCTTATATACAGCATGTACTAAGTCTGAGCTGTCAGTGTGAGATGTTCTGCAGCCCCTACACATCACCCTTATATACAGTATGTACTAAGTCTGAGCTGTCAGTGTGAGATGTTCTGCAGCCCCTACACATCACCCTTATATACAGTATGTACTAAGTCTGAGCTGTCAGTCAGTGTGAGATGTTCTGCAGCCCCTACACATCACCCTTATATACAGTATGTACTAAGTCTGAGCTGTCAGTGTGAGATGTTCTGCAGCCCCTACACATCACCCTTATATACAGTATGTACTAAGTCTGAGCTGTCAGTGTGCGATGTTCTGCAGTCCCTACACATCACCCTTATATACAGTATGTACTAAGTCTGAGCTGTCAGTCAGTGTGAGATGTTCTCCAGCCCCTACACATCACCCTTATATACAGTATGTACTAAGTCTGAGCTGTCAGTGTGAGATGTTCTGCAGCCCCTACACATCACCCTTATATACAGTATGTACTAAGTCTGAGCTGTCAGTGTGAGATGTTCTGCAGCCCCTACACATCACCATTACATACAGTATGTACTAAGTCTGAGCTGTCAGTGTGAGATGTTCTGCAGCCCCTACACATCACCCTTATATACAGTATGTACTAAGTCTGAGCTGTCAGTGTGAGATGTTCTGCAGCCCCTACACATCACCCTTATATACAGTATGTACTAAGTCTGAGCTGTCAGTCAGTGTGAGATGTTCTGCAGCCCCTACACATCACCCTTATATACAGTATGTACTAAGTCTGAGCTGTCAGTGTGAGATGTTCTGCAGCCCCTACAAATCACCCTTATATACAGTATGTACTAAGTCTGAGCTGTCAGTCAGTGTGAGATGTTCTGCAGCCCCTACACATCACCCTTATATACAGTATGTACTAAGTCTGAGCTGTCAGTGTGCGATGTTCTGCAGTCCCTACACATCACCCTTATATACAGTATGTACTAAGTCTGAGCTGTCAGTCAGTGTGAGATGTTCTGCAGCCCCTACACATCACCCTTATATACAGGATGTACTAAGTCTGAGCTGTCAGTGTGAGATGTTCTGCAGCCCCTACGCATCACCCTTATATACAGTATGTACTAAGTCTGAGCTGTCAGTGTGAGATGTTCTGCAGCCCCTACACATCACCCTTATATACAGTATGTACTAAGTCTGAGCTGTCAGTGTGAGATGTTCTGCAGCCCCTACACATCACCCTTATATACAGTATGTACTAAGTCTGAGCTGTCAGTGTGAGATGTTCTGCAGCCCCTACACATCACCCTTATATACAGTATGTACTAAGTCTGAGCTGTCAGTGTGAGATGTTCTGCGGCCCCTACACATCACCCTTATATACAGTATGTACTAAGTCTGAGCTGTCAGTCAGTGTGAGATGTTCTGCAGCCCCTACACATCACCCTTATATACAGCATGTAATAAGTCTGGGCTGTCAGTGTGAGATGTTCTGCAGCCCCTACACATCACCCTTATTTACAGGATGTACTAAGTCTGAGCTGTCAGTGTGAGATGTTCTGCAGCCCCTATACATCACCCTTATATACAGTATGTACTAAGTCTGAGCTGTCAGTGTGCGATGTTCTGCATCCCCTATACATCACCCTTATATACAGTATGTACTAAGTCTGAGCTGTCAGTGTGAGATGTTCTGCAGCCCCTACACATCACCCTTATATACAGCATGTTCTAAGTCTGAGCTGTCAGTCAGTGTGAGATGTTCTGCAGCCCCTACACATCACCCTTATATACAGTATGTACTAAGTCTGAGCTGTCAGTGTGAGATGTTCTGCAGCCCCTACACATCACCTTATATACAGCATGTACTAAGTCTGAGCTGTCAGTCAGTGTGAGATGTTCTGCAGCCCCTATACATCACCCTTATATACAGTATGTACTAAGTCTGAGCTGTCAGTGTGCGATGTTCTGCAGCCCCTACACATCACCCTTAAATACAGTATGTACTAAGTCTGAGCTGTCAGTGTGAGATGTTCTGCAGCCCCTACACATCACCCTTATATACAGTATGTACTAAGTCTGAGCTGTCAGTGTGAGATGTTCTGCAGCCCCTACACATCACCCTTATATACAGTATGTACTAAGTCTGAGCTGTCAGTGTGAGATGTTCTGCGGCCCCTACACATCACCCTTATATACAGTATGTACTAAGTCTGAGCTGTCAGTCAGTGTGAGATGTTCTGCAGCCCATACACATCACCCTTATATACAGCATGTAATAAGTCTGGGCTGTCAGTGTGAGATGTTCTGCAGCCCCTACACATCACCCTTATATACAGGATGTACTAAGTCTGAGCTGTCAGTGTGAGATGTTCTGCAGCCCCTATACATCACCCGTATATACAGTATGTACTAAGTCTGAGCTGTCAGTGTGAGATGTTCTGCAGCCCCTACACATCACCCTTATATACAGTATGTACTAAGTCTGAGCTGTCAGTGTGAGATGTTCTGCAGCCCCTACACATCACCCTTATATACAGCATGTACTAAGTCTGAGCTGTCAGTGTGAGATGTTCTGCAGCCCCTACACATCACCCTTATATACAGTATGTACTAAGTCTGAGCTGTCAGTGTGAGATGTTCTGCAGCCCCTACACATCACCCTTATATACAGTATGTACTAAGTCTGAGCTGTCAGTCAGTGTGAGATGTTCTGCAGCCCCTACACATCACCCTTATATACAGTATGTACTAAGTCTGAGCTGTCAGTGTGAGATGTTCTGCAGCCCCTACAAATCACCCTTATATACAGTATGTACTAAGTCTGAGCTGTCAGTCAGTGTGAGATGTTCTGCAGCCCCTACACATCACCCTTATATACAGTATGTACTAAGTCTGAGCTGTCAGTGTGCGATGTTCTGCAGTCCCTACACATCACCCTTATATACAGTATGTACTAAGTCTGAGCTGTCAGTCAGTGTGAGATGTTCTGCAGCCCCTACACATCACCCTTATATACAGGATGTACTAAGTCTGAGCTGTCAGTGTGAGATGTTCTGCAGCCCCTACGCATCACCCTTATATACAGTATGTACTAAGTCTGAGCTGTCAGTGTGAGATGTTCTGCAGCCCCTACACATCACCCTTATATACAGTATGTACTAAGTCTGAGCTGTCAGTGTGAGATGTTCTGAAGCCCCTACACATCACCATTACATACAGTATGTACTAAGTCTGAGCTGTCAGTGTGAGATGTTCTGCAGCCCCTACACATCACCCTTATATACAGTATGTACTAAGTCTGAGCTGTCAGTGTGAGATGTTCTGCAGCCCCTACACATCACCATTACATACAGTATGTACTAAGTCTGAGCTGTCAGTGTGAGATGTTCTGCAGCCCCTACACATCACCCTTATATACAGTATGTACTAAGTCTGAGCTGTCAGTGTGAGATGTTCTGCAGCCCCTACACATCACCCTTATATACAGTATGTACTAAGTCTGAGCTGTCAGTCAGTGTGAGATGTTCTGCAGCCCCTACACATCACCCTTATATACAGTATGTACTAAGTCTGAGCTGTCAGTGTGAGATGTTCTGCAGCCCCTACAAATCACCCTTATATACAGTATGTACTAAGTCTGAGCTGTCAGTCAGTGTGAGATGTTCTGCAGCCCCTACACATCACCCTTATATACAGTATGTACTAAGTCTGAGCTGTCAGTGTGCGATGTTCTGCAGCCCCTACACATCACCCTTATATACAGTATGTACTAAGTCTGAGCTGTCAGTGTGAGATGTTCTGCAGCCCCTACACATCACCCTTATATACAGCATGTACTAAGTCTGAGCTGTCAGGGTGAGATGTTCTGCAGCCCCTACACATCACCCTTATATACAGTATGTACTAAGTCTGAGCTGTCAGTGTGAGATGTTCTGCAGCCCCTACACATCACCCTTATATACAGTATGTACTAAGCCTGAGCTGTCAGTCAGTGTGAGATGTTCTGCAGCCCCTACACATCACCCTTATATACAGCATGTACTAAGTCTGAGCTGTCAGTGTGAGATGTTCTGCAGCCCCTACACATCACCCTTATATACAGTATGTACTAAGTCTGAGCTGTCAGTGTGAGATGTTCTGCAGCCCCTACACATCACCCTTATATACAGTATGTACTAAGTCTGAGCTGTCAGTCAGTGTGAGATGTTCTGCAGCCCCTACACATCACCCTTATATACAGTATGTACTAAGTCTGAGCTGTCAGTGTGAGATGTTCTGCAGCCCCTACACATCACCCTTATATACAGTATGTACTAAGTCTGAGCTGTCAGTGTGCGATGTTCTGCAGTCCCTACACATCACCCTTATATACAGTATGTACTAAGTCTGAGCTGTCAGTCAGTGTGAGATGTTCTCCAGCCCCTACACATCACCCTTATATACAGTATGTACTAAGTCTGAGCTGTCAGTGTGAGATGTTCTGCAGCCCCTACACATCACCCTTATATACAGTATGTACTAAGTCTGAGCTGTCAGTGTGAGATGTTCTGCAGCCCCTACACATCACCATTACATACAGTATGTACTAAGTCTGAGCTGTCAGTGTGAGATGTTCTGCAGCCCCTACACATCACCCTTATATACAGTATGTACTAAGTCTGAGCTGTCAGTGTGAGATGTTCTGCAGCCCCTACACATCACCCTTATATACAGTATGTACTAAGTCTGAGCTGTCAGTCAGTGTGAGATGTTCTGCAGCCCCTACACATCACCCTTATATACAGTATGTACTAAGTCTGAGCTGTCAGTGTGAGATGTTCTGCAGCCCCTACAAATCACCCTTATATACAGTATGTACTAAGTCTGAGCTGTCAGTCAGTGTGAGATGTTCTGCAGCCCCTACACATCACCCTTATATACAGTATGTACTAAGTCTGAGCTGTCAGTGTGCGATGTTCTGCAGTCCCTACACATCACCCTTATATACAGTATGTACTAAGTCTGAGCTGTCAGTCAGTGTGAGATGTTCTGCAGCCCCTACACATCACCCTTATATACAGGATGTACTAAGTCTGAGCTGTCAGTGTGAGATGTTCTGCAGCCCCTACGCATCACCCTTATATACAGTATGTACTAAGTCTGAGCTGTCAGTGTGAGATGTTCTGCAGCCCCTACACATCACCCTTATATACAGTATGTACTAAGTCTGAGCTGTCAGTGTGAGATGTTCTGCAGCCCCTACACATCACCCTTATATACAGTATGTACTAAGTCTGAGCTGTCAGTGTGAGATGTTCTGCAGCCCCTACACATCACCCTTATATACAGTATGTACTAAGTCTGAGCTGTCAGTGTGAGATGTTCTGCGGCCCCTACACATCACCCTTATATACAGTATGTACTAAGTCTGAGCTGTCAGTCAGTGTGAGATGTTCTGCAGCCCCTACACATCACCCTTATATACAGCATGTAATAAGTCTGGGCTGTCAGTGTGAGATGTTCTGCAGCCCCTACACATCACCCTTATTTACAGGATGTACTAAGTCTGAGCTGTCAGTGTGAGATGTTCTGCAGCCCCTATACATCACCCTTATATACAGTATGTACTAAGTCTGAGCTGTCAGTGTGCGATGTTCTGCATCCCCTATACATCACCCTTATATACAGTATGTACTAAGTCTGAGCTGTCAGTGTGAGATGTTCTGCAGCCCCTACACATCACCCTTATATACAGCATGTTCTAAGTCTGAGCTGTCAGTCAGTGTGAGATGTTCTGCAGCCCCTACACATCACCCTTATATACAGTATGTACTAAGTCTGAGCTGTCAGTGTGAGATGTTCTGCAGCCCCTACACATCACCTTATATACAGCATGTACTAAGTCTGAGCTGTCAGTCAGTGTGAGATGTTCTGCAGCCCCTATACATCACCCTTATATACAGTATGTACTAAGTCTGAGCTGTCAGTGTGCGATGTTCTGCAGCCCCTACACATCACCCTTAAATACAGTATGTACTAAGTCTGAGCTGTCAGTGTGAGATGTTCTGCAGCCCCTACACATCACCCTTATATACAGTATGTACTAAGTCTGAGCTGTCAGTGTGAGATGTTCTGCAGCCCCTACACATCACCCTTATATACAGTATGTACTAAGTCTGAGCTGTCAGTGTGAGATGTTCTGCGGCCCCTACACATCACCCTTATATACAGTATGTACTAAGTCTGAGCTGTCAGTCAGTGTGAGATGTTCTGCAGCCCATACACATCACCCTTATATACAGCATGTAATAAGTCTGGGCTGTCAGTGTGAGATGTTCTGCAGCCCCTACACATCACCCTTATATACAGGATGTACTAAGTCTGAGCTGTCAGTGTGAGATGTTCTGCAGCCCCTATACATCACCCGTATATACAGTATGTACTAAGTCTGAGCTGTCAGTGTGAGATGTTCTGCAGCCCCTACACATCACCCTTATATACAGTATGTACTAAGTCTGAGCTGTCAGTGTGAGATGTTCTGCAGCCCCTACACATCACCCTTATATACAGCATGTACTAAGTCTGAGCTGTCAGTGTGAGATGTTCTGCAGCCCCTACACATCACCCTTATATACAGTATGTACTAAGTCTGAGCTGTCAGTGTGAGATGTTCTGCAGCCCCTACACATCACCCTTATATACAGTATGTACTAAGTCTGAGCTGTCAGTCAGTGTGAGATGTTCTGCAGCCCCTACACATCACCCTTATATACAGTATGTACTAAGTCTGAGCTGTCAGTGTGAGATGTTCTGCAGCCCCTACAAATCACCCTTATATACAGTATGTACTAAGTCTGAGCTGTCAGTCAGTGTGAGATGTTCTGCAGCCCCTACACATCACCCTTATATACAGTATGTACTAAGTCTGAGCTGTCAGTGTGCGATGTTCTGCAGTCCCTACACATCACCCTTATATACAGTATGTACTAAGTCTGAGCTGTCAGTCAGTGTGAGATGTTCTGCAGCCCCTACACATCACCCTTATATACAGGATGTACTAAGTCTGAGCTGTCAGTGTGAGATGTTCTGCAGCCCCTACGCATCACCCTTATATACAGTATGTACTAAGTCTGAGCTGTCAGTGTGAGATGTTCTGCAGCCCCTACACATCACCCTTATATACAGTATGTACTAAGTCTGAGCTGTCAGTGTGAGATGTTCTGAAGCCCCTACACATCACCATTACATACAGTATGTACTAAGTCTGAGCTGTCAGTGTGAGATGTTCTGCAGCCCCTACACATCACCCTTATATACAGTATGTACTAAGTCTGAGCTGTCAGTGTGAGATGTTCTGCAGCCCCTACACATCACCATTACATACAGTATGTACTAAGTCTGAGCTGTCAGTGTGAGATGTTCTGCAGCCCCTACACATCACCCTTATATACAGTATGTACTAAGTCTGAGCTGTCAGTGTGAGATGTTCTGCAGCCCCTACACATCACCCTTATATACAGTATGTACTAAGTCTGAGCTGTCAGTCAGTGTGAGATGTTCTGCAGCCCCTACACATCACCCTTATATACAGTATGTACTAAGTCTGAGCTGTCAGTGTGAGATGTTCTGCAGCCCCTACAAATCACCCTTATATACAGTATGTACTAAGTCTGAGCTGTCAGTCAGTGTGAGATGTTCTGCAGCCCCTACACATCACCCTTATATACAGTATGTACTAAGTCTGAGCTGTCAGTGTGCGATGTTCTGCAGTCCCTACACATCACCCTTATATACAGTATGTACTAAGTCTGAGCTGTCAGTCAGTGTGAGATGTTCTGCAGCCCCTACACATCACCCTTATATACAGGATGTACTAAGTCTGAGCTGTCAGTGTGAGATGTTCTGCAGCCCCTACGCATCACCCTTATATACAGTATGTACTAAGTCTGAGCTGTCAGTGTGAGATGTTCTGCAGCCCCTACACATCACCCTTATATACAGTATGTACTAAGTCTGAGCTGTCAGTGTGAGATGTTCTGCAGCCCCTACACATCACCCTTATATACAGTATGTACTAAGTCTGAGCTGTCAGTGTGAGATGTTCTGCAGCCCCTACACATCACCCTTATATACAGTATGTACTAAGTCTGAGCTGTCAGTGTGAGATGTTCTGCGGCCCCTACACATCACCCTTATATACAGTATGTACTAAGTCTGAGCTGTCAGTCAGTGTGAGATGTTCTGCAGCCCCTACACATCACCCTTATATACAGCATGTAATAAGTCTGGGCTGTCAGTGTGAGATGTTCTGCAGCCCCTACACATCACCCTTATTTACAGGATGTACTAAGTCTGAGCTGTCAGTGTGAGATGTTCTGCAGCCCCTATACATCACCCTTATATACAGTATGTACTAAGTCTGAGCTGTCAGTGTGCGATGTTCTGCATCCCCTATACATCACCCTTATATACAGTATGTACTAAGTCTGAGCTGTCAGTGTGAGATGTTCTGCAGCCCCTACACATCACCCTTATATACAGCATGTTCTAAGTCTGAGCTGTCAGTCAGTGTGAGATGTTCTGCAGCCCCTACACATCACCCTTATATACAGTATGTACTAAGTCTGAGCTGTCAGTGTGAGATGTTCTGCAGCCCCTACACATCACCTTATATACAGCATGTACTAAGTCTGAGCTGTCAGTCAGTGTGAGATGTTCTGCAGCCCCTATACATCACCCTTATATACAGTATGTACTAAGTCTGAGCTGTCAGTGTGCGATGTTCTGCAGCCCCTACACATCACCCTTAAATACAGTATGTACTAAGTCTGAGCTGTCAGTGTGAGATGTTCTGCAGCCCCTACACATCACCCTTATATACAGTATGTACTAAGTCTGAGCTGTCAGTGTGAGATGTTCTGCAGCCCCTACACATCACCCTTATATACAGTATGTACTAAGTCTGAGCTGTCAGTTTGAGATGTTCTGCGGCCCCTACACATCACCCTTATATACAGTATGTACTAAGTCTGAGCTGTCAGTCAGTGTGAGATGTTCTGCAGCCCATACACATCACCCTTATATACAGCATGTAATAAGTCTGGGCTGTCAGTGTGAGATGTTCTGCAGCCCCTACACATCACCCTTATATACAGGATGTACTAAGTCTGAGCTGTCAGTGTGAGATGTTCTGCAGCCCCTACAAATCACCCTTATATACAGTATGTACTAAGTCTGAGCTGTCAGTCAGTGTGAGATGTTCTGCAGCCCCTACGCATCACCCTTATATACAGTATGTACTAAGTCTGAGCTGTCAGTGTGAGATGTTCTGCAGCCCCTACACATCACCCTTATATACAGTATGTACTAAGTCTGAGCTGTCAGTGTGAGATGTTCTGAAGCCCCTACACATCACCATTACATACAGTATGTACTAAGTCTGAGATGTCAGTGTGAGATGTTCTGCAGCCCCTACACATCACCCTTATATACAGTATGTACTAAGTCTGAGCTGTCAGTGTGAGATGTTCTGCAGCCCCTACACATCACCCTTATATACAGTATGTACTAAGTCTGAGCTGTCAGTCAGTGTGAGATGTTCTGCAGCCCCTACACATCACCCTTATATACAGTATGTACTAAGTCTGAGCTGTCAGTCAGTGTGAGATGTTCTGCAGCCCCTACACATCACCCTTATATACAGGATGTACTAAGTCTGAGCTGTCAGTCAGTGTGAGATGTTCTGCAGCCCCTACGCATCACCCTTATATACAGTATGTACTAAGTCTGAGCTGTCAGTGTGAGATGTTCTGCAGCCCCTACACATCACCCTTATATACAGTATGTACTAAGTCTGAGCTGTCAGTGTGAGATGTTCTGCAGCCCCTACACATCACCCTTATATACAGTATGTACTAAGTCTGAGCTGTCAGTGTGAGATGTTCTGCAGCCCCTACACATCACCCTTATATACAGTATGTACTAAGTCTGAGCTGTCAGTGTGAGATGTTCTGCGGCCCCTACACATCACCCTTATATACAGTATGTACTAAGTCTGAGCTGTCAGTCAGTGTGAGATGTTCTGCAGCCCCTACACATCACCCTTATATACAGCATGTAATAAGTCTGGGCTGTCAGTGTGAGATGTTCTGCAGCCCCTACACATCACCCTTATTTACAGGATGTACTAAGTCTGAGCTGTCAGTGTGAGATGTTCTGCAGCCCCTACACATCACCCTTATATACAGTATGTACTAAGTCTGAGCTGTCAGTGTGAGATGTTCTGCAGCCCCTATACATCACCCTTATATACAGTATGTACTAAGTCTGAGCTGTCAGTGTGCGATGTTCTGCATCCCCTATACATCACCCTTATATACAGTATGTACTAAGTCTGAGCTGTCAGTGTGAGATGTTCTGCAGCCCCTACACATCACCCTTATATACAGCATGTTCTAAGTCTGAGCTGTCAGTCAGTGTGAGATGTTCTGCAGCCCCTACACATCACCCTTATATACAGTATGTACTAAGTCTGAGCTGTCAGTGTGAGATGTTCTGCAGCCCCTACACATCACCTTATATACAGCATGTACTAAGTCTGAGCTGTCAGTCAGTGTGAGATGTTCTGCAGCCCCTATACATCACCCTTATATACAGTATGTACTAAGTCTGAGCTGTCAGTGTGCGATGTTCTGCAGCCCCTACACATCACCCTTAAATACAGTATGTACTAAGTCTGAGCTGTCAGTGTGAGATGTTCTGCAGCCCCTACACATCACCCTTATATACAGTATGTACTAAGTCTGAGCTGTCAGTGTGAGATGTTCTGCAGCCCCTACACATCACCCTTATATACAGTATGTACTAAGTCTGAGCTGTCAGTGTGAGATGTTCTGCGGCCCCTACACATCACCCTTATATACAGTATGTACTAAGTCTGAGCTGTCAGTCAGTGTGAGATGTTCTGCAGCCCATACACATCACCCTTATATACAGCATGTAATAAGTCTGGGCTGTCAGTGTGAGATGTTCTGCAGCCCCTACACATCACCCTTATATACAGGATGTACTAAGTCTGAGCTGTCAGTGTGAGATGTTCTGCAGCCCCTATACATCACCCTTATATACAGTATGTACTAAGTCTGAGCTGTCAGTGTGAGATGTTCTGCAGCCCCTACACATCACCCTTATATACAGTATGTACTAAGTCTGAGCTGTCAGTGTGAGATGTTCTGCAGCCCCTACACATCACCCTTATATACAGCATGTACTAAGTCTGAGCTGTCAGTGTGAGATGTTCTGCAGCCCCTACACATCACCCTTATATACAGTATGTACTAAGTCTGAGCTGTCAGTGTGAGATGTTCTGCAGCCCCTACACATCACCCTTATATACAGTATGTACTAAGTCTGAGCTGTCAGTCAGTGTGAGATGTTCTGCAGCCCCTACACATCACCCTTATATACAGTATGTACTAAGTCTGAGCTGTCAGTGTGAGATGTTCTGCAGCCCCTACAAATCACCCTTATATACAGTATGTACTAAGTCTGAGCTGTCAGTCAGTGTGAGATGTTCTGCAGCCCCTACACATCACCCTTATATACAGTATGTACTAAGTCTGAGCTGTCAGTGTGCGATGTTCTGCAGTCCCTACACATCACCCTTATATACAGTATGTACTAAGTCTGAGCTGTCAGTCAGTGTGAGATGTTCTGCAGCCCCTACACATCACCCTTATATACAGGATGTACTAAGTCTGAGCTGTCAGTGTGAGATGTTCTGCAGCCCCTACGCATCACCCTTATATACAGTATGTACTAAGTCTGAGCTGTCAGTGTGAGATGTTCTGCAGCCCCTACACATCACCCTTATATACAGTATGTACTAAGTCTGAGCTGTCAGTGTGAGATGTTCTGCAGCCCCTACACATCACCCTTATATACAGTATGTACTAAGTCTGAGCTGTCAGTGTGAGATGTTCTGCAGCCCCTACACATCACCCTTATATACAGTATGTACTAAGTCTGAGCTGTCAGTGTGAGATGTTCTGCGGCCCCTACACATCACCCTTATATACAGTATGTACTAAGTCTGAGCTGTCAGTCAGTGTGAGATGTTCTGCAGCCCCTACACATCACCCTTATATACAGCATGTAATAAGTCTGGGCTGTCAGTGTGAGATGTTCTGCAGCCCCTACACATCACCCTTATTTACAGGATGTACTAAGTCTGAGCTGTCAGTGTGAGATGTTCTGCAGCCCCTACACATCACCCTTATATACAGTATGTACTAAGTCTGAGCTGTCAGTGTGAGATGTTCTGCAGCCCCTATACATCACCCTTATATACAGTATGTACTAAGTCTGAGCTGTCAGTGTGCGATGTTCTGCATCCCCTATACATCACCCTTATATACAGTATGTACTAAGTCTGAGCTGTCAGTGTGAGATGTTCTGCAGCCCCTACACATCACCCTTATATACAGCATGTTCTAAGTCTGAGCTGTCAGTCAGTGTGAGATGTTCTGCAGCCCCTACACATCACCCTTATATACAGTATGTACTAAGTCTGAGCTGTCAGTGTGAGATGTTCTGCAGCCCCTACACATCACCTTATATACAGCATGTACTAAGTCTGAGCTGTCAGTCAGTGTGAGATGTTCTGCAGCCCCTATACATCACCCTTATATACAGTATGTACTAAGTCTGAGCTGTCAGTGTGCGATGTTCTGCAGCCCCTACACATCACCCTTAAATACAGTATGTACTAAGTCTGAGCTGTCAGTGTGAGATGTTCTGCAGCCCCTACACATCACCCTTATATACAGTATGTACTAAGTCTGAGCTGTCAGTGTGAGATGTTCTGCAGCCCCTACACATCACCCTTATATACAGTATGTACTAAGTCTGAGCTGTCAGTGTGAGATGTTCTGCGGCCCCTACACATCACCCTTATATACAGTATGTACTAAGTCTGAGCTGTCAGTCAGTGTGAGATGTTCTGCAGCCCATACACATCACCCTTATATACAGCATGTAATAAGTCTGGGCTGTCAGTGTGAGATGTTCTGCAGCCCCTACACATCACCCTTATATACAGGATGTACTAAGTCTGAGCTGTCAGTGTGAGATGTTCTGCAGCCCCTATACATCACCCTTATATACAGTATGTACTAAGTCTGAGCTGTCAGTGTGAGATGTTCTGCAGCCCCTACACATCACCCTTATATACAGTATGTACTAAGTCTGAGCTGTCAGTGTGAGATGTTCTGCAGCCCCTACACATCACCCTTATATACAGCATGTACTAAGTCTGAGCTGTCAGTGTGAGATGTTCTGCAGCCCCTACACATCACCCTTATATACAGTATGTACTAAGTCTGAGCTGTCAGTGTGAGATGTTCTGCAGCCCCTACACATCACCCTTATATACAGTATGTACTAAGTCTGAGCTGTCAGTCAGTGTGAGATGTTCTGCAGCCCCTACACATCACCCTTATATACAGTATGTACTAAGTCTGAGCTGTCAGTGTGAGATGTTCTGCAGCCCCTACAAATCACCCTTATATACAGTATGTACTAAGTCTGAGCTGTCAGTCAGTGTGAGATGTTCTGCAGCCCCTACACATCACCCTTATATACAGTATGTACTAAGTCTGAGCTGTCAGTGTGCGATGTTCTGCAGTCCCTACACATCACCCTTATATACAGTATGTACTAAGTCTGAGCTGTCAGTCAGTGTGAGATGTTCTGCAGCCCCTACACATCACCCTTATATACAGGATGTACTAAGTCTGAGCTGTCAGTGTGAGATGTTCTGCAGCCCCTACGCATCACCCTTATATACAGTATGTACTAAGTCTGAGCTGTCAGTGTGAGATGTTCTGCAGCCCCTACACATCACCCTTATATACAGTATGTACTAAGTCTGAGCTGTCAGTGTGAGATGTTCTGCAGCCCCTACACATCACCCTTATATACAGTATGTACTAAGTCTGAGCTGTCAGTGTGAGATGTTCTGCAGCCCCTACACATCACCCTTATATACAGTATGTACTAAGTCTGAGCTGTCAGTGTGAGATGTTCTGCGGCCCCTACACATCACCCTTATATACAGTATGTACTAAGTCTGAGCTGTCAGTCAGTGTGAGATGTTCTGCAGCCCCTACACATCACCCTTATATAATAGCATGTAATAAGTCTGGGGTGTCAGTGTGAGATGTTCTGCAGCCCCTACACATCACCCTTATTTACAGGATGTACTAAGTCTGAGCTGTCAGTGTGAGATGTTCTGCAGCCCCTACACATCACCCTTATATACAGTATGTACTAAGTCTGAGCTGTCAGTGTGAGATGTTCTGCAGCCCCTATACATCACCCTTATATACAGTATGTACTAAGTCTGAGCTGTCAGTGTGCGATGTTCTGCATCCCCTATACATCACCCTTATATACAGTATGTACTAAGTCTGAGCTGTCGGTGTGAGATGTTCTGCAGCCCCTACACATCACCCTTATATACAGCATGTTCTAAGTCTGAGCTGTCAGTCAGTGTGAGATGTTCTGCAGCCCCTACACATCACCCTTATATACAGTATGTACTAAGTCTGAGCTGTCAGTGTGAGATGTTCTGCAGCCCCTACACATCACCTTATATACAGCATGTACTAAGTCTGAGCTGTCAGTCAGTGTGAGATGTTCTGCAGCCCCTATACATCACCCTTATATACAGTATGTACTAAGTCTGAGCTGTCAGTGTGCGATGTTCTGCAGCCCCTACACATCACCCTTAAATACAGTATGTACTAAGTCTGAGCTGTCAGTGTGAGATGTTCTGCAGCCCCTACACATCACCCTTATATACAGTATGTACTAAGTCTGAGCTGTCAGTGTGAGATGTTCTGCAGCCCCTACACATCACCCTTATATACAGTATGTACTAAGTCTGAGCTGTCAGTGTGAGATGTTCTGCGGCCCCTACACATCACCCTTATATACAGTATGTACTAAGTCTGAGCTGTCAGTCAGTGTGAGATGTTCTGCAGCCCATACACATCACCCTTATATACAGCATGTAATAAGTCTGGGCTGTCAGTGTGAGATGTTCTGCAGCCCCTACACATCACCCTTATATACAGGATGTACTAAGTCTGAGCTGTCAGTGTGAGATGTTCTGCAGCCCCTATACATCACCCTTATATACAGTATGTACTAAGTCTGAGCTGTCAGTGTGCGATGTTCTGCAGCCCCTACACATCACCCTTATATACAGTATGTACTAAGTCTGAGCTGTCAGTGTGCGATGTTCTGCAGCCCCTACACATCACCCTTATATACAGTATGTACTAAGTCTGAGCTGTCAGTGTGAGATGTTCTGCAGCCCCTACACATCACCCTTATATACAGTATGTACGAAGTCTGAGCTGTCAGTGTGCGATGTTCTGCAGCCCCTACACATCACCCTTATATACAGTATGTACTAAGTCTGAGCTGTCAGTGTGCGATGTTCTGCAGCCCCTACACATCACCCTTATATACAGTATGTACTAAGTCTGAGCTGTCAGTCAGTGTGAGATGTTCTGCAGCCCCTACACATCACCCTTATATACATTATGTACTAAGTCTGAGCTGTCAGTCAGTGTGAGATGTTCTGCAGCCCCTACACATCACCCTTATATACAGTATGTACTAAGTCTGAGCTGTCAGTGTGAGATGTTCTGCAGCCCCTACACATCACCCTTATATACAGTATGTAATAAGTCTGGGCTGTCAGTGTGAGATGTTCTGCAGCCCCTACACATCACCCTTATATACAGTATGTACTAAGTCTGAGCTGTCAGTGTGAGATGTTCTGCAGCCCCTACACATCACCCTTATATACAGCATGTACTAAGTCTGAGCTGTCAGTCAGTGTGAGATGTTCTGCAGCCCCTACACATCACCCTTATATACAGTATGTACTAAGCCTGAGCTGTCAGTCAGTGTGAGATGTTCTGCAGCCCCTACACATCACCCTTATATACAGTATGTAATAAGTCTGGGCTGTCAGTGTGAGATGTTCTGCAGCCCCTACACATCACCCTTATATACAGTATGTACTAAGTCTGAGCTGTCAGTGTGAGATGTTCTGCAGCCCTTACACATCACCCTTATATACAGTATGTACTAAGTCTGAGCTGTCAGTGTGAGATGTTCTGCAGCCCCTACACATCACCCTTATATACAGTATGTACTAAATCTGAGCTGTCAGTGTGAGATGTTCTGCAGCCCCTACACATCACCCTTATATACAGTATGTACTAAGTCTGAGCTGTCAGTGTGAGATGTTCTGCAGCCCCTACACATCACCCTTATATACAGTATGTACTAAGCCTGAGATGTCAGTCAGTGTGAGATGTTCTGCAGCCCCTACACATCACCCTTATATACAGTATGTACTAAGTCTGAGCTGTCAGTGTGAGATGTTCTGCATCCCCTACACATCACCCTTATATACAGTATGTACTAAGTCTGAGCTGTCAGTGTGCGATGTTCTGCAGCCCCTACACATCACCCTTATATACAGTATGTACTAAGTCTGAGCTGTCAGTGTGAGATGTTCTGCAGCCCCTACACATCACCCTTATATACAGTATGTACTAAGCCTGAGATGTCAGTCAGTGTGAGATGTTCTGCAGCCCCTACACATCACCCTTATATACAGTATGTACTAAGTCTGGGCTGTCAGTGTGAGATGTTCTGCAGCCCCTACACATCACCCTTATATACAGTATGTACTAAGTCTGAGCTGTCAGTGTGAAATGTTCTGCAGCCCCTACACATCACCCTTATATACAGTATGTACTAAGTCTGAGCTGTCAGTGTGAGATGTTCTGCAGCCCCTACACATCACCCTTATATACAGCATGTACTAAGTCTGAGCTGTCAGTGTGAGATGTTCTGCAGCCCCTACACATCACCCTTATATACAGTATGTACTAAGCCTGAGATGTCAGTGTGAGATGTTCTGCAGCCCCAACACATCACCCTTATATACAGTATGTACTAAGTCTGAGCTGTCAGTGTGAGATGTTCTGCATCCCCTACACATCACCCTTATATACAGTATGTACTAAGTCTGAGCTGTCAGTGTGAGATGTTCTGCAGCCCCTACACATCACCCTTATATACAGTATGTACTAAGCCTGAGATGTCAGTCAGTGTGAGATGTTCTGCAGCCCCTACACATCACCCTTATATACAGTATGTACTAAGTCTGGGCTGTCAGTGTGAGATGTTCTACAGCCCCTACACATCACCCTTATATACAGTATGTACTAAGTCTGAGCTGTCAGTGTGAGATGTTCTGCAGCCCCTACACATCACCCTTATATACAGTATGTACTAAGTCTGAGCTGTCAGTGTGCGATGTTCTGCAGCCCCTACACATCACCCTTATATACAGTATGTACTAAGCCTGAGATGTCAGTCAGTGTGAGATGTTCTGCAGCCCCTACACATCACCCTTATATACAGTATGTACTAAGTCTGGGCTGTCAGTGTGAGATGTTCTGCAGCCCCTACACCTCACCCTTATATACAGTATGTAATAAGTCTGGGCTGTCAGTGTGAGATGTTCTGCAGCCCCTACACATCACCCTTATATACAGTATGTACTAAGTCTGAGCTGTCAGTGTGAGATGTTCTGCAGCCCTTACACATCACCCTTATATACAGTATGTACTAAGTCTGAGCTGTCAGTGTGAGATGTTCTGCAGCCCCTACACATCACCCTTATATACAGTATGTACTAAATCTGAGCTGTCAGTGTGAGATGTTCTGCAGCCCCTACACATCACCCTTATATACAGTATGTACTAAGTCTGAGCTGTCAGTGTGAGATGTTCTGCAGCCCCTACACATCACCCTTATATACAGTATGTACTAAGCCTGAGATGTCAGTCAGTGTGAGATGTTCTGCAGCCCCTACACATCACCCTTATATACAGTATGTACTAAGTCTGAGCTGTCAGTGTGAGATGTTCTGCATCCCCTACACATCACCCTTATATACAGTATGTACTAAGTCTGAGCTGTCAGTGTGCGATGTTCTGCAGCCCCTACACATCACCCTTATATACAGTATGTACTAAGTCTGAGCTGTCAGTGTGAGATGTTCTGCAGCCCCTACACATCACCCTTATATACAGTATGTACTAAGCCTGAGATGTCAGTCAGTGTGAGATGTTCTGCAGCCCCTACACATCACCCTTATATACAGTATGTACTAAGTCTGGGCTGTCAGTGTGAGATGTTCTGCAGCCCCTACACATCACCCTTATATACAGTATGTACTAAGTCTGAGCTGTCAGTGTGAAATGTTCTGCAGCCCCTACACATCACCCTTATATACAGTATGTACTAAGTCTGAGCTGTCAGTGTGAGATGTTCTGCAGCCCCTACACATCACCCTTATATACAGCATGTACTAAGTCTGAGCTGTCAGTGTGAGATGTTCTGCAGCCCCTACACATCACCCTTATATACAGTATGTACTAAGCCTGAGATGTCAGTGTGAGATGTTCTGCAGCCCCAACACATCACCCTTATATACAGTATGTACTAAGTCTGAGCTGTCAGTGTGAGATGTTCTGCATCCCCTACACATCACCCTTATATACAGTATGTACTAAGTCTGAGCTGTCAGTGTGAGATGTTCTGCAGCCCCTACACATCACCCTTATATACAGTATGTACTAAGCCTGAGATGTCAGTCAGTGTGAGATGTTCTGCAGCCCCTACACATCACCCTTATATACAGTATGTACTAAGTCTGGGCTGTCAGTGTGAGATGTTCTGCAGCCCCTACACATCACCCTTATATACAGTATGTACTAAGTCTGAGCTGTCAGTGTGAGATGTTCTGCAGCCCCTACACATCACCCTTATATACAGTATGTACTAAGTCTGAGCTGTCAGTGTGCGATGTTCTGCAGCCCCTACACATCACCCTTATATACAGTATGTACTAAGCCTGAGATGTCAGTCAGTGTGAGATGTTCTGCAGCCCCTACACATCACCCTTATATACAGTATGTACTAAGTCTGGGCTGTCAGTGTGAGATGTTCTGCAGCCCCTACACCTCACCCTTATATACAGTATGTACTAAGTCTGGGCTGTCAGTGTGAGATGTTCTGCAGCCCCTACACATCACCCTTATATACAGTATGTACTAAGTCTGAGCTGTCAGTGTGAGATGTTCTGCAGCCCCTACACATCACCCTTATATACAGTATGTACTAAGTCTGAGCTGTCAGTGTGAGATGTTCTGCAGCCCCTACACATCACCCTTATATACAGTATGTACTAAGCCTGAGATGTCAGTCAGTGTGAGATGTTCTGCAGCCCCTACACATCACCCTTATATACAGTATGTACTAAGTCTGAGCTGTCAGTGTGAGATGTTCTGCATCCCCTACACATCACCCTTATATACAGTATGTACTAAGTCTGAGCTGTCAGTGTGCGATGTTCTGCAGCCCCTACACATCACCCTTATATACAGTATGTACTAAGTCTGAGCTGTCAGTGTGAGATGTTCTGCAGCCCCTACACATCACCCTTATATACAGTATGTACTAAGCCTGAGATGTCAGTCAGTGTGAGATGTTCTGCAGCCCCTACACATCACCCTTATATACAGTATGTACTAAGTCTGGGCTGTCAGTGTGAGATGTTCTGCAGCCCCTACACATCACCCTTATATACAGTATGTACTAAGTCTGAGCTGTCAGTGTGAAATGTTCTGCAGCCCCTACACATCACCCTTATATACAGCATGTACTAAGTCTGAGCTGTCAGTGTGAGATGTTCTGCAGCCCCTACACATCACCCTTATATACAGTATGTACTAAGCCTGAGATGTCAGTGTGAGATGTTCTGCAGCCCCAACACATCACCCTTATATACAGTATGTACTAAGTCTGAGCTGTCAGTGTGAGATGTTCTGCATCCCCTACACATCACCCTTATATACAGTATGTACTAAGTCTGAGCTGTCAGTGTGCGATGTTCTGCAGCCCCTACACATCACCCTTATATACAGTATGTACTAAGCCTGAGCTGTCAGTCAGTGTGAGATGTTCTGCAGCCCCTACACATCACCCTTATATACAGTATGTAATAAGTCTGGGCTGTCAGTGTGAGATGTTCTGCAGCCCCTACACATCACCCTTATATACAGTATGTACTAAGTCTGAGCTGTCAGTGTGAGATGTTCTGCAGCCCTTACACATCACCCTTATATACAGTATGTACTAAGTCTGAGCTGTCAGTGTGAGATGTTCTGCAGCCCCTACACATCACCCTTATATACAGTATGTACTAAGTCTGAGCTGTCAGTGTGAGATGTTCTGCAGCCCCTACACATCACCCTTATATACAGTATGTACTAAGTCTGAGCTGTCAGTGTGAGATGTTCTGCAGCCCCTACACATCACCCTTATATACAGTATGTACTAAGCCTGAGATGTCAGTCAGTGTGAGATGTTCTGCAGCCCCTACACATCACCCTTATATACAGTATGTACTAAGTCTGAGCTGTCAGTGTGAGATGTTCTGCATCCCCTACACATCACCCTTATATACAGTATGTACTAAGTCTGAGCTGTCAGTGTGCGATGTTCTGCAGCCCCTACACATCACCCTTATATACAGTATGTACTAAGTCTGAGCTGTCAGTGTGAGATGTTCTGCAGCCCCTACACATCACCCTTATATACAGTATGTACTAAGCCTGAGATGTCAGTCAGTGTGAGATGTTCTGCAGCCCCTACACATCACCCTTATATACAGTATGTACTAAGTCTGGGCTGTCAGTGTGAGATGTTCTGCAGCCCCTACACATCACCCTTATATACAGTATGTACTAAGTCTGAGCTGTCAGTGTGAAATGTTCTGCAGCCCCTACACATCACCCTTATATACAGTATGTACTAAGTCTGAGCTGTCAGTGTGAGATGTTCTGCAGCCCCTACACATCACCCTTATATACAGCATGTACTAAGTCTGAGCTGTCAGTGTGAGATGTTCTGCAGCCCCTACACATCACCCTTATATAC
Organism: Taudactylus pleione; assembly: GCA_031769625.1. Lineage (NCBI taxonomy): Eukaryota > Metazoa > Chordata > Amphibia > Anura > Myobatrachidae > Taudactylus > Taudactylus pleione. The sequence goes on from JAUIMM010000925.1 coordinate 1,663,388, forward strand.
AGTATGTACTAAGCCTGAGATGTCAGTGTGAGATGTTCTGCAGCCCCAACACATCACCCTTATATACAGTATGTACTAAGTCTGAGCTGTCAGTGTGAGATGTTCTGCATCCCCTACACATCACCCTTATATACAGTATGTACTAAGTCTGAGCTGTCAGTGTGAGATGTTCTGCAGCCCCTACACATCACCCTTATATACAGTATGTACTAAGCCTGAGATGTCAGTCAGTGTGAGATGTTCTGCAGCCCCTACACATCACCCTTATATACAGTATGTACTAAGTCTGGGCTGTCAGTGTGAGATGTTCTGCAGCCCCTACACATCACCCTTATATACAGTATGTACTAAGTCTGAGCTGTCAGTGTGAGATGTTCTGCAGCCCCTACACATCACCCTTATATACAGTATGTACTAAGTCTGAGCTGTCAGTGTGCGATGTTCTGCAGCCCCTACACATCACCCTTATATACAGTATGTACTAAGCCTGAGATGTCAGTCAGTGTGAGATGTTCTGCAGCCCCTACACATCACCCTTATATACAGTATGTACTAAGTCTGGGCTGTCAGTGTGAGATGTTCTGCAGCCCCTACACCTCACCCTTATATACAGTATGTACTAAGTCTGGGCTGTCAGTGTGAGATGTTCTGCAGCCCCTACACATCACCCTTATATACAGTATGTACTAAGTCTGAGCTGTCAGTGTGAGATGTTCTGCAGCCCCTACACATCACCCTTATATACAGTATGTACTAAGTCTGAGCTGTCAGTGTGAGATGTTCTGCAGCCCCTACACATCACCCTTATATACAGTATGTACTAAGTCTGAGCTGTCAGTGTGAGATGTTCTGCAGCCCCTACACATCACCCTTATATACAGTATGTACTAAGCCTGAGATGTCAGTCAGTGTGAGATGTTCTGCAGCCCCTACACATCACCCTTATATACAGTATGTACTAAGTCTGAGCTGTCAGTGTGAGATGTTCTGCATCCCCTACACATCACCCTTATATACAGTATGTACTAAGTCTGAGCTGTCAGTGTGCGATGTTCTGCAGCCCCTACACATCACCCTTATATACAGTATGTACTAAGTCTGAGCTGTCAGTGTGAGATGTTCTGCAGCCCCTACACATCACCCTTATATACAGTATGTACTAAGCCTGAGATGTCAGTCAGTGTGAGATGTTCTGCAGCCCCTACACATCACCCTTATATACAGTATGTACTAAGTCTGGGCTGTCAGTGTGAGATGTTCTGCAGCCCCTACACATCACCCTTATATACAGTATGTACTAAGTCTGAGCTGTCAGTGTGAAATGTTCTGCAGCCCCTACACATCACCCTTATATACAGCATGTAATAAGTCTGAGATGTCAGTCAGTGTGAGATGTTCTGCAGCCCCTACACATCACCCTTATATACAGTATGTACTAAGTCTGAGATGTCAGTGTGAGATGTTCTGCAGCCCCTACACATCACCCTTATATACAGTATGTACTAAGTCTGAGCTGTCAGTGTGAGATGTTCTGCAGCCCCTACACATCACCCTTATATACAGTATGTACGAAGTCTGAGCTGTCAGTGTGCGATGTTCTGCAGCCCCTACACATCACCCTTATATACAGTATGTACTAAGTCTGAGCTGTCAGTGTGCGATGTTCTGCAGCCCCTACACATCACCCTTATATACAGTATGTACTAAGTCTGAGCTGTCAGTCAGTGTGAGATGTTCTGCAGCCCCTACACATCACCCTTATATACAGTATGTACTAAGTCTGAGCTGTCAGTCAGTGTGAGATGTTCTGCAGCCCCTACACATCACCCTTATATACAGTATGTACTAAGTCTGAGCTGTCAGTGTGAGATGTTCTGCAGCCCCTACACATCACCCTTATATACAGTATGTAATAAGTCTGGGCTGTCAGTGTGAGATGTTCTGCAGCCCCTACACATCACCCTTATATACAGTATGTACTAAGTCTGAGCTGTCAGTGTGAGATGTTCTGCAGCCCCTACACATCACCCTTATATACAGCATGTACTAAGTCTGAGCTGTCAGTCAGTGTGAGATGTTCTGCAGCCCCTACACATCACCCTTATATACAGTATGTACTAAGCCTGAGCTGTCAGTCAGTGTGAGATGTTCTGCAGCCCCTACACATCACCCTTATATACAGTATGTAATAAGTCTGGGCTGTCAGTGTGAGATGTTCTGCAGCCCCTACACATCACCCTTATATACAGTATGTACTAAGTCTGAGCTGTCAGTGTGAGATGTTCTGCAGCCCTTACACATCACCCTTATATACAGTATGTACTAAGTCTGAGCTGTCAGTGTGAGATGTTCTGCAGCCCCTACACATCACCCTTATATACAGTATGTACTAAATCTGAGCTGTCAGTGTGAGATGTTCTGCAGCCCCTACACATCACCCTTATATACAGTATGTACTAAGTCTGAGCTGTCAGTGTGAGATGTTCTGCAGCCCCTACACATCACCCTTATATACAGTATGTACTAAGCCTGAGATGTCAGTCAGTGTGAGATGTTCTGCAGCCCCTACACATCACCCTTATATACAGTATGTACTAAGTCTGAGCTGTCAGTGTGAGATGTTCTGCATCCCCTACACATCACCCTTATATACAGTATGTACTAAGTCTGAGCTGTCAGTGTGCGATGTTCTGCAGCCCCTACACATCACCCTTATATACAGTATGTACTAAGTCTGAGCTGTCAGTGTGAGATGTTCTGCAGCCCCTACACATCACCCTTATATACAGTATGTACTAAGCCTGAGATGTCAGTCAGTGTGAGATGTTCTGCAGCCCCTACACATCACCCTTATATACAGTATGTACTAAGTCTGGGCTGTCAGTGTGAGATGTTCTGCAGCCCCTACACATCACCCTTATATACAGTATGTACTAAGTCTGAGCTGTCAGTGTGAAATGTTCTGCAGCCCCTACACATCACCCTTATATACAGTATGTACTAAGTCTGAGCTGTCAGTGTGAGATGTTCTGCAGCCCCTACACATCACCCTTATATACAGCATGTACTAAGTCTGAGCTGTCAGTGTGAGATGTTCTGCAGCCCCTACACATCACCCTTATATACAGTATGTACTAAGCCTGAGATGTCAGTGTGAGATGTTCTGCAGCCCCTACACCTCACCCTTATATACAGTATGTACTAAGTCTGAGCTGTCAGTGTGAGATGTTCTGCAGCCCTTACACATCACCCTTATATACAGTATGTACTAAGTCTGAGCTGTCAGTGTGAGATGTTCTGCAGCCCCTACACATCACCCTTATATACAGTATGTACTAAATCTGAGCTGTCAGTGTGAGATGTTCTGCAGCCCCTACACATCACCCTTATATACAGTATGTACTAAGTCTGAGCTGTCAGTGTGAGATGTTCTGCAGCCCCTACACATCACCCTTATATACAGTATGTACTAAGCCTGAGATGTCAGTCAGTGTGAGATGTTCTGCAGCCCCTACACATCACCCTTATATACAGTATGTACTAAGTCTGAGCTGTCAGTGTGAGATGTTCTGCATCCCCTACACATCACCCTTATATACAGTATGTACTAAGTCTGAGCTGTCAGTGTGCGATGTTCTGCAGCCCCTACACATCACCCTTATATACAGTATGTACTAAGTCTGAGCTGTCAGTGTGAGATGTTCTGCAGCCCCTACACATCACCCTTATATACAGTATGTACTAAGCCTGAGATGTCAGTCAGTGTGAGATGTTCTGCAGCCCCTACACATCACCCTTATATACAGTATGTACTAAGTCTGGGCTGTCAGTGTGAGATGTTCTGCAGCCCCTACACATCACCCTTATATACAGTATGTACTAAGTCTGAGCTGTCAGTGTGAAATGTTCTGCAGCCCCTACACATCACCCTTATATACAGTATGTACTAAGTCTGAGCTGTCAGTGTGAGATGTTCTGCAGCCCCTACACATCACCCTTATATACAGCATGTACTAAGTCTGAGCTGTCAGTGTGAGATGTTCTGCAGCCCCTACACATCACCCTTATATACAGTATGTACTAAGCCTGAGATGTCAGTGTGAGATGTTCTGCAGCCCCAACACATCACCCTTATATACAGTATGTACTAAGTCTGAGCTGTCAGTGTGAGAAGTTCTGCATCCCCTACACATCACCCTTATATACAGTATGTACTAAGTCTGAGCTGTCAGTGTGAGATGTTCTGCAGCCCCTACACATCACCCTTATATACAGTATGTACTAAGCCTGAGATGTCAGTCAGTGTGAGATGTTCTGCAGCCCCTACACATCACCCTTATATACAGTATGTACTAAGTCTGGGCTGTCAGTGTGAGATGTTCTGCAGCCCCTACACATCACCCTTATATACAGTATGTACTAAGTCTGAGCTGTCAGTGTGAGATGTTCTGCAGCCCCTACACATCACCCTTATATACAGTATGTACTAAGTCTGAGCTGTCAGTGTGCGATGTTCTGCAGCCCCTACACATCACCCTTATATACAGTATGTACTAAGCCTGAGATGTCAGTCAGTGTGAGATGTTCTGCAGCCCCTACACATCACCCTTATATACAGTATGTACTAAGTCTGGGCTGTCAGTGTGAGATGTTCTGCAGCCCCTACACCTCACCCTTATATACAGTATGTACTAAGTCTGGGCTGTCAGTGTGAGATGTTCTGCAGCCCCTACACATCACCCTTATATACAGTATGTACTAAGTCTGAGCTGTCAGTGTGAGATGTTCTGCAGCCCCTACACATCACCCTTATATACAGTATGTACTAAGTCTGAGCTGTCAGTGTGAGATGTTCTGCAGCCCCTACACATCACCCTTATATACAGTATGTACTAAGCCTGAGATGTCAGTCAGTGTGAGATGTTCTGCAGCCCCTACACATCACCCTTATATACAGTATGTACTAAGTCTGAGCTGTCAGTGTGAGATGTTCTGCATCCCCTACACATCACCCTTATATACAGTATGTACTAAGTCTGAGCTGTCAGTGTGCGATGTTCTGCAGCCCCTACACATCACCCTTATATACAGTATGTACTAAGTCTGAGCTGTCAGTGTGAGATGTTCTGCAGCCCCTACACATCACCCTTATATACAGTATGTACTAAGCCTGAGATGTCAGTCAGTGTGAGATGTTCTGCAGCCCCTACACATCACCCTTATATACAGTATGTACTAAGTCTGGGCTGTCAGTGTGAGATGTTCTGCAGCCCCTACACATCACCCTTATATACAGTATGTACTAAGTCTGAGCTGTCAGTGTGAAATGTTCTGCAGCCCCTACACATCACCCTTATATACAGCATGTACTAAGTCTGAGCTGTCAGTGTGAGATGTTCTGCAGCCCCTACACATCACCCTTATATACAGTATGTACTAAGCCTGAGCTGTCAGTCAGTGTGAGATGTTCTGCAGCCCCTACACATCACCCTTATATACAGTATGTAATAAGTCTGGGCTGTCAGTGTGAGATGTTCTGCAGCCCCTACACATCACCCTTATATACAGTATGTACTAAGTCTGAGCTGTCAGTGTGAGATGTTCTGCAGCCCTTACACATCACCCTTATATACAGTATGTACTAAGTCTGAGCTGTCAGTGTGAGATGTTCTGCAGCCCCTACACATCACCCTTATATACAGTATGTACTAAGTCTGAGCTGTCAGTGTGAGATGTTCTGCAGCCCCTACACATCACCCTTATATACAGTATGTACTAAGTCTGAGCTGTCAGTGTGAGATGTTCTGCAGCCCCTACACATCACCCTTATATACAGTATGTACTAAGCCTGAGATGTCAGTCAGTGTGAGATGTTCTGCAGCCCCTACACATCACCCTTATATACAGTATGTACTAAGTCTGAGCTGTCAGTGTGAGATGTTCTGCATCCCCTACACATCACCCTTATATACAGTATGTACTAAGTCTGAGCTGTCAGTGTGCGATGTTCTGCAGCCCCTACACATCACCCTTATATACAGTATGTACTAAGTCTGAGCTGTCAGTGTGAGATGTTCTGCAGCCCCTACACATCACCCTTATATACAGTATGTACTAAGCCTGAGATGTCAGTCAGTGTGAGATGTTCTGCAGCCCCTACACATCACCCTTATATACAGTATGTACTAAGTCTGGGCTGTCAGTGTGAGATGTTCTGCAGCCCCTACACATCACCCTTATATACAGTATGTACTAAGTCTGAGCTGTCAGTGTGAAATGTTCTGCAGCCCCTACACATCACCCTTATATACAGTATGTACTAAGTCTGAGCTGTCAGTGTGAGATGTTCTGCAGCCCCTACACATCACCCTTATATACAGCATGTACTAAGTCTGAGCTGTCAGTGTGAGATGTTCTGCAGCCCCTACACATCACCCTTATATACAGTATGTACTAAGCCTGAGATGTCAGTGTGAGATGTTCTGCAGCCCCAACACATCACCCTTATATACAGTATGTACTAAGTCTGAGCTGTCAGTGTGAGATGTTCTGCATCCCCTACACATCACCCTTATATACAGTATGTACTAAGTCTGAGCTGTCAGTGTGAGATGTTCTGCAGCCCCTACACATCACCCTTATATACAGTATGTACTAAGCCTGAGATGTCAGTCAGTGTGAGATGTTCTGCAGCCCCTACACATCACCCTTATATACAGTATGTACTAAGTCTGGGCTGTCAGTGTGAGATGTTCTGCAGCCCCTACACATCACCCTTATATACAGTATGTACTAAGTCTGAGCTGTCAGTGTGAGATGTTCTGCAGCCCCTACACATCACCCTTATATACAGTATGTACTAAGTCTGAGCTGTCAGTGTGCGATGTTCTGCAGCCCCTACACATCACCCTTATATACAGTATGTACTAAGCCTGAGATGTCAGTCAGTGTGAGATGTTCTGCAGCCCCTACACATCACCCTTATATACAGTATGTACTAAGTCTGGGCTGTCAGTGTGAGATGTTCTGCAGCCCCTACACCTCACCCTTATATACAGTATGTACTAAGTCTGGGCTGTCAGTGTGAGATGTTCTGCAGCCCCTACACATCACCCTTATATACAGTATGTACTAAGTCTGAGCTGTCAGTGTGAGATGTTCTGCAGCCCCTACACATCACCCTTATATACAGTATGTACTAAGTCTGAGCTGTCAGTGTGAGATGTTCTGCAGCCCCTACACATCACCCTTATATACAGTATGTACTAAGCCTGAGATGTCAGTCAGTGTGAGATGTTCTGCAGCCCCTACACATCACCCTTATATACAGCATGTACTAAGTCTGAGCTGTCAGTGTGAGATGTTCTGCATCCCCTACACATCACCCTTATATACAGTATGTACTAAGTCTGAGCTGTCAGTGTGAGATGTTCTGCAGCCCCTACACATCACCCTTATATACAGTATGTACTAAGTCTGAGCTGTCAGTGTGCGATGTTCTGCAGCCCCTACACATCACCCTTATATACAGTATGTACTAAGTCTGAGCTGTCAGTGTGAGATGTTCTGCAGCAGCTGCCGGTGTCAGGGTCTCTCATGCCCCCTCCTCCCTGCAGTGTCTCCCGTCCGCCCTGTGGACCCTCCCCGGGCGGAGTCAGCTCAGTCCGGGCCGGGGTGGGGGGCTGGGGCCGGGGAGAGATGTGCGCTGGTCACTGAGGATCGCTGGTTCCCGGCTCCTGTCCCCGCTGCACCCAGGTCGGTCACTTTGTTATATTAGGAGCCCAGTGGGGGCTGTACTCGGGGGTCTGTAGGGGGGAGGCTACTGTCAGCAGTGTGTGTGGGAAGGGCTGCACTCGGGGATCTGGTGGGTTGAAGCAGGTGAGGGGCTGGACTCGTGATTCTGAAGGGGGACGCAACAATTGGGGGGCTTGCACTGTCTGGTACAGATGAGGGGGGGCTGCACTCGGGTCTGGGGGGGTACAGCAAGTGTATGTGTAAGGGCTTCACTCACAACAGTAGTGGGGGGCTGCACTTAGGGGTCTGGGGGTGCTCAACAAGGGGTGGGGGGGCTGCACTCAGGGGTCTGGGGGTGTACAACAGGTGGTGGGGGCTGCACTCAGGGGTCTGGGGGTGCTCAAAAGGGGCTGTACTCAGTGGTCAGGGGGTGTACAACAGGTGGTGGGGGGCTTGCATTCAGGGGTCTGGGGGCTGTACTCGGGTCTGGGTGTGGGCGCAGCAGGTGGTGGTGGGGGGTTGCAATCAGGGGTCTGGGGGTGCTCAACAGGGGGTGGGGGGCTGCACTCAGGGGTCTGGGGGTATATAATAGGTGGTGGGGGGCTTGACTCGGGTCTGGGGGTGATCAGCAGGGTGGGGGGGCTGCACTCAGGGGTCTGGGGGTATATAATAGGTGGTGGGGGGCTTGACTCAGGGGTCTGGGGGTGATCAACAGGGTAAACAGTTAAATTAAACAGTCAATAGGTCAACTGGGACAAAATGTTGACACACTAAAGGTATACATGTAAGAAGGTCGACATGTAGAAATGGTCGACATTAAAATGGTTGACACAAGGTTTTTTTTTTTTTTTTTTTTAGCCCTAATCTTCACCCTAACCGTCCCTTCTAGTGCCTAACCCTAAAAAAAAGTGTCTACCATTTTTGTGTCGACCATTTTCATGTCGACCATTTGACTCTGTCAACCATTTGTAATTGTCGACCTTCTTACATGTCTACCTTTAGTGTGTCGACATTTTGTCCCTGTCGACCTTTTGTCCCAGTCGACTTATTGACTGTCTAACATCCGGCGTCTATCTAGACATTGTCGACCTTTTTACTGTCTATCTATAGTCCGGACCCCCAGCAGGGTGTGGTGGGGGGCTGCAGTCAGGGGTATAGGGGGCGCAGCAGGTGGATCCCCAGGAACAATCTGCAGTCTGTGGGGGGATTTATTGGTACATGAATAGTACAGATATGACAAACCTGGTCCTCTCAGTGAGCTGGAAGGGCAGGCTGGCACTTATAGTTCCACAGCAATTGGAGGGACACAGTTTTCTTTTGCCTATTACAATTAGAAGACAAGATGCCAAAATGTTGGCAACAACCGACTAAAGTTACAGGAGTAAATGCAAATGACGTTACATTATATATATATATAATGTGAGTATTATGTGACCTCTGCTTTTTTTTTTTTCAAAATGTTTTCCTTTATAGAAGCATGACAAACATACAACATACAACATACAACATACAATGTGATACCGGCTCATTCCCTTGTGGGTATAACACATTACAGAATAATAACCATTGTCCATTATTCAAACATAGTAAAGTATCAGCACAATACACAATGGCATATTCATGGAAAGAATATAAATAACATTTAAATAAAAATGAAATACAGGTCGAGTCTCCCATGTCCAAATATTCCGTAATACAGAATTATTTTGCCATGACTGAGATAATGAAACCTTTGATTTTTGATGGTTTAATTACACAAACTTTGTCTAAGGCACAAATTATTACACATATTGTATAAAATGACCTCCAGGCTGTGTGTATAAGGTGTATATAACACATAAATGCATTCTGTGTGTATATTAGGGTCCTATTCCCAAGATATCTCATTATTATATGCAATTATTCCAAACTACGGAATATTCCGTTATCCAAAATACCCCTGGTCCCAAGCATTTTGGATATGGGAGACTCAACCTGTATTGTGAACCCGGGTCCGCAACCATCAGCTGCCAACCATAAACTAGATAGCGATATGAGTAATCGGGGGTCTTGCTCACAAACACGTGTCTCATACCAAAGTGTATTTCTGAAGCATTTCCATATCTGTTCTTTAAGTTTCTGGGACAATGTGTCTATGTCGCTTTCCCAAGTCTCAAAAATGTCTCTGTGAACCTTTCTTTCTGTAGCGAGGCCTCCAGCCATTCCATTCGGAAAATATGAAAAAGTTTTCCCAAAAATAAGGAGCGTGTAGGAGCCATCGGTTGGAGCCATACTTGTAAAATAAATGTTTTCGCCACAGCAGATATAATTATCAGTAATTTTCGAACCCCCTGTGCCATTCTGGTACCCATAGGCATTATACCGAATATCCCATTCAGGTGTCAGAGGTAAGCAATGTACCAGATGTCTATTAACATGTGCGACCTCTTCTGCTCCCTCTGATGTTCCTGTCTGATGAAATAGTGATATTGGTGAGAATAGTGATATTAGTTATAATAGTGATAACGGTCATATTAGTGATAATAGTGATAGTTATAATAGTGATATATGTGATAATAGTTATAATAGTGATAATGGTCATATTAGTGATAGTTATAATAGTGATATTAGTTATAATGGTCATATTAGTGATAATAGTGATAGCTATAATAGTGATATTAGGTATAATAGTGATAATGGTGATAGTTATAATAGTGATATATGTGATAATAGTGATATTAGGTATAATAGTGATAATGGTCATATTAGTGATATCAGTGATAATAGTGATAGTTATAATAGTGAAATTGATGATAATAGTGATATCAGTGATAATTGTGGCGCTGTCCTTACTCAGGGCCTCATGCAGAGTTGAACGTAAATCCATTTGCGGGGCGTAACTTGCGCACATGCTAAATCATACGAACTTCAGTTGCATTTGCACTTGCGACTGTTGGGGCGTAACTGGGCTGTAACGCGGTGGCGGCGGTAAGTTATCACATGACAGATATGGTGACGTCCTCACTACGTTCCTATAATGCTGACATTATCCCATGATGTCCCCAGGACACTGCAAAGGACCAGCAATAGGATTGGAATACTGACATACTGATAATAGAGACCCAGAGATCTTTGTTGCCCCACGACCCATCTGAGAACGGGTTTATACTGGTTTATACTGGGATTAGCCTCTGACATCGATGGTGCCCTCATTACCCTACACATAGCCCAGTAATATTCCCTCCTTGTGGGGTAAATCTTATGTCTCCCTCCCCAGTCCATGTCACAGGACGGTCTGATATACGCTTAGATCCCTGACTGTGCGGTGGCCGTATAGCGTCAGTCCCCATCTAGGACTAGTCTGTAATCTGTTACTAAGTGGCGCAAATGACGCACTAGCCATCGCTTTCGCCAGGTGCACATTGCTCGCACTAACGTATCACCTGTATCTTATGTTATAGCTGTTACACGTGACAATACATGCACGCAGGTGGTGGGACGTTATTTTGCTATATTCGCCTCCTGGTAACCCGAGTGTGGTATTAAGCCTGCGTTCATTTGTGCCCCCTGATTTCCTGAACATCTGGAATTCCTGCAAACAATTTCTTGCAGGAAGTGCAGGAGCCGGAGAGGCAGATCCAGCAGGAATTCTTGTAGTGTAAAATGAGCTGATAGAAAATGCTGTTATAAAAGTACATTTTCATTTTTTTCCCATTAACGATACTATAAGCAATATAAAGAGTGAGCTGATGCTACAGTGACTTTTGATGTTATCACCATTCTCCAGCCTGGGGGAGGAGAGGAGGGGCATGTTCACAGTTGTCAAAGCCCCTCCTACATTGACTTCTTATTCGCATGAATGGGGAGTTTGAGTAGGAGAGACTTGACAACCTCGGAGTCAGTGGAACCCAATCAGGAGAGAGGTTCCCCTGGCCTGCCCAATCAGGAGAGAGGTTCCTCTGCTCTGCCCTATCAGGAGACAGGTTCCCTTGGCCTGTCCAATCAGGAGAGAGGTACCCCAGGACTGTTAAATTAAAAGAGAGGTTCCCCTGCTCTGCCCTATCAGGAGGTAGGTTCCCCTGCAATGCCCAATCAGGACAGAGGCTCCCTTGGCCTGTCAATAAGGATAACAGTCCCCCTGGCTCATGAGCACTTGTAAATGCTGATAATACATACATATGGGGTGGAACCTAAATCTATATAGGTCTACGTAACTGGGGTGCGGCTCTGTAACAATTCAGTAGGATCGGAGCAGGGCCCAGTAAATAGAACATTATGGATCTGATGCCCATTTGAGCATACGCATGTGTAAGGAGCGTATTTTGTCGTGTTTTCGCCCTGCACATGCTTCGGAACTATACGCAAGAACAGGCGTTGCGCAGTCTTACGCATCTGGTTTAGAGCACATCTACACTTATGTTGGAAGGGCATAACTGGGCTGTAACGGGGCGTTCTCGCATGGACGCATTGACGAAACTGTGGGCTGTGCACAGTATATCCTGCACCTACTAGGGATGGCCATCGGTGGTGATCATTGATGGTATAACTATAAAACCATTTAAAGGGAAACCATCAACGGTTTCAACCATCGATGGTCATCCTTGTTCTACGACATACTGGGCTGCTGGCCAATGAGAACCGAGGGGCGGGGCTTCACAGGTGGATGCCAAGCTCAGTGTCCTGGCATTAGGTTAAAAAAAACATTGGGGGGCTCTCTGCCAGCGATGGCGAAGAACCAGGGCCGGCGCTAGGCTGTGCTGCGCCCAGCGCCGTCCCGTGTTGCCGCCCCTTCCCTCCTCTGCTCCCTCCCCCTGAGCTTACATATGTGCTATAGCGCCGGGAGGGAAAGTGGGCGTTTCCTGCGCCCTCCGGAAACAGTAGCGCTCCGGGCGACAGACCGGCTTGCCTGTGCCTGGAGCGCTACTGCGAAGAACCATTGGTTCTCTGTCATCGATGGCATATCTGACATCGGCTGTTAACCATCGATGTTTTGAAACACCGATGGTCGATGGCCATCCCTGGCACCTACTCAGGATAGGAGTCACAGGGATGTGCAGCCATAAATGTCTCTAATCCTGTAATTTATGAATTTATCACATTAACAAAATGATTTTCTGAATTGTGTTACCTGACAGGAGACTTTTCCTTCATGTACTTGGTGCTGACAGAAGACGTCTCATGTGTTGTATGTACTGTATGTGTATGTACTGTATGTACTGTATGTGTATGTACTGTATGTGTATGTACTGTATGTACTGTATGTGTATGTACTGTATGTGTATGTACGGTATGTACTGTATGTGTATGTACTGTATGTGTATGTACTGTATGTATATGTACTGTATGTGTATGTACTGTATGTACTGTATGTACATGTACTGTATGTGTATGTACTGTATGTGTATGTACTGTATGTACTGTATGTGTATGTACTGTATGTGTATGTACTGTATGTACTGTATGTGTATGTACTGTATGTGTATGTACTGTATGTACTGTATGTGTATGTACTGTATGTACTGTATGTGTATGTACTGTATGTGTATGTACTGTATGTACTGTATGTGTATGTACTGTATGTACTGTATGTGTATGTACTGTATGTACTGTATGTGTATGTACTGTATGTGTATGTACTGTATGTACTGTATGTGTATGTACTGTATGTACTGTATGTACAGAGCTTCTGTATAGGACATTCCTTCAATAAAATGTAACTAAAATGAAGATTAATCCTATAAGAAATGCCAGTGAAACGTGCACACGGAATATTCCTCTCCGCCCGGGTACACGTCAGCTGAACATGCCTTGTGCGGGGTGTTTTATTTTTAGCAGACAGCAGAACCCCTTCCTCCACAGAAAGGGTAACAAGCAGCCATTTAGGATCTCAGTGACACAGAGGAAAGGCTGGTTCTCAGCCGCAGAGCTGTCACTTACCCTCAGCGGTGACAGAGCCCATCCGTATTATAGACTGCAAATCAGAGAACTGGGGGACTAGGGTGGGTTATATGCAGTAAACGCCATTGTCAGTAGTGTGACTGGCGTGATCCGTCGCCCTGACGCGATACCAGTAACTAGGTGCTTTTGGTAATTTGCCGCCTTTGGCCACACCTGCCGGCACTGCTTGGCCTTACCAGCCTTTCCCCCACTGTGCATCGCCTCAGTGCCCTCAGCAGTAGTAGGGTATCACTGCCACCACTAGGCTCCGTCTCCGGCGGAATGGGTATGATATACCGCCGGCCGCGTGGCTGGCGGTTCGATTCCCGTCAGCGGCAGCCCGACAGGAGCAGAGGGCCTGATTCAGAGCCGAACGCTCTGACCAGGGCGCTCGCTCTGAATCAGTGCCCTCCTGCCTGAAAATGGAGCGCCCTCCTGGCCACTCGCATAGCTGTGGGTGACCACCCACAGCATATGTGAGCGGCCAAAAAGATGGTCACGATGGTCAAGACCATATGGACCATCAGGCTTGCGACGAGACCCTGCGGTATCTATCAGAGCCAAAATCACTCCCACTGACATCACTAGTGATGTCAGTGGGGCCGGCTTCAGATGGTAGGCGTTCCCATGGGAACGCCTCCGTCTGGCAGCCACGCCCCCGGCACGCCCACCAAAGGGGGCGTGCTGTCACTCACCATCGACAGCACGCCCCCTTTGGTGTGAGTCCCCGAGCGACGTATTCCTCGTCGCTCGCTGGGTCCCGCGCATGCGCACGACGGAGCTCCCTCCGTCGTGTGCATGCGCATTTGCACAACATTGACCCGCTTGCGAGCGTCCTTTGCTCGCGAGCGGGTCTGAATGACCCCCAGAGTGCGAAGCAGCGGAAGCCCGACAGCGCTGGAAATCCCGATCGTGGATAGGTAAGTATGTACTACTAACCTAACCTAACCCCCCTAACCCTAACCCTCCTTAGGGGTGCCTAACCCTAACTTCCCCCCCAAGTGCCTAACCCTAATCCCCCCTCTAAGTGCCTAAACCTAACCACCCCCTTCCCCGCTGCCTAAACCTAAATCCCCCGGGGGGGTGCCTAACCCTCCCTCCCCCAAGCCTAACCCTAACCCTCCCGGGGGGGTGCCTATCCCTAAGTCCCCTCCGGGAGCCCTAACACTCCCCCCCCACAGCTGTCCGCTCGCGGCGCCCGGCATCACTACGATCGTGATGCCGGGCGCCGGTCTCCTGGCGTCGGGGAAATGCGGGTGTCTACATCTAGACGCCCGGCATTTCACCCATGCCGGGATAAGACAGTCGGGAAGCCGGCTGCCGGTATTTAGGCAGTCGGCTTCCCGATTGCTTCCCGTATCCGGCACCTGAAACTAGTAACACTTCTGGTGTTGTAGTAGTAGAGCTGCTGCAGAACCTCTTTGCTGACACCGCAGGCCGATTCCTTACTTTGGGGAGTGACTCAGAGTGCTGGGCTTCAGGACAGCTGGTAGCTGGATTAGGGGCCCATTTATTAATGATTTGCAATGCGATCTGGGCATGACATTATGATTGTACTGCAAGATGTGATTATAGCGCAGAAATGTATCATCCGGCACAATGCGAAGTGCCAGGACAGCTGCTGGGGCTACTGCGCATTCGCAGACCCGCTGACTGCATTTGCGCGGCCGCCATTGCCGGGGAAGGTTCTGAGGAACCCTCTGCCGGTGAATTATGCAAAGTGTAGCCCATAGGCTGCAACAGGCTAATGCCATCTTCAGAAGTAGTTAAGACTGTCATCATCGCATCCACCATAGAAACGATAGGGGCTGCGGCTGCTGGCGGTAATGGAGGGATTGCAGCTGGTACCGGAGATATGTACTGTGCCCCCCCCTTCATACATGGGGGTGATACTAAATAAAGAGGTGTTTTCGGGAAATAAACGCAATTATTTCATGATAAATGGGCCCCTTAGAGTGCTAGCTCTCCTGCCATTAGATATAGATCACTACATAATGGTGGACAGAATAGGCCTTTGCCTGATGCGCAGAGCTCTGCCGCTGACCTGCCAGACGCCCCCCAATATTGGCGAATTTCCGCCACGCCAAGCTCTGCCACTTCCGTGGTTTGCATATTGGGACATTTCGGAGGTGTTTACCCAAAACCTCTGGAATAATTGTGTTACTGCATTTAGCGCTGTCTGCTCCATAACAGTATAATATATTTCTGTTTGGTTTATTTTCCATCACGACCGTACGGATCGCTGGCCGCACACCCGCTGCAAGGAATAAACAACATTTTTGGCCACGCACGTTATACGTTGTTTTAAGTCAAAACACTTTCTGGAGCTAGGAAAATGTTTTAGTACTTGTGCGTCTGCTAGTCCCCCACGAGCAGCGGGGAACGGAGACTTCTCCGCACTTCACCGCTTTCCACATTTGTCACTTTTTGTTATTCACTTGCTGAACGGCGAATTTCTTACACCAATAACCACATCAGCAAATGTAATTTTTCCACAATTAAGTCGACTCCCAGAATATTCCAACGACTCCCTATACATCGTTATATCATTTCTAATTCCACCCTATAACGAGAGGCACATTTTATATGTTCTGACACTTTTTTTTTTTTAAGTTTTTTTCCATTCTTAATGCAGATGCGTACTCATACACCTATCCTCAAATTGCGCCAAGTAGTCCCGTTTGGCGCAACACGGACTTTGCGACTAATCCTCCAGCCACACAGTTTTGTCCAAAATATTTGTCCTATTCACGTCACTAGTTCAGCAAAAGTACAATGCGCAGGCTCCCTGGACAAAGGTAAAAGACGGGGGACCCATACAAGTGGGCTGTGTCTTGCATCGCGCTACTTTATACCAAATCCTCTAAAACAAAAATACTAGGACACTAGGGCCCGTATTCAATTAGCTGTGAAAAGTCCTTTGCTGGACTTTTCGCCGTCATTGGAGGTTTCAGGTGCGAAAAAGTACTGCGCTTGTCCCCGCTTATCCCTGTATTCAATTCCAAATCGGCGAAAACGGGACCCGGCGAAACTGAAATCGGACAAAAAATTCTGTCAGTTTTGGGGCAATCAGCCTGTCACACCCCAAAAGATGCTCTGACATGGGGGATCACGATGGGTACCCCTGAATAGCCCTGCTGAAGGTATATGGCCACTTTAAATGGTCTCAATCGGCGCTATTTTGCATCTTTTAAAAAGTGGTGAAGAATAACATTTTGGAGGTTTTTCTTGAGAAAATAACTAGTCCCAGCAAATTTGGGGTACATGAAAATGGGTAGTAATATATTTTGAAGTTGATAATGTGAAGTTTTAAAAAACGTGAAAAATCCACCTGCAATAAAAAAAACACCTGGGGCGTACTTGGAGACCCCCCTGGAGTCTATTTCAATAGTTTTCAACTTTGTATCCCAACTTTGTTTTTTTTCGCCCCCAAAACGGGGTGTCCAGAAGTCTTTTTTAAGAATTTTTTGACGCAGTTATCCTTAGGGGGGCTGTCCCATGGGCGCTACGTGGTTTTTTTTCACTTGTTCCCCCAAACCCCAATTTTGCACTTTTTTTCAACACCTATTCATAGGTGGTTTCTATGCATTGACTTTCCGCACGTGCGAAAAGTGTCTGGAATTGAATACGGGGATAAGTGAAAACCGGTGAAAATGACGTCATCGGCGATACTTTTTCGCAAAACCAGACTTTTCACTCCTAATTGAATACGGCCCTATAAGTGACTTTGGATACAGCTACGAGGCGAATAAGATGCTAAATTCAGAAAAAAGTAAAAAGTCGCACTATATGGCACAAAAAGCTTAGGTGCGTGAGCACGCGCGTATCTATCGCCGACCGTCACCAAAGCTCTCACCAATGTGTTATTTTTATACCCTCTCTCCTTATTCCGTCTCCGAAACAATGAGGTTCACTAAATAGGGAGGGATTGTGCTGTATTTGGTGGGTACCGGCAATTCTAAAAATCCGCAAACCCATTAACCAAGCACCTGGTACCAGTGACAGGAAGCTATAATTATAGGTTCAGTCATACAGGGGGAAAAATGAGAATTTGGGACTTCTCCAAATCATTTTCTGAACAATATTCTGCAAAAAAGAAAAAGCAAAACAATTTAAACCATTTTAATGTTAGTATTTATGTTGTTATTATTTTGATAGTACAATTTTGGACACTTTAGCCCCAGAGTCATGTTTGATAACTGAAGCACAAGTCAGGGGTCTGGCTGAGCGTAATTAATCCCTATCGTTCAGTGGTTCCCAAACTTTCCTGAATCATGGCGCCCACCACTACCAGCATTTTATTACACGGAACCCAGAGGCCAAATGTTTCTTATTGAGTAAGTCAGTAAAGATTATTATATTAAGTACATGTTGCTCCTCTGTCAGTTAAGTGCTGGTCAGGGCTGCACTTCTGTGTGTGCACATATCTATGACTGGGAGCCACCAGCACTGGTTTTGCCTGTCACATAGACCATAAATAATTTGATTTGGTCTTGGACCTCCAAACCGTGGCACCCCTACGCCCAGTATGGGACCCGCTGCCCTAGGTCATACTTGCCGACAATCAGCTCCAGCCTTCCGGGAGGGAGCTGATTGTCGGCTAACAGCGGGGGGGCGCAGGCGGTCATTGGGGGCGGAGCCGGGGGCGGGCCAGCCAGTTGGTGGTGCATTGGGGGTGGAGCCGGGGGCAGTGCCGCACGATCGCGTAATCGTGGCTCCGCCCCTCTTCACAATGCCGTTATTTTTGGCAGTGGGAAGCAGGGGGCGGGGCCGCGATGACGCGATTCAGCGCGAATTGCGTCACCGGCTCCCCCGCTGCGGGGGTTTCTAATCTTTTCAGGGGGGAGGACAGGAGGGTCGGAGGCTTCTGGGAGGCTTGCCTGCCTTTCCGGGGGGCCGGGAGCGGCTCCCGAAAATCGGGAGGCTCCCGGCAAAATCAGGAGGGTAGGCAAGCCTGCCCTAGGTGCTTTGCAAGCAAGGCCCCTCTAAGACTGTGGGCCTGATTCAGCAAGGAACGCAATTGCTTATATGCACGCAATCGGTCGATTAATTCACACTGCGCATGCGTATACATCGCAGTGCACGTGCGCGAGCAAAACGCAGCAATTGCAGTAACTACGCAGAACCATGGCAGAGTGATTGACAGGAAGTGCCGTTTGTGGGTAGTGACGGGGGTGGCAGGCGTGTCAGAGCGTTTCAACGCCGTTACATGGGCGTGCATAAATTAGCCACTGCGATACTAGACACCGCCTGAGGCCTCATAGCGTGCGCTGAAGTAAGCAATTCCTGAGTAAGGTCTGGGCTTCATTAACTGTGCGTATGGGTCCGATGTTACCGATTGTATCTCTGTATTGACCAAGTATACGGATGTGAGTAAGGGGAAGTGGGCGTCCTTATGTCAGGCTGCGATCGCAATGTGAATACACACATTTACATATCACCGCTGATATTAGCAAGTGCGCTGCGTGTGTATAAGCAGAATAGCGATCCTTAGTGAATCAGGCGCTGTTTGTGGTGTTGCTCTGTTCTCTGATTTGTTTAGTAAATGATTGATATTTTTATCCGGTTAGGTGAAGGGGCGATGAGCTAATGTCTCCATAGGATACGGCAGGGAGGGGTAACCTTTAAACCTAATGTTCTATTTAACTTATTAAACTTTTTTTTTAAACTACTTTAATTTTTTTTTTTACATGACAAATTTTGTTTGTATTTTAGAAGCTCGCACGACCCTTTGCGTGACACGGTAAGCGGCGCGAAATACGCCAGGAATGGAACGTAGCTCAGAGAAAGCCTCCAGGGTGGTGAAGCTGGACCTAGCGGAGACCAGTGGGCGAGGAGTAACTGGTAAAACCACGGTGGATTAATATGAGACGTTACAGAAAGATGGAGGACAGGAGAGGCTTCTGTGTCGCTGTATAATTCTGTCCCCTTCAGACCTATATATTACATAGATGTCAGTGGTCTGAGGGCCGGATTCAGCTTGGATCGCACGGCTGCTTTCGCGCGCAGCCGGTCGATGTTTGTGCTCTGCGCATGTGTATGCATCGCAGTGTGCGTGTGCGAACTGGCCGCTGCGATCGGGAAGCGATCGCTGAGAGCACGCAGTCCAGATGCATAGTGATTGACATGAAGTGACCGTTTGGGGGGTGGAGAGGGGGTGTGGTCGGCAGAACGCAGGCGTGCCTGTGCGTTTGAACGCCGTTACAGGGGCGTGCATAACTAAGCCCCTGCGATTGTATACGCTGGCAGAGGTCTAGATGGCGACAGGAAGTTTAGCAGTTTCTGCGGTAGGGTCTGGTCATCCCCATCTGTGCGACTGGTTCCGATGTTACCGATGTTTTAGCTGACTTGCGGATGGAAAGTGGGCGGCTTTATACAGTGATGCGCGTCTTGGTATAGTGCTGCTGTTGCCGTGGGTTTGCATTCATTATCATATTTTCGCAGCTAGCGGGTCTGTGCGAACGCAGCCGTGCGATCCATGCTGAATCAGGCCCTGAGTACAATGTCTGCGTGCAGCCTGAAAGGGATTCAGGGACCCCCTGACAGTCACAGACATTCCAGAAGACAGATACCACTATATATCTGCCTATACTGAGGGAGGTACCGAGAGAATACTGAGGTACTGAGGGAGGTACCGAGGGAGTACTGAGGTACTGAGGGAGATACCGAGGGAGTACTGAGATACTGAGGGAGGTACCGAGGGAGTACTGAGGTACTGAGGGAGGTACCGAGGGGAGGGAGTACTGAGGTACTGAGGGAGGTACCGATAGTGTCGAATATGGACCTCTCTGGTGGGTGTTTGACTACAATCTGTCTTACGTCCATATTTGCTGATCCCTTGCCAGTCCCAGTGAATGTGATGTGAAAATCAGAAATGCTAATGGCCATAGCTGGACCTACAATGAGGTAAGCCAGGCTTCCGTCTAGGGCTCAGTGGGCACTAACGTGCCTGGAATACTGGAACCCATTTTTATATATATTTTTTTTGTTTTTGTAAGGCAAACTGAGAGGGGACAGGCGCCAAACCAGTCCTTACCACGCCTCCAGCGTGAAGTGACCACATCCCTTTTCTGTGGCCCGCTGCTGCACCCGATGACCAGCTGGAACACGTGTCTGTTTTTACAGCCTCAAAGAAAATATTTGCTACAGTGATTACCGAATGTTAGATGTCAGGTGAAAGTATAAAGCGACGCTCACATTAAGGGGCATTTTTACCACAATCCTCATCTCAGATGCAGATGGGATGTGATAATATCGCCCATATTCACAATGTAATATTTGAATACATCGCAAGGGTGTATCAGATATCGCGTGCAGGGACAGAGCTTGCGAGAAATTTCTGTTCCTGCGAATCTTCTCCCCAGGGGCAGAACTATGGGAGACAATGGAGACATCTGCCGCCGGGCGCCAGCTCTGAAGGGGCACCTGCTCCATTGTCCACAACATATTCACCCCACTTAGGGCTGTAACTATGCACCCAGAGTGTACCGTCACGGCTGCCCAATACATGGCACCCCTTCCCGGCACCTGAGAAGCCACAATACACTAATGGAGAGCTCCGTGTCATACCATCAGCTGCTGCCTTCGTCTATCTATAACCTGCCTGCAGGCGGATTGCTACATTACAGTGTCAGCGGCTGTGACGGGGGGGGGGGCATAAAATTCTAACTTGCCTCCGGGTGTCTAGGATGAACTGACGCCACTGTTTCTCCCCGCACTTCTTTGGGTAGTTTTGGCAAAAATGAGTGTGACCAAGCATGCACCGTCTGCTACCCCCACGTGCCCTGGTGCTGGTGTTAATATTTTTTTTAAATGATTCTATTTTTTTTTTCCTTTGTAATCAGCCTGTGGTCTATCGGACACACAGGCTGATTACAGGAGCCTGCTCTGGGCTCTGCTAGGGGGAAGGCTGAGCTGGAGTAGGTGAGATGCGGGGGTTGGGGGTTGGGGTGGGGGGTACACCTCCAGATGGCGTTATATCGCAGGGCTCCCTCCTGGTATTTTTTCACAATTTTTTTAGTAAATCTGGATCAGACCGCAATTCCCATTACATGTATGGGAAATGTGATCTACTTACTAAAGATTGCGGATTTAAGGGCTTGGAGAATTTTTTTTTTTTTTTAAATAATATTGAGAAATATGCCCCTGTAAACCTGGCCGGGCATCACACATAATGTGAGTGCTCATTTAAATTTGCATCTGAAACCAGACAAGAATCGGTGGCTTGTAACAGCGCCCCATGGTAAATTTAGCCCTCTTTGTTTTAAACAAAGAAATCATAAAAAAAACATAAAAACCTTTGACCATGCTATATAGTGCATAACATTCTCCCAGCCAGTTATCCTGGGTCTGAGGGTGGGTGTGAGACCCCCACTCTATGCCTCTAGCTTCCTCTACATGTTATTTTCACTTCTAGAACTACATAATGAATGTATGGGGAAAGATAAGAATAAAATGTATGCACCGATAGCCAGTGACCCTTGTGTGCTGGGTGACGGTGACCTTGGGCCGGCTTCATCCACGTCTCTCACTGTAACGATTACTGGGTTACCCTGCGGCCTGTCATTAGCTCAGTCCTGCGTTAGCCATGGCCCCAATTAATTCATAAGTTGTTCTTGTTTATGCTGTCATCTGTGTGTTACTATTCACAACAAGATCAGCAACTAGCACTGCTCTCTTATTGTACATTACATACGTTATATACAGTGTGGTCCCTGCTATACATTATAATCACACAGGATGTACAGCTAGCACTGCTCTCCCCTTACTGTAAGTTATATACTGTACATTATATACAGTGTGCTCCCTGCTATACATTATAATCACACACAGGATGTACAGCCAGCACTGCTCTCCCCTTACTGTAAGTTATATACGTTATATTCTGTACATTATATACAGTGTGCTCCCTGCTATACATTATAATCACACACAGGATGTGGAGCTAGCACTGCTCTCCCCTTACTGTAAGTTATATACGTTATATTCTGTACATTATATACAGTGTGCTCCCTGCTATACATTATAATCACACACAGGATGTGGAGCTAGCACTGCTCTCCCCTTACTGTTCGTTATATATAGTATATTCTGTACATTATTTACAGTGTGCTCCCTGCTATACATTATAATCACACAGGATGTACAGCTAGCACTGCTCTCCCCTTACTGTAAGTTATATACAGTGTGCTCCCTGCTATACATTATAATCACACACAGGATGTACAGCTAGCACTGCTCTCCCCTTACTGTAAGTTATATACGTTATATTCTGTACATTATTTACAGTGTGCTCCCTGCTATACATTATAATCACACAGGATGTACAGCTAGCACTGCTCTCCCCTTACTGTAAGTTATATACAGTGTGCTCCCTGCTATACATTATAATCACACAGGATGTACAGCTAGCACTGCTCTCCCCTTACTGTAAGTTATATACGTTATATTCTGTACATTATATACAGTGTGGTCCCTGCTATACATTATAATCACACACAGGATGTACAGCTAGCACTGCTCTCCCCTTACTGTAAGTTATATACTGTACATTATATACAGTGTGGTCCCTGCTATACATTATAATCACACAGGATGTACAGCTAGCACTGCTCTCCCCTTACTGTAAGTTATATACGTTATATTCTGTACATTATATACAGTGTGCTCCCTGCTATACATTATAATCACACACAGGATGTACAGCTAGCACTGCTCTCCCCTTACTGTAAGTTATATACGTTATATTCTGTACATTATATACAGTGTGCTCCCTGCTATACATTATAATCACACACAGGATGTACAGCTAGCACTACTCTCTTATTGTAAGTTATATACGTTATATACAGTGTGCTCCCTGCTATACATTATAATCACACACAGGATGTACAGATAGCACTGCTCTCCCCTTACTGTAAGTTATATACTGTACATTATATACAGTGTGCTCCCTGCTATACATTATAATCACACACAGGATGTACAGCTAGCACTGCTCTCCCCTTACTGTAAGTTATATACTGTACATTATATACAGTGTGCTCCCTGCTATACATTATAATCACACACAGGATGTACAGCTAGCACTGCTCTCCCCTTACTGTAAGTTATATACGTTATATACAGTATGCTCCATGCTATACATTATAATCACACACAGGATGTACAGCTAGCACTGCTCTCCCCTTACTGTAAGTTATATACGTTATATTCTGTACATTATATACAGTGTGCTCCCTGCTATACATTATAATCACACACAGGATGTACAGCTAGCACTGCTCTCCCCTTACTGTAAGTTATATTCTGTACATTATATACAGTGTGCTCCCTGCTATACATTATAATCACACACAGGATGTACAGCTGGCACTGCTCTCCCCTTACTGTAAGTTATATACTGTACATTATATACAGTGTGCTCCCTGCTATACATTATAATCACACACAGGATGTACAGCTAGCACTGCTCTCCCCTTACTGTAAGTTATATACTGTACATTATATACAGTGTGGTCCCTGCTATACATTATAATCACACACAGGATGTACAGCTGGCACTGCTCTCCCCTTACTGTAAGTTATATACTGTACATTATATACAGTGTGCTCCCTGCTATACATTATAATCACACAGGATGTACAGCTAGCACTGCTCTCCCCTTACTGTAAGTTATATACTGTACATTATATACAGTGTGCTCCCTGCTATACATTATAATCACACACAGGATGTACAGCTGGCACTGCTCTCCCCTTACTGTAAGTTATATTCTGTACATTATATACAGTGTGGTCCCTGCTATACATTATAATCACACACAGGATGTACAGCTGGCACTGCTCTCCCCTTACTGTAAGTTATATACTGTACATTATATACAGTGTGCTCCCTGCTATACATTATAATCACACACAGGATGTACAGCTAGCACTGCTCTCCCCTTACTGTAAGTTATATTCTGTACATTATATACAGTGTGCTCCCTGCTATACATTATAATCACACAGGATGTACAGCTAGCACTGCTCTCCCCTTACTGTAAGTTATATACTGTACATTATATACAGTGTGCTCCCTGCTATACATTATAATCACACAGGATGTACAGCTAGCACTGCTCTCCCCTTACTGTAAGTTATATACTGTACATTATATACAGTGTGCTCCCTGCTATACATTATAATCACACACAGGATGTGGAGCTAGCACTGCTCTCCCCTTACTGTAAGTTATATACTGTACATTATATACAGTATGCTCCCTGCTATACATTATAATCACACACAGGATGTACAGCTAGCACTGCTCTCCCCTTACTGTAAGTTATATACTGTACATGATATACAGTGTGCTCCCTGCTATACATTATAATCACACACAGGATGTACAGCTAGCACTGCTCTCCCCTTACTGTAAGTTATATACTGTACATTATATACAGTGTGCTCCCTGCTATACATTATAATCACACACAAGATGTACAGCTAGCACTGCTCTCCCCTTACTGTAAGTTATATACTGTACATTATATACAGTGTGCTCCCTGCTATACATTATAATCACACACAGGATGTACAGCTGGCACTGCTCTCCCCTTACTGTAAGTTATATACTGTACATTATATACAGTGTGCTCCCTGCTATACATTATAATCACACACAGGATGTACAGCCAGCACTGCTCTCCCCTTACTGTAAGTTATATACGTTATATTCTGTACATTATATACAGTGTGCTCCCTGCTATACATTATAATCACACACAGGATGTACAGCTAGCACTGCTCTCCCCTTACTGTAAGTTATATACGTTATATTCTGTACATTATATACAGTGTGCTCCCTGCTATACATTATAATCACACACAGGATGTACAGCTAGCACTGCTCTCCCCTTACTGTAAGTTATATACTGTACATTATATACAGTGTGCTCCCTGCTATACATTATAATCACACACAGGATGTACAGCTAGCACTGCTCTCCCCTTACTGTAAGTTATATACGTTATATTCTGTACATTATATACAGTGTGCTCCCTGCTATACATTATAATCACACACAGGATGTACAGCTAGCACTGCTCTCCCCTTACTGTAAGTTATATACGTTATATTCTGTACATTATATACAGTGTGCTCCCTGCTATACATTATAATCACACACAGGATGTGGAGCTAGCACTGCTCTCCCCTTACTGTAAGTTATATACGTTATATTCTGTACATTATATACAGTGTGCTCCCTGCTATACATTATAATCACACACAGGATGTGGAGCTAGCACTGCTCTCCCCTTACTGTTCGTTATATATAGTATATTCTGTACATTATTTACAGTGTGCTCCCTGCTATACATTATAATCACACACAGGATGTGGAGCTAGCACTGCTCTCCCCTTACTGTTCGTTATATATAGTATATTCTGTACATTATATACAGTGTGCTCCCTGCTATACATTATAATCACACACAGGATGTGGAGCTAGCACTGCTCTCCCCTTACTGTTCGTTATATATAGTATATTCTGTACATTATTTACAGTGTGCTCCCTGCCATACATTATAATCAGAAACAAGAAATTAGGGGTCTAGTTACTAAGCAATTTTAGGAGACAGAGTGAAAAGTGATAAGGTACCAGCCAATCAGCTCCTAACTGTCATTTTTCAAACACAGCCTGTGAGATGACAGTTGGGAGCTGATTGGCTGGTACCTTATCACTTTTCACTCTGTCTCCTAACACTGCTTAGTAACTAGACCCCTAAGTGATTTGACAGTTCCGTCAAACCTGTGACATCACTTCTCACCAAATATAAGTTATATTGTACAGGGGTGCATAAGGGGAGGGGCCCTAGATTGCACACACTAAGCACAAAGTGAGGTGCTACCTGCTGAGACTAGTAGTGCTACAAGCAGAAAAAGAGAAAAAATGCAGGTGCAGACTCTAACCAAGCTAAACCTAATAATAATATATTGCATCTAAGAGGTTCTTAGCATAATAATGGCCATAATTATGGGCCTGCCCACGGCGTCCAGGTGACCTCTATCAGACAGGTCCCTAACACTCCTATGGAACAAATACAGGGCACGGGACCCCCCAGGCCAACCCAGCAGAACCGCCCCATGGCACCACACTAGTGTGAGATTTAACATGAGGGTTAAAGAATAATAAAGAAGAAAGCCTGTGTGTTAGGTCCTACATAAGTAAGAGATTATAATAAAAAGTGTATAAAGTGCTACATATACAAAAAAACAAACTAAAGAAGTGATAAAGTGTGTATTATGGTGCCATGAAACAGCCCAGCCACACCAGCCCAGAGTGCCCCCCACCCCAATACCAGTCCCAAAACTGACACACAGCATATACAGTCAGGTGCATAAATATTGGGACATTGACAGAATTTTCATATTTTGGCCTCTAGTCACCACCACAATGGCTTTGAAATGAAACAAACAAGATGTGATTTAACTGCAGACTTTCAGATTTAATTTGAGGGTAATTACATCCAAATCAGGTGAACGGTGTAGGAATTACAACGCTTTCTATATGTGCCTCCCACTTTTTAAGGGGCCGAAAGTAATGGGACAAACTAAACAATCCTAAATCTAACTTTCACGTTTTAATACTTTGTTGCAAATCCTTTGCAGGCAATCACAGCCTGAAGTCTGGAACGCATAGACATCACCAGACGCTGGGTTTCATCCCTGGTGATGCTCTGCCAGGCCTCTACTGCAAATGTCTTCAGTTCCTGCTTGTTCTTGGGGCATTTTCCCTTCAGTTTTGTCTTCATCAAGTGAAATGCATGCTCAATCAGATTCAGGTCAGGGGATTGACTTGGTCATTGCATAACATTCCACTTTTTAGCCTTATAAAACTCTTTGGTTGCTTTGCAGGATGCTTTGGGTCATTGTCCATCTGCACTGTGAAGCAATGTCCAATGAGTTCTGAAGCATTTGACTGAATATGAACATATAATAATATTGCCCGAAACACTTCAGAATTCATTCTGCTGCTTTTGTCAGCAGTCACATCATCAATAAATATAAGGGAACCAGTTCCATTGGCAGCCATACATGCCCACGCCATGACACTACCACCACCATGCTTCACTGATGAGGTGGTATGTTTTGGATCATGAGCAGTTCCTTTCCTTCTCCATACTCTTCTCATCACTCTGGTACAAGTTGATCTTTGCCTCATCTGTCCATAGGATGTTGTTCCAGAACTGTAATGGCTTTTTTAGATGTTGTTTGGCAAACTCTAATCTGGTCTTCCTGTTTTTGTGGCTCACCAATGGTTTACATCTTGTGGTGAACCCTCTATATTCACTCTTGTGAAGTCTTCTCTTGATTGTTGACTTTGACACATATACACCTACCTCCTGGAGAGTATTCTTGATTTGGCCAACTGTTGTGAAGGGGTTCTTCTTCACCAAGGAAATAATTCTTCTGTCATCCACCACAATTGTTTTCCGTTGTCTTCCGGGTCTTTTGGTGTTGCTGAGCTCTCCGGTGCGTTCTTTCTTTTTAAGAATGTTCCATACAGTTGATTTGGCCACACCTAATGTTTTTGCTATCTCTCTGATGGGTTTGTTTTGATGTTTCAGCCTAATGATGGCTTCACTGATGGTGACAGCTCTTTGATCTCATATTGAGAGTTGACAGCAACTGATTCCAAATGCAAATGTCACACCTAGAATCAACTCCAGACCTTTTACCTGCTTAATTGATAATGAAATAACGAGGGAATAGCCCACACCTGTCCATGCAATAGCTTTTGAGTTGATAGTCCCATTACTTTTGGCCTCTTAAAAAGTGGGAGGCACATATAGAAACCGTTGTAATTCCTACACCGTTCACCTGATTTGGATGTTATTACCCTCAAATTAAATCTGAGAGTCTGCAGGTAAATCACATCTTGTTTGTTTCATTTCAAAACCATTGTGGTGGTGACTAGAGGCCAAAATATGAGAATTCTGCCAATGTCCCAATATTTATGCACCTGATTGTATATAATAGTAGCAGAGGCGTTTCTAGAGAGGAGGCAGCGCAATGAGCTGTGCGCGGCCAGCGCCGGAGTTATAGACTCTGGGCACTAGAGTGCGCCCAGAGTCTATAGAGTATGCACAGTTCACCGGGAAAATGGCAGCGGTGGCCATTTTCCAGTTGTTTTTAGAGCGCAGGACCCCTGCTTTGACGTGGTACTCCGGAGAGGTAAGTATGCTATGGGTGCGGGGTGTGCGGTGCGGGGCCCCCCTGGACCCAATGGCCTGCACCCATTATAGATACGCCCCTGTATAGTAGGTCTTACCCTCACTGTGCCTTATTACATGTGCAGTCTTGGAGTACAAGGACTCCTAGCATAGGGGTACCTGCATTAATATTTATGTCAGTTGTCTTCCCTATGGATATTGCAAGTTACAGGTTCTGTGTACCATTCTGCCACGTATGTGGTTCTATGTGAACGCTTCTTCTGTCACCTGAGAGGTTAAGCCCCCTCCCCTGCATTTCCAGTAGTCATTGTCTGGGATGTGTGATAGTTTGGAAGGGGAAGTGTGTATGTGGAGGGCAGCACACTGGGGGAAGTGTGTATGTGGGGGGCACCACACTGGGGGAAGTGTGTATGTGGGGGGCACCACACTGGGGGAAGTGTGTATGTGGGGGGTACCACACTGGGGGAAGTGTGTATGTGGGGGGCACCACACTGGGGGAAGTGTGTATGTGGGGGGCACCACACTGGGGGAAGTGTGTATGTGGGGGGGTACCACACTGGGGGAAGTGTGTATGTGGGGGGTACCACACTGGGGGAAGTGTGTATGTGGAGGGCACCACACTGGGTTAAGTGTGTATGTGGGGGGCACCACACTGGGTTAAGTGTGTATGTGGGGGCACCACACTGGGGGAAGTGTGTATGTGGGGGCACCACACTGGGGGAAGTGTGTATGTGGGGGCACCACACTGGGGGAAGTGTGTATGTGGAGGGCACCACACTGGGGGAAGTGTGTATGTTTTGGGGCACCACACTGGGGGAAGTGTATATGTGGGGGCACCACACTGGGGGAAGTGTATATGTGGGGGCACCACACTGGGGGAAGTGTGTATGTGCGGGGCACCACACTGGGGGAAGTGTATATGTGGGGGTCAGCACACTGGGGGGAAGTGTGTATGTTTTGGGGGCACCACACTGGGAGAAGTGTATATGTGGGGCGGCACCACACTGGGGGATATGTGTATGTAGGGGCACAACACTGGGTGAAGTGTGTATGTGGGGGCACAACACTGGGTGAAGTGTGTATGTGGGGGCACAACACTGGGTCAAGTGTGTATGTGGGGGGTCCACACTGGGAGAAGTGTGTATGTGGGGGGCACCACACTGAGGGAAGTGTGTATGTGGGGGGTAGCACACTGGGGGAACTGTGTATGTGGGAGGATCCACACTGGGGGAAGTGTGTATGTGGGGGGTAGCACACTGGGGGAAGTGTGTATGTGGGGGGTAGCACACTGGGGGAAGTGTGTATGTGGGGGGTAGCACACTGGGGGAAGTGTGTATGTGGGGGGCACCACACTGGGTCACTCGGACTCTATTGCTGTCGTTTTCGCAGTCGGTTCGCCAGTAAAGAGAACGTGTTTCCTGCTCTAGAAGCTTTAGGGAAAACACTTTGTATGAAAGGTGACTTCAGGTGTCCTGAATGGGACATTATAGGACCTCGTGCACCGAGCAGGTGATATCTGTGGGCAGGGCCGCAACTAGGGGGGGGCTGGAGGTGCACGTGCACCGGGTGAGCCGCTGTACCTGGTGCCAGTGACCTCCAGCCCGGCGCTGCAGAGAGGCTCCAAGCCGGACGTCCGCTGGTAATATTTATTACCAGCGGGCGCCCGGCTCCTTCTCTGCAGCGACGCGGTGTAGCCGGAGGCTGGAGTTCTCTCCCGAACTCCAGCTTCCGGCTCTCCCCACGGGCACTATGGGGGAGACGTCATGACATCTCCCCCATAGTTCCAAGGAGCAGCCGGCGGACCGGACGCGACGCTGGATGCAGGAGCGGGGTTCAAGGTAAGTATTTTTTTTTTTAATAAGCTGCACTACAGGGGCATTATTATGGGGGCAGGGGCATTACCACAGGGGCATTACTATGGGGGCATAGGCAATAAGGGGCATTACTAATGGGGCATGAGCACTACAGGGGCATTACTATTGGGGCATGGGCACTACAGGGGCATTACCACAGGGGCATTACTGTGGGGGCATGAGCACTACAGGGGCATTACTGTAAGGGCACTACAGGGATATTACTATGGGGCATGGGCAATACAGGGGCATTACTATGAGAGCATGGGCACTACAGGGGCATTACTATGAAAGCATGGGCACTACAGGGGCATTAATATGGGAGCATGGGCACTACAGGGGCATTACTGTATGGTGGGCACTACAGGGGCATTACTATGGGGGTATTAACATATGGGCATTACTATGGGGGCATTACAATATGGGCACTACTGCAGGGGGAATTACATGGGGGGCGCCAAATTACTGTCTTGCCCCTGGTGACAAAAATCCTAGTTTCGGCCCTGCTGTGGAACTGAGCAAGTAATAACGTTTATAAGGACTCCGGGAGATGAGATTGGGGCAAAGGATGATGTTTCTATTGCCGCCTCAAAATATCCCTTTCTGTCGCCATTCACAACAAAATAAGCCATTATCGCTGGGGCACCAGAGTGCGCAATACTCGGGTGACCTGGCCGCAGTGGCCTGGAATGGTAAGGGCTCCACAGGTCTACGGGCGCATAGTGAAACTGAAAACTTAGATTTGAGACTTCAGTTCCACTCAGGGCCGGATTAACAATGGGGCGGGTGGAGCTACAGCTCCAGGCCTCCCATTGAAAATAGGCCCACATACACTGGCTGTGGTGGAGACAGGAAAAAAAAAGACTTTTTTTTCCTGTCACCACCAGCCCAGCTAACTCTTCCCCCGGCCGCCTGCAGCTAAGTTTATCGCTTTCCACAACCCCTTGCTCAGCTCTCATCCCTTCCCCTCGGCCGGTGGACGGACCGGCCGGCCGTAGCCCCGCCCACCTCTGACCGCCAAAGCTCTGCCCCCTGACTCTTCCGAAGCTCCGCCCACTGACCCTCCTGCTCCCACCATCCTGTCACCTAGTTCAGGAATCAGGAAGGAAGGCAGCCCAGCAGGTCCATATTAACTTCCTGCTACAGGTCAGTGTAATGTCTGGCCTCAGAGTATGTGTGTGTGTGTATATATATATAATATATATTTGTGTGTGTGTATATATGTGTGTATATATATATGTGAGTGTGTATGTATACATATATATAGTGTGTGTGTTTATTATATATATTTATATATACTGGGGCATATTTATAATGGGTACAGGGTGTGCGGTGCACACGGGCCCCTGGGTCCAGGGGGACCCGCACCGCACACCCTGCACCCATATTATACTTACCACTCAGGAGTACCACGTCGGCACCGGTGTCAGCACTGTAAAAAATTCCTGGAAAAAGGCCGCCGTGGCCATTTTCCCGTTGTTTTGCGCATGCTCAGTACAGGGGAAATGGGCGCCACAGCCATTTTCCTGGTGACCTGTGCATGCACTATAGACTCTGGACACACTCTAGTGCCCAAAGTCTTATCAGTGCGGCACTGCGCTCAATGGGCTTGATTCAATTAAATGCGAAGTGAATAGCATCGGGAATGAGCTCCCGGCGCTATTCAATTCAGCGCACTGCTAGGTCGGGGAATGGCCCTTCTCGCACCTTAAAAAGGGTGTTTGGTCGTGAGAACGGGCATTCTCCGACTAGATTTCCGGGCGCGATGCTGTTTTCCCGGCGCTAAGGGCAGAAAACAGCATCGCGTCTGGACTTTTGTCGGATTTCTGCTCGCATCCCAGAAGGGAAGCGAGAAGAGATCCTTAGTCGGACTTAGCAGCATGATGAATTGAATAGCTTCGGGACCTGATTCCCTGCGCTATTCACTTCGCGTTTAATAGAATTGAGCCCAATGTATAGATATATATATATATATATGTAATGAATATATAAAAATTGAGAGTGGTGTTTGGAGGGAAGGAGAGAGAGTGGTGGATTTCCAACAGTGGCCGCTTAGTTTAAGGTAGGCGCCAGCAATACCTTCCATGGAACTAAACACACCCACATCACAGGCTACACCCATATGTTTACCACACCTACACCACTTGTCACACCCCCAACAGCGGCACACACAATAGGCCCCTCATGAATTTCAGCTCCAGGCCCATGTGGACGTTAATCTGGCACTGGTTCCACTAAACGAAAGAAAAAGTTAAGAAAAATAATAATAATGAAAAAAACATACTTTAATCCTTAAAAAATAAAAATGTAAGAATGAAGCCTTTAAAAATTAATTTCATGTGTTATGTGTTATGGCCATCCTAGGTTATCAGAAAAAGATTATATAATACTAATTCCAAATCTGATGGCCTGAATACAAACTGGACTCATTCTGGTGGCTAGGCAACAAAACAGACCCCAATTCTGCTGATTGTAATAGAAGGCAGCTCTCATTTATGCTTAGTGTACAGTGATAACCCCAATTCTGGTGGCTAGTATATAGAGTAGACCCCAGTGCTTATGGCTTATTCACAATGCCGTTCCCCTTTCTGGTGGCTAGTAGACATAACGGCCCTCCTTACTGACCCTAGTTCTGTAGGCGACAATACAGACATCCACACTGGGGGCTCAGCTACAGTCCTGACCTTTACGTGAATGGTTTATATGTACTGAAGTCTTCCATTCTGCACACGTCTGCTAATATTATCTATAATGAGGCTAAGGTGAAGGCTGTTTCGCCTATTTTTTCCCCTTGACCTCACAGTCTGTCACCCTTTTCTCCTGGGCACCCTCCACTCTCTAGGCCCTTTTGGCACTGTTGTCTCCTGGATCACCTCCTACCCCTCTAAATGATCTTTCAGTGCCTGTACGTTTGGCTCATGCCCCCATCCACTCCTTCCATCTCATGTGGTCCTTCAGAACTCTGCTCTTGGACCACTGTTTTTCTATCCTTATACCTATTCTCCACAGAACTATAAGATGATTGCCACCACCGCTATGCAGACGGCGCACAAATCCACCTCCGCTGACTTCTCTCCTCTTTTATATTGTGTATCCAACAGCCTCTCCACCACTCGGATCTCTGGGCACTACCCAAGCTCAGAACCTGTCCAAACAAGACCTCATCATCTCCCCCCTACCAGTATCACACGGTTCCAAGCCAGTCGCTTTGAGGTCACCCTCAACTCAACTTTGCTCCATGCATTCAGTTCCTTGTGCTGTGTTGCCGACTACTTTTTGGGAACATTGCCACAGCCCTCCTCCTCCTCCTCACCCTAATCTGTCACTATGCCTCACCTTGGCGCCTGCAGCTTTCTGCTGTCTGACCTCCTCCTCAGCTTTCTTTGCATTCTACAACCCATCCTAAATACAGCAGCGAGACTGACTTTCATCTCTAGCAGCTCTACATCTGCTGCTCCATGCCGCAAATCCCTACACTGGATCCCTATTCCCTCCAAAATGGAATTCATACCATAGTTCTTACTCTAATCTGCAAAGCTCTCATGATCTCCATCTTTTCCCTCAATCTCCGCCATACTGCTCCTATACTGCGCATTTATGTAACTCCAGGGATTCCTCCAGTGCCGCTCCCCAGGGTGTAAGGCTGAGTAGGCAGCAGCATAATTGCCCTGGTTGCTCCTGTCGTTGGCTAGCAGGGTGCCTGGAATTGTACCGAAGAGCCACCTGGGAGCTGCCTGTCTCTGTCCTAACCTTAATTTTATTTAAGAGCTCCCTCAAAACTGACCTCTGCACTACAGCCTATCTTACCCCCCTGGTACTCCTCCCTCTGGGTGTCCTAGCAGCTCCTATTGCCTTCCACCTTTAGAGCAGAGGTTCTCAAAGGTGGTCCTCGAGGTGCCCCTTTCAGGTTTAAGAGATTGAGGCACAGGTGGTTATATCAAATTGACTGGGGTACTAATTAAGTCATCTGTGCTTAACCATGGATCTCTGTAAAACCTGCACTGTTGGGGAGCCTTGAGGACCGCGTTTGGGAACCTTTGCTGTAGAGTGCAAGCCCTCATGGAGAGGGCTCTCTCTAGTCCAGAGGTTCCCAAAACGTGGTCCTCAAGGCTCTCATATCCGGTTATAAGGATATCCCTAAATGACCACAGTGACTTAATTAGTACCTCATTCAATTTGATTTAACCACATGTACTCAATCATGGATTTCTCTAAAACCTGCTCTGTTATACCGCTTTTATATCTAAATTCTGGGTCTGACCCAAGATATTCCAGAGTCGGCGCCGTTCACACCGGAGCCGGGTTTGCAGTGATCCACCTCTGCTGGCGTGCAAGTGGACGTCATCTCCAAGTGCCACTAAAGCCGACCAATCGGCCGGCATGCGGCGTTCTTCAGGTCATCGTGACCCGGATTATGCCATTTACACCGCAGTGTTTCACGGGCCATTCCCTTGTTAAACCCTGCAAGTTACCTGGGTTGGATTGTCGGGTCACTCGACCCGGGCTTTTACACCAAGGAGCTACCCGGGTTAACTTGCAATTACCCGGGTTTTAGCTCTGGTGTAAAAGGGGTATTGGTGTGCCTTGAGATCTGCGTTTGGGAACCTTTGCGCTAATCTTTGTCTGATGTCTGCGTCTCCATCGTCATCCTCCTTCCTCACTTGTCTTTTTTCTACATACGACGATTTGTATTCTGTATGATCTGTCATTATCTCTCTCCGAAGCAGCTGAGTTTTGTGGATTGTTGCAAATAAAGGTGCGTTGTTAAGGAACTACAAACCTCAGCATTCCCTGTCAGACATTTGGCTGACAGGAAATCCTAGGATCTGGAAAGTTTCTGGTAATTGTGGAACCACAAGTCACAGCAAGTCCTGCTGCCAGTAAATAGGCAGCAAATGTGCAGCGTTAGAATGAAGTAGACTGAAATGGCAGCTGTGAGCGCAGTGTGCATTCGCCCGGCGTCCAGTAATCACTGCTTCCCGGCTACGCTGCTCGTCCTGGAGGGAGGCTCAGGAACTGTCTTTTACGGCTGCCAGACAGGAAGATCTGGCTAATTACTGACCTATGACTCCATTGCCAAAGTGCGCTGCTGACAATGATGACGGGCGTATTGTCTGAAACAATGAATGAGAGTAACAGGACAGGATGGCGTCACATCTGTACATTGGAAGATGTTTGTTACATTGATGTTTATGTATCTGTAATGGCTCTTTCTATATATTTGTTTTTCTTTTTAAATAAAAAGGTTATTAAGGGGAGATGAATGAAGGCAATCCGCACGCGATGCCGATGATAACATAGTTGATCGATTATTTGCAACTGCGCATGCATGAAAATTTCTGAAAGCCCCTACGGCGCACGCTTCACACAGAAAGGTGCTACTGCGATCGGGTCAGACGGAAAAGCAATGGGCGTTCCTGGGCGGGGACTGGGAGGTGGCCAGTAGTGCACGCAAAAACAGTCCGCACAGCCGCAGGCATAGGAGGCCGTGGTCAGGCGGAGATACTGCACCTGCCGTACGATTGGTGCAAGTTTCGCTAGTGCAGCCAAGGGTGGCGTCTAAGAATGCACCAATAGCATGCACGGGCGCTAAAAATGGGCGTGAACCCTAAGACAGACAACAGCCAATTAACGCTGCTGAGTGCACTTTATTTATTTATTACCATTTATATAGCGCACACATATTCTGTAGCGCTTTACAGAGAGAATATTTGGTTATTCACATCAGGGGAGCTTACAATCTATGTTTTTGGCTGCCAATTAACCTACCAGTACGTTTTTGGGTTGTGGGAGGAAACCGGAGCACACCCACGCAAGCACAGGGAGAATATGCAAACTCCACACGGTTAGAGCCATGGTGGGAATTGAACCCATGACCTTATTGCTGTGAGGCAGTAACACTAACCACTACACCATCTGTGTTGCCCTTATGCTTTTATGTGCAATCCAGAATCAGCTCCTGATTGGAGAAGTTGCCCATAGCAACCAATCAGGCTGGGCCGAGTTTCCCAGGAGTATATCCTGTGTCATCTGAGGCATCATCTCTCTGGCTCTTGGTTGGAGGAGTGAGGGTCCTGCTCGTGAGCTGCATGCACTGGCGATGTCAGATGTAATAGATATACCCTATGGGAAGGACCCGCGGGAAGGAGTTACACATGTGACTAAGCTGAGACCACGCCCGCAGGGGATAAGGATGGGTCACACCACAAAGGGACCATTCTGTGTGGATTGCCCCATATGTTTGCAATATCTCCATATTGAAGCAGAGAGCGAAGAGTAAGTGTTAGCCGTGCTAGCGAGGGTATGAGGGTGTGGGGATAGAGGGCAGCCCCAAACTGTCACACTCCTGAGATTTCATATAAAAATGATTAGAATTTATACAAAGAAGATATTTATAACTTATAAACATATTTGTTTATTGTAATACTTTTTATAGTTAACACTCACCAGATTTGTGGAGCTCCCTGGGACTGCAGGGAGACGAGAGATGAGGCAGCAACAGCTCAGCCTCGCTTCTGTATAGTCAGACATTGCTTGCAGAGCTGGGGGCGGGGCCACATCATGGGCAGTAAGCTGCTCAGAAAGAGAGCTAAAAGAGGCATGCCTCTGAGTATGGGAGTATGCCTTGGATGTGTCATGTGACCAGGAAGTAGACTGCAGTGCATAGAGATCACAACTCAGGCCCTGATTCAGAGCCGGACGCTCTGACAGAGCGCTCGCTCTGAATCGGGGCCGTCCCTCCTCCTATTTGGAGCGGCCATTCTGGCCGCTCGCTATAGCTGTGGGTGGTCACCCACAGCTATGCGAGCGGCCAAAATGATGGTGGCGATGGTCAAGACCATCGTGACCATCGGGCTTGCGACGAGACCCTTGCGGTAGGGTCTCGTCTGCCGCAAGCCCTGGAGTGCTTTGGCTCTATCAGAGCCAAAAGCACTCCCACTGACATCACTAGTGATGTCAGTGGAGCCGGCCCCAGACGGTAGGCATTCCCATGGGAACGCCTCCGTCTGGGCAGCCACGCCCCTAGCACGCCCACCAAAGGGGGCGTGCTGTCAGTCACCGTCGACAGCAGTCCCCCTTTGGTGCGAGACCCATAACGATGGCTTGGCCGTCGTTACTCGGGTCTCACGCATACGCACGACGGAGCCGCCTCCATCGTGCGCATGCGCACTTGGGCAACATCGACCCACTTGCGAGCGCTCAGCGCTCGCGAGAGGGTCTGAATCAGGCCCTCAGTCAGCAGCAGCAAGAGAAGACACATTGATGCAGGCAGGAGAATCAATGGACACTGAAGCTTAGTGTGGTGAGGGGAGAGTTACAGTGAGTAGGGGGTGAGACAGGCTCCCATCTCCATGTGTACCTCCCCAGCCATTGACCTCACCGCACGCCACTGGTTCAAAGCCACCTTCTATCAATGTTTTCACTAATACTCTAGGTTCCCTTCCTGACCATATCCCTTTATGTAGCTTTCTAAGCGTGGGAGAGGGGATTCTCACTAGGAGAGCTCAGATGACCTTTAAGCAGCTGAGGCAATAGGTTCCTCAGCCTCCATTTTTATGTAGCCTTCTCCATGACCCTGGGACATCCGGTAGAGTTTCTTAAACTTTGTGGCAAAGGTATTTCTGTTTCTCAGCCATCAGGTAGCCTCCCATAGCCACCGGCAGATAATAACGCCAATTGTAGCTCCATCTAACTCCATCTGACTAGCACCAATGTTACTAATATGTCCCCAGCAATCAGTGACTTCATGTATAAGCAATGCTGCTCTGGCAACTGGGAAGATTCCAGTGTAAGAACTTCACAGACAGCGAATCGCCCTCCGCGCTGCTGTGCTGGAATTCAGCTAGTTTGGACTTGTTTCAGGACTGGGGAGCAGTTATAAAGGACTGAGGAACGCTGGCCAGGAGCGGCTCCTGTGCTATTGTCATCCCGTTTATCTGCCTTGCTGTGCATTTCCCCATTATAGCCCAGATTGATTGGCTTCTAGTGAATAAAAGCACTGAGCCATCCAGAAAAAAACAGGGTGGATAAGTGAGCGTCCTTTTCACCACCCTGTTTCTGTTTCAAAAGCCTTTAAATAATAAATCTCAGAGGATTAATTTTCTGCTGATAATATTTTTGTCACGGGCACTGTCTACGCTGGTTTCATGGGGTGATCCGCAAAAGGGCGTCCGTATTTTTATTGTCTGCAGGATAAATGTAAAACTGCACAAAAAGGTAATTTCTTTTTAAGTCTTATTTTTCATAGGAATACTAAATACTTATTTCAGTTACATTATTGTCACCGCTGTGCTATTTAGCTAATGATCGCCTTAATATTCTTACTGGCGCAGAGACAGATTTTGAACTAAAGTGGTGGCTGTTTTCAGTCTGCAGAGCGAAAGGACCTCTACCTGTATTTCATTCGTTTACTTCCAAATTTGTGTATTAGGTTATAAATCTCAGATTCTCCCATGTGTCATCTCACCTTCCCGTAATTATTCGCGCATCACAAACCCATCATCAAAAGTGTTTCCCTCTAGTCCTTCTCTCGTATACAACGACCTCAAAATCTTCTCACTTGCAACGCAATAGTAACAACTCCTGATGTAATTAGTGGAACCCTATAATTATCAGTCTCTACATCAGTTCAGTCTATCTTACATCCCACATACACAGTCCCACATCAATTCCTTTTTTTACGTTTTCGTGCAAACAGCTGTATCAGTATACCATTCAGGAGTCAGGCAGCTGTATCAGTATACCATTCAGGAGTCAGGCAGCTGTATCAGTATACCATTCAAGAGTAAGACGGCTGTATCAGTATACCATTCAGGAGTAAGACGGCTGTATCAGTATACCATTCAGGAGTAAGACGGCTGTATCAGTATACCATTCAGGAGTAAGACGGCTGTATCAGTATACCATTCAGGAGTAAGACGGCTGTATCAGTATACCATTCAGGAGTCAGGCGGCTGTATCGGTATACCATTCAAGAGTAAGACGGCTGTATCGGTATACCATTCAGGAGTAAGACGGCTGTATCAGTATACCATTCAGGAGTAAGACGGCTGTATCAGTATACCATTCAGGAGTAAGACGGCTGTATCAGTATACCATTCAGGAGTAAGACGGCTGTATCAGTATACCATTCAGGAGTCAGGCGGCTGTATCAGTATACCATTCAGGAGTAAGACGGCTGTATCAGTATACCATTCAGGAGTCAGGCAGCTGTATCAGTATATCATTCAGGAGTCAGGCAGCTGTATCAGTATACCATTCAGGAGTAAGACGGCTGTATCGGTATATCATTCAGGAGTAAGACGGCTGTATCAGTATATCATTCTAAGACGGCTGTATCAGTATATCATTCAGGAGTCAGGCAGCTGTATCAGTATACCATTCAGGAGTCAGGCAGCTGTATCAGTATACCATTCAGGAGTAAGACGGCTGTATCAGTATACCATTCAGGACTGAGGCAGCTGTATCAGTATACCATTCAGGAGTAAGACGGCTGTATCAGTATACCATTCAGGAGTAAGACGGCTGTATCAGTATACCATTCAGGAGTAAGACGGCTGTATCAGTATACCATTCAGGAGTCAGGCAGCTGTATCAGTATACCATTCAGGAGTCAGGCAGCTGTATCAGTATACCATTCAGGAGTCAGGCGGCTGTATCAGTATACCATTCAGGAGTAAGACGGCTGTATCAGTATACCATTCAGGAGTAATACGGCTGTATCAGTATACCATTCAGGAGTCACGCAGCTGTATCAGTATACCATTCAGGAGTAAGACGGCTGTATCAGTATACCATTCAGGAGTAAGACGGCTGTATCAGTATACCATTCAGGAGTCAGGCAGCTGTATCAGTATACCATTCAGGAGTCAGGCGGCTGTATCAGTATACCATTCAGGAGTCAGGCGGCTGTATCAGTATACCATTCAGGAGTAAGACGGCTGTATCAGTATACCATTCAGGAGTAAGACGGCTGTATCAGTATACCATTCAGGAGTAAGACGGCTGTATCAGTATACCATTCAGGAGTCACGCAGCTGTATCAGTATACCATTCAGGAGTAAGACGGCTGTATCAGTATACCATTCAGGAGTAAGACGGCTGTATCAGTATACCATTCAGGAGTCAGGCGGCTGTATCAGTATACCATTCAGGAGTAAGACGGCTGTATCAGTATACCATTCAGGAGTAAGACGGCTGTATCAGTATACCATTCAGGAGTAAGACGGCTGTATCAGTATACCATTCAGGAGTAAGACGGCTGTATCAGTATACCATTCAGGAGTCAGGCAGCTGTATCAGTATACC
Source organism: Taudactylus pleione (assembly GCA_031769625.1). NCBI lineage: Eukaryota > Metazoa > Chordata > Amphibia > Anura > Myobatrachidae > Taudactylus > Taudactylus pleione. The sequence goes on from JAUIMM010000925.1 coordinate 1,704,421, forward strand.
ATTCAGGAGTCAGGCAGCTGTATCAGTATACCATTCAGGAGTCAGGCATCTGTCATCTAATCCATCCAGTGGAAGGCCCAGAACAGTCTCCCTGGGTCAAAGTTCTGCCCCCCACACTCCGCCATGTGGTCCGGCCAGGACCCCATCCACTCCATTAGGCATCCCAGACCAACTGCAACTCTGTGAAGCTTTCATCCAAATCCATCCAGTGGAAGGCCCAGAACAGGCTCCCAGGGTCACAGTTCTGCCCAGCGTCCACCAAGGTTAGGTCTGACCAGGACCCTAACCCCTTAAAACCTGGCCAGGATCCAACTGGACCACCTCATGTTCGTTTCATACCAATTGGGTGTCCGAATGCATATCCGGACAGACCAATGAATTTTATATATAAGATTTGTTGCTCCGTCGCATTGTCACTATGTGGTCTAATAACTCTTTTTATACTAAATAACCATGTAAGATTTGAGCTGTGGAACATATTCGCCAACAAATAAATAACCAAACGTCTTTATGTATATATATATATATATATATATATATACACGCACATACATAGCATAGTCCATTGTAAACTGAAAAAAACAGCTCTCCAAATATCAACAATTGCAAAGAAAGTTGTGTAGAAATTGTGTATTCTCAAAGTTAGCAGCCAGTATGATTTCTTCAGTCACAAATCAAAGTGCAACGTGCAAAAGTAGCAGCAGGTTATACTTACCAGACTTCATCTGCCTGGAGCCGGTACAGCAACAATTAATCATTGTACATAGAAAGCGCACTGGCACCTTCATCACGGGGCAAAGCACAATTAACCAATAACATACAATGTACACATATTTAAGGGGCAAAAGCGTGCGTTCTGTGTGACAAACTCTCTACTCACCTGTAGGTAATCACCATTGCAATTCAGCGGAGTTTGGGGTCCTGTGACAGGCGGCCAGATTGATGAGGGAGGAGAGCGGAGGGGGAGTGTTTGGGGACGGGGGGACACAATTACCGCAACTGTAATCAGTGCTGCACATGTGCCGATTTAGTGAATGTAACAGCGCATGCGCAGCTGGGGTAAGGTAGAGCACTGATTACAGCTGGGGTAAGGTAGAGCACTGATTACAGCTGGGGTAAGGTAGGGCACTGATTACAGCTGGGGTAAGGTAGAGCACTGATTACAGCTGGGGTAAGGTAGAGCACTGATTACAGCTGGGGTAAGGTAGGGCACTGATTACAGCTGGGGTAAGGTAGAGCACTGAGTACAGCTGGGGTAAGATAGAGCACTGAGTACAGCTGGGGCAAGGTAGAGCACGGATTACAGCTGGGGTAAGGTAGAGCACTGAGTACAGCTGAGGTAAGATAGAGCACGGATTACAGCTGGGGTAAGGTAGAGCACTGAGTACAGCTGAGGTAAGATAGAGCACGGATTACAGCTGGGGTAAGGTAGAGCACGGATTACAGCTGCGGTAAGGTAGAGCACGGATTACAGCTGGGGTAAGGTAGAGCACTGATTACAGCTGGGGTAAGGTAGAACACTGATTACAGCTGCGGTAAGGTAGAGCACTGATTACAGCTGAGGTAAGGTAGAGCACTGATTACAGCTGGGGTAAGGTAGAGCACTGATTACAGCTGGGGTAAGGTAGAGCACTGAGTACAGCTGGGGTAAGGTGGAGCGCTGATTACAGCTGGGGTAAGGTGGAGCGCTGATTACAGCTGGGGTAAGGTAGAGCGCTGATTACAGCTGCGGTAAGGTGGAGCGCTGATTACAGCTGGGGTAAGGTGGAGCGCTGAGTACAGCTGGGGTAAGGTGGAGCGCTGATTACAGCTGGGGTAAGGTGGAGCGCTGATTACAGCTGCGGTAAGGTGGAGCGCTGATTACAGCTGGGGTAAGGTGGAGCGCTGATTACAGCTGGGGTAAGGTAGAGCGCTGATTACAGCTGCGGTAAGGTAGAGCGCTGATTACAGCTGGGGTAAGGTAGAGCGCTGATTACAGCTGGGGTAAGGTAGAACGCTGATTACAGCTGCGGTAAGGTAGGGCGCTGATTACAGCTGGGGTAAGGTAGAGCGCTGATTACAGCTGGGGTAAGGTAGAACACTGATTACAGCTGGGGTAAGGTAGAACACTGATTACAGCTGGGGTAAGGTAGAACACTGATTACAGCTGCGGTAAGGTAGAGCACTGATTACAGCTGCGGTAAGGTAGAGCACAGATTACAGCTGCGGTAAGGTAGAGCACAGATTACAGCTGCGGTAAGGTAGAGTACTGATTACAGCTGGGGTAAGGTAGAGCACTGATTACAGCTGGGGTAAGGTAGAGCACTGATTACAGCTGGGATAAGGTAGGGCACTGATTACAGCTGCGGTAAGGTAGGGCACTGATTACAGCTGGGGTAAGGTAGAGCACTGATTACAGCTGGGGTAAGGTAGAGCACTGATTACAGCTGGGGTAAGGTAGAGCACTGATTACAGCTGCGGTAAGGTAGAGCACTGATTATAGCTGGGGTAAGGTAGAGCACTGAATACAGCTGGGGTAAGGTAGAGCACTGATTACAGTTGCGGTAAGCTGAGGTAAGGTAGAGCGCTGATTACAGCTGGGGTAAGGAAGGTATAGGCAGGGTGTCACGGCCAGAGTATTTCAACATGGCGCTAGGCGAGTGTTACCTATGAGGTCATTGTGGTGCTGGCTGTCTGGTGGCGGAGCTGGTGTCTGGCGGGGGGCTTTGGCTGCGCGCGTTGTTGTGCGGGCCTGTTGTCACTCTGCGCTGGTAAGGCCTGGCGGCGTCTCCGTTCCATTTGGCATGGGCGCCGCCATCTTGCCTTCTGGCCATGTGATGCGGCTGGCCAATCCTGGTGAGTCACATGTTCCCTCCGGCCAGTAACAGCACGGCATGGGGTATTTAGGAAGGGTCAGTGCCTTCCTTCTTTGCCAGTGCAACGTGTATCTCAGCCTAGCTGAGAGGGAGTTCTCTGTGCTTTCCTGTTCCTGTGAATTCGCTGTCTGCCAGTCTGCCTGTCAGCTCCTAGCTCCCACTGGACTACCCCGCTTCCTCCATCACCCTTGCCCATACCTGAGTGCCTGAGCCTGCTGACATCCTGCGCTTCAGTTCACTACCTGCAAACCTGGCTTGATTATTTTCAGTTCACTACCTGCAAACCTGGCTTGATTATTTTCAGTTTCACTACCTGCACACCTGGACAGCTCTAATTGTTTCTATTTGGACATTAACCCTTTTGCTCCCACCACAGAACTCTTGTGCACATTTATATAATCCCGGACTTTTATTTACTGCCACATTATATGTCTACTCAAGCACTTATTAAAGATCCTAGTTTTATTTTCAAATCTGCTTCTGTGATCACTCCTGCTACCACCCCGGGTCCACAAACAACCCAGAACATAACAGTTTGCACTGGCCACATGGAGCCGGCCATGGATCAGGAGTTAGGAGTGGATTTGTTCAGGTGCATTTCTGGTCGTTTAGAAAATCTGGAAAACATGCAGCATCAGATGGCTAAATTTCTGCAAGAGATGTCCAAGCGACAGGATAGTTTGCAAACTTCCTTTTCTACCCCTGAAGTACCAGCATCTACATCTGCATCAGCGTCTGGGAATACAGGAGGCAGATCATCTCCCCGCTTACATCTTCCTTTACCAAGTAAATTTGACGGCAATCCTAAACTCTGCCGAGGATTCCTAAATCAGTGTGACATACATTTTACCCTGCAGCCTGACAACTTTCCAACTGCAAGAACTAAAGTGGCTTATATAGTCTCTCTGTTATCCGGCCAGGCCTTGGAATGGGCTTCCCCACTCTGGGAGCGCTCAGATCCGCTGCTGGATAATTACGCAGGCTTTGTGTCATCCTTCAGGAGGATTTTCGATGAACCTGGGCGTACTGTATCAGCATCATCAAACATCATGACACTGAGACAAGGGGTCCGTCCTGTCAGTCAATATGCCGTGCAATTTCAAATTTTAGCATCAGAGCTCAAATGGAATGAGGAAGCCCTCACCTCGGCCTTCTGGCATGGGTTGTCAGACCGACTAAAGGATGATCTAGTCACTCGAGAGCTTCCTACTAATCTGAACGACATGATTTCGTTGTGTATCAAAGTTGACCTACGCTTCAGGGAACGTCAGGCTGAAAAAAACAGAACTGACCGGCAAAGGTCATTTACCCCCTCCATTTCTACCCGACCCATTCCTTCTCCTACTGAAGAGGAGCCTATGCAGGTGAATCATACACACCTCTCCAAAGAAGAACGTCAGAGAAGAATGCAAAAGAACCTCTGTCTGTACTGTGGAGAGTCCGGTCACCTGCTGATCTCCTGCCCCTGTAAACCGGAAAATGCCAAATCCTAACTGACCCTGGAGACATCAAGTTAGGAGTTATGAACCCGTCTCCAAAAATTTAAGATTTCACGATTACCCTAGCCTTTGATCTTAAACCCGAACCTGTCTTTGCTACTGCTCTACTTGACTCGGGAGCAGCCGGAAATAACATAACGTCTAGTTTCATAGATAAATTTCAGATTCCTTGTTTGTCTCTCAACCATGCCATCTCTCTGACTTCTATAGACGGACGTCCTCTAACTAACGGGATAGTCACCAAAGAGACTCAACCAGTATTGGTCCGAATTGGAGCACTTCATTCTGAGTCCTTAAAATTCCTGGTGATATCAGAGGCCTCTCAAGAAGTAGTTCTTGGTCTACCCTGGTTACGTCAACATAATCCCAGGATTGATTGGAGTTCTATGCAGATTCTGTCATTGGGTATGGACTGTCAGAAATCCTGTCTTCCAAAAATTCGACCTGTGAGAAACAGTTCCATTAGTTTCTTCTGCCATTCCCAAGGAATATCAGATGTTCGCCGATGTGTTCTCTGAGCAACAAGCAAATATCTTACCCCCTCATAGGGAATGGGACTGTCCAATTGAATTGATACCTGATAAGATACCACCTCGTGGTCGTACCTATCCGCTGTCCTTGCCTGAGACTCAAGCCATGACCGAGTACATACGGGACAACCTGGCAAAGGGGTTCATTCGCCCCTCTACTTCACCTGCCGGAGCTGGGTTTTTCTTTGTTGGCAAGAAGGACGGTGGTCTAAGACCATGTATCGATTATCGAGGCCTTAATGACATTACCGTAAAGAATCGATACCCTCTTCCCCTGATTACTGAGTTGTTTGATAGGGTCAAGGGCTCTGTCATTTTTTCTAAATTAGATCTGAGAGGGGCTTACAACCTCATTCGTATCCGAGCTGGCGATGAATGGAAGACCGCTTTTAATACCACAGATGGACATTTCGAGTATTTAGTAATTCCTTTTGGATTGTGTAATGCCCCTGCTGTCTTTCAAAGTTTCGTTAATGAGATTTTCCGGGATCTGTTATATGTTTCGGTTGTTGTCTATCTGGATGACATACTGATTTTTTCACCCTCTGTGGCTAAACATCAAGAACATGTTAAAGAAGTTCTGACCCGTTTGAGAAAAAACCACCTTTACTGCAAACTGGAGAAGTGCTTCTTTGGAGTGCCCAGTGTACCTTTTCTTGGCTATGTAATATCTGGCTCCAGTTTAGAAATGGACCCCAAGAAGGTACAAGCAATTCTGGATTGGACCCGACCTCAGACACTGAAGGCCATCCAGAGATTGTTGGGCTTCGCCAATTATTATAGACGCTTCATTAAGGGATTTTCTACACTGCTGGCTCCCATTACAGCCTTGACCCGCAAAGGTGCTAATCCTGCCCAATGGTCACCTGAGGCAGAGTCTGCCTTTCATCTTCTAAAACAGGCCTTTATCTCAGCACCAGTTCTTCGACAACCAGATCTGGACAGGCCTTTTTTGTTGGAAGTGGACGCATCATCTGAAGCTGTGGGAGCAGTCTTGTCTCAACGTTATGAGGACAACCGAGTCCATCCGTGTGGGTTCTTTTTTAAAAAATTCTCACCTGCCAAAAGGAACTACGCCATAGGTGAGCAAGAACTACTAGCTGTAAAGTTGGCGTTGAAGGAATGGAGATATTTGCTAGAAGGCGCCAAGTTTCCATTTACTGTATTTACGGACCATAGAAATCTCCTATTTCTCAAAAACCTCCAATGTGTGAGTTCTCGTTTAGCCCGCTGGGCAATATTCTTTGCCAGATTTCAGTTCACCCTGACCTTCCGGTCTGGAGCACTTAATCAGAAGGCTGATGCCCTATCGAGATCTCTCCTCTGTGATGATCAATCTGAAAATCAAAGCAATACCCCTGTCTTGGAATCAAGAGTTTTTGCCTCTTTACGTTCAGCCTCCTACGGGAAAATCATTTGTGGCCCCGGAATTATGGAAGCAGCTTCTCACTTGGGCACATTCCTCTCGCTTCGCAGGGCACTCAGGCACTCGGAAGACCTTGGAGTTCCTGAAAAGACACTATTGGTGGCCTTCTATGAAGGCAGATATAATGGAGTTCATCTCTTCCTGCTCCTCCTGTGCCCAGCATAAATCATCACGACAAGCTCCAGCTGGGGAATTGCTTCCATTACCTACTCCATCACGTCCATGGACGCATCTCTCCATGGATTTCGTCACAGACCTGCCACTCTCAAGGTTTCAACACTATCTGGGTTGTAATAGACCGATTTTCTAAGATGGTCCACTATATACCATTGAAGAAGTTACCTTCTGCCCCTGACCTGGCACAGTTGTTTGTCCAACACATATTTCGTCTACATGGCCTTCCTGCTGAAATTGTCTCTGACCATGGTGTGCAGTTTATTGCAAAATTCTGGAGGGCTTTGTGTTCTGTTCTTCAAGTGAAGTTAAACTTTTCCACGGCCTACCATCCGCAAAGCAACGGCTCCACCGAGAGAGTTAATCAAGATCTAGAGACTTTCTTAAGAATTTTTATGTCATCTTCCCAGGACAATTGGGCTGCCTTGCTGCCGTGGGCTGAGTTTGCACATAATGCTTCCTACCACTCGTCAACTAACCAAACGCCATTTCAGGTTGTATATGGCCTATGGAATTTCGAAGCCTGCCTGTTTTCGATGTTCCAGCCGTGAAGTACACGGTGCGGAATTTTGCTGCCATCTGGACTCAAGTGCGGTCTGATTTGTTGAAGGCATCCTCTCGCTATAAGACCCAGGCCGATAAGAAGCGTAGAATAGTTCCACGCATGCAAGTTGGAAGCCAGGTCTGGTTATCCACCGGGAATCTTCGTCTGAGGGTTCCTTCTATGAAATTTGCACCACGCTTCATCGGTCCCTTCACCATAACAGAAGTCATTAATCCAGTGGCCTATCGTCTACAGTTACCCCCATACCTAAAAATCCCTAATTCCTTCCATATTTCCTTATTGAAGCCCCTGGTCCTGAATAAATTCCATAGTGCTCTACCTGCTTCTCCTCGAGTCCAGACGGAGAGAGGAGTTGAGTTTGAGGTCGCCCAGATCTTGGACTCTCGTCTACGCAGAGGTCATCTACAGTATTTGCTGGACTGGAAAGGTTACGGTCCAGAGGAACGTTGCTGGACCGATGCTCGTGATGTCCACGCTCCCACGCTCCCTTCAGGAGATTCCACTCTGCCCATCCGGAGAAGCCTGGTGAGTGTCCTGAGGCCACCCCAAAAGGGGGGGGTACTGTCACGGCCAGGGTATTTCAGCATGGCGCTAGGCGAGTGTTACCTGTGAGGTCATTGTGGCGCGGGCTGTCTGGTGGCGGAGCTGGTGTCTGGCGGGGGGCTTTGGCTGCGCGCGTTGTGCGGGCCTGTTGTCACTCTGCGCTGGTAAGGCCTGGCGGCGTCTCCGTTCCATTTGGAATGGGCGCCGCCATCTTGCCTTCTGGCCATGTGATGCGGCTGGCCAATCCTGGTGAGTCACATGTTCCCTCCGGCCAGTAACAGCACGGCATGGGGTATTTAGGAAGGGTCAGTGCCTTCCTTCTTTGCCAGTGCAACGTGTATCTCAGCCTAGCTGAGAGGGAGTTCTCTGTGCTTTCCTGTTCCTGTGAATTCGGTCTGCCAGTCTGCCTGTCAGCTCCTAGCTCCATCACCCTTGCCCATACCTGAGTGCCTGAGCCTGCTGACATCCTGCGCTTCAGTTCACTACCTGCACACCTGGACAGCTCTAATTGTTTCTATTTGGACATTAACCCTTTTGCTCCCACCACAGAACTCTTGTGCACATTTATATAATCCTGGACTTTTATTTACTGCCACATTATATGTCTACTCAAGCACTTATTAAAGATCCTAGTTTTATTTTCAAATCTGCTTCTGTGATCACTCCTGCTACCACCCCGGGTCCACAAACAACCCAGAACATAACACAGGGATTACAGCTGCGGTAAGGTAGAGCACTGATTACAGCTGCGGTAAGGTAGAGCGCTGATTACAGCTGGGGTAAGGTAGAGCACTGATTACAGCTGGGGTAAGGTAGAGCGCTGATTACAGCTGCGGTAAGGTAGAGCGCTGATTACAGCTGGGGTAAGGTAGAGTACTGATTACAGCTGCGGTAAGGTAGAGCACTGAATACAGCTGGGGTAAGGTAGAGCACTGAATACAGCTGGGGTAAGGTAGAGCACTGAATACAGCTGGGGTAAGGTAGAGCACTGATTACAGCTGGGGTAAGGTAGAGCACTGATTACAGCTGGGGTAAGGTAGAGCACTGAATACAGCTGGGGTAAGGTAGAGCACTGAATACAGCTGGGGTAAGGTAGAGCACTGATTACAGCTGGGGTAAGGTAGAGCACTGATTACAGCTGGGGTAAGGTAGAGTACTGATTACAGCTGCGGTAAGGTAGAGCACTGAATACAGCTGGGGTAAGGTAGAGCACTGAATACAGCTGGGGTAAGGTAGAGCACTGATTACAGCTGGGGTAAGGTAGAGCACTGATTACAGCTGGGGTAAGGTAGAGCACTGATTACAGTTGCGGTAAGGTAGAGCACTGATTACAGCTGGGGTAAGGTAGAGCACTGATTACAGCTGCGGTAAGGTAGAGCACTGATTACAGTTGCGGTAAGGTAGAGCACTAATTACAGCTGCGGTAAGGTAGGTATAGACAGGGAAAAGTAAATTTTCTGAAACGCTTTCATCACAAAAATGACAGCGTTTTGGAATAGATAGTTATGGAGAGGAGGAATGATGAATCCTCCGGTAATTTGGTAGAGCTCCATGCTAGTTCTAAACCTAATTACCTCCATCGTTTTTTTAGTTATGATGAATAGGCCCCTATAATACATACTGCAAATTACTGCCCGTCACTGCTGTCTGTCTTTAATATGTTACGTTCTAATTTCCTTGCATTGGATTCATGCTGATTCCTTTTTACCTAGATGTACATGTTCTTTTTTTATAAGTAAAGATTAATAACTATTATATTTCTCATGAGCGTGTGCTCCCTGCTTTTGTGTCTTTTGTACATCCTCGCCCTCTGGGGAAGGTCATTTGGATGGTGCTGCACTACATATTTCTGCGATCTGGGAGTCAGATTTATACTATAGTGGATTATATGATCTTTTATGCACAATTTTTTGATGATATATACATTAATACATATATATTTTTTCTATACTCGTTGCATTTAAGAGAATCCAGATAGTGTCTCAGCTGCACAGCCCCTTTAATTGTGACTCAGTGTTGAGACCGTTCCTGGCGTCGTACCTAATAAGAGCCCCTTCCAGCGCTGGCTGCTGTAACACCAGTAAGTCAGATGTTTTTCTGTCCGTTCAATTTGCTTTTAAGACATTGGCAGGAAATCCAGAACTATCATCCAAGTGAGAAGCGTTTTATTACACTACGTGGAGGGAAATGCATTTAGGACAGGATATTAACATAAACGGATGGGCAGCTATTGTCCAGTGCCCCTAACGCCTGCGTACAGAGGAACACAATACAGGTTGTTTTGTTATAGGCCCTTTTCTTTCCTGTAATGGTGCGTACACACGGTCAGATAGTCTGGTCGATATAAACTATATAGTTTATCGTTCGATCGTTTATATCGACCGGAATATTAGCCCCTTTCAACGACCAAACGATGGTCGATGCACGGGCATGGATGGTCGATATTGATATCGACCATCGCCCGTGCCTGCAGGCCAACCTGGTCGATATTGACCAGGTTAGCCTGTTTACTATAGCGACCCGCGATCGTTAAATCGCTGGGGGATGCTGCATGAGCTGGATGTTGGATAACGATCATCCAGCACATGCTGGTCGATCAGAAAACGATATCTAATCATTGTCTGATCTGACCGTGTGTACGGCCATTAGACTCTTGGGCAGGTTCCAGGTGCCTTTAGGTACGCAGCGCCAATGCGCATTAAATCATGTAGGTAAAAGTTCATCAGTGACATTGTGTGCGCAGCCGGGCAGTCTTTGGACTGGTTGTAGCATGGCCCCACGTCCAGGCGCTGCCCGTACCCTCAGTGAGTGACAGCGCTTATACAGAAAGAGCATTCTGCGTCTTGCGTCTCGCCACACGGCGAACAGCTGAAACCGCCTGCATGTTAGAAGTCTTACAAACACTTATTACACATTAACAAGAAAAACAATATCTAGCGCTCCCAAATGTAGCAGCTTCCTATTAGTGTAGTCAGTAAACTGGCTACATAAAGCAATAAAGTATGGAAATAGAAGCGCTTGTAAATGATCTGTTATAAAGTATTAAATGATTAATGAATGATTAAATAATAACTGAGGACCAATGTTAAATAACATACACCAACAATCAACATGTATAGACAGACACTGATGTTTAAAAAGCTCTCTTGTGAAAAATTATGATGTTAACAGGATGGGATCCCCGATAAAGCAGCACGCTGGAATAGCTAGCAAACGCTAACCCTACCTTTCCCTATGTTGCCGCACTTCGTGATTCTCAGCCCCGGATCCTCTTCTGGCTCTAACTTCAGACCTTTAGTCAGTGAGCCGTTCAGTGGGTCCCGCTTCAGCCGTGTCCCGGCGCTAATCCCGCTGCTGTATGAGCGCTCTCCGGCTGAGTGCAGCTCGTGCTCTGGAATTGCGCCCGCTGGTGTATGACATCAGGGGTGAGGGGGATAATCCAAATGTCCACAAAACTGGTCACCAACGCGTTTCATACTTAGATTTTTTAAAGGTGTCCAAATGCTGGGGTCAGTCCTCCTTTTATTACTGGTGGATCTCTGTGATTGGTTGTTTTATAAAACTCTGTTTTAGAGACTAAATGACCCCAATAAATATATAAAAATTGTGTAAATGTATGAACTTTATTAATATAAAGAAAATTAAAAATCTTTAAAATGATAAATAGTAGATAAATATAAGTATTTAAATATATAATGAAATCTGTTCTAATCAATGGACTGCTTAGTGTAGTCATGTCAATCATAGGTCCTCAAAGTTACTACAATCAAAGCTCCTATATTTATGTCTTAAGGAAAGCTCTCAAATCAAAATCAATATTCAAGCCTTTAGGGTGCAATGTTCCCATATCATATATCCATTCTGCTTCTGATTTGGATATTTTTTCTAAATAATTTCCTCCTCTCCAGTCTTTTACAATCCTCTTTATTCCCACGAATTTTAACCCTCTAGGGTCTTTCTGATGGTGTGTTAAAAAGTGATTAGTTGGTTTTCAGTTTTCTAATGGTCCGGCCTATGTATTGAAGGCCACATGGGCACTCCAACAAATAAACTACACCCTCCGTGTTACAGTTTAAATGCTGTCCAGACAGAAGTGAAACCCTGAAAATCCTGAAAGCATGGCGAGACAGAAGGGCTTTCACTTCTGTCTGGACTGTAAAGGGTGCAAAGAGACTGGAATAAATACTACAAAACCCTTATTCAATTTTCTTTCCAATTCAAGAAACAGACGATTTGATTTGAGACAGCATTTAAACTGTAACACGGAGGGTGTAGTTTATTTGTTGGAGTGCCCATGTGGCCTTCAATACATAGGCCGGACCATTAGAAAACTGAAAACCAGGATAGGGGAGCATATCTATAATATTAAAAGAGGTCTCATAACACATCGTGTTTCTAATCACTTTTTAACACACCATCAGAAAGACCCTAGAGGGTTAAAATTCGTCCCGCACACATCTAGCGATATTTGCAACATGACAGATGCCGCAAGTGCAGCTTTTTTTTAGTGAACAGATTTTATGTTGCGATGTGGGGCTCATTTCGTCCAGCTCTGATCAGGCTCTGTGGGTGCTCGCTGTAAAGGCGGGACACTCAGTAGCTGGGGCGCAGCATTGCTCGGAAACGTATCAGAGAGCCTCATACATCATACAGCGGTCTGTGGGTTGTGGACATTGTTGCCTCTGGTTTCAGCGACGGCCAATGTCCCAGGGCGGCGTCCACATAACAGCGGTTTATTGGGCGTATTCCAGCAATGGGAAGTGACAGCACATTGGACCTTACTCAGAGGCGGCCGTACGGTCTACCACCGCACGGCCCCCTTGATGTTTGGCCAGTGCGCATGCGCACGAGGGAGACGGCTCCCTCGTGCGCATGCGTGAGACCCGCTATGACCGACAGCGCTGGTCGTAGCGGGTCTCTTTCCAAAGGGGGCGAGCTGTCGATGTTGATTGACAGCTCGCCCCGTTTGGAAGGCAGGCCGGGGGGGTGGCAGCCCAAACGGAGGCGTTCCCATGGGAACGCCTACCGTTTGGGGGAGGCCCCACTGACATCACTAGTGATGTCAGTGGAGAGCTTCCGGCTCTGACAGAACCAGAAGCTCTCCGGGGCTTACGACAAGTGAGACCCTACCCTAGGGTCTCGTCGTAAGCCCCGATGGTCGCGATGGTTAGGCTGTAAACCCACAGCCTAACGACCGCAACAGAGGCGGGCGGTCAGGATGCAAGTGGCCGCCCAGTTTCTGAGCGACCGCTTGCATCCTCCGACCGCCTCTGAATGAGGTCCGTAGTGATTTGTGCAGCAACATTAGAAAGGTTAATCTGAATCTGAGTAGACATATCCAGTGCTGCGTGTGGTGTGTACATCTGCATTACTAAAACATGAATTATTTAGCTGTACTGTACACTTGCAGTAATGCACAGCCAGGAAAATGTACGTCACAGGCCAGTGACAGTGTGATTTACAGCACTTGGGAAGGTTGTGGTGTAAACTTCAATAAAAGTAATATAACATTAGGAAAATTGGTGCCTGCGCCAGCGAGGGGACTGTGGGGGTGGGAGCATAACAGGCTCATATTTAGCTATTTTGCCATCATGAACCGCTGGATAGCCCAAATGCTGGCTGAGGACACCTGGCACCTCTAAGGGTTCGGAATCACTGAGACACTGGAAAGAACAACTGTATTACATGTTATATATGAAACACCCAGCATAATATTATATACAAGTAACAAAACAGGAGGTTCACTGCCCACAGAGGCTACTGAACAACCCTACACTACAGGGGATATAGGGTTCAGAGCCGCTCGCTCTGATTCAGGGCCGGGCTTTTTTTTTTTTGGATCGGCCTCTTGGCCGCTCGCATAGCTGTGGGTGACCACCCACAGCTATAGCGAGCGGCCAGGAAGATGGTCGCGATGGTCAAGACCATCGCGACCATCGGGCTTGCGACGAGACCCTTGTGGTAGGGTCTCGTGGCCACAAGCCCGAGAGAGATTTCGGCTCTAACAGAGCCGGAATCTCTCCACTGACATCTCGTGATGTCAGTGGGGCCGCCCCCAAACAGCAGGCGTTCTCATGGGCGACACCGTGTGGACGTGGGCAGCTGCCGGAAGCTTGAATACTCTTCTGGGCGACCGGCATCGCCACTTGAGATTTGGGGGTCTCCTGGCTGTTCTGGGAGAGTAGACAAGTCTGATGTGATATTACTCATATCACTGAAGTATGGCCCTGATTCAGAGCCGGAGCGCTCGCTCTGAATCGGGGCGTTTTTTGGGGGGGTTTTTTGGAGCGGCCTAACGGCGGCTCGCATTGCTGACGGTGGCCAGCTATGCGAGCGGCCAGGATGATAGTCATCCTGGTCAAGACCATCGCGACCATCGGGCTTGTGACGAGACCCTTGTGGTAGGGTCTCGTGGCCGCAAGCCCCAGAGAGCTTCTGGCTCTAATAGAGCCGGAACCTCTCCCACTGACATCACTGGTAATGTCAATGGAGCCGCCCACAAACGGCAGGCGTTCGCATGGGAACGCCTCCGTTTGTGAAGCCACCCCCACGCCACGTCTCCAAAATGGTGCGAGCTGTCGATCAAAACCAACAGCCGCCCCCTTTTGGTGCGAGACCCGGAGAGACCCGGGTCTTGCGTATGCGCACGTCGGAGCCGGCTCCGGCGTGCACATACGCAGTGGCCTAACATCGACTCGCTCGCGAGCGCATATCGCTTGCGAGCGGCTCTGAATCAGGCTCTAGGGCCCTCATTCAGAGCCACTCGCTAGCGGCAGTACGCTCGTTCCGAGCGATGTTCGCACATCTGCGCATGCGTACGGTTTTTAGTACGCATGCGCGAACCAGTCAGTGCGGCCGAGAATCGTTGGTACGCAATATAGCGAGGGCCTGCTATTTTGAGTGACAGAATGAGGCGTATGTGGGTGGTAACAGGGGAAGGTGCTTGAAAACGGGGAGTGGAGATCCGAACGCAGGCGTGCTTAAAGGTCAAAACGGGCGTTTTAAGGGAGTGCATAATTAATACAGCAGCGTCATTGACCACGTCACTTGGTTTTTTTTAACTCAGAACTGCTCGCAAAATAGCGGTTGAAAACACCAACCACAAGAATAGCGAGCAGTTCATACGCTGTACGATGTACTCGATTAATCTAATAAATAGCGGACATGACGTATGGTGCGTGCGGCCAGGGGGCGTTTTTATCAAAAAAACGAGCGTATGTTTTGCTCGCTCGTTCAGACTTAGAGGTGGGAACAGACTGCAATTTGCGAACGGATCATTTGAATAGCCACCCCTTGTTTTTGAACGAACGACCACAAATAGCGAACGGCTCTGAATCAGGCCCTATGTTCCTTAGTAAGACGGGCACACTTTTCAGGTTGCTGGTTGTGGCTGCATCTAGGTTGCAGATTGTATGTAACATGCAGATTGTATGTAACATGCAGATTGTATGTAACATGCAGATTGTATGTAACATGCAGACATGGAAATAGTCACTGTGCTGGCAATATGGGAGCAAAGCAAAGAGAGCCAGGAATTTTGCGCTTGGCAATACCATGCTGCGCTGGAGGCGGGGGCAGGTGTAACATGTAAGATGTCATGTGGGTGTGTAGTAGAGTTACATCATATTCTGGGTTTATATATTAGATCAGTGGTTCTCAAACTCTGGGCCTGATTCAGAGCCGCTCGCTAAGATGCGTACTCTCGCTGCTGGCGATGGTACGCAGTGTGTATGCCTTGTGCGCATGTGCTTACCTTAGCGACAGGTCACAACAATGCACTTGCTCGCTCGCTGCGCACAGACAGCCCAGCAGAGGGAGTGACAGGAGAAGCCGCTTGTAGGTGGTAACAGGGGCGGGCCATTAAAAACGGGGGAGTGGAGGTACAAACGCAGGCGTGCCTGAGCGTCTCAACGGCGTTATAGAGGTGTGCATAATTATAGGACAACGTCATAGTACACGTCACCTGGCTGGTTTTTACACTGAAGTGCTCGCAGTGCTTATGATAGGGTATAGTCAACCTCAAGCGCTGCGATAGCATCCGATGTTACCCGATGTGCCGATGGTTGCATACACTTCGTGGGCATGACGTGCACAAGTGGGCGTCTTAAAACAGGCTGGTGGGTGTCTGCATACACTATGTGATCACTCTTTAAGAAATACTGGGCGTGCTAAAGCCTTGCTGTGCGATAGCACTGCCTACGCAGTTTGCATACACATCGTGCGAGCGATCGCATCTAGCGAGCAATATGATGTGCACAGCAATAAGTCCAAAGCAAATGGTGAGAGTGATTGCCTTGTAAATTCCTCATTCATAGCAGCCAATCATGAACAACACCAAATCCAGATCTGAGAAAAATCAAAAACACAAGGGCGCCTCCTAGTGCAAGAATGTATGAAGTGCACCAAAGTGCAAGAACTTCAAATTAAGTGGCCCCGTACCAATATAACAGAATGACAAAGTGTATCTGAAATCTCAGAATGAATCCTCAGATGAACCTCCATAAAACAGCTCTACTTTAATAAGGCTCATGAGAATACAAACATAAAAACAGATGTAGCATAATCCTATATAGATAAACAACTACCAAAACAAACAACGGAATATCACATACAATTTGTATATAAAGCTATGACATCAGAATATAAGAGTATATCAGCCAAAGACACCGTATACCCAAGAGAGTCTGACTGTCACCACTGTTTTTTGTGCCAGGACGTAACGCATATATATATATATATATATATATTTGCATGATGTGCCGTTTGCGTCAGGAGAGGCAGGGTCGGTGACGGCAGGGGCTGGCTGATGTATGCCAAGTTTAGTAAGGACGTGTTCTTATATTAGCAAACAGATGCAGACTGGCACACTGACTAATGTTTTCTGAGGGTATATTTTAGCATATTTAATTTTTTTGTAAACGAGACGCAGAGAGTTGTAGCTGACGTATTAGAGGGGGTTTTAAGTTTTATTAAAATAATCATTGTATTGTCGTACTGACCCATTTTCTTTTCTTGTCATTAGACCGTAGCTCATCAATGGCACAGAGAAGATAGAGTCTGGTCTTGGTGGCCCGTCAGGGATGAATCCATGTTCAACATTCAAGAAACTTTGCAAACTGTTCTCTCTCGTCTTCTCGACATTTACAGTGCTCTACTTCATCTACATTGTGGTGTTAGTGAAAATCGCTTTGCCCCATGGAACCTTCACATTCCCACTTCTCAGATCCTCAGAAATGGAAGAGTCGATATGTAGCCGTAACGTGACGGGGGACGCCATCGTCAGAGTCAAGAACAGCAAAACCTACCTGATAGCGGCCTACCTGGACATGCGGTCTAGCAGGACCATCCGGATCTTGGCGATAACCAATCGATATGAACCGGACGTGTTGCTCTGCGACTTCTGTTTATCTGGCACTAACAACACAGCCGATGTGGAGTTTCAGGTCCACACCGACCATTTTGATTTTCCTTACGGTACTACAGATCTTCTATGCAACTTGCAGGATGAAAAGGTCCCGGAGTTCATGTCTGTGCAGCAAGTGGACGGTTCTGCGCCAACCTACTTAAAAATACATAACAGTGATCAGCAGGACAACGCTCCTCTTAGGTTCCAGTACAAGTTTCTCATTTGCGTTTCCGCAATGTTCGGATCGTACAGCAACGTCTTACAGTTCATTCAGTCCATGGAGATGTACCAAATGCTGGGGGCAGAGAAGGTGGTCATATACCACACGGACTCCAGCCCGCTCATGAAGAAAGTCCTGTCCTATTACACCCAGGTAAAATTTCTAGACCTGATACCGTGGCCCATCACCTCCTTCTTAAATGTTTCAACGGGTTGGCATTACCCAGACCATCCCGGAGACCTCCATTATTTTGGCCAGACCGCAGCGTTAAATGACTGCATTTACCGCCACATGTACAGGAGCAGATATATAGCTCTCAATGACATTGATGAATTGATTTTACCCGTCAGACACAAGGACTGGTCAGAAATGTTGGACTATATACTAAGTATTGAACCAACCACGAACGTCTTTATCTTTGAAAACCACGTCTTCCCAACAACTCTTGAGGACAAGAGCAGCCCTTTAACCCCCGAAGGGTGGGCCTCGGTGCCAGGACTGAATATAATGCAGCACGTCTACCGCGAGCCCAACCAACCTTATGAAATTAATCCTACGAAGATGATCGTGAATCCCAGGGGTATTGTGAAGGCATCAGTCCACGTTCCACTCGAATTTACAGGGGAGCAGTACCAGGTTCCCAGCGATATCGCTAAACTGTGTCATTACAGGGAACCCAAACAGAAAGACCTACAGAGGGAGTCTCTGATAGAAGATAGGATCTTGTCTAAATATGAAGCCGAGCTGGTGATAAGAGTTAGCAGGGTATTAAATAGGGTCAAAGATTTAAATCTTGGCAGAAAGTTTAAAACAAATAGGAACCAATAGACTTTACCTTCTTCTTTGCACTTAAAAGATTTGTAATTGTGCTGCCTTACCGTAGGGACTGTATCCCAGACATTGCGTAGCCACGTGGATTATCGCTGGAAATTGATTACCTAATATCCTCTGTGTCACAAGGGAAAATATCTTAATGCATTTGCTAAGTGGCTCCTGCCCCATCACAGACAATATTCATGTTATAAATTCTTCTGTTGCTAAAGCTCATTTACGTCTCTCCATAATAGGATAAAATATACAGCTACAGATTGTCTTCATCTGGGACTGGTTATTTTATGCTCATGTTATTATTATGTTTGCTGTTTTGTAAAGTACCACAGTACATGAACACAACAGTAATATACAGCATAGGTATATTAAAGGGTGTACCAGTGTGAGTAGTATAGGTAGGGGTAGGGTAGGTGTGAGGGTGTACCAGTGAGTACTATAGGTGGGAGTAGGGTAGGTGTGAGGGTGTACCAGTGTGAGTAGTATAGGTGTGAGGGTGTACCAGTGTGAGTAGTATAGGTGGGAGTAGGGGAGGTGTGAGGGTGTACCAGTGTGAGGAGTATAGTTGGGAGTAGGGTAGGTGTGAGGGTGTACCAGTGTGAGTAGTATAGGTGGGAGTAGGGGAGGTGTGAGGGTGTACCAGTGTGAGGAGTATAGTTGGGAGTAGGGTAGGTGTGAGGGTGTACCAGTGTGAGTAGTATAGGTGGGAGTAGGGGAGGTGTGAGGGTGTACCAGTGTGAGTAGTATAGGTGGGAGTAGGGTAGGTGTGAGGGTGTACCAGTGTGAGTAGTATAGGTGGGAGTAGGGTAGGTGTGAGGGTGTACCAGTGTGAGGAGTATAGGTAGGAGTAGGGGAGGTGTGAGTAGTATAGGTCATGCTTCGTTTTATTAAAACTTGCAACAAGTATAATAATAATAAATACATAAAATGTAAATAAATAATTACATAAAATCAAAAACTTAATAAAAAAAGGCAAAAAAATACATAATATTACTTCATATTATACTTTTCCTATACTAATACAAACACTTATCTACCCTACTACCTATATACAATCCACCACCTGCAAGGGAAAACTAAGCAAGGATTTAGAAACCACTTCAAGTAAAAGGAAACTATCTAAATCATACATCAAACCCTAAACTATATTACCCATCACCAACACCTACAGGCAGATGTATGCAAACCTTTCCATAAATAAAACAAAATACTTCAAAAAACCATCTACAAGGGAGTGAAAAAAGAGAAAAGAAAACCCAAAGCTGGAATTCAGAGAGACTGTTTGCCACCCACTCAAGGGGGTTTCAACTGGCCCCACCGACGAGACCAGCCGACAGCATCCAACCCCTCCCTATCCAGATCCATCATCCTTCTCACCTCTTGAAGAATCAAACCCACCACATTCCTATAGGGGAGGACCTTTTTCCTTATGGACACCTGACACCGTGCACTCCACGTGTGAAATCTAACTGCTAAACTAGCTAAATAAATCGTGACTAAATTAAATCCACCGTATCTTCTGACTACCCCATAAACCCACTCAGGCTAACTAAGCCCCGAAAGGCACGGAATACCAATGGCTTTTGACACCTCCTCATAAACCTTTACATTAAAGGGACACTCAAGCAGAAAGTGGTCCATCGTCTCCACCACCCCTGGACACTCCTCCCGTGGGCAACCACGATCATTGACACTCTTCCACCTGAGATTCTCCCCAACATAAAGTCTTCCGTGAAAAGAGAGCCAAGCAATGTCTCTAAACTTCTGCGGTATCCTCTGTGAATTTAACAGAGCTAACCCGGCCGAAGCGACATCACTCGGACAGTCCCTCAGGGACAGCTGGTCATGGAAGTGAGTCTGCAAAATTCTTCTCTCCAACTCCCTTCTAGAGAAGTTTTTGACTTCACTCACCACCATGCCAAAACGCCTCATCACTTTCAAACTCTGGATGACGTAGATCGGGAGGTAACCACACCGAATCCGAAAGCTTTTCACCTGGCCACCCTCTAGCCACAACCTGAGGAAGGGGAACATCCAGAATCTAAATCCCTCTACCCACCGAGGGGGAGCATCTAAAATCAAACTCCCAAGATTAAATTTTAAAAAGGCTGTTACAAAAAAAACAACGGGGTTTACCATATTTAAACCCCCGTCTTTCCTCGGTCTGTAGGTGATGTTTCTCCTGACAATATTGACCCCGTTTCCCCACAAAAGAAGGAAAAACAAGGAATTCAATCTGGACCACATAGATTGAGGCAAAAAACACACATAACTGACATATAAAAAAATCGGAATCAAGTAAGTCTTACACAAGTCAACCCTTTCCCTCAGAGATAACTTCCATCTCTTCCAGCTCTCTACCTTCTTGGTAGCATCTTCCAGCTTCTTATCCCAATTTAGGGAGGCATAGTCACCATGGTCAAATGTTATGCCTAGAATTCTAATCTGCTGACTGGCCCGAGGGAAGCTGTCCGGAAGGCAAAATTCATCACCCTCCTCCCCCATCCAGAAAACTTCACACTTTTCATGGTTTACCCTAGAGCACGAGGCTTCAGAGTATTCACAGATAAGATGTTCCACATCACGGGCCTCTATCCGTGAGGAGAGAACCACCGTGACATCATCTGCGTAGGCCACCACCTTTAGCGGAAACTCTGGGCTCAGCTGCACCCCACCCACAGTTCCGCTCTCTACCCTTCTGACGAAGGGGTCAATTGCAAAAACATATAGGAGGGGGCTCAGGGGGCATCCCTGACAAACACCAGAGCCTACCGCAAAAGTGAGACCCACCCAACCATTTACAAGTGGGAAGCTCTCGGCCTGACGATAAATAGCCTGCAGCCAATTCACCACCCGCTCTGGAAGACCATACCTTTTCAGTAGGGCCCAAAGGTACTTATGGTTTACCCGATCAAAAGCCTTAGATTGATCCAATGCCAGTAAATACTTTCCACACTTCTCAGCCCTGCACCGCTCAATGACCTCCCGGACACCTAGGACAGCACTAAAGGTGCTACGGCCCTTCACCGTACAGTGCTGAGAGGGGGAAAGCAACAGCTCAGAAAATTCCGATAGCCTATTGAACAGTACCTTTGCCAAAATCTTCCTGTCTGTATTAAGAAGGGCTATGGGGCGCCAGTTCTCAATACGGGACGGATCCTTTCCTTTAGACAGTAGTATAAGGGCAGATAACCTCATGGAAGGAGGGAGGACTCCCTCTATCGCTATCTTAACTTCCTCTGCCGTTATATCACTCTCCAAAGATTCAGAAGAAACAACCTGAGAACCCAAACCTGGTGTCCTCCTCAGAAATTCCTCCATCCTCTCCCTGATGAGTGAATGCTCAGATAAAAGATCTGAATAATAGGACTCAATCACTTCCAGAATGCCCTTCTTATCAATATGAAGAACACCCTGTCCATCCTTCAGTCCCCTGATCTCTTTGGCATCAACTGACCTCCTACAGCTCTGGTAGGGATCTGGCGAGTGGTATGTTCCATAATCCCTCTCCAGAACTAAGGATGCCAGTCGGTTGTACTGAAACTCCTTCATCCGAGCCTTCACCCGGGAGATTTCCCCACTATCTCCCTCCTCAGAGATCAAGAGATCCAATTTCTTTCTCAGGCTATGGTAGATGTTACGTCTTAACAAGTTTTTTTTGGCAATAGACCCACGGAAAAACTTCCGGATTCTCTTTTTAATCACCTCCCACCACTCAGATCTACTCCAACCCGCCTCCAAAAGTGTCTCCTGAGATTGAAAGAAGAGCCTAAAGGATTGTCTAATGCTCTCTTCTTCCAGAAGCTCTGAGTTCAATCGCCACAGGCCCCGCCCTTTCTGAGGGGTTTCTGAGGCATTCAAAGTCACTGAGAGAAAAGCGTGATCGGAAAACTCCACTAACCTCACCCCTAAAGATGAGGTCTTTGAAGATTCCTTAACAAAAAACCTATCTATTCTAGATCTATGACTACCACTAAAAAAGGTGAAACCTGTGAGGTCTGGGAAATGCCGAATATGCACATCTACCAGACCCGCCTGTCTAATCATGCTAACTAAAAAATTGGAGTCATAGCCCAGAGTTTTCTTTGAGCCTCCCCTATCTTTTGGCCTAATTATGGTATTAAAATCACCACCAAAGATAACTTGCTGGGCCGTAAAAAGAAAAGGTTTTATCTCCATGAAGAGACATTTCCTATCCCACTGTGACTGAGGACCATAAATATTGATTAACCTAAGGTCCTGTCCCTTCATGTTGATATCCAAAATCATACATCTACCTGCTTGCAACTCTATAACCTTGTACACAGTTACCATGTCAGTAAAAAGCACTGCCACCCCACCGTACGGCTCGGCCGCAAGAGACCAGTAAGAAGGACCCCTCCTCCACTCACGCTTCGCTTTGTGGAGGAGATCCAACTTACTAATCCTAGTCTCCTGCAAAAACAAAAAATCAACCTCAACCGTGTTGAAAAAATCAAAGGCCATTACACGAGCACGTTCAGAAACTACGGAAGCCACATTAATCGTGGCACATCGTATAGGTTGGGGATCCATGATGTATAGATTATTAAATGCAAGACCTTGCTTACTTTTACCTTGCACAATTCCCAGCACCAAATCCACCACAAAACTACAAGCTAACCCTACTCGGGCCAGCCTTCTCTTCCATAGCGACAACTGTCACTACCCGTTCCTCCCTTACTCCCTGACAATCTACAGGGACCTTCTCCCCCGTACGAGAAGGCCCAGGATCAGGAGGTTTGGGTACAAACTTGATAACCTGATGCTCAGTACCAGGTACCTGTACCTGACTCGGCCCTACACAGGAGCCTTGGGACACACCTTGAGCCACCCTATCCTCCTCCATACCCTGGGTCTCCTCTATCACCGTCACTTCCTCCACCACACTCCCTAAACTGCACATATTTTCCTCTTCCAGCTGAGTTCCAGCAGTGTCACACTCTAATCCCTCCCCATCACCTTCCTCCTGATCTGATCTCTTTCTCCTCCTTTTATTCCTTTCCTCCCCCCCTTCAATTTTATTAACTTTCTTTGTCACTTTCCTTGCTTGCTTCTTATCCTTCCCTGTTACCAAACTCAATTCACCCCCACTCCTCATTACTTCCTCCTCATCAGAGGAAAATACATCAAATTTGTTGCTTAGCACAACTTGCACATCTTCACCTTTCCTCTTTTTCTTATTTCCTCTCCTTACCTCCTGAAAAGGTGCCTCCTCTACCTGTTTCCCTTGCACCTGCTTTACATGTTCATCTACACCTAGTGGTTCTTTTTGTCTCACCACCTCCTCCTCCCTTCTTGGTTCTGGCCTAACCTCCTGCCCACTATTATGGCTGGCCCGAGGACACCTGCTATACGGGTGGCCTTCTTCCCCGCATAAATTACATTTGACCACCCCACATTCTCTGGATACATGACCAATCTTATTACACAATGAACATTTTATCACATTACATTCGCTGCTCAGATGCCTGAAATCTCCGCACTTAAAGCAGGTTCTTGGTTGACCCTGGTAGAAGCATTGTACTCGATCCCTGCCAATGTATGCAGCGGATGGTACATGGATGAATCCTCTGTCAGAATGACGCAGCTTTACCAGGGCCTCCCAAGCTCCCCCCCATACCCCCATTGTATATCCAGATTTGCTTAGGTCAGACTGTATATCACAATATCTGGACAACCAGTACGCAATATCTTGGACAGGAATGGACTCATTCCTCACTAGAATATGCACCTTCACTTTATTATGCTTTGTAACCAAATTTACTCTGTACATATCATATGGTTTTGACATTTTACATGCCTGCCATTTTGTCCAGAACACTTGTAGTCCCTGGTAGGATAAAAAACTCAAATCAAATTCTGCAGATTTGACTGGGTGTATGCAAGCATATAAATCTGAGGGTTTAAACCCCAGACCAAAAATCATCTTTAAGAAAGTCTCCTTTGTAGGAACTTCCCCCTCTCCTGCCCATCGGAACTGGATTAAATTTCTCCTTTTTCCAACCTGGCCTGCTGCACCCGGCATTTGTGGACCAGCATTGTTCACATTCATATTGAAAGCATTAGATCTTGTCACCATTTTAGCATACGATATACTTCCAGGAACAGTCTGTTTGTCCGATACGTTTGTTACCACACTCCCCCCACCCTCTCTCCTTCTTACATCATCACAAATTATTTTGGCAGCCTCTGCAGCCCTGGCTGGTACAAGCATCTTATCTCCATAAACAGTTTCTATTACTTTAATCTGCTCCTCCGGAAGCCCAGTCTTTTCTAATGCAGGCATTCCTTGTGCAAATTGTCTTTCCTTTATGCGCCCTCCTAAACCAGTACCATGCGGCAACTTCCTTGTACCTATAACCTTCTCGCCCTGCACGTCTCCGGGTACAATGCCCAGAGCCTCCCCAGCAACAGGTAATTCACCTGCCACTGCAGATTCACCTGGAGATCCCCCCTCAGTGCCACTTTTCTGTAAAGCTTCCTCAAGCCTTAATTCAGACATAACCTCCATTTGAGCCTGGAACACCGCGCCCTCTGTGTTCCTGGCTCCGCCATCTGCCATCACTACAGGTGGAAATAGTTCATGCCGGGCACTGTCAGGCTCAGCCGTCACCGGCCACTTCTTACCTGCCTTACCCCCAGCACCCGGCACACTGTTACTCACCTGCAGGACAGCCGGCTCACCAAAAGCGCCCTTTTCCGCAACATCCTCCACCTCGCAAGACATCTCCACTGTGTCCCCTGCAATGAACTTCTCCTGGGAATCAGCAATCACAGCACCAGACACCTCTGACATAACTTTATCCTCCATATTTACTGCATCTTCAGCTGTATTAGACTCCGTTACTGCTGCTGCCTCCAGCTGCATACACTCTGCCTGGACATCAGCTGGTAGGTTTGTTTCACTTTCAGTTGCACAGACAGGCTGTGGGGTGCTGCTGCTGCAATCACCAGGTACACTGATAACACCTGTCTCCATGGGTGTCGGCCCTGATTGGACCTTTGCATGAACTGGTAACCCTTTCACTGCTGCTTGCATCTGCTTTTCCTTTTTTTCCAAGCGCTTTTCTTGCAATTTACTTTTAACCCTTCCCAGAGTTACAGAAAGGGTTTCAATCACTTCTTTTAACACTGGTTTCTCCCATTTATAGCAGGTATTTCTTTTTTTCTTCTTATCATTAATTCTGGTCTGTATACGCTTTGCCTCTCTTTGTAATTCCTCAATAGAGAAGCTATCAAATGATTCCTCCTCCTCCTCCTCCTCCTCATCTTCCTCTTCATCCCCAGTATCACCAGGGGATCCAGGAACATTCTCCAAGGCATCAAGGGGCTTCACCCCCCCACATACTTCACTACCCCCTGGGCAGACAGTAGCTGCTGTCACTCCACCCTGTGTTACATCACACAGGGGAGCACCCAGGGAAAGTTTGTGGGAATCCGACTGTGGCTCCAGTTTCTTCACTGGGCCCACACCGACAGGGTAGGTAGCTTCCAGCACTGCTCGACCCTTTGTTCCATCACATAGGGGAGCACCCTCAGACATAGGGGGAACAAGCTGTGGTTCCAACTGCACAGAAGCCGGGCTGATGATATTGCCTCCACTGTCACTCATGCTGCTTCCTGATGATCCGGACTGGCCTGCCGCACTAGTTATCCGGACACCAGGAGTCTTTGCTTTGGCTTTTGCTTTAGAGCCCGAGCCACGGGCTGAATGTCGGGAGCACTCTCCCCCAGGAGGATCCACCCCCCTGGGGAAGCCAGCAGGGAGTCTCCCTGCAGACACGGGACACACCTGCAGCAGCTAGAGCTCTCCTCCACACAACCTCCTCACAGCTCAGACAGCACACACTGCAGAGTCTCCGCCCCCAGGATAGGTGGGAGTAGGGGAGGTGTGAGAGTGTACCAGTGTGAGTAGTATGAGTGGGAGTAGGGTAGGTGTGAGGGTGTACCAGTGTGAGTAGTACAGGTAGGAGTAGGGGAGGTGTGAGAGTGTACCAGTGTGAGTAGTATGAGTGGGAGTAGGGTAGGTGTGAGGGTGTACCAGTGTGAGTAGGATAGCTGGGAGTAGGGTAGGTGTGAGGGTGTACCAGTGTGAGTAGGATAGATAGGAGTAGGGTAGGTGTGAGGGTGTACCAGTGTGAGTAGTAATGGTGGGAGTAGGGTAGGTGTGAGGGTGTACCAGTGTGAGTAGTATGAGTGGGAGTAGGGTAGGTGTGAGGGTGTACCAGTGCGAGTAGGATAGCTGGGAGTAGGGTAGGTGTGAGGGTGTACCAGTGTGAGTAGGATAGATAGGAGTAGGGTAGGTGTGAGGGTGTACCAGTGTGAGTAGGGCAGGTGTGAGGGTGTACCAGTGTGAGTAGTACAGGTAGGAGTAGGGTAGGTGTGAGGGTGTACCAGTGTGAGTAGGATAGATAGGAGTAGGGTAGGTGTGAGGGTGTACCAGTGTGAGTAGTAATGGTGGGAGTAGGGTAGGTGTGAGGGTGTACCAGTGTGAGTAGGGCAGGTGTGAGGGTGTACCAGTGTGAGTAGTATAGGTAGGAGTAGGGTAGGTGTGAGGGTGTACCAGTGTGAGTAGTATAGGTAGGAGTAGGGTAGGTGTGAGGGTGTACCAGTGTGACTAGTATGGATGGGAGTAGGGTAGGTGTGAGGGTGTACCGGTGGGAGTAGGGTAGGTGTGAGGGTGTACCAGTGTGAGTAGTATAGGTGGGAGTAGGGTAGGTGTGAGGGTGTACCAGTGTGAGTAGTATAGGTGGGAGTAGGGTAGGTGTGAGGGTGTACCAGTGTGAGTAGTATAGGTAGGAGTAGGGTAGGTGTGAAGGTGTACCAGTGTGAGTAGTACAGGTAGGAGTAGTGTAGGTGTGAGGATGTACCAGTGTGAGTAGTATAGGTGGGAGGAGGGGAGGTGTGAGGGTGTACCAGTGTGAGTAGTATAGGTAGGAGTAGGGGAGGTGTGAGGGTGTATCAGTGTGAGTAGTATGGGTGGGACTAGGGTAGGTGTGAGGGTGTACCAGTGTGAGTAGTATAGGTGGGAGTAGGGTAGGCATGAGGGTGTGCCAGTGGGAGTAGTGTAGGTAGGAGTAGAGTAGGTGTGAGGGTGTACCAGTTTGAGTAGGTTAGGTAGGTGTACGGTAGGTGTGAGGGTGTACCAGTGTGCGTAGTATAGGTGGGAGTAGGGTAGGACTGAGGGTGTACCAGTGTGAGTAGTATAGGTAGGAGTAGGGGAGGTGTGAGGGTGTACCAGTGTGAGTAGTGTCAAAACTGGATTATTGGCTGAGACAAGATCAGTTTAAAATTGAAGCGTGCACGACGCCATCTTGCAAATGGCAGCTAGACTCCATTTTAGAAACACGAATCTGCAAGACGCCATTTTGCGACTAGCGTCACTTTACGTTACAACTCAGGAGCTAAGAACAGATGGCAATGTTTTTGATAATCTACCAAGGGTAACTGGAAGAACAAGCTTCCTGAGTAAAAGTAAATAGAATAGACAATGAGTGTTTTTACATATCAATTGGGAATCCCTGTATGCAGACAAAGTATAGTTGTGGCAATTGTAATATAATCCAGGCATTGATCTACACAATTGGATTTGTCTGAATCCTAAACAGGTTTTAGCCTCACACCCAGGCAGGATGGCCCCAATTTCACAGCTTGAGGTGGTAACACAGTTGCATTTCACACAAGAGTCTGGGAGAACAAAAGAGTTTTTTCCTTTGAACACAGGAAAGGTGGGGGCCTGCTGACAGAGGGCATGTGGAACTATCTGGCTCAACATGTCACACTGCTAAGATGCTCACTTAATGAGAGTTAAAGTGCACCCATCTTCATACACACATTAATACGTCTTTATATCAAAGCCCGAATACTCACACATTACATATTCACACATAAGATTTAATAAGCTTTAAAGTATATGATTTAAGTTGGTTCAGTTAGTTTAAATGCTGTGAAACAAAGATATTTGATAACTAAGGTTCTGTACATGTTAAGACAGCAGTGTTTGGGTTCGTACTGATGCATACTCTTTCAACAGAATTCCGGTACTATCGGTGTGGAGATCGCATCAGGCATTCCCAACTTATGGACCGCAGAGACTACATGCAACAAAATGTATATTTTAGGAACAACTGTTAGGATGCAGCATGGGGGCGGGGAGGCGGAGACCCTCAGTTGTTAGAGGCTGGGCGAGCCTATTTGAACCAGCCTGTTAAATGCACTGTAACATATGCTTCTCCCCTGGGAACCAATGGCATAAGCAAGAAACTTCTCTATTGTCCTGTCTATTCTGGGGGGGTATAAATATGTGTGCTCAAATGCTGGGATTGTAGTCTTCTTGCTTAATGCTGAATGACGACGGGGTTTCTTGCTGATGCCTATCACCGGATCCGGGACCGCTGTGTATGTATACTGTACTTGGGTCTGTATAATTCCTTTGCGTCTAATTGTGTCTGGATCAATAGCGTGTAACTGACTGTACTTTTACTTGAATAATACTTGTGCTTTGGAACCACATATTCCAGGTCTAAGTCTTTATTTACTGTATGACTGCGTACGCAAATTAGCGTCATCCTTAGAAGGTGTAGGCAGGATATAAGAAGATACAGGCAGGGGTATATAAAGGTTAATTTTAATATTAACAGATGGGGGCTCATCGAGTGAAGTCACTTACCTACTCACACGGCACATACGGCTATCGATATCTCAGCAAAGGGTGGAGTGGCCACATACAGGGTTTTCCTGTAACCGCTTTGTGCTGAAAAATCGCTATCTGTTTTCGTGTGAGCAAAGGAAGCTGACTAGAATCCAGGGACAAGAGAAGAAAAAGTTTGTTTTCCTTTGTTGATAGAACCTAATGTTTAAAAGGGTGCTGCTGTATTGAGTACGCGGCTGAGTCGCAGTTTTGCGCACAGTAAAAGACGCACTTTTGCGTAGGCAGTTAAAAAGTCATTGTACGGTTGTGTGTTGTGTATGCGGCTGTTCGCACAATAGCGTATACGTACTTCCGGTTCTGCTGCCACTTGTTTAAACAAAGCCGTTGGGGTTCACCTTTTTCAATTGTTATCAATATCTGGGTTAACGTGTATTTTTCTGCGCAGAAAAAAAGTGTGTAACAGTGAATATTTGTTGGACAAAGTTAAGGGTATCGTATGATCCTTATGGTCTAGGTGCAAGAGTTAGTCTAGCCGCTCGGTAAGTAGCTTTACCGTTCTATACACAGTAGCAGGTGTACATGTTGTCTTTGTTGTAGAGAGGTGCGTGGAAGTAGCCGACTTAAACTTCCATAGTTGTGGAAGTTGCCTTACTAAATGTTATCCGGGTGTGGAAGTTGCCTTTTTCAAATCTTATCCAGGTGTGTGGGCGCCGCCGACTTAAATCGTCCACAGGTAAGTGAAAGTATCTTGATTGTCTTTCACCAGTTTAAATCTGTATTGAAAAGTGTAGGATTTTGTCTCAGAATGGGAGCCATGCAAACAGTAAAGATGTTAGACAAGGATGTGCTGCTAATGGAGGCGCTGATCGGATCGGCCCGTCGTATTATGCATACTAAGTACGGTACTTATGCAATAAGGTATTATGATGTATGGTTTGAAATTACGATGAAGAGTGTTAGACCGTTTCCCAGAATTGGTAGTTTTGATAAAGATGTATTAGATAATGTCCGGGATCACATCAGTCTGATGCGCTCCCGAGAGAAAAAGGTCAAATATTTTGAATGCTTAAAATTGTGGCAGCATGAAGGGGATGCGTGGCTTAAAAATGTGCAAGCGACGCAAACTAGCGTTGCGAGCGCATTGCCAGAAAATACATCCGTGACGCTGAATTGCAATACGGGCGAGCCGCAAAATGGCTCCCCCACCTTATGTGGATTGAGGTGTAAGTACAGTTACCAAAAGTACCCATAAAAATGTAACAAGCAATTTGTACCCTCTCTTAAGCAACCATAAAGAAAATGTTTATGATGCGGATGATGAGCCTATTGTAATGTCTGCCATTTCCCATGCTGTGCAAATGATAGATGCTGCATCACCACAATCACGGGTGGTGCCGCCATCTCCATTGGTAACAGCAAGGGAAGTGTTAACACACTCTGCACCTGTAGAGGAAGTTGTTAATACCATACGTAGCAGCAGCAGATTAAACCCCCAGCCAGGTAACCAGGTCAGAGGTAGCAACGCTGCCGGTCTGCATCCCATTCGGACGATAACTGTTCCGAATGGAAATGCAGATGCGAACGGTGTAGTGCCCACGAGGGAAGTAGTAATGCATTGTCCATGGACAAGAGCAGAACTAAATTCCATCATAAATGATTTCCCCGATCCCAAAAAGGAACTAGCCAAATGTCAAAGATTTTTGAGAAATTTGGGTAGTTCTCATGAGCCCACTAATAAAGATTGGCGGGTGGTGTTAAGGGCCTGTCTGCCACGCAATACCGACGTGACAAAATTTATCACGGATTGTGTATTGGATGGTGACGTTCCCTTAACAGACCAAGTAAACCAAGGTAACATTTCCCGCATTGTAACTCAATTGGGTATATATTTTCCAGTAGTAGTTAACTTGAACAAAATTTTCACAATTAAAGATAGCACTCACCACAGGGGAATGATAGTCACGGTACTCATGGACGGTCTGAGAGACGACTTAAAGACTCGGGCTCAGAGCTCACAGCCTGGCTGCAGGGGACTTACAATAGATAACCTCATAGAGTCTGCCATAGAACATGATAAAAATATCACAAAGAAGAGAGAGACCCAGAGCGAAAAACTAATGGCTGTCAGTATCCAAGCTCTGGAAGGAATGACAATAACATCACAGCCAACCGACACACCTGCACCCACCCACACACACACCTGCACCTGAACAATTACACGTCCTCACCAATCCCACACCACAGCAAACACATCCTTACCCCACATATCATACACAACCACAGGTCCCATACTCATATCCCCCACAATATCTTTACCCTCCCTATCCTTACCCATACCCACCATCTTTCCCTCTTGCTCGAATCCCACAACAATCTTTTCATCCACCCCGATCAAAATTATGTTTTAACTGTCACCAAGTGGGACACGTAAGTAAGAACTGCAAAGCGAAGAACACCATACAGGAACACGAGTTTCCCATGGGTTTATAGGTAACCCCAGTATCTTCTCCCAGGTCTTATATGACTGTTTACAATCTTTTCAACCTATCAATGGATCTGTTCTAATGTAAAATGTGGACGATTTATTGTTGTATTTTAGGTCATGTTTAAATGATATTAAACTGTTGTGCTTTATCTCCCACTCATAGGACACAAGGTTGCTAAGGATAAATGGCAGCCATGCCAGGCTGAGGTCGACTACTCGGAATACTATCCAACCCAGTGGCACAGACATTATTTAGAGCAGTAGCTATTAATAACAAGATTTAATTGCAGGAACCTGTATGCAGATACTATTTCCCTAGAATTATTAAAAATGATAGGGGGACTTATTTTACAGGTGACGTTTCCAAGAACATGTGTAAGATGATGGGTAACAACACTAAGATTATCCCAGACTGTCTTTTCCTTTATTTGCCCCCCCTTTTGAGATACTGTTCAAACCGAAATTGAAAGTGTTATTAACTAACATGTCTAATGCAAACTGTCATGATGTCAAATCTGGAGAATTTGTTATGATCCAAATTTTTTTTAGCTCAGGTTGTTTGACTGATCGGTGGAAAGGTCCTTATCTGACGATACAACATCCTCAAAGGGCGGCCGAGGAAGATACGTGGGTCCATTCCACTCACTATAGGGAGGTTAACCAACCGGTGGAGATACAAGGCAGAGACAAGGCCGATAACGTGGACCTGTCGATTGCGAGCTTGTGCCGGAAGGATTAAAAATGTGACGGTGAGATATCTGAGCTAAAGAAATGTGTAGATCAGTGCTTCCAGCAATGGAGTGGTCTGCTGTGGTCATCCTAGTTCTTTTTCTTTCCAGAGTTTTGTTGTGATGATCTGTTTGGGGATACCCAGTTTCTGTGATGGGGGACCGATAAAGGAAATGTGAGCTGATGGCAGAGCTGATGGAGTGGAGTCAGGAGGAGGAGTGCTATACCAATCAGGGGAGTGTCTAACTAATTTTAGTATTGTAATTGTTATGTTATTTGGGAAGAATAGTCCCAGAAGTTATGACCCTCACACATGTTGAAATGCTTGGTATACATAAAAACACACCATCACCATATCTTCACACGCAATATGAACACAGAGGCAAGAGAAATATGATACCTGGTGATATGCATAAAGCTGCTCAGTTAAATAGTGAGACAACTGGCTTTCAAGTTTTAGTGGCACTGGATCCCACCAGGATAGCTCGGGGAACACTAAATTTTAGATATATTGATGAACGATGACACATTCAGGTACACAGGGAGAGAATTGCAAGCGTACAAGAAAGAACTGGTGCAACACAGGCTAGTGTTGAATTATTTAACTGCTGTTACTGGAGGGTATTGCGTAATGTTAGCCACCCAATTTGGAGTAAAATGTTGCACCTATGTCACCAATGATACCAGCGACCCTAAGGAGGTGATAGACCAGAAGATGGATGAGATTCTGCAGCTAAAGTGGGAATTTCGTAAGAACCATAACGCTTCAGTGGCTGAAGTAGGGGAAAAGATAGAAGGATGGATGTCATGGCTGAACCCAGTGAAATGGTTCTCGGGTCTAGGGGAATGGGTCCAGGAAGTGATCGCCAGCATAGGCAAATTCTTGATCCTTATACTGATTGTCATCATAATAATTGACATATGCATCCGGTGTGTTCCTATTGTGTTGAAGTGTGGAAAATGTAAAATTAGAGTGAAACGAAAGAATGAAATAATAATGGTAGCCAGTATGAATACCGAGGTAAATACAGAAATGCATTACAACCCTGAGCTAGGAAGTACCATCATTTAATGTATTATATTTAGACATGCATAGAATATATTATTGAAATGTTATTTTTAAAACACCTCAGGTAATGTCAAGTCTCAATTCCCCTTCAAGACTGCTTTTATAAGACTGGTGCATCCCCACACCTTTCACATGATCTTCCAAGATCCGCGGTGTGCGTATAATAGTAGTTTTATGTCCCCACTCAGATACACATTATTTGTGGATTAAGAACCACCTTGTGCCATCCCATAATAACACTAAATAATATGTAAATGTAAGCCTAAATTAAAATTCCAACAGCAGATTGTGATAGCATGTTGTTCGCTATCAAAGGGTGGACTGTCAAAACTGGATTATTGGCTGAGACAAGATCAGTTTAAAATTGAAGCGTGCGCGACGCCATCTTGCAAATGGCAGCTAGACTCCATTTTAGAAACAAGAATCTGCAAGACGCCATTTTGCGACCAGCGTCACTTTAAGTTACAACTCAGGAGCTAAGAACAGATGGCAGTGTTTTTGATAATCTACCAAGGGCAACTGGAAGAACAAGCTTCCTGAGTAAAAGTAAATAGAATAGACAATGAGTGTTTTTACATATAAATTGGGAATCCCTGTATGCAGACAAAGTATAGTTGTGGCAATTGTAATATAATCCAGGCATTGATCTACACAATTGGATTTGTCTGAAACCTAAACAGGTTTTAGCCTCACACCCAGACAGGATGGCCCCAATTTCACAGCTTGAGGTGTGAGGGTGTACCAGTGTGACTAGTATGGATGGGAGTAGGGTAGGTGTGAGGGTGTACCGGTGGGAGTAGGGTAGGTGTGAGGGTGTACCAGTGTGAGTAGTATAGGTGGGAGTAGGGTAGGTGTGAGGGTGTACCAGTGTGAGTAGTATAGGTGGGAGTAGGGTAGGTGTGAGGGTGTACCAGTGTGAGTAGTATAGGTAGGAGTAGGGTAGGTGTGAAGGTGTACCAGTGTGAGTAGTACAGGTAGGAGTAGTGTAGGTGTGAGGATGTACCAGTGTGAGTAGTATAGGTGGGAGGAGGGGAGGTGTGAGGGTGTACCAGTGTGAGTAGTATAGGTAGGAGTAGGGGAGGTGTGAGGGTGTATCAGTGTGAGTAGTATGGGTGGGACTAGGGTAGGTGTGAGGGTGTACCAGTGTGAGTAGTATAGGTGGGAGTAGGGTAGGCATGAGGGTGTGCCAGTGGGAGTAGTGTAGGTAGGAGTAGAGTAGGTGTGAGGGTGTACCAGTTTGAGTAGGTTAGGTAGGTGTACGGTAGGTGTGAGGGTGTACCAGTGTGCGTAGTATAGGTGGGAGTAGGGTAGGACTGAGGGTGTACCAGTGTGAGTAGTATAGGTAGGAGTAGGGGAGGTGTGAGGGTGTACCAGTGTGAGTAGTGTCAAAACTGGATTATTGGCTGAGACAAGATCAGTTTAAAATTGAAGCGTGCACGACGCCATCTTGCAAATGGCAGCTAGACTCCATTTTAGAAACACGAATCTGCAAGACGCCATTTTGCGACTAGCGTCACTTTACGTTACAACTCAGGAGCTAAGAACAGATGGCAATGTTTTTGATAATCTACCAAGGGTAACTGGAAGAACAAGCTTCCTGAGTAAAAGTAAATAGAATAGACAATGAGTGTTTTTACATATCAATTGGGAATCCCTGTATGCAGACAAAGTATAGTTGTGGCAATTGTAATATAATCCAGGCATTGATCTACACAATTGGATTTGTCTGAATCCTAAACAGGTTTTAGCCTCACACCCAGGCAGGATGGCCCCAATTTCACAGCTTGAGGTGGTAACACAGTTGCATTTCACACAAGAGTCTGGGAGAACAAAAGAGTTTTTTCCTTTGAACACAGGAAAGGTGGGGGCCTGCTGACAGAGGGCATGTGGAACTATCTGGCTCAACATGTCACACTGCTAAGATGCTCACTTAATGAGAGTTAAAGTGCACCCATCTTCATACACACATTAATACGTCTTTATATCAAAGCCCGAATACTCACACATTACATATTCACACATAAGATTTAATAAGCTTTAAAGTATATGATTTAAGTTGGTTCAGTTAGTTTAAATGCTGTGAAACAAAGATATTTGATAACTAAGGTTCTGTACATGTTAAGACAGCAGTGTTTGGGTTCGTACTGATGCATACTCTTTCAACAGAATTCCGGTACTATCGGTGTGGAGATCGCATCAGACATTCCCAACTTATGGACCGCAGAGACTACAAGCAACAAAATGTATATTTTAGGAACAACTGTTAGGATGTAGCATGGGGCGGGGAGGCGGAGACCCTCAGTTGTTAGAGGCTGGGCGAGTCTATTTGAACCAGCCTGTTAAATGCACTGTAACATATGCTTCTCCCCTGGGAACCAATGATATCAGCAACAAACGTCTCTATTGTCCTGTCTATTCTGGGGGGGTATAAATATGTGTGCTCAAACGCTGGGATTGTAGTCTTCTTGCTGAATGTTGAATGACGACGGGGTTTCTTGCTGATGCCTATCACCAGGTCCGGGAGCGCTGCGTATGTATACTGTACTTGGGTCTGTATAATTCCTTTGCGTCTAATTGTGTCTGGATCAATAGCGTGTAACTGACTGCACTTTTACTTGAATAATACTTGTGCTTTGGAACCACAGATTCCAGGTCTAAGTCTTTATTTACTGTATGACTGCGTACGCAAATTAGCGTCATCCTTAGAAGGTGTAGGCAGGATATAAGAAGATACAGGCAGGGGTATATAAAGGTTAATTTTAATATTAACAGTAGTATGGGTGGGAGTAGGGTAGGTGTGAGGGTGTACCAGTGTGAGTAGTATAGGTGGGAGTAGGGTAGGCGTGAGGGTGTATCAGTGGGTGTGAGGGTGTAGGGTAGGCGTGAGGGTGTACATTAGGTGTGAGGGTGTACCAGTGTGAGTAGGATAGGTAGGTGTGAGGGTGTACCAGTGTGAGTAGTATAGGTGGGAGTAGGGTAGGAGTGAGGATGTACCAGTGTGAGTAGTATAGGTAGAGGCAGGGTAAGGTCTAATGAAAATATGGGTTTTCAGGTGATATTTACGATTGGAAGGCTGGGAGAGAATGTGATTGGATGTTGCAGGGAATTCTATACCTGGGTAGCGGCATTTTAGAAATCTTCTAGGCTGGAGTGATTGATGTGCAGGTGAAAGGTATAGCGTGATGCAGTCTGAGATGTGTGGAGGGGTAGTGGTGAAGGCTTTGTAGGTGAGGATGAGTTCTTTAAATTGGGTTCTGGAAGACACAAGGCTGGCATAGGGATATGCAGAGTGGTGCTTTGGATTTGGACTGGTGACTGGTAGATCTGTTTCCTTAAAAGAAAACTGAACCTACAAAATGAAACTAAGGTTACAGTAGGTTACAGCAGTGTGACAGGGAGGAGAATAAGTGACTGTACACTATACATAGTAATATAGCAAGAGACCAGATTTGTTGTAACCGGATGGGAAATGTTACCAGATAATTTGCCGTTTGTACATTTGCATCATGACTGTCACACAGCAGCAGGAACTACAGCTTCCACATTGAAGAATAGAACCGGAATCTCAGTGGGTCATTTTGGTCACAATCTTTAAAGGACACGATTCAGAGATGTGCGCTAATGCCATTGCAGCTGGAAATATGCAAATGTCGCAGATGGCGAGGAATGTATTGAGACGCTCACCTGCAGCTTTGCAAATCCAGCATCTGCATACAACGCAGCATTGCTCGCAGATCTATAGATTATCGGTCTTCTGAGTAAGATTATGGTGGCACAGAATGGGCTAGTTAGCAGAGATGCCGGAGCCATTATTATTGCGTATCACAGACACAGGATGTGAGATGCCGAAAATGGTCGCAACACGTCTGCGTTTTTTTCTAGCATTCCCCGTTACTTCCCCCAAACGGTCCTTCACAATTCGGGTAACTAGTCGCTACGAGTGACTACGGTGATATACTTTGACTCGTGCAGTTTACCTATAATCAATTCCGTAAATATCATACATCACGGAATAAGGCCCATAAAGCGAAGTAAGATTTGTACATATTGTAATATAAATGTAACTTGTTTTGAAGGTTTAGTACATAGCATTTATATGACTCGTGTGCGGCTTTTTAGTCTCCCGGTGATCATGGTATAAATAAGGCAGCAGTGATGAAACTGGAGTAGATAGCTGTACAATGATAGTAGATAGAAAATACAGAGGAACTTGCGGGTATAGTAACTAAAGGTCTTTAGAAGTGGAGATGTCACCCATAGTAACCAATCAGATTCTACTTATCATTTATCTGGTACCTTCTAGAAGATAATAGCTAGAATCTGATTGGTTTCTATGGGCAACATCTCCACTTCTATAAACCCGCACTTTAGTAAATATAACCCCTAAGACTCTTGAGTTATAAATTAAAACTTTGATGTTTGTTAAGTGCTGTCAGCCAATCAGCTTCAGCTCTAGCAACAAATGAATGGCTCTGATTGGCTCCCATGGGTTGCCTTTTGTACACATTCTTACTAAGAAGTATTGTAAAGTTCTTTAGAAACATTATGATTTAGATTTTTAATTTGATACAAAGGTGTTGAAAAGACCGCCCATCGCCAAGCAACCTTTTATTCAACAATTTTGTTGGGCACTGCCCACCTTTGTCTAGATGAACTGCGCCCTATTGCATACCTCCTAACTTTGCAGCGCCCTAAATTAGGACAGGCAATGTAGCCAGGCGATGCACTAGGCTGCCCATTAAGTTCTGCATGCACCGGTGGCAGGTATGTGTGATACCCATTCATCACAGGGCAGCAGTGAGCGGGATATACGGCTTAGCCTTCCAGTCCTTAATACAAAGGTGTCCAATGATGGCTCAGAACCCTGAAATCGGGACTGTCCTGCTGAAATGGGGCAGTTAGGACATATATGCTATTATGGATCCTCCCTCAAACCCTCAATTCACATCATACTGTTGCCAAGGAGCTATTTGTGTCTTTGACGCCCCTCCCCTGACGAGCTCTGTTGTATCATCCTGCGATCACTATGTGGCAGTATTATGATGGAGGTGGATCTTGGTGCCTGGCCTGGCAGTGATGGCGGTGGATCTTGGTGCCTGGCCTGGCAGTGATGGTGGTGGATCTTGGTGCCTTGCCCGGCAGTGATGGCGGTGGATCTTGGTGCCTGGCCCGGCAGTGATGGCGGTGGATCTTGGTGCTTGGCCCGGCAGTGATGGAGGTGGATCTTGGTGTCTGGCCCGGAAGTGATGGAGGTGGATATTGGTGCCTGGCCCGGCAGTGATGGTGGTGGATCTTGGTGCCTGGCCCGGCAGTGATGGCGGTGGATCTTGGTGCCTGGCCTGGCAGTGATGGCGGTGGATCTTGGTGCCTGGCCCGGCAGTGATGGCGGCGGATCTTGGTGCCTGGCCCGGTAGTGACGGTGGTGGATCTTGGTGCTTGGCCCGGCAGTGATGGCGGTGGATCTTGGTGCCTGGCCCGGCAGTAATGGCGGTGTATCTTGGTGCCTGGCCCGGCAGTGTGCAGTTATTTCCTAATAAATATATGATTATGTCAGAAGTGATTTTCGGTCCCTGCATCAGCGTATTCTCACCTTCACGGACTAATGAGGCTCATCATGCTAAAGTGTGAAGTATTTCTTCAATCTATAAGTGACGGGTTGGGTACGGGATCCTGGCATCAGAATCTCGATGGCGGCATTCCGTTTGGGTTAAAATACTGACAATGGCTGGTAAGTGCCTCAAACCCTAATCCTAACCCTCCCTCCCCGCACTCTAAATCTAACCTCCCCCCTAGTGCCTAGCTCTCCCCCTATTGCCTAACTCTCCACTAGTGCCTAATCCTAACCCTTCCACTAGTGCCTAACCCTCCCCCTAGTGCTTAACCCTAACCCTCCCTCTAGTGCCTAACCCTCTCCCTAGTGCCTAATCCTAACGCTTCCCCTAGTGCCTAACCCTCCCCCAGTGCTTAACCCTAACCCTCCCCCTAGTGCTTAACCCTAACCCTCTGCCTAGTGCCTAACCCTCCCCCTAGTGCTTAACCCTAACCCTCCCTCTAGTGCCTAACCCTCCCCCTAGTGCCTAATCCTAACCCTTCCCCTAGTGCCTAACCCCCCTTAGTGCCTAACCCTCCCCCTAGTGCTTAACCCTGACCCTCCCCCTAGTGCCTAACCCTCCCCCTAGTGCATAACCCTCCCTCTAGTGCCTAACCCTCCCCCTAGTGCCTAACCCTAACCCTCCCCCTAGTGCTTAACCCTCCCCCTAGTGCATAACCCTCCCTCTAGTGCCTAACCCTCCCCCTAGTGCTTAACCCTAACCCTGCCCCTAGTGCCTAACCCTAGCCCTCCTCCTAGTGCCTAACCCACCCTCTAGTGCCTAACCCTCCCCCTAGTGCTTAACCCTCCCCCAGTGCTTAACCTTAACCCTCCCCCTAGTGCCTAACCCTAACCCTCACCCTAGTGCCTAACCCTCTCTCTAGTGCCTAACCCTCCCCATAGTGCCTAACCCTCCCCCTAGTGCCTAACAATCCTTCTAGTGCCTAACCTTCCCCCTAGTGCCTAATCCTAACCCCCTAGTGCCTAACCCCCCTTAGTGCCTAACCCTCCCCCTAGTGCTTAACCCTGACCCTCCCCCTAGTGCCTAACCCTAACCCTCCCCCTAGTGCATAACCCTCCCTCTAGTGCCTAACCCTCCTCCTAGTGCCTAACCCTAACCCTCCCCCTAGTGCTTAACCCTCCCCCTAGTGCCTAACCCTCCCTCTAGTGCCTAACCCTCCCCCTAGTGCTTAACCCTAACCCTCCCCCTAGTGCCTAACCCTCCCCCTAGTGCCTAACCCTAACCCTCCCCCTAGTGCATAACCCTCCCTCTAGTGCCTAACCCTCCCCCTAGTGCCTAACCCTAACCCTCCCCCTAGTGCTTAACCCTCCCCCTAGTGCATAACCCTCCCTCTAGTGCCTAACCCTCCCCCTAGTGCTTAACCCTAACCCTGCCCCTAGTGCCTAACCCTAGCCCTCCTCCTAGTGCCTAACCCACCCTCTAGTGCCTAACCCTCCCCCTAGTGCTTAACCCTCCCCCAGTGCTTAACCTTAACCCTCCCCCTAGTGCCTAACCCTAACCCTCACCCTAGTGCCTAAACCTCTCTAGTGCCTAACCCTCCCCATAGTGCCTAACCCTCCCCCTAGTGCCTAACAATCCTTCTAGTGCCTAACCTTCCCCCTAGTGCCTAATCCTAACCCCCTAGTGCCTAACCCCCCTTAGTGCCTAACCCTCCCCCTAGTGCTTAACCCTGACCCTCTCCCTAGTGCCTAACCCTAACCCTCCCCCTAGTGCATAACCCTCCCTCTAGTGCCTAACCCTCCTCCTAGTGCCTAACCCTAACCCTCCCCCTAGTGCTTAACCCTCCCCCTAGTGCCTAACCCTCCCTCTAGTGCCTAACCCTCCCCCTAGTGCTTAACCCTAACCCTCCCCCTAGTGCCTAACCCTCCCTCTAGTGCCTAACCCTCCCCCTAGTGCTTAACCCTCCCCAGTGCTTAACCTTAACCCTCCCCCTAGTGCCTAACCCTAACCCTCCCCCTAGTGCCTAACTCTTCCTCTAGTGCCTAACCCTCCCCCTAGTGCCTAACCCTCCCCCTAGTGCCTAACAATCCTTCTAGTGCCTAACCTTCCCCCTAGTGCCTAATCCTAACCCCCTAGTGCCTAACCCCCCTTAGTGCCTAACACTCCCCCTAGTGCTTAACCCTGACCCTCCCCCTAGTGCCTAACCCTAACCCTCCCCCTAGTGCATAACCCTCCCTCTAGTGCCTAACCCTCCTCCTAGTGCCTAACCCTAACCCTCCCCCTAGTGCTTAACCCTCCCCCTAGTGCCTAACCCTCCCTCTAGTGCCTAACCCTCCCCCTAGTGCTTAACCCTAACCCTCCCCCTAGTGCCTAACCCTCCCTCTAGTGCCTAACCCTCCCCCTAGTGCTTAACCCTCCCCAGTGCTTAACCTTAACCCTCCCCCTAGTGCCTAGCCCTAACCCTCCCCCTAGTGCCTAACTCTTCCTCTAGTGCCTAACCCTCCCCCCAGTGCCTAACCCTAACCCTCCCCCTAGTGCCTAACCCTCTCTCTAGTGTCTAACCCTCCCCCTAGTGCCTAACCCTAACCCTCCCCCTAGTGCCTAACAATCCTTCTAGTGCCTAACCTTCCCCCTAGTGCCTAACCCTCCCCTAGTGCCTAATCCTAACCCTTCCACTAGTGCCTAACCCTCCCCCTAGTGCTTAACCCTAACCCTGCCCCTAGAGCTTATCCCTAACCCTCCCCCTAGTGCTTAACCCTAACCCTCCCCCTAGTGCTTAACCCTAACCCTCCCTCTAGTGCCTAACCCTCCCCCTAGTGCCTAATCCTAACCCTTCCCCTAGTGCCCAACCCCCCTTAGTGCCTACCCTCCCCCTAGTGCTTAACCCTAACCCTCCCCCTAGTGCCTAACCCTAACCCTCCCCCTAGTGCCTAACCCTCCCCCTGTGTGGTCCCGCCTGTACACAGCGGGGAAACACCGATCTGAGACGCGCGTTTCACGAGCTGCTTCCTCAGTCAGACTGAGTGTTTCCCCGCTGTGTACAGGCGGGACCACACAGCACAACATTCGGACAGACTCCCGGTTTGGCACCCCTAGTCCACCGTCTGCCGCTCTCCATATGGGTATACAGGTACCGCTCTTCTCTTATTCTTAGACGCACATGCCTACTCGGCTGCATGTGTAAGTGACTGACTGCACTACCCCGACGGGCACACAGAGCATTACTTACCCTGTGTGAGTCGCAGTGCAGTCTTTTTCCTAACTTCTTTCATACCAGAGTATACGACTCCATGCTTCTCACTACTCACCACTACCGTTAGGAAATGTGACTAGCAGCAGCACTGGGGACGACATTATACTGTGGCCTGTATTATTCTTTGTCCTGTTTACCATCTTTTAATCAGATTATCCACTATCTATGAGCACTCTCATTACAGCCTGATTTGAATAGGTTCCTGCACTATTCTACATACCAGGTTCCTTTTTCACACCAGCCCTAACAGCAGATGCTCAATTCACTCATTCATACCCTTGGGTGAGCCTGACAGTACGCTCACATGTCATTCTCTGAGTATCATAATGACTTGCAGCAGCTGCTGCCTTGACACCGTTGATAGGGAATAACTCCTTTAATTTCTTCGCTTGATATTCTTCACAAATCTACTTTCAGCGGTACCTATAGAGATCACATCCCCATAATATTTGTTGCTCACATGTATACTTAATTTACCTGTTGATTTTTCAGTGTATATTATGTGGGCAAGAGACCGATTATTCTAGGTGTGTCTACCTCATTAACCAGTACAGTGAGATCTATCTATACCAATTTTTCGGAATACAGATCTCCGTATACCATATACTCTTCCTTGATTCAGAGATATACCGTGCTACCTTAGGAATATGTACAGAGAGAGTTCTCTACAACAATCTATATGAAGCGCATTGCTTTCTACCTTTGTTACGTATCACAATTTTGTATCTACTCCATCCATAGAGTGGGAGCTTCTTGGTGATATTTGCATGTGGAGTTTTGTTTACTATCGATGTGTTGATGCTGTTTGAGGTTATTTAACCTACTAATTTTATCTTTAATACACATTATAATTATTTGATATAATTCAGTCATTGGACTAATACCGTAGTGGGCTAAACTCAGAGAATTATTTATGAGATTACACTTGTGATCTCTCTTTTTCTCTGACACCACCCCGCTGAGAATTACTTTCACCTTGCTTTCTACGTATTTGAATCTTTCATGTTTCATGTCTTGTTTTGTCTTGTATATTACTACTGACATACTTACCGTATTGTGGCAGCTATTTTTAATGTATATCAATTAAATGTTATTTATTAATTCATTATTTACTTACATTCAAGTGTGACCCCAACTAGAGAGTTTCTTTCTTCTTTTTTGTTTCCATATGATGTGTTCTCTCCGGGGAGCACCTCCACCTTGTTATTTCTTCAGGTTCCTACTGACCATAGGGTCTTGATTTCGACGATTGTGGATCTTTCAAATTATATTTCAATAATAATTTACATTGTTATTATCATATTATCCTGTGCTCTTCTATATTCCCCCATCCCCCTTTTCCTTGGTATTCTCAGCATTTAGAAGTTCCAATAACTCCTAACCTTGCCAGCAGTTTCACTCCCACGACGACCCACTTCACAATCACAATTTACACAAAATTATGCGGTTCGATCGCGCTGCCCAAGGAACCTAACCGATCAATGGACCTTGCGATTAATGGGTGTTTGGTCCGGGAAGAAGTCCTTGTTTCCCGAAACCACAATGTACCTCCTTTGTACACTGGCCCAGTAGTTTGCACGGCCTCGTCAGGCCCCTACTGAGTTTCACTTGAGGTTTAACAGACAGTAACCTCCACCAGGCTTAACCAGAGCCCCCACACACATGCACACTCCAATCACATACCCTAATTCTGCGCAGAACAATAAAACCTTTTCCCAAAATATAGCAGTACAATTCAGAGGTTTGAACAGGTAATCACACTACAAACACAATGACCTTTTTGAACATGCGGCAGCCATACAGAAAACATGCAGACGCTAATGTGCGACTTACCCCCTAACACACTGTTTTAACACCGAAGGAAAACGCACTTTTCCTTCTTCGTCCCTGGTTCTAATCAGCGCTCCTTGATCTTACAAGGTGACGGTAGCGCTCTCTCAGCAACCAAGTGGTAGCAGGTTTTCGAAGGCAAAGCGTTCTTTCCTGCTTATGGCGCCTTTCCACCCTTTTGATGAGAGATCGCTAACCGTGTGTTACCGTGTAAGTGGTAGCGTGATTTCACTCTGAGCCCCCAACTATGGATACCTATTTAAAACCTCTATGCAATCCTGCCTATAACCTCTATGGAATCCTGCCTATAACCTCTATGGAATCCTGTCTATAACCTCTAAACCTTATATGACGCTAATTAGCGTTATGAATAGTCGCACACAGCAATAAACACTGTCAGACTTTGGTTGTGGTTCCGAAGCACAAAAAGTTATTATTCAGCATAAAAGAAAAAGGTATTTAAATGCACAGGATCTAGACAATACGTGCAAAGGTTACATTCAATATAGGTACAGTCAATACATAT
Organism: Taudactylus pleione; assembly: GCA_031769625.1. NCBI lineage: Eukaryota > Metazoa > Chordata > Amphibia > Anura > Myobatrachidae > Taudactylus > Taudactylus pleione. The sequence continues at coordinate 1,748,583 of JAUIMM010000925.1, forward strand.
ACGCCAGCGCACCGGTCTCAATTACAGTCATCAATCCAGAAGCCTGCGGCCATCCAAGAAGAACAATGGCTACTAACTGGGGTCGGGACACAGGCTATATACCTTACAGATCATGATAACAATGTAGACAGACAAACAATTCCATTGGTTCTTGCTCGTGGGTGATCTTCTTATTGGGCAGTTCTAGGGGTATGTCCAATCTTCTCCAGATTGCATTGTCTTTCTTTAATTGATTTAAATTAACCACAGGTTCAGCATACAGAGTTTTATATTTCAACCAATAATTCACTATGGTCCATAACTCCCGAACGCATGATCCAATTCCATTGTCGATATAACCGGAGATCTGCAAATAAACAGCGGATCAGAATGGCACCAAATATGGTCTGCTTATCATGTAGTAAACCATAGATATCATATAACATGCACTTCACAACATTGCTGATATAAATAAAACCTTGAATATTAACCTACAATACTGCGGAACCTTTTAATGTAATTGTGTGTATGTTTATATCTGAAATAGGAACTGTATATATATATATATATATATATATATATATATATATATATATGCACACATTGTGGGTACACATGCGATTGTCTATGTGCATGCATGTCTTTATCATGAATTAATATATATATATAGATAGATATTTATATATATATATATATATATATATATACATATATATCTCTCTCTATGCATTACTTGGTTTTGATATTACTGGGCTACAACAATGACAAGCAATGTGTATACACATGTGATCAAAAGAGGCTTGATGAGATCACACAGGTAAGGCTAGTTTGTTTAAGCCTCAGACTTAAATACAATGGTTTATTTAGCTTAACCCCATCAGATACTGATGGCCTACAATGGCTAACGATAGCTTAAATGCCTAACAATTGTTTTCAAATTCACTCTGTCTGAGTATATCAGTGTTTTTGTGTATTCTTCAATTTTCATCGGCATACTGTTCTGTATGCAGAGCAAACGATCACCATACCTTTGTGTATTATTAATTATTTGTTACAGACAAATCTACAAAACCTGTCTTGTCATCACTGAATATTTAATGTAAGGATTATTTTAGTTGTAGCTAAAATGGCATTTTGCAACCAGCCGCAAAATGGCATCTTGCAGATCTTGATTTTAACAGATTCTGTCTTAGCCAATCATCCAGCTTCGACAGTCCACCCTTTGATAGCCAATCAAATGCTATCACAACCTATTTTGAATCTGTTTGGCCATGCATGAGAATATACCGTTTAATGTTATTATGGTATGACACAGTTGGTCATTTGAACCATTAGATAAAACAGATTCAGTCTTAGCCAATCATCTGGCTTTGACAATTCGTATGGTCACATTCCAGCCTCCAACAGCCCTTTGTGTCCATTTTCCCACTGCATAAATAATTAGACTGATTGCATTACAGGAAACATTTCAATCCCTAACTCTTTAAGTTCCGTAACTTGCAGACAAATGTTGTGATCTCCTCACCGATGAAACTGGAAATCTGCAAAGACACAGTAGTTTAGAATGACACCAAACACTGTCTACTTATTATGTACTAAACCTCAGATATCAAATAACATGTATTCCACAACCTTGTTAATAATGAATAAAACCTTAAATATAAACCTTTATGCTAGGGAACCTTTTTATGTAAATGTGCAGTGTGTAAGTACTGGGGTATTGAGAAAAGACGCTAGTTAGCGTTGTGCGGCTATGTGTTTTGTGGAGTACACCATGGTACGTGTTTTGCAGGGTTGATCATATTATATGTTTTAGTAACTGTCAATATTTATATAATGGGGACTTTTAACATCTTTCTATTGCGTGGGAATCACGCGACACTAAATAATAGCATCGCCGTATGTACTTCTAATGTGTGAGATTCGCTAAAATGGCGCTAGTCGCAAAATGGCGTTTTGTTGCCATTCGCATAATGGCGTTGTGCAGATTTAATTTCAAACAGATTCTGGGCCTGATTCAGACCCGCTTGCGAGCGCTATGTGCTCACAAGCGGGTCGACGGTGGCCCAGTGCACATGCGCACGACGGAGCCGGCTCCGTTGTGCGCATGCACGAGACTCGGATAGCGACGGGCAATCCGTCGCTCCGGGTCTTGTACCAAAGAGGGCGTGCTGTTGATGTTGAGTGAGAGCACGCCCCCTTTGGTGGGCGAGCCGGGTGCATGGCTGCCCAGATGGAGGCGTTCCCATGGGAATGCCTACCATCTGGGGCCGGCCCCACTGACATCACAAGTGATGTCAGTGGGAATCCTTTCGGCTCAGTTAGAGCCGAAAGCACTCTGGGGCTTGCGGCAACAAGACCCTACCACAAGTCGCAAGCCCGATGGTAGCGATGGTCTTGACCATTGCGACCATCATCATGGCCGCTCACATAAGCTGTGGGTGGTCACCCACAGCTATGCGAGTGTCCAGGAGGCCCCTCTGAAAAACAAGAAGGATGGCCCTGATTCAGAGCGAGCGCTCTGTCAGAGCTTCCGGCTCTGAATCAGGCCCTCTGTCTCAGCCAATTATCTAGCCGACAGTCCACCCTTTGATAGCAAACAACAAGCTATCACACTCGGATTTTACAATTGATCTAATTTAGGCTTACACTAGGACATATTATTTAATGTTATATTATGGGATGGCACAAGATGGTTCTTAAACCATCAATAATGTGTCTCTAGGGAGGGACATAAAACTACCCTTATACGCACACCGCGGAACTTGGGAGATCATGGGAAAGATGTGGGAATGCACCAATCCTATAAAGGAAGTCTTGAAGGGGATAGGGACTTACATTATTTAAGATGTTTTAAAATAACATTTTAATAATACATTTCATGCTTGTCTAAATCTTATACATCATATGATGGTACCTTCTAGTTCAGCATTGTAATGCAGTCCTACATTTACCTCAGTATTCATATCGTTACTTCTAACCACCATCAAAATTTCATTCTTTCGGTTTACTTTATTTTTACATTTTCCACATTTCAACACAGTAGGAATACACCTGACACATAAGCCAATTACCATGATGACAACCAATATGAGGATCAGGAGTTTACCTATACTAGCAACCATTTCCTGGACCCACTCTCCTAGACCTGAGAACCATTTCACTGGGTTCAACCATGAAACACATTTCTCTACCTTCTCCTCAACTTCAGCCACTGAAGCATTTTGGTTCTTCTGAAATTCCCATTTCAGCTGCAGAATTTCATCCATCTTCTGGTCTATCACCTCCTTGGGGTCACTAGTATTATTTGTAATGTAGGTGCAACACTTTACACCAAATCGGGTGGCCAAAGTTACGCAATACCCTCCAGTGACAGCTGTTAAATAATTTAAAACTAATCTGTGTCATCATACATGAATACATGTGTCATCATACATGAATACCAAGCATTTCACCATGTGTAAGGGTCATAACCTCTGGGACTACTCTTCCCAGGTAACACAAACCTTCAGAACTTGGAGAGAGCCACTTATACGCTTTTCTACCACATATAAAATATACATCATTGGGGAGAACATAAGGAATAGAATGCATCATGATCATCCGACACATTTCCCTAACAAATGATCCTATCTCAGGTTCTCCCATCTGGCTAATACATGTTTCTGGTTGTATCACTCTGGCACAATACCCTTCTGGTACTCTGCCAACCATTTCTTTGGTGTTAATTAGTGTATATTTATACCGGAAGTGTCTTCCACCCGACCTAATTGTGCGTAACAGTTCATAATTCATAGGCTCATGATCAGCTCTTAGTGAGAAGGTCATCGTCTGGTTGTTCCCAGTCACCTCCCAACTTCCTGGTTCATTAGAGTTGGTGATGTTTAAACATAAGAGTGTTTTATCTGCCTGGTACTGGTGGAGTTTAAAATGGGGTGGTTTGGTGTTAAGAAATTTTCCATCCAGTGTCTTCCCTTTTTGAAATTCTAAAATTTCAGAGACATTTAATGGAAATGGCACTAATCCTACATTATGCTATCCTTGGGGCACGTGAGAGCACACCCAACAGTCGGTTTGGTTTAACATTTTGCCCACCATGGTATGATAATCCTCTAAACGATACCCACCCCAATAATGGTTATACTTAGGTTGGCACTGTTGGATGCATCTCTCATTGACTACGGACCCACAGAACTCACACATACAATAATCCTCAGACGATAGACCTTCACACTGTCTCCGAGTATCCAGAATAACAGATCTCTTAGCAATTACTGTACTGGGTTTGGTCAGATACTCCCCCGGTTGGTTTAGCACTCCTTCTCCCGACTCCATTCCATTGATATCACCATCATCTCCCCCCTCCGTCCTCTGTCCTCTGTCACAGAAACCAGAGATCCCGAAACAACCCAAGATAAAGAGGACTCTGGGAGAAAACACAAAAATAACCATGGCAGACCAATCCATTGCTGAAAACAAGGATGTACAAATTCCTTTAGCTCAGGTATCTCACTGTAACCTTTAACCTTCCTGGAACAGACTCGCAATTGACAGGTCTACGTTATCTGCCTTGATTCCGCCTTGTTTCTCCACCGGTTGGTTGACTTTCTTACAGTGAGTGGAATGGACCCAGGTATCGCTCTCCGCCAGCCTTCTTTACTGGAAAAATGGGACTATTGGCTGGGCTAGCTGTGCGAATTAAAATCCCATGTTGTAACAACCTCTCAATTATGGGCTAAACCCCTAAATCTACCTACCCCTAAATCTGCCTCTGGTTTTAACGGGTACTGAGGGATTTTTGGAGCTTGCCTATTACTTTTTAAATTTACAACTACAGGATATACATTTGCCATCAATCCAGTGTCCTGTCCATCCTTGGTCCAAAGTGAACCTGGTATTTGGGATAACATTTCTTTAACTTGGGGTGGGCTTTGTTCTGAAATGGTAGAGTGAAGCATTAACCTTTGGGGAGTGTCCAATATATCCCTTACCTCATGCACAACCTTCTCTGGGCTATCTAGGAATATACCATCAGGGGTACAGTAAATGACACATCCCATCTTACATAACAAATCCCTTCCCAGTAGGTTAGTAGGAGCCACTGCTGCCAGGAGAAAAGAGTGCTAGGTATGCAGTGGCCAGATAGTAACCTCTGCGGATTTGGTTAAAGGATAATGCTGCACTTTACCCGTTACTCCCATTGCTGGTACTGTCTTGTCGGTCACCTGTAAATTTGATCTAGAATTTAGAATAGATCGGGTCGCCCATGTGTCTAAAAGAAAAGTGTGTTTAGTACCAGCTACATCTATTGTCACTGTAGGCTCTTCCCTAGTACTCTCTGTTAACCTGGCTGGCTGTAAACTACAGGTATGACCTGACCCCTAGAGCTGACTATCATTCTCCAGTAAAGCATTCACGGCCACTATGTGAGCAGGTGACTGCTTAAAATCTCCTGCATTCTGTGGGTATCCTTTTCGTGTGAATTTATGCATTTTCTTATTATTTGTTCCCCAATTTCTCTCTTGACAGTATCTACTTATGTGTCCTTTCTGGTTACATGTGTAACATCTTACATTGGAAAGTTGTCGCTGTGCAGGTTGCTGTGCGTGGAGAGTTTGTGGTTGTGGGTGGTGTTGGGTTTGTGGCTGGGCATGTTGATATGTGTTTTGTTGTTGTGGTTGGTATGGGTGTTGTGGCTGTGTGTACAATCCTTCTAAAGCTTGAATGCTAACAGCCATTAGCTTCTCACTTTGCGTTTCTCTCTTCCTGAGGATGTTTTTATCATGTTCTATAGCTGATTCCCTGAGGGCATCTACAGTTTGGCTGAGAGGTTTGAACCCTGGTCTTTAGATTGTCTTTAAGACCATCCATGAGTACCGTGACAGCTACTTCCCTATGATGAGTATTATCTTTTATATCTTCTATAGCTGTATATTGGGTGATAGTCAGCAGCGCTTGGGTGAAATAATCTGCTGCAGACTCACTCTCTTTCTGTCTAATGGTAAAAATTTTACTCCAGTTCACTACAACCGGGAAATATACGGCCAACTGGGTAACTATACGGGTGATATTACTTTGATTATTTTCATCAGTTAAAGGGCTATCTCCATCCAATACACAATCCGTGATAAACTTTTTCACTCTGGTATTGGCTGGAAGACATGCACGTAATACCACTCACCAATCTCTGTGGGTTGGCTCATGAGCATTACCTAAATCTTTTACAAATTTTTGGCACTTAGGTAATTATTTTCTAGGGTCCGGAAACTCATTATTGAATGTAGCTCTGCTCTGGTCCATGGACAATGCATTGCTACATCCCTTGTGGGTACTACACCATGTCCATCCGGATTCCCATTGGGAACTGTTATTGTCCGGACAGGATGCATACCTTCTGCTTTGCTATTTTTAAGGTTACTTATGGGAACTTTACCTTGGTACTCGGGGGGTTCAATCTGCTGCTTTGGTGCACTATATTACCTTCATCAGTTTCCACGGCTGATACAGCTGGTGGAATCATTTCTGTTGCTACATTTGGTGGGGTCACTACTGCTGATACATTTGGTTCCCTTTCTAGGTTTAGTGCTGTCTCTAACAGAGTTACTGCATATGCAATGGCTGACATTTCAACAAATTCATCATCTATATACACATTTTCATTATGATTACTCAGGATAGGGTAGAAATTTGCGCTGTTGCGTATACCTTGTGCACCGCTACCTTGCGGTGCCTGCATGTTCCCTTGAGGCGCGCACCCGACGCTAACCAGCGCCGTGGGCGCGCCTCCCTGTGGTGCATGCGCAATGCTGTTTTGCATTGCGTGCATGCTCTTTTGCGTTGTGCTCGTGACGTTACTTAGCGGTGCGAGCACTCCACTTAACAACGTGTTCCCCTCATGCTGCCACGATTTTAAACAGTCATTATACTTTACATGATTTTTTGAGATTTCACCATACAGATGCCATCCCTAACATTATTCAACACCTCCACATCAAAACTGCCAATTTTAGGAAAAGGTTTCACACATTCCTTGGTCATCTTAACTCATACATTACAGTATGCAGTTGCATACGCACCATATCTTGTATACATTATATGCCTTGCCGAACCTGTTGGTCCTTCCAAAAGCAGCACATCATCCACCATTCCCAGCGTCAGCCTGGCACCCATCTGGGAAAACGCTAAGCACTTTTCGCTAGTATGTGGACCGGTGAACGATTCAATAGAGCTACATTCACGCACTCCTATCCCGTTGTGCACAGCCGGCCCGCTAACCGTTATGGACGGCGCGCACAGTCAGGGTACAGAATAACGTCTTATACGATTAGACTGTCTTTCCGGACACCTTTCAGCCCTTATCCGGTAGCTCACCCTCTTTGACTACTCTCCCCTGTTAGAATTTAAGTGTTCCAATAACACTTACCCTTTCCAGTGATTTCATCCACTACCCCCCAAGCTACAATCACGGTCTGCCCAACCGTGCGGTCTAGTCGCAGTGTCCAGAGAACCTAACTGATCAATGGTCCCTGCGACTCCTATTGGGAGCTGCTTTTCGAAAACCCCTTGGTTTTCTTCAAGGTACAAAATCCCTGTCCTTGCTGCAATACACCTGCTATGCTATAGATCACGACACACTGGGCCTGATTCAGAGCCGGACGCTATTTGCGCTCGCTCGTTCAGAAAAAGATAGATAGATAGATAGATAGATTTAATGATAGATATGGGATGGATAGATAGATAGATAGATAGATAGATAGATAGATAGAAATGAGACACATAGATAGATAGATAGATAGATAGATAGATAGATAGATAGATCGATAGATTTGAGATAGATAGATTTAATGATAGATATGGCATGGATAGATAGATAGATAGATAGATAGATAGATAGATAGATAGATAGATAGATAGATTAATCGAGTACATCGAAAAGCATCTGAACTGCTCGCAGTGCTTGTGGTAGCATTTTCCTACCGCAATCATGCGAACAGTTCAGGCTAAAAGACAACCAAGTGACGTGGCCGATGACGCTGCTTTGTTAATTATGCACACCCTTAAAACGCCCGTTTTGACCGTTTGGCACACCTGCGTTCGGATCTCCACTCCCCGTTTTCAAGCACCTTCCCCTGTTACCACCCACAAACGCCTCATTCTGACACTCAAATTAGCAGCCCCTCGCTGTTTTACGAGCGCACGATTTCCGACAGCAATGACTGGTTTGCGCATGCACATTACGACCCATACGCAACAATGCAAACATCGCTCAGAGCGAACGAGCGGCCGCTTATGAGCTGCTCTGAATCAGGCCCACAGGCCCTGATTCAGAGCCGGACGCTCTGACAGAGCGCTCGCTCTGAATCAGGGCCGGCCTTCTGGTTTTTAGGAGCGGCCTCCTGGCCGCTCGCATAGCTGTGGGTGACCACCCACAGCTATAGCAAGCGGCCAGGAAGATGGTCACGATGGTCAAGACCATCGCGACCATCGGGCTTGCGATGAGACCCTTGTGGTAGGGTCTTGTGGCCGTAAGCCCCAGAGAGATTTTGGCTCTCACAGAGCCAAAATATCTCTCACTGACATCACTCGTGATGTCAGTGGGGCCGCTCCCAAACGGAGGCGTTCACATGGGAATGCCTCCATTTGGGCAGCCACTCCCCCGGCCCGCACACCAAAGGGGGCGTGCTGTCACTCAACATCGACAGCACGCCCCCTTTGGTACAAGACCCAGAGCGACGGTTTGCCCGTCGCTATCCGGGTCTCGTGCATGTGCACTTGGCCACCATCGACCCTCTTGCGAGCGCATAGCGCTCGCGAGCGGGTCTGAATCAGGCCCACAGTGCGTTGTTTCCTGCATATGGCGCCCATCCACCCTTTGTTGCGAAATCGAGATCCGATTGCTATCGTGCGACTTCTCGGTAGCTTAGCCTCCAAACTATGAGCCCCCAACTATGAATACCCCTTAATTGCTAATCGCTTTTAGCGCTGCAAGTCGCATAAGAAATAATTGTTTTCCAGCCCAAAGCACAAAAGTTATATTATCCACATAAAGGATAATACGCACTTTGATCTAAACAATTAGTGCAAAGAAGCCAGTAAATACAAAAGCTACAGCTTGATACATACGCATGCGCACCGGTCCCAGTATACAGTCGTCTCTCCAGAGGTCTGTGGTCATCCACGAGAATGGCTACTGACTGGGACCTGTGCGCAGGTTATATACCCTACAGATCATGATAACAACAATATAGACAGATAAACATAGGGTCTCATTCAGACCCGCTCGCAAGCGGGTCGATGGTACCCAAATGCGCATGCACACGACGGAGGGAGCTCCGTTGTGCGCATGCGCGAGACCCGGCGAGCGACGGGGAAGCCGTCGCTTGGGGTGTCGCACCAAAGGGGGCGTGCTGTCGATGGTGAGTGACAGCACGCCCCCTTTGGTGGGCGTGCCAGGGGCGTGGCTTCCAGATGGAGGCGTTCCCATGGGAACTACTACCGTCTGGGTTCGTCCCCACTGACATCACTAGTGATGTCAGTGGGAGTGATTTGGGCTCTGATAGAGCCAAAATCACTCCAGGGCTTGCGGCAGCGAGACCCTACCGCAGGGTCTCATCGCAAGCCTGATGGTCGCGATGGTCTTGACCATCGCGACCATCATCATGGACGCTCGCATAAGCTATATAGCTTTATCCAGTAACTGGTATTTATATTATATCTGTCTGAACTAAGGCCCTGATTCAGAGCCGGACGCTCTGACAGAGCGCTCGCTCTGAATCAGGGCCGGGCTATTTTTTTTTTGAGCGGCCTCCTGGCCGCTCGCATAGCTGTGGGTGACAACCCACAGCTATTGTGAGCGGCCATGATGATGATCGCGATGGCAAGACCGTCGTGACCATAGGGCTTGCGACGAGACCCTTGTGGTAGGGTCTCGTGGCCGCAAGCTCCAAAAGCTCAAATTGTGATGTCAGTGGGGCCACCCCCAAACGGTAGGCGTTCTCATGGGAACTCCTCTGTTTGGCGGCCACACCCCGGCCCGCCTACCAAAAGGGGCGAGCTGTCACTCACCATTGACAGCTCGCCCCCTTTCTTGCGAGACCCGGAGCGACGGAGTGCCCGTCGCTATCCGGGTCTCGCGCATGCGCACGACGGCACATGCTCAGCGCTTGCGACCGGGTCTGAATCAGGCCCTAAGTTCAACAAATGACAGACAATGAAGTTGTTCTGATCAGAGATGGCCAGCAGATAGATACTTGATGGAGTCACAATGTCTGATGGCTGATCAATGGCCTCTTCTGCCTATTTGGAATGTAAACGTTAGTTCCTTTGGGCATACAATGATAGTCAGACTTATGACAATGGTTTCTAATTTTGCATTTAAAACACTCGTCTGCACCTCACAGTATGTGTCTGTTTTTCAATTATCTGCCAAAGACATAGACAGAACCTGTCTCCTATACACTGGCTAAAAGTTGCATTTTCAAATATGTATGTAGCATCCGATTTTACTCTTTATCAGCCCATCAATGACTAGATCATCAGATAATAATTACAAACGATCATAACTCCAACATTACTCATTAAATATAATAATACATTTTGCAAAAGAATTTTGCAAATAATAAAAGAGGTTTTGGCATAATCATGGCCATGGTTATGGGCCTACCCACCGCGCCCTGGTAACCTCCGAGGGTAGGTCCCTAACATACTGGGGTTGAAATCCAGAGCGCAGGACACCCCTAAACCAGCCCAGCTGAGCCGCCCCAGGGCATCACCCTAATAAGGAAAGGTGAAGTGTAAGAAGGTGCAGGATAGATAAGAGCAGCTGCTGCATGTAGGGAGGTGAGAGATATAGATGTCACCTTATATACCGTACGTATAGGTAAGGTGCATATGGAATGGAAATTAATGTTCCCAGAGTGACAAGAAATAGGTGACGTGTCATGCTGGCACACCCCATCTTCAGTAGCCACGCTCCTTCTGGTATGTGACCAGGCCCATATTTTTGGCACGAGCCAAAGGCGCGCAAAATGTATTTTACTGTGTGGTTGGGGGGGGGGGAGGGGCGCCAATCTTAAACTTGCCCTGGGCTCTGAAAGCCCTAGTTACGCCACTGATTACACAGGTCTGCTATGAAAAAACTTTTTAAACTAATTTATGTGATACTTATAGATTTTTGGCTTCAGAACACGAAAATTACTCCCGATTTTGCATATCACATCACGTTTTTCTGCAAAACGTGTATTTTTCATATTCTTTAATGTAATAAATGTATTCTGCCTACATTTATTATAAAACAGGGGAGCTCATTCAGACCCGCTCGCAAGATGCGATCACTCGCTGGCAAAAAAGGGCCGTATATTTAAATTAAGCGCTTGCACTGCGTCGCGTAAGGACGCCCTGTATGTCTTAGCGAGCTACAGCAATGAGTGCTCGCTAGTGTTTAAACATGCCCCCTGGCCACTCGCAACACGTCATCTCCGAGAATTGTAGGATTAATCGGGAACATCGAGAGCCATCGGAGCTGCTCGCAGCCCTTGTGGTTGCCTTTCCCTGCCGTAAGCACTGCGATCAGTGAGGGCTGAAAAACATGCAGGTGACAAGTTCAATGACGCTACTTTGCTAATTATGCATGCCCTTTAAACGGCGTTTTGGCGGCCTGACACGCTTGCGTTCGAAGCGCTACTCCCCCGTTCACAAGCACCTTCCCCTGTTACCACCCACAAACGGCACTATCTGTCACTCAAAGCAGCGACCTGATAGTGGCTTACGAGCAACCAAAATCAGATTGCAAAGACTGGCTTGCGCACTCGCACTGCAAATTATATGCATGCGCAGATGGGCGAAAATCGCTCAGAGCGAGCGAGTGCAACTTAGCGAGCGGGTCTGAATCAGGTCCATTGTCTTTAAAAGAATTCAGTCGGTAGTATAGAACGTTGCAATTAAATTCTCGTCATAAAACTTCCTCCCGCCCAGTGCCAGATTAAGGTCCACAAGGGCCTGGAGCTGAAATTTACAAAGGGCCTAGACTTATTCATAAATACATGTTTTGCAGAAATACGTGAGGTGATATGCAAAATCAGGAGTCAGTTTCGTGTTCAGAAGCCAAAAATCTATAAGTATCACATAAATTCGCTAAAAAAGCTTTTTCATCGCAGACCTGTGTAATGTACTAACAACAATAGATTATTGTCAATAGAATCATTGCTCATCCTGTCTAAAGGAACATTGCACATACACACAATAACTACAATTACATGGTAAGCTGGCTAAGGTGGAACCAAATACAACAGATGCACCACAGTTTTGCCCTGTGCTGGCTCATTTTAACCCCTGCCTACCACCAAATACACACACTACACACACACAGTACATATACAGTACACACCACTCATACAGTACAGAATACACACTAATTCATGCTACTCATCAAGTAGATCAAGGATCCAAACTACAAAGAAATTGTCAGGGAAATGTTTAAGTTTAAAGGTACATTTTTTGAATTCCCATGTTGAGCATTTCCCGATTAATCTCGGAGACTACAGTGAAGAACAGGGTGAACGGTTCCACCAAGACGTTAAAGATGTAGAAAGAAGATACCAGGGGCGTTGGGACATCAGCATGATGGCTGGCTACTGCAGGATGATACACAGAGACGTCACACAAAAGCTTATAAGCGAAAAGAGACAAAACGAAGTTTGAAGACAAAAAAAATCAAGATAACGATTTTTTCAATAATGATGGTTTTGTTTCTATTATTGTTTGATTTTATTGTTATTTTATTATGTAATTAAGACAAAAACACAGTGATGTCGTCTATACTTCATATTTCACAATGAATATGTAAAAAACAATTAAACTTCTTGTTTTTTCTTAAAAATTTATGTAACCCCCTTATAGGTAAATGTGATGTGGTCATTTTTTTTTTTTATATACTATTTCTTGATGTACACAGGAGTATAATTAACAATATAAAAGGGTTATTAAAAAGGCTTTCAATACCATAAATTTCGCATACCTGTATTATTACTGTAAATTTACATAGCTGAGCACTTTGTTAACATTTCTATTCAATGAAACATTATATCTCCAAATAGTTATATCCTCAGTTAAAGATATGTTCGTGAAAGTCTTGTAACGAGACTCTCTGCAGTGGTAAAGCAAAGCTGTCTTCTTAGAGACTTTTCTATAACTCTTAATAGATTTTAGAACAGAGTGTGCAGATGTTTGAAATACTTTCCTAGGATCCACAATCATTTTATAGTTATTGGAAGAGCCCGGTTTGTCTGGCTCATGGTGAATATGCTGCAGTATATTGACTCCCGGCAAACTCTGCCAAGATGAACTGTTGGAGAAGTTTCCATTAGTGGTGATGGTTCGAGGGAATAGGTGATTTACAAAGAGAAAGACCCCCACTCCTGGGTGCAATTGCTGAAGACTTTCCATCAGGCTGTCCCATGTCTGGTGTTTGATTGGCAGAATTATTTCATCAATATCATTAAGTAGCACAAACCTACTCCTGTACATGTTCCGATAGATGCAGTCATTGAGTGTTGCCAGTTGACCATAATACCCAATATCCTTGGGGTCCATAGAATAGTGCCATGCATTAGTAGTTCTCAGGTACTGCTGAATTGGCCATGGGATCACCTCTACAACACCTTCTGCAATGTAGTACTGAATAACTTTTTCCACCTGTGTGCTGCAGTTATTAAGGTAGATCATCACCCGTTGGGCCCCCAGTATCCGGTACATCTCTATGGTCTGTATGAACTGTAAGACGTTATTGTAATTCCCAAACATGGTGGAAATGCAGACCGTGAAGGTGGCAGAAAACGGTTTAATGTCCTGATTTTGTATTTGGAACAGGGGTAATTGTGTCATGTTCCCTGAAGGAGACGTATGGACAGATAGGTACTTGGCATGGCAATTTGGTGGTTCCTTACAGACCAGGTCCGTTGTGCCGTAGGGAAAGCCAAAACGATCACTGTGTATGTCTATCTGAGCCTGGGAAACCTCCACAGATTTGTTTACAGTACAACAGAACCAGCAGTATAGCTCCTTTACCTCTGTATGATGTATAATGCTGAGGATACGTACTACACGTTCATTGTGTATTCGGTGCTCGAAATATGGAGCTATGATAAATGTCCGGTTGTCTCCCAGTGGTGTAATAGTATCAGTGGTTAGTCTATGATCACAGCAGGTGCACGGAGGTCTCCAGGGTATAGGGTCAGTATATAAAATCCCCAGGATAAAGGCGGCAGTCAGTAAGACAGATATATATAGTAGCTTATTCCTTGAGATTCTTGTCATTGTATCAGGAAATGGAACAACTATGGGAGAAACATAAGAAAACACATGAGAAGGCAAAGTGATAAATGTATAGAACATGCAGTGATTCACACCCCAGCTTACCACACCTATATTATACTCAGCCACTAGGTGGTGCCACATACTACTGTTACTAGTGGGATATAAGAGCAGTACATGCTAATGGCGGTAACCAGATAGCGGAGGCATAACGTGTCTGCCAAGCTTTGTGCACTTGGCTCACACATACAGTATAGTAGGGCCTGTTGTGTCCTGTCCTGTCAGTGCTGTCCATATGGATCTAGACCATGTTTTTCTGCTGCTCACTCTCTAAATGAATAGTGAGAGTGAGTAATATAGACCCGTATCACTTAAATGTGTCACTTTTGTTTAGCTGAATGTTTTTGTTACATTGGAAACGTCATTTGTAGGTGCATTTTGGCAGTTGATAGAGCACTTGTATGTAACCTGCATAAAGTGTCCCACTGACAGTATACTGTAGGTCTGATCTCCATAGACCCATAATATTCACATACTTTCACAGTTTGAGGGGCCCATTTATTAATGATCGCATTTTGCAATGCGATCAGGGCATGCAGTACCGCCAATGAACGCATTGCAAACTGCGATCATAGCGGCTGGATGTATTAACTGGTACATGCAGGGTGATGGGCTCCGAAAGGAGCCCGTTCCTGCGATGTGGCCGGAGTGTATTCAGGGCTGCTGCACATGCGCAGTCCCGCAGACTGCACATGAGCGGCGCCCATTGCCGGCGGAGGGATCTGGGAGATCCCTCCGCTGGCTGACATGCGGTAAGTCCCCATAGGCTACAGTGGCTAATGCTATCTTCAGATGGCGTTAGCTGCTGGGGCCTATACCTGGATGCTTCGCATTCCGGATATTGGTAAATTTGGCAGCATCGCATCCCCCATAGAAACCTATGGGGGATGCGGTTGTCAGCGGCAATGGAGGGATCGCAGCCGGTATCGGAGATATCTGCCGCAGTCCCTCCTTCATACATTCGTGTGTTTTCGGGGATTTTACCTCAAATATTTAATGATAAATGGGCCCCTAAAACTTCTTAATTATCCTTTCCCAATACTTAATTTCATTCAAACAATCGTGTCCAGAAAAATGAGATCAAGGTGCCAACACACATAGCGATGTGCTCACAATCCCACGATGTGTACGATTTCCCCCTGAACTCTCCCCGGCAGTCGTGGGCACAATTTGGTCTGAAAAAGCTGCCAAATGTGACACACGATCTATCGTGCCTCCTAAACTATCCAGTGCATCGTGCCTCCATAACTATCCAGTGCATCGTGCCTCCTAAACTATCCAGTGCATCGTGCCTCCTTAACTATCCAGTGTATAAATTGCCCATTCACACACCTAGTGCACACTCAGCAAAAAATAACTGCGGACATTAAAATATCCCATTGCTGACCAATCTGCTCTGGAGATTCGGTCATTTCAGTCAGGTTTCCACATTTTAAAATCAATTCAGATAAGACTGAGGTCCTACCCCAACAACTGAGGGGTCAGCCTGCAGCAAGTTTTGCATTCTGCTGGCTGGGTAGGAATAAGCTAATTACCTTGAGATCTTCCTTACTAGACATTATAAACAACAAAAATAAAGGACAATTGCCCAATGCTCTCTGTAACTCTGAGGACCCCAGCACATGGAATTCACTCCTGATCCGGTGAGTAGGACAAGATAAACGCTCTTCCAAGGTTTCTCTACATTTTTCAACCCCTCTCAGTTGACATACCCATGATGGCCCTTCAAATGGCCCTGCAAATCCAACAATTTAACTTCATCTAGTTGTGTAGACACTGGCATGTGTGAATGTGCACCTTAATAAATCTGCAAAGCCCAGGGACTGAAGGTTCCACATTTAGAACTGAACTTTATGGTCCCTCCTTTTGCCAGTGTGTACTCTGCCACCCCTCACACAGGGCTAGGACTTTAGTCTCTGTTGATTACTAAATACTATTTATTGTAACTCCTCTGCCCTTTGGGTTCCACAACATCAGCAATGCCCAACCTCTGTGATATCACGGAGACTAAGCAGCCACAATGCTTGCAGACTCACCCTGATTTCTGCTGCCTCAACACTAATGCCAATTGGGATCTACTCTGCTTTTCTTTGGGACTATGGGCCTCATTCAGAGGCGGTCGTTAGATGCAAGCGGTCGCTCTGAATCAGGGGGGCCGCTTGCATCCTGAACGGCCGCCTCCATGTCGGTCGTTATGCTGTGGGTTAACACCCACAGCTCTAACGACCAACAAGGGTGATGGTCGCGATGGTCAAGACCATCGCGACCAACGGGGCTTATGACGAGACCCTAAGGTAGGGTCTCGTCAACCTTAAGCCCCAGGGAGCTTCCTGCTCTGATCGAGCAGTAAGCTCCCCACTGACATCACTGATGATGTCAGTGGGGCTGTCCCCAAACGGCAAGCGTTCCTACTGGAATGCCTCCGTTTGGCCAGGCATGCCCCCGGCCCGCCCAGCAAACTGGGTGAGCTGTCACTCAACATCGACAGCTCGCCCCGTCTGCAACGAGACCCCTAACGACGGAGCACCCATCATCAGCAGGGTCTCGCGCATGCGCATGATTGAGCCGTCTCCGTCGTGCGCATGCGCTGTGGGGCAAAATCGAGTCGGTCGAGTCGGTCGAGTCCGACTCTGAATGAGCTCCTATGTCCCCATGCCTTCTCATGGATAAGACACAGGTTCTAGTCCAACTGCATAACACTCCTCTGACACTTCCCCACCTCTGCCGAGATTCCTGTCCGCATCCCGGACTTGTGATTCCCACAAGATCCTCTCTCGCTGCTTCACATCTGCTGCACCACTCTGCAAGTCCCTACACTGGCTCCCAGTGTCCTCCATAATCCAATTTAAATGACTCACCTACAAAGTCCTGAACAACACTGCAACAATACCCTGCAAGCATCTCGAATCTCATCTGAAATACTCTCCCTATCACTCTCTTAGATCTACCTCTGAACTGCACCTCACCTCACTCTACAACTACTACCTATAAGCCTCGCTCTACCACCTATAAACCTAGCTCTACCGCCTATAAGCTTTGCTCTACCACCTATAAGCCTCGTCCTACCACTTATAAGCCTGCCTCACCCAACCACCTATAAGCCTGCCTCGCCCAACCACCTATAAGCCTCGCTCTTCCACCTATAAGCCTCATTCTACCACCTATATGCCTCGCCCTACCACCTATAAGCTTCTCTCTACCACCTATAAGCCTCGCCCTACAACCTATATGCCTCGCTCTACCACCTATAAGCCTCGCCCTACCACCTATAAGCCTCGCTCTTCCACCTATAAGCCTTACTCTACCACCTATATGCCTCACCCTACCACCTATAAACTTCTCTCTACCACCTATAAGCTTCCCTCTACCACCTATAAGCCTCACCCTACAACCTATATGCCTCACTCTACCACCTACAAGCCTCGCTCTACCACCTATAAGCCTTGATCTACCAAGTATAAGCCTTGCCCTACCACCTATAAGCCTTGCTCTGCCACCTATAAGCCTCACTCTACCACCTATAAGCCTGTCCCAACCACCTATATGCCTCGCCCTACCACCTATAAGCCTCGCTCAACTGCTTATAAGTCTCGCTCTGCCACCTATAAGCCTCGCTCTACCACCTATAAGCCTTGCTCTACCTCCTATAGACCTCACCCTACCACCTATAAGCCTCGCCCTACAAACTATAAGCCTTGCCTTACCACCTATAAGCCTCACTCTACCACCAATAAGCCTCGCTCTACCACCTATAAGCCTCGCTCTACCACCTATAAGCCTGCCTTGCCCTACCACCTATGAACCTCGCACTAACACCTATAAGCCTGCCTCACCCTACCACCTATAAGCCTCGCCCTACAAGTATAAGCCTTGCTCTACCACCTATAAGCCTGCCTCGCCCTACCACCTATAAGTCTCGCTCTACCACCTATAAGCCTCGCCCTACCACCTATATGCCTCGCCCTGCCACCTATAAGCCTCGCCCTACCACTATAAGCCTTGCTCTACCACCTATAAGCCTGCCTCGCCCTACAACCTATATGCCTCGCTCTGCCACCCATAAGCCTCGCTCTACCATCTATAAGCCTTGTTCTACCACCTATAAGCCTTGCCCTACCACCTATAAGCCTTGCCCTACCACCTATAAGCCTTGCTCTGCCACCTATAAGCCTCGCTCTACCACCTATAAGCCTGGCCCAACCACCTATATGCCTCGTCCTACCACCTATAAGCCTCACTCAACTGCTTATAAGTCTCGCTCTGCCACCTATAAGCCTCGCTCTACCACCTATAAGCCTTGCTCTACCTCCTATAAACCTCGCCCTTCCACCTATAAGCCTCGCCCTACAACCTATAAGCCTTGCCTTACCACCTATAAGCCTCGCTCTACCACCTATAAGCCTCGCCCTACCACCTATAAGCCTGCCTTGTCATACCACCTATGAACCTCGCCCTACCACCTATAAGCCTGCCTCACCCTACCACCCATAAGCCTCGCCCTACCACTATAAGCCTTGCTCTACCATCTATAAGCCTGCCCGGCCCTACCACCTATAATCCTCGCTCTACCACCTATAAGCCTCGCTCTACCACCTATAAGCCTAGCCCTACCACCTATAAACCTGCCTCACCCTACCACCTATAAGCCTCGCTCTTCCACCTATAAGCCTCACTCTACCACCTATATGCCTCGTCCTATCACCTATAAGCCTCGCTCTGCCACCTATAAGCCTCGCCCTACAACCTATAAGCCTTGCCTTACCACCTATAAGCCTCGCCCTACAACCTATAAGCCTCGCTCTACCACTTATAAGCCTTGTTCTACTACCTATAAGCCTCGTTCTTTCACCTGTAAGCCTTGCCTTACCATCTGTAAGCCTTGCTCTGCCAACTATGAACCAGTTGGTGTCACAATGTTCAGATGTGTTTTGGAAACTCTAACCCACCCCCGGAGAGCGCGATGTTTGTTGCGCTTTGGATATCGTACATTGGATGTCTAATGTTCCTAGAGAAGCGTTTATTTTTGTCCTTGTCCATCTCGGGTTACACAGGTCTGATTTATTGTGATTTATTGCATCTAACAAAGTTGAGTCACAAAAAAAGGAAAAACACAGATAAAAGAAAACACACTTTGGATGGTTTATGGAGGAGAGGTTTCATTTCTCACCTTAATTAGGTGATTGTATAATAACTAACAATACACAATATTATTATTCCCTCCCAATTCCAGCTACTGACAAGACAGTGAGTATCAGGGGTAATTAGCACCTGTGTGATAGGGTTGGCAATCGCCCATCAATGGTTCAGCAACTCTCAATGGTCAGAGGGCCCAATTCAGACCCGCTCGCTAGATGCGTTCGCTCGCTCGATGCGTATGCAAATTCTGCTAACTAACAGCAAGGCAGGCGAGCGCTCGCCAAGGCATAAGCACGTCCACAATGTCTTGGCATGCGATTGCCCTGTGTATGCAGACGCTCACCAGCCTGTCTTATTGCACGTCACCTCCAGGAAGTGTATGCAACCGTCGGTACCATTAGAAGCGAACGTAGCGCTTGTGGTTGACCATACCCTACCACAACCACTACGAGCACTTCAGAGTAAAATCCAGCCAGGTGACGTGCACTATGATGCTCTGTCTTAATTATGCACACCTCTGGAATGGCGTTAAGACGCTCAGACACCCCTGCGTTCGCACCTCCACCTATAAGCCTCATTCTACCACCTATATGCCTCGCCCTACCACCTATAAGCTACTCTCTACCACCTATAAGCCTCGCCCTACAACCTATATGCCTCGCTCTACCACCTATAAGCCTCGCCCTACCACCTATAAGCCTCGCTCTTCCACCTATAAGCCTCGCTCTTCCACCTATAAGCCTTACTCTACCACCTATATGCCTCACCCTACCACCTATAAACTTCTCTACCACCTATAAGCTTCCCTCTACCACCTATAAGCCTCACCCTACAACCTATATGCCTCACTCTACCACCTACAAGCCTCGCTCTACCACCTATAAGCCTTGTTCTACCACCTATAAGCCTTGCCCTACCACCTATAAGCCTTGCTCTGCCAACTATAAGCCTTGCTCTACCACCTATAAGCCTGGCCCAACCACCTATATGCCTCACCCTACCACCTATAAGCCTCGCTCAACTGCTCATAAGTCTCGCTCTGCCACCTATAAGCCTCGCTCTACCACCTATAAGCCTTGCTCTACCTCCTATAGACCTCACCCTACCACCTATAAGCCTCGCCCTACAAACTATAAGCCTTGCCTTACCACCTATAAGCCTCACTCTACCACCTATAAGCCTCGCTCTACCACCTATAAGCCTCGCCCTACAAGTATAAGCCTTGCTCTACCACCTATAAGCCTGCCTCGCCCTACCACCTATAAGTCTCGCTCTACCACCTATAAGCCTCGCCCTACCACCTATAAACTTCTCTCTACCACCTATAAGCCTCACTCTACCACCTATATGCCTCACCCTACCACCTATAAACTTCTCTCTACCACCTATAAGCTTCCCTCTACCACCTATAAGCCTCACCCTACAACCTATATGCCTCGCTCTACCACCTATAAGCCTCGCCCTACCACCTATAAACTTCTCTCTACCACCTATAAGCCTCACTCTACCACCTATATGCCTCACCCTACCACCTATAAACTTCTCTCTACCACCTATAAGCTTCCCTCTACCACCTATAAGCCTCACCCTACAACCTATATGCCTCGCTCTACCACCTATAAGCCTCGCTCTACCATCTATAAGCCTTGTTCTACCACCTATAAGCCTTGCCCTACCACCTATAAGCCTTGCCCTACCACCTATAAGCCTTGCTCTGCCACCTATAAGCCTCGCTCTACCACCTATAAGCCTGGCCCAACCACCTATATGCCTCGTCCTACCACCTATAAGCCTCGCTCAACTGCTTACAAGTATAAGCCTCGCTCTTCCACCTATAAGCCTCACTCTACCACCTATATGCCTCACCCTACCACCTATAAACTTCTCTCTACCACCTATAAGCTTCCCTCTACCACCTATAAGCCTCACCCTACAACCTATATGCCTCGCTCTACCACCTATAAGCCTCGCTCTACCATCTATAAGCCTTGTTCTACCACCTATAAGCCTTGCCCTACCACCTATAAGCCTTGCCCTACCACCTATAAGCCTTGCTCTGCCACCTATAAGCCTCGCTCTACCACCTATAAGCCTGGCCCAACCACCTATATGCCTCGCTCTGCCACCTATAAGCCTCGCTCTACCACCTATAAGCCTTGCTCTACCTCCTATAAACCTCGCCCTTCCACCTATAAGCCTCGCCCTACAACCTATAAGCCTTGCCTTACCACCTATAAGCCTCGCTCTACCACCTATAAGCCTCGTTCTACCACCTATAAGCCTCGCCCTACCACCTATAAGCCTGCCTTGTCATACCACCTATGAACCTCGCCCTACCACCTATAAGCCTGCCTCACCCTACCACCCATAAGCCTCGCTCTACCACCTATAAGCCTCGCCCTACCACTATAAGCCTTGCTCTACCATCTATAAGCCTGCCCGGCCCTACCACCTATAATCCTCGCTCTACCACCTATAAGCCTCGCTCTACCACCTATAAGCCTAGCCCTACCACCTATAAACCTGCCTCACCCTACCACCTATAAGCCTCGCTCTTCCACCTATAAGTCTCACTCTACCACCTATATGCCTCGTCCTATCACCTATTAGCCTCGCTCTGCCACCTATAAGCCTCGCCCTACCACCTATAAGCCTTGCCTTACCACCTTTAAGCCTCGCCCTACAACCTATAAGCCTCGCTCTACCACTTATAAGCCTTGTTCTACTACCTATAAGCCTCGTTCTATCACCTGTAAGCCTTGCCTTACCACCTATAAGCCTCGTTCTATCACCTGTAAGCCTTGCCTTACCACCTATAAGCCTCGCTCTGCCAACTATGCACCAGTTGGTGTCACAATGTTCAGATGTGTTTTGGAAACTCTAACCCACCCCCGGAGAGCGCGATGTTTGTTGCGCTTTGGATATCGTACATTGGATGTCTAATGTTCCTAGAGAAGCGTTTATTTTTGTCCTTGTCCATCTCGGGTTACACAGGTCTGATTTATTGTGATTTATTGCATCTAACAAAGTTGAGTCACAAAAAAAGGAAAAACACAGATAAAAGAAAACACACTTTGGATGGTTTATGGAGGAGAGGTTTCATTTCTCACCTTAATTAGGTGATTGTATAATAACTAATAATACACAATATTATTATTCCCTCCCAATTCCAGCTACTGACAAGACAGTGAGTATCAGGGGTAATTAGCACCTGTGTGATAGGGTTGGCAATCGCCCATCAATGGTTCAGCAACTCTCATTGATCAGAGAGCCTGATTCAGACCCGCTTGCTAGATGCGTTCGCTCGCTCGATGCGTATGCAAATTCGGCTATCTAACAGCAAGGCAGGTGATCGCTCGCCAAGGCATAAGCACATCCACAATGTCTTGGCATGCTATCACCCTGTGTATGCAGCCTGTCTTATTGCACATCATCTTCAGGAAGTGTATGCAACCATCGGTACCATTAGAAGCGAACGCAGCGCTTGTGGTTGACCATACCCTACCACAACAACTACGAGCACTTCAGAGTAAAATCCAGCCAGGTGGCATGCACTATGATGCTCTGTCTTAATTATGCACACCTCTGGAATGGCGTTAAGACGCTCAGACACCCCTGCGTTCGCACCTCCACTCCCCCTGTTTCATCGACCAACCCCTATCACCACCCACAAACAGCTCGACCTGTCACTCATTCTGGCTTTATAAATGGGGTGATCGCTTTGCTATCACATGGACTAGTTCGCGCACACGTAGGATGCGAACCACCGGCAGCTACAAACGAACGCATCCTAGCGAGTGGGTCTGAAATGGGCCCAGAGTCCAATGTAAAGCGTTTCACCATCGATGGACAGCCACTAGTGGTATAATATTCATGGCTAAGCCCGATAGAGAAGCACGAATGCGTTTTGCGCATGTGCAGGTGCCGACTGCAAATGTGGAAAACACAAGCCATGAATGAGTCACATATATGGTTTCTATCCAATGGCTGTAAACCATTGATCATCGATGGTGGAGCCGCCGATGGGGACCACTACCATGTGATGTTGGCTAGTCCCCAGGAGTATGGGCTGGAGAAATGGAGATGGGGAGACAGAGGTGCAGTGTTAGGGGAATGAAACACACTGGCGGAGGGCCCTGCAGGTGAGAACTTACACCCTAGAGGGGCAGACACACATGGGGTGACACTAAGTGGGAATAGAGGCGGTGGAGTATTTGGGCTGAATGAAGAGGGGAGATATGAGGCCACATTTGAAGCTTGGGAGAGTAGTGGCTGAACTAGGTAGAAGTGGAGCTGCACAGGCACAATCCTGGAGACAGGAGTGCGCAGAGCGTGGAAGCGAGACGGGAACATTGGCAGAGCAGAATGGGCAGAGGGAGTGTAGGTAGAAATGAGGCCGGAGGTGTAGGGGGTAAGAAGCGGCTTTGTAGGTCAGGGTGATTGTGTAGGATGAAAAATGATCTTACAAAGAGCGCAGTAGCTATCATAATAATGGCGGGATGTACTAAAGGGGAGAATGCGGTAAAACCCCTGAAAAGTGCTTTGTCCCGTTGGGTAACGCCATCTTCAGGTGGCGTTACCCAAAGGACAAACAATACAATAGACAGGTCAAAAAGTCTTGCGCCAATCCTATTTCAAGTGTGAACTTTTCTGTTTGCTTGTTTCATAGGACCTTCTTTAGCGGAGAAATCAATCCACATGTAGGGCCTGATTCAGAGCCGCTCGGGAGCGCACAGCGCTCGCAAGCGGCTCGATGTTTGTGATCTGCGCATGCTCCGCATCCGGCGTGCGCATGTGTGAGACCCGTCGAGCGACTGAAGTTCAGTCGCTAAGGGGCTCGCTACAAGACGGGGCGGCTGTCGATGGTGAGTAACAGCTCGCCCCGTTTTGTAGGTGGGTAGGGGGGGTGGTTGGCCAAATGCAGGCGTTCCCTTAGGAACGCCTGGCATTTGAGGGAGGACCTACTGACATCACAACTGATGTCAGTAGGGGACTTCCTGCTCTATTAGAGCAGGAAGTCCACTCGGCCTTGCGGTAGCCGAGACCCTACCACAGGTTCTCGTCGCAAGGCCGATGGTCGCGATTATCGCGATGGGCTCCTTGCCACTCGCACAAGCTGTGGGTGGTCTCCCACAGCTTTGCGAGCGGCAAGAGACAAAAAAAAAACGCCCAAATTACCTGCGAGCGGCCGGCCGGCCCTTACGAGCGGGTCTGAATCAGGCCCATAGTCCTCAGAGAAATGTTATATACAAAGGGAAAAAATAAATATATATATATATATAAATAAGCAGAATGATGATCATAAATCTGTAGCAATAAACGAAGTGCAGCCCCCAAATAACGTGTAGGTGATTAGACAGACGTGTTGACATGTGTGCTGACATGTGTGCTGACATATGTGCTGACATGTGCTGACATGGAACAGGTGTTGTATTTTCTTATAAAAGTGTCTTTAGAATCCCCCGTTGTCAGTGGTAACACCTCAGTGTATGAGAAGACATATAGGCCCTGATTCAGAGCCGGACGCTCTGACCAGAGCGCTCGCTCTGAATCAGGGCCCACCTCCATAAATATGGAGCGTCCTCCTGGACGCTCGTATAGCTGTGGGTAACCACCCACAGCCTATACGAGCGTGCAGGATGATGGTCGCGATGGTCTTGACCATCGCGACCATCGCCACTGCGAGCAGAAGCCTGCGGTTGAGTTTTTCAACCGCAAGGCCCGGAGTGATTTTGGCTCTATCAGAGCCAAAATCACACCCACTGACATCACTAGTGATGTCAGTGGGGCCGGCTTCTGACGGTAGGCGTTCCCTTGGGAACGCCCCCGTCTGGGAGGCACGCCCCCGGCACGCCCACCAAAGGGGGCGTGCTGTCAATCAACATCGACAGCACGCCCCCTTTGATCAGACACAACGAGCGAAGGAAAGTCCTTCGCTCGTCGCGTCACGCGCATGCGCACGACGGAGCTCCCTCCGTTGTGCGCATGCGCAGTGCAGACCATCGACCCACTTGCGAGCGGACAGCCGCTCGCGAGTGGGTCTGAATGAGGCCCATATTGCTGATAGTGCATCTTACATGAACAAGCGTTTTGCAGGCACATCAAGGTTTCTGTAACTCCATATACATAGAGATAAGAACAGAAAACTCCTCATGGTGCAGTATAATAACACTTTAATAAAGTCTCAGATAACAATAAAAAGGAGAATGATCGCCTCCGTACCAGATAACATGCAATGATCCAGGAGTACCAGCAAAGCAGATGGAACGCGGGTATTAGCTTCTTCTGGTGGCGTTCTGGTGGTAACTATGGCTGATCAGACCCTTATATCACTTCTCCAGGGCTGCAACTAAAGGGGGTGAGCTGGAGGTACTCGCAGGCGCCACAGGGGGGCTACAAGCCAGACGCCCTCTGAGATGTTATTACCAGCGGGCGTCCGGCTCCTTCCCTGCAGCACCACGGGAGCTGGAGTTCTCTGCTGAACTCCAGCTCCCAGCTCTCCCCATGGGCACTATGGGAGAGACGTCATGAAGTTTCTCCCATAGTTCCGAGGAGTAGCTGGGCGGACCGGACGGCGGTGGACGTAGGAGCCCAGTTTAAGGTAAGTAATGTTTTTATTTCTTTTGAGTATGCGGCACTACGGGGGCATTACTATGGGGGCATTACCACATGGGCACTACTACAGGGCCATTACCATGAGGGCATTACCATGGGGGCACTACTACAGGGGCATTACTAGGGGGGCATTACCATATGGGCACTACTACAGGGGCATTACTCCAGGGGGGCATTACTATATGGGCACTACTACAGGAGCATTACCTCAGGGGGGGCATTACTATATAGGCAATACTAAAGGGGCATTACCATATGGGCACTACTACAGGGGCATTACTATATGAGCACTACTACAGGGGTATTACTATGGGAGCATTACCATATGGGCACTACTACAGGGGTATTACTATGGAGGCAATACTATATGGGCACTACTACAGGGGCATTACTATGGGAGCATTACCATATGGGCACTACTACAGGAGCATTACTAAGGTGGCATTCTCATATGGGCACTACTACAGAGGCATTACCTCAGGTGGGCTTTACTATATGGGCACTACTACAGGAGCATTACCATATGGGCACTACTACAAGGACATTACTGAATGGGCATTACTACAGGGGCATTACTACAGGGGGCATTACTATATGGGCACTACTACAGGGGCATTACTATGTGGTCATTACTATTTGGGCACTACTACAGGAGCATTATGATGGGGGGATTACCATACAGGCATTACTACAGGGGCAATACTATGGGGGCATTACTATATAGGTACTACTATAGGGGCATTCCTTTATGAGCGCTACTACAGGGGCATTACTAAGATGGCATTACTACATGGGCAAAAACTACAGGGGCATTATTACAGGGGCATTACTATATGGGCACTACTACAGGGGCATTACTATGGGGTATTATTATATGGGCACTACTACAGGGGCATTACTATGGGGACATTACTCTATGGGCACTAATATAGGGGCATTGCTATGGGGGCATAACAATATGGGCACTACTACAGGGGAAATACTACAGGGGCATTACTATATGGGCACAACTATAGGGGCATTATCATATGGGCACTACTACAGGGGCATTACTATGTGGTCATTACTATATGGGCACTACTACAGGGGCATTATGATGGGGGATTAAATTATGGGCACTACTACAGGGGCATTACCATATGGACATTGCAATGGGGCATTAAATTATGGGCACTACTACAGGGGCATTACTATATGGGCACTACTACAGGGGCATTACCATATGGGCACTACTATAGGGGCATCACTATGGGGGCATTACTATATCGCCACTACTACAGGGGCATTACAATTTGGCATTACTATATGGGCACTACTACAGGGGCATTACTATATGGGCACTACTACAGGGGTATTACTATGGGGTATTAGCATATATGGGCACTACTACAGGGGCATTACTATGGGGACATTACTCTATGGGAACTACTATAGGGGCATTGCTATGGGGGCATTACAATATGGGCACTACTACAGGGGATATACTACAGGGTTATTACCATAAGGGCACTACAACAGGGGCATTACCATATGGGCACTACTACAGGGGCACTACTATGGGAGCACAAATACAGGGGCATTACTATGGGGGCACTACTACAGGGGCATCACCATATAGGCAGGACTATAGGGGCATACTATGGGGACACTACTACAGGGGCATTACTATATGGGCACAACTATAGGGGCATTACCATACAGGCACTACTACAGGGGCATTACTATGTGGTCATTACTATATGGGCACTACTACAGGAGCATTATGATGGGGGATTAAATTATGGGCACTACTACAGGGGCATTACCATATGGGCATTGCAATGGGGGCATTAAATTATGGGCACTACTACAGGGGCATTACTATGGGGGCATTACTGTATGGGCACTACTACAGGGGCATTACCATATGGGCACTACTATAGGGGCATTACTATGGGGGCATTACTATATCACCACTACTTCAGGGGCATTACAATGGGGGCATTACTATATGGGCACTATCACAAGGGCATTACAATGGGGCATTACTATATGGGCACTACTACAGGGGCATTACTTTTCACGCATTACCATATGGGCACCATTACAGGGTCATTACCATGGGGGCATTATTATATGGGCACTACTACAGGGGCATTACTTTTGGGGCATTACCATATGGGCACTATTACAGGGGCATTTTCATGGGGGCATTACTATATGGGCACTACTATAGGGGTTTTACCATGGGGGCATTACCATATGGGCACTACTACAGGGGCATTACCATATGGGTACTACTACAGGGGCTTTACCATATGGGCACTATAACAGGGGCATTAAAATATGGGCACTACTACAGGGGCATTACTATATGGGCACAACTATAGGGGCATTACCATATGGGCATTACTACAGGGGCATTACTATGTGGTCATTACTATATGGGCACTACTACAGGAGCATTACCATATGGGCATTGCAATGGGGGCATTAAATTATGGGCACTACTACAGGGGCATTACTATGGGGGCATTACTATATGGGCACTACTACAGGGGCATTACAATGGGGCATTACTATATGGGCACTATCACAAGGGCATTACAATGGGGCATTACTATATGGGCACTACTACAGGGGCATTACTTTTCATGCATTACCATATGGGCACCATTACAGGGGCATTACTATGGGGGCATTAATATATGGGCACTACTATAGGGGCATTACTTTTGGGGCATTACCATATAGGCACCATTACAGGGGCATTTTCATGGGGGCATTACTATATGGGCACTACTATAGGGGTTTTACTATGGGGGCATTACCATATGGGCACTGCTACAGGGGCATTACTATGGGGGCATTACCATATGGGCACTACTACAGGTGCATTACTATGGGGCATTACCATATGGGCTTTACTACAGGGGCATTACTATATGGGCACTACTACAGGGGCATTACTATTGGGGCATTACTATATGGGCACTACTACAGGGGCATTACTATGAGGGCACTGCTACAGGGGCATTACTATGAGGGCACTGCTACAGGGGCATTACTATGGGGACATTACTATATGGACATTAGTACAGGGGCATTACCATATGGGCACTACTACAGGGGCATTACTATTGGGGCATTACTATATGGGTACTACTACAGGGGCATTACTATGTGGGCACTGCTACAGGGGCATTACTATGAGGGCACTGCTACAGGGGCTTTACTATGGGGACATTACTATATGGACATTACTACAGGGGCATTACTATATGGGCTCTACTACAGGGGCATTACTATATGGGCACTACTATATGGGCATTACTATCTGGGCATTACTCTATGGGAATTACTGTGGGGGAATTACTATATGGGCACTACTACATGAGCATTACTATGGTGGCATTACCAAATGGGCACTACTATAGGGGCATTACTACATGGCCACTACTACAGGGGCATTACTATATAGGCACTACTACTGGGGCACTTCTACAGGGGCTTTACCATATGGGTACTACTACAGGGGCTTTACCATATGGGCACTATAACAGGGGCATTAAAATATGGGCACTACTACAGTGGCATTACTATACGGGCACTACTACAGGGGTACTACCATATGGCCACTACTACAGGGCCATTACTATTGGGGCATTAACAAATGGGCACTGCTACAGTGGCATTACCATATAGGCACTACTACAGGGGCATTACTATGAGGGCATTACTATATGGGCACTACTAGAGGGGCATTACTATATAGGCCTTACTACAGGGGCATTTCTATGGGGGCATTACTATATGGGCACTACTGCAGGGGCATTAGCATTTGGGCACTACAAAAGGGGCATTACTATATAGGCACTACTACAGGGGCATTCCTTTATGAGTGCTACTACAGGGGCATTACTATGGGGGCTTTACCATATGGGCACTACTTCAGGGGCATTACTATATTGGCACCACTAAAGGGGAATTACTATATGGGCACTAATATAGGGGCATTACTATGGGGTATTATTATATGGGAACTACTGCAAGGGCATTACTATGGGGGTATTACAATATGGGCACTGCTACAGGGGCAATACTACAGGAGTATTTCCATATGGGCACTACTACAAGGGCATTACCATATGGGCAATACTAGTGGGGCATTACTATGGGAGCACTACTACAGGTGCATTACTATGGGGGCACTACTACATGGGCAGTTCTAAAGGGGCATTACTATGGGGGCACTACTACTTGGGCATTACTATATGGGCACTACTACAGGGGCAATACTACAGGGGTATTTCCATATGGGCACTACTACAGGGGCATTACCATATGGGCACTACTAGAGGGCATTACTATGGGATCACTACTACAGGTGCATTACTGTGGTGGCACTACTACATGGGGATTACCATGTGGGCACTACAACAGGGGCATTACTATATGCACACTACTATAGGGGCATTACTATATGCACACTACTATAGGGGCATTACTTTATGGGCACTACTATATCTGACCACAGGGAGAACTCCGACCATGTGAGCTTTCTGGTAGAAAAAAACTGCTGATACGGAGCTGCTCTGCTGGTTGCGTGCTCCGATGACAGCGGTGATTAATAATAAGCCACCGTGTGGCGTGGTACAAGTCCCATGTATAAATGGAAATAAATGAAGAAATAAGGTGTCGTGTACTAACGCGTTTCTCTGCCCACGTCTGTCTGGCCGTTTCCTCAGAGCTAATGGTCCTTATTTCTTATGAAGCTCAGATATACTCTCTGTCATTAATCATGTGCATACAGGTGAGATCTGCTGGTGATCACTGAGTCTAACACAGCCAGGTTTCATCTGCAATAAATCTCCTGTCTGTAGTGTTGTTTAAACATTACAACATAAAACAAAAAGAGAATATAATTGAATAAATAGAAACAATGTAGCATTAATAATTGGTCCTAAAATATTAATAAATGGTCACATAACAATATACATTTAAAATGACTAATCAGCAATAATGTTAACATACAAAAATAAATTGAAATAAATTTATGATAAATGGCAAAAAATATAGAAGAATGAAATAAAAATGAAAATAAAGAATAAAAATAAAAACAAATATAGAAATAAAAATAAAGGATCTAATAAATAACATATCACTACAGTGATTTGCATCTATCAAAGGAAATTAAATACATGTATAAACATGTTCAAATAATATAATGACACATATGGAACTGACTCACAATTATAAAATTATAAAATTGGAGAGAACCATACTATGTATGGAATCAGTAATCTCAATCTCAACCGGGGATAAAGAGACGAATAAATGTGGATACACATCGATTTATTATTAATTAACCCTGTATAATGGATACTACTCTAACTACAAAAACTATATATATATATCTGATGTACAATATGGCATAAATAGGAAATTAAAGCAAGAATAAATGTAACAAGATGTATTATATGAGGAATGCACATTAAAGCGCAGTGGGCACGAGCGCAGCACATTAAAGCGCAGTGGGCACGAGCGCAGCACATAAAAGCGCAGTGGGCACGAGCACAGCACATAAAAGCACAGTGGGCACGAGCACAGCACATAAAAACACAGTGGGCACGAGCACAGCACATTAAAGCGCAGTGGGCACGAGCGCAGCACATAAAAGCGCAGTGGGCACGAGCGCAGCACATAAAGGTGCAGTGTGCACGAGCACAGCGCAATTTCACCAAGAGAATACCCCTTATTTGGTATCTGTGGGCAGCTGCAAAAATGGTAAAATAATGAAATTATAACACTAATTCCCTGAAAACAGGAACATTATACTGTACGATATATCATGTACATTTCTCTAAATCATCCGGAGGGTTACCTACAGTCACTGGCCACCCTGAATTCAAGTCCAGGTCCCGGCAGAGGACACACCAGGCACAGCAGGCGAGTAATCCCAGGGTGGTAACGATAACGTGATAGAGAACCAAATGGATAGAAGTCATAGGGAGCTGAGCCCGGAGACTGGTAATAACGCTGAGAAGGACTGATAGCTATAAATGTAATGAGGGGGCGGGGCTTAGAGAAGTACCTGAAACATTTCCTCTTCATCCCATCACAGGAGGCTGACGGGTGCGGGGGTGTAGTCAAAGCAGTAGACTTGTAACAATGTCTGACACCACGCGAGGATGAACGTGACAATCAGGGTAAGGCGATCAGTGGAGAGGAATAATCTGCCAGCATAACAAATATCAGGAACAATAACAGGAACCTGTTTTACACCATTAGTAGTGCAGCATACACTAACATGAGGCCTCCATAGGGAGACCTTGGGGATTGGTGATGGCAAAGTCATCCGGGCACCACGCAGTTAAATTTTTCTCGCAGGATGCACTGGGTCTCCCCCTATACCCTGCCCCCGGGCCAGAGGCACCTCAGTTTCTGGCCGGAGTTGGGTCACTGGTAACGCAGTGTGGCTGTTCCAGCCCTTGAAGATTTTTAAAAGAAGGTTCTTATTTCGTCTGAGCGGACAGCTCGGACAGTCCAGAGGACATATGCGCTGCCGCTCCTTCACCCTGCCGGCACCGAGATGCCGGTACTGATCCGGGGCTCTCAGCGGAACTCCGGGGTCTCAGCTAGCAGGGACCCCATGGGTATCCCTGAACTGCAGCCGGACGTCACGGGGAGCAGGTATGCGGTGGATCACTGCATGTGGTGACCCGCTGAAATGCAGTCTTTTTCCCCCGGGTCTTCGGGACTCCCCGGGGAAGACGGCAGGTGGAGCCAGGCACTAATTCCCTGCGTTGCCACTAGACCACCAGGGACACATGCTGATCCAGCGTCCTGGGGGTTAATTGCCGACCAGGGGAGGCGGCCTTCCCTCTTTAACAGGCGGCTGCTCCCCTCTCCTCAGCGCGCCTTTCCACTGCGGTCTGGCCGGGCTGAGGCAGCTCTACTCTTCCGGTTACGCCCCCTCTGAGGTCTCTGGCGGCCATTTTCTCCAGGCTAGTCGCAGATCTTGCAGGCGGTGCGGAGTTGGGGTCCCCCTACATACCTCTCCTCCATTGTGGTCAGCATGTGTAGCACTATAGCCTACCAGACGCTGAGTCTGTGTAGTTGAATTGTAGTGCCATTGTGCAGGTGTTTTCTTCTGCATTGTATGTGACCTTATGCTAGCGCTGTCTGTCTGTGTTTCTTTTCCCTTCTGTCAGCCATATTACATTACCTGTGCTTTCTCTCACTGAGCCCTTACAGTACAAGTCATACCTGCCGACTTCTGGCTGCTCCTTCAGAGAGGGAGCAGCCAGATCGGCAGGAAGGGGGGGGAGTGGATGGGCGGGTGACATCACTTGTGGGTGTGGTGGGGGCAGGGTCACGCTTCACATCAGTTTTGCCCCGCCCCGCTACACAATGCCGATAAAATAGGCATTGTGAAGCAGGGGGTGGGGCCAAAATGACGCGAATCGCGTCACCGGCCCGCCCGCTGCGGGGGTTGCAGGGGTTATTGTGGGGGGGATAGGAGGGGTGGGCGGCAGCCGAGAGAATTGCCTGCTGCCCCGGGAGGTCAGGAGCGGCACCCGATTTTCGGGAGGCTCCCAACCAAATCGGGAGGGTAGGCAAGTATGGTACAAGTGTTGTCGAGAGTGTGTATTAAGCCTCACAGCTCTATCTGTGTGGTGGGTCACATACAGTATGCGCTATCCTCTCCATTATGTCTGGTAATGAGGATAATGTGCTAAACTCTGCTCCTGACCTGCTGTCATGCAAGAAATGTGCAGCAGGGTTAGGTGAGGGAGACATAGTACTAGAGGGGCTATGTGTGAGATCTTATACTTCTCCAGGCCTCTCTACTGTCTCAGCCACCTCACAGGAGCCCCATTGGGTGTGCTTTGCTCAGGCATTGACGGCCATTGTGGGACGTTTGGCAGTGCCCCCTGTGTTTCCCCCACTGAGGTTCCCACAGCAGGTGGTTGTGTCCTCTCAGAGCCTGCTTTAGCAGGCTGCACCCTTACAGGTTGTTTCTGATCCTCCATGGGTGAATACAATCTCTACTACGGTGCGGAACCTGAGGGATATGCTGGAGGGGGACGCACCCCTTAGACTGGCTAAAAGACCATTGCCGTCATCCCAGTCTACACAATATGATGACAATGACATGACATCTGATGACAGGGAGGTTCCAGATATGTCTGACTCTGAGCCCTCTACACTAGAGGTGGAGCCTAAGTCTAAAATTTGTTTTCCAGGTCTGATACGGGCTGCCAGTTCAGCCTTGGTCATAGAGGAGGACGAACCTCCAGCTCACAAGTACAAACATGCCCTATTCAAGGAGATAAAGGTTACCGGTACCATATTTCCTTTATCTGATCAGCTGGTAGACCACCTGGAGGTGGCATGGAAATCACCCAGACAGCATTACCAGTCTCAAAGATGCCTGGCTTATGCGTATTCCTTTGCTGAGGACTATGTTGCCAAATGGGAAACTTCCCCAGTGGTGGATTCTCATGTGATGCACTTAGTAAAAAGTGTGGCTCTACCTATGCCATCCATGTCTTCCTTAAAGGATACTATGGATAGGAAGGTGGAGGTTTGTTTGAAGTCCATATATTCTCTTTCAGGGGCAGCTTCCAGGCCGGCAATGGCTATCTGCTGGGTAACCAGAGCTATGGAGTTCTGGGTGGACTCTCTTGAGGAGTCCTTTTCTTCGGAAGCTACCAGTAAGCAACTGACTCTAGTGGGTAACCTCCGAGATTTAGCTACATATATTAATGAGGCTGCTTTGGATGTCAGCCTCTTAACCTCCAGAATTTTGGCTGTGGCGATTTCAGCTCACCGCTCCCTGTGGCTATGCTCTTGGAGAGCGGATGCGGACGCTAAGAAAGGTTTAGAGTGTTTGCCTTATAATGGTCAAGTCTTGTTTGGTCCTGACTTGGATAAGATTGTGGATACATTGGCAGCGGCTAAGTCTGCATGTCTACCTTCTGCTCCTGCTCCCTCTGTGTTCCGGACCTCATCCTTTCGGCCCTATTGGCCCAAAGGTAAGACTAAAGGTCAGTCCTTTCTTAGGCCGTCAGCCCCCCAAAACACTGCCAAGCCCAAGAAACAAGCTCGGAGTGCAAGACTTCCGGCTGCCAAGCCTGATGACAAGTCCTCAGCCTGACCGGACGGGCATCCCCTTGGGGGATCCCAGGGTGGGAGGCCGACTTCTTCAGTTTTCCCAGTGCTGGTGTCAGACTACCACAGACACCTGGGTAAGAGAAGTGGTCTCTCACGGGTACGCCATCTCCTTCCATAGAGGACCCTCCCATCGGTATTTCTGTACAGGCCTTCAGTCAGACAAGGACAAGGCCTTAAAAATACAGAAGGTAGTACAATCCTTGCTTCAAGCAGGGGTCATTGTACCGGTCCTGTTACCCCAGAGCGGAACGGGTTTATCATTCCAATCTCTCTCTGGTTCAGAAACCAAACAGATCCTATCGGCCTATCCTCAATCTCAAGTCCCTGAACAAATTCCTCAGGGTACCTCATTTCAGTATGGAACCCTACGCTCAATTATACTGGCTATGGAACCTGGGGATTTTATGGTGTCGCTGGATATTCAGGATGCATTCCTGCATATTCCGATTGCTTCGTCTCACCAGCGTTTCCTCAGGTTTGCTGTACTGCAACAACATTTCCAGTTTCGGGCTCTACCGTTTGGCCTCTCTACTGCACCTCAGGTGTTTACCAAAATTATGGCGGTAGTGGCAGCCCATCTGCGGCTGCAGGGGGTCAACCTGTTACCTTACCTGGATGTCCTTTTACTGTTGGCAAGGACTCCAGAGGTACTTCACCACCATCTACAGCTCATTATTTCGGTGCTTCAGGCTCATGGGCAGGGGCGCATCTATAATGGGTGCAGGGTGTGCAGGGCACACGGGCCCCTAGGTCCAGGGGGGCCCCGCACCGCACACCCTGCACCCATAATATACTTACATCTCCAGAGTCCCACGTCGGCGTGGGGGTCCGGCACTGTAAAAACGCCTGGAAAATGTCCGCAGCAGCCATTTTCCCATCGTTTGCGCATGTGCAGTACAGGGAAAATGGCTGCCGTGGCCATTTTCCCGGTGACCTGTGCATGCGCTATAGACTCTGGGCACACTATAGTGCCCAGAGTCTATAACTCCGGTACTGGGCGCACACAGCTCAGAATGCTGCCGGCTGCTGAACAGAGAGGAGGGGGCCTGTGATGGAGACTGCACACGGGCCCCCTCCTCACTAGAAATGCCCCTGCTCATGGGTGGTTGATAATTAGATGAAGTCCTCCTTGACTCCATCCCAGAGGATGCTCCATCTGGGCGCTCTGTTGGATTGACAACAACAAAGGATGTTTCTGACAGCAGAAAAGATCTCCACTTTGCAGACGCGAGTACGCAGATGCCTCCACAGACACCGAGTGTCCATCCACTCAGCAATGCAATTACTGGGATCCATGGTATAGACTTTCGACATGGTGGAATATGCTCAGTTTCATTCCCGACCTCTGCAGAAATTGATCCTCTCCAGGTGGGACGGATTACCCCGTCGGATAAAGGCACAAACGATGGTGCTCACTCCGGAGGTGTGTCTGTCTCTTGCTTGGTGACTGCAGATGTGTCGCCTCACCAATGGGCGCCCCTTTTGGATCCTGGGCTGGGTCCTCCTGACGACGGATGCCAGTCTCTGAGGTTGGGGCGCAGTGATGGGTCCACACTTGTTTCAGGGACGGTGGACAGCAGAGGAGTCTGCCCTGCCAATCAACATATTGGGCCTTCAGGTGGTCTTCAGAGCCCTGCAACAAGCCAGTCTCATTATTCACGGAAAGCCCGTGCAGGTTCAGTCAGACAATGCCACGACTGTGGCTTCCATCAACCATCAAGGAGGAACTCGAAGTCTGGCGGCAATGACAGAGGTGTCACGCATTCTGACATGGGCAGAAGGCTATCTCCCAGCCATATCGGCAGTGTTCATTCCAAGAGTTCTCAATTGGGAAGTGGACGTGCATTTCAGGGAATGGTCTCTTCACCAAGAATGGTTTCAGCTCCTAGTGGACAAGTGGAGCCTTTCGGAAGTGGACATCATGGCTCCTCGACACAATCACAAGCTGCCAGTGTACGTGTTCAGAACAATACAGAAGTTGAAACAAGAAGGAGGCACTGTCCTGCTGGTGGCTCCAGCGTGGCCTAGATGTCACTGGTATTCAGATCTTCAGAGTCTCTCCATCAACACTCCGTTGCTGTTGCCTCAATGTCCGGACCTGTTGTCTCAGGATCCTTGCCTTTACCCGGATCTGGGTTGTCTGTCTTTGACAGCGTGGCTCTTGAGACATCCCTCCAAGGTCCAAGGGTTTTTCCGGCTCTGTGGTTAACACCATGCTCAGAGCATGTAAACCAGCCTCTGCCAGGATTTACCACAGGGTGTGGCATACCTACTTTCAATGGTGTCGTCCCAGGGGTTACGATCCCCAGGTGTTTCGGATATGCAGAGTTTTGGCTTTCCTGCAGGCGGGTTTGGATCTTGCTCTCCGCCTTGCCTCCCTGAAGGTGCATGTCTCTGCTCGGTCAGTGTGGTTCCAGCGAAGGATTGCTCCTCTTCCTGATATCCACACTTTCCTACGGGGTGTCCTTTGCATTCAGCCTCCCTTTGTTCCTCCTGTGGGGCCTTGGGATTTGGCTGTTGTCCTTAGGGCCCTCCATTTGAACCCCTGGACTCAGTTGCTCTCAAATGGCTTACAGCAAAGACTGTTTTTCTTCTGGCTATAGCTATAGAAGGCTGTCAGACTTGGGGGCTCTCTCTTGTCATTCCTCATTTCTAGTTTTTCACCAGGACAGGGCAGTGCTTCAGATTCGCCCTGGGTTCCTTCCTAAGGTGGTTCCTAGTTTCCACATTAATGAGAAAAGTATTGTACCGGCCTTTAATTCTCCAGACCTCTCGGCCTCATTGCATGTCGTACGTGCCCTCCGGATTTATGTGGACTATACCAGTTCCCTTCAGAAGTCAGACTCCTTGTTTGTACTCTATGGATTCCACATGAAGGGATGGCCAGCCAATAAACAGACTTTGGCTAAGTGGATTTGCATGACAATCTCTGAGGCTTACACTTCTGAGGGCCTTCCAGTTCTGCCCTCTGTTACTGCTCATTCTACTCGGTCTGTGGGTCCTTCGTGGGCAGCTCGCTGTAGCACTTCAGCTGTTCAGCTTTGTAAGGTGGCCACGTGGTCTTCTGTCCAGACCTTTCTGAGGTATTATGCATTTTATACCTTTGCCTCTCAGGAGTCTTTCTTTGGGCGGTGGATTTCCCTCTCGGCACAGGAGTGTCCCCACCCTTGAAGGGACTGCTTATGACATCCCCAAGGTCTCCCTGTGGAGCCTATGGACACTGAAGTAGAAAATTAGAGATATGGTAAGAACTTACCTTTGTTATCTCTCTTTCTACGAAGTCCATAGGGTCCACAGAGCACCCACACTGACACACCTGTGCTGCAGCTGGGCTTCTCTGGTCACCGGTTTTCCATCTCCTTCCATGTGAGAATGTGATTCTTGATTGTTCCAGACTTTCTTCTCTCTCTATTATCCTCCTCCGGCATTTGGCTTGCTACGAAACTGAGGTGCCTCTGGCCCAGGGGCGAGGTATAGGGGGAGACCCAGTGCATCCTGGGAGAAAAATTTTACTGTGTGGTGCCCGGGTGACTTTGCCATCACCTATACCCCCCAAGGTCTTCCTGTGGATCCTATGGACTTTGTAAAAAGAGAGATAACAAAGGTAAGTTCTTACCATATCTCTCATTTTCCATCACATCCCATCAGTCTAGGGACAACAAGCAATTAGCAAATAACACCGGAATACAGTATTTTATACCTGTTCCTCGCTTGAATTTACCACCAGTTAATTCTACATTTAGGGAGTGATTCTGTGTCAGACAGATGTGTTTAGCAAATGTTTTCCCTTTGTGCATGCGCCTCGATGGTTACCGCCAGAGATATTTCTGTATTTGTATAGTTTCATATACAGGCGAGTCACATTATCACAACCACTTCCTACTGTACATTTGATGTTGGCAGCGTGTAGCCCATGAAGTACGTCACGTGCCATGCGCTGGTTTGGTGGGTATACAATGTGTGCACACATATCACTTGTTGCTGTCATGCGTAAAAGAGGCGATTTATCCGAGTTGTAAAAGGGATGATTATTGGCTTTCGGGCCAAGTTAGTCAGTATTTATGAAACAGCGCAGTTTGTGAACTGTTTGTTTGCTGCCGTGGTGAAGGAGTATCGTAACTGGACAAATGGCACCATTGCAAATAACTGACATGGAAACTGCGAAGCACCACCTAACCCACCGGTAGGTGCCTAGCCCTAACCATCCCTCCTAGAGACTAACCCTAACCCTCCGTTAAGTACCTAACCCTAACCATCCCTCCTAGAGACTAACCCTATCCCTCTGGTAAGTGCCAAACCCTAGCCATCCCTCCTAGAGCCTAACCCTAACCCTCCGATAAGTGCCTAACCCTAACCATCCCTCCTAGAGATGAACCCTAACCCTCTGGTAAGTGCCTAACCCTAACCATCCCTCCTAGAGACTAATCCTATCCCTCTGGTAAATTCCTAATCCTAACCATCCCTCCTAGAGACTAACCCTAACCCTCTGGTAAGTTCCTAATCCTAACCATAACCCTCCTAGAGACTAACCCTAACCCTCCTGTAAGTGCCTAACCCTAACCATCCCTCCTAGAGACTAACCCTATCCCTCTGGTAAGTGCCTAACCATAACCCTCCTAGAGACTAACCCTATCCCTCCGTTAAGTGCCTAACCCTAACCATAACCCTCTTAGAGACTAACCCTATCCCTCCGGTAAGTGCCTAACCCTAACCATTCCTCTTAGAGACTAACCTTAACCCTCCGGTAAGTGCCTAACCATAACCTCCTAGAGACTAACCCTAACCCTCCGGTAAGTGCCTAACCCTAACCATCCCTCCTAGAGACTAACCCTAACCCTCTGGTAAGTGCCTAATCATAACCATAATCCTCCTAGAGACTAACCCTAACCCTCCAGTAAGTGCCTAACCCTAACCATCCCTTCTAGAGACTAACCCTAACCCTCCGCTAAGTGCCTAACCCTAACCATCCCACCTAGAGACTAACCCTAACCCTCCGGTAAGTGCCTAACCCTAACCATCCCTCCTAGTGCCTATCCCTAACCCTCCAGTAAGTGCCTAACCCTAACCATCCCTCCTAGAGACTAACCCTAACCCTCTGGTAAGTGCCTAACCCTAACCCTAATAATAAATAAAAAATGTGTTGACCAATTTTGTGTTGACCATACCAATGTTGACCTTTTGACCCTGTCTATCTTCATCCATGTCAACCTTTTGTGTGTTGCAGGATTTTTGACAATTCTTTTCTGAGGGGGCGTGGCTGTACGGCCACGCCCCCTTCACCCAGGCCCAGTGTGGCTCTTAACGGCCCTGGTTCATGTATGTAAAAAAATATAAAAATTCCCAGCACATACCATATAGCGTACAAAGGATGACCCAAGAAGTCTATGTTCTAGTTGTAAAATTAATTTATTTAAACATAAATTGTAATAAATGAATATGTATAGTAATAGGGTTATGTAAATACTAAAATACTAAATCAAGATAAAGGATTATATAAAACACCTAATACCGACATACAGGACAAATACACTTTCACATGACAAAAACATAAAATGTCACATAAAAACATAAAATTGTATATATACAGTATATATATGTGTGTATATATATA
The DNA here is from genome assembly GCA_031769625.1 of Taudactylus pleione. Classification (NCBI taxonomy): domain Eukaryota; kingdom Metazoa; phylum Chordata; class Amphibia; order Anura; family Myobatrachidae; genus Taudactylus; species Taudactylus pleione. The sequence goes on from JAUIMM010000925.1 coordinate 1,789,453, forward strand.
TATATATATATATATATATATATATACACAGTTTTGTAGCTTGGCACTCTATGAGAGCAATAGTTAATGAAAGTGTGCCCTCCTGAATGAATAGATAAAGATAGACTTCTCCACTGGAACCTCATGAGGTAAGTAACAGGCAGTACTCCTTTTTCTTACAAAAACGTGATGTTGTGTATTAGTTAAGTCATTTGAAATACAGCCAACGTGTCACGGCTGCCGACACTTGAGACTCCTGGGAGGAGTCAGGCCTACTAGGCACAATGAACTGGGGTGGCTTTAGGAATGACCTTTTCATGAAATCTCAGTAGCACGGAATAAAAGTAAATAGAATTTATTCACAGGAGAAAATAATAATAGCAACGTCTCACATAAAGTCTCAACAACACAGAGGTTCACATAAGCAATAATGAGTAAAGTAGAAAACCTCCCAAATATAGTCTTTAATACAGAAGAGCTAGTATGGTAGGGAACCCCGAGTCCAGTATGAGGCTAACACCTTAGGATGGTATAGAGGAGCTTCACCAGGCTGGAACCCTGTAGTGATGGAGATCCGGAGCAGAGTGAGCCCTGTGATGCGGTGAAAGACGGAGCAGGGTTGATCCCTGTGATACTGTGAGGTCGGAGCAGGGTTGAGCCCTGTGATGTGATGAGGTCGGAGCAGGGTTGAGCCCTGTGATGTGGTGAGGTCGGAGCAGGGTTGAGCCCTGTGATGCGGTGAGGTCGGAGCAGGGTTGAGCCCTGTGATGTGGTGAGGTCGGAGCAGGGTTGAGCCCTGTGATGTGATGAGGTCGGAGCAGGGTTGAGCCCTGTGATGTGATGAGGTCGGAGCAGGGTTGAGCCCTGTGATGTGATGAGGTCGGAGCAGGGTTGAGCCCTGTGATGTGATGAGGTCGGAGCAGGGTTGAGCCCTGTGATGTGATGAGGTCGGAGCAGGGCTGAGCCCTGTGATGTGATGACGTCGGAGCAGGGTTGAGCCCTGTGATGTGATGAGGTGGGAGCAGGGTTGAGCCCTGTGATGGGATGAGGTCGGAGCAGGGTTGAGCCCTGTGATGCGGTGAGGTCGGAGCAGGGTTGAGCCCTGTGATGTGATGAGGTCGGAGCAGGGTTGAACCCTGTGATGTGATGAGGTTGGAGCAGGGTTGAGCCCTGTGATGGGATGAGGTCGGAGCAGGGTTGAGCCCTGTGATGCGGTGAGGTCGGAGCAGGGTTGAGCCCTGTGATGTGGTGAGGTCGGAGCAGGGTTGATCCCTGTGATACTGTGAGGTCGGAGCAGGGTTGAGCCCTGTGATGTGATGAGGTCAGAGCAGGGTTGAGCCCTGTGATGTGATGAGGTCGGAGCAGGGTTGAGCCCTGTGATGCGGTGAGGTCTGAGCAGGGTTGAGCCCTGTGATGCGGTGAGGTCGGAGCAGGGTTGAGCCCTGTGATGTGATGAGGTCGGAGCAGGGATGAGCCCTGTGATGTGATGAGGTCGGAGCAGGGTTGAGCCCTGTGATGTGATGAGGTCGGAGCAGGGTTGAGCCCTGTGATGTGATGAGGTCGGAGCAGGGTTGAGCCCTGTGATGTGATGACGTCGGAGCAGGGTTGAGCCCTGTGATGTGATGAGGTTGGAGCAGGGTTGAGCCCTGTGATGGGATGAGGTCGGAGCAGGGTTGAGCCCTGTGATGCGGTGAGGTCGGAGCAGGGTTGAGCCCTGTGATGTGATGAGGTCGGAGCAGGGTTGATCCCTGTGATACTGTGAGGTCGGAGCAGGGTTGAGCCCTGTGATGTGATGAGGTCAGAGCAGGGTTGAGCCCTGTGATGTGATGAGGTCGGAGCAGGGTTGAGCCCTGTGATGTGATGAGGTCGGAGCAGGGTTGAGCCCTGTGATGCGGTGAGGTCGGAGCAGGGTTGAGCCCTGTGATGTGATGAGGTCGGAGCAGGGTTGAGCCCTGTGATGCGGTGAGGTTGAAGCAGGGTTGAGCCCTGTGATGCGATGAGGTTGAAGCAGGGTTGAGCCCTGTGATGCGGTGAGGTCGGAGCAGGGTTGAGCCCTGTATGCAATGAGGTTGAAGTTGGGTTGAGCCCTGTGAAGCGGTGTGGTTCCGGAACACGGTTGAGCCCTGCGGTGTAACTAGAATCCGGAGCGGGGTTGAGCCCCGTGATGCAATGAAGGTTGAAGCAGGGTTGAGCCCTGTGAAGCGGTGTAGTTCCAGAACAGGGTTGAGCCCTGCGGAATGACTAGAATCCAGAACGGGGATGAGCCCCGCGATGTGGTGATGATAACTGTAACGGTGCAGTTGACAACTGTAACGAAGATGGGTTCGATGTCCACAAGAGTGAGAGGCAACAGGCAAAGTAAATAGTGCAGCAAAAGGTGAAACCACAGCAGTGGAGCAGAAAGCAATACTTAGGCAATGGCTATGCTGAGCTCTGTAGTGTGGCTGGTAACTGGCATCAGAAGTTTAGCTGGAACATGAGCGGAGATATAGCAAAGTCCACAGCAACCCACAGGCACAGCAGGGATCTGGCAGGAGTCTAAGAAAGACCTGAAAGAAATGTTGCACAGACACTGAGACAAAGTTAGTAACAGGCTTTATACTAGAGGTCTGTGATCCATCGGAAGTGCAGAACATGTGACCCAAATGGAATCAGGTTTGAAATAATGGGCATGTGGAAGGCTGTGCTGGGATCAAGTGTTTGATCCCAGCATCAGCAGAGGTGCAGGGGCAGGCAGAGGGGATGTGTCCTCTGCGGGACACATCCGTTGCCGGCGCTGGGACAGTGATGTCCCTAGCGTCGGTGCAGACGCCGCGGACACCTGGTGAAGGGACCGCCTGGTCCCTTTCACCAGTGCCGGTGGTACTTTGGCGCCGGGAGAAGCTTGGTTCCGGGCGCAAGCTCAGCGGAGCTTGGTGCCCGGCAGCCAAGAAGCGTCGGGTAGCCGGCGCTGGGACAGAGTACCGCGGTCAGGCGTTGGGTGCGGCGCTTCGTGCGGCGGGTGTTTGGCTCTGGCCGCGAGCCAAACCTGGCTCGCGGGCCAGCAGCCAATCGGAGGTGGACACGACGAGCCAATTGCGGCTCGCCGCGTCATAGCCCCGCCCACTCGCGCCGTCTTGTATTAGACGGCGCCGAGCGGGAAGAGTTAGTTCGGCGGCGGAGAGGGAGGAGAGAAGACCTCCCGAAGAGCGGAAGATCGGCGTGTCAACAGGGGCGGCGGTCGCGGAAGAGGCCAGAAGACGCTGCTGTCAAGAGAGAAGACAGGCGGCGCTGGCTGGAAGAAGAAAGGAAGAGGCGGCTCCGCTGGCCAAGACGGGCCAGCGGCCGAAGAATGCGGCTGAGGACTGGAGAGGACTGCGGGGGAGGGAAGTGAAAGAGCATCACGAAGTTCCCCCCCGCAGCCTCTTCCAACATAGCAGGTAGGCCCTCCGTGAGGCCACCATATACCCCTCTCCCTAGACCGCCAGGGTTGTCGGGCGCTAGGCCCATGGAGCATTGTCGGGCACTAGGCCCGTGGGTAATTAGTCGGGCACAAGGCCCAGGGCACAGTAGCGGGCATTAGGCCCCATAAAAGGAATTCCCTTTAAGTAGGTGTAAGTGGCCTGGGTACTAGGCCCAGGTCACTATTCAATAAAATAGGCGGGCAGCTGCCCGAGCCACCCACCATATAAGGTGGTCTGGGCATTAGGCCCAGACCGCTAAGTGAGCCCACCGTTAGGCAGGCCCCTAGGCCTGAGCTGCAAAATAGAGACGGGACTTTGGGCAGTAGGCCCAAGTCCCTTGAGTACCCTGCAGTAGGCGGCCATAAGCCCTGAGCCGCTGGTAAGACCCTGGGCGTTAGGCCCAGGGCCCTGAGCCCATTAGGTAGCCCCGCATAGATGATCAGAGGTGTGAGCAGTGGTGGAGAGCTGTACGGCTCCCACCAATAAGGTAGAGTTTCCCCAGTCACTGGGAAGAGGAGCTGGCCAGCTCTGGATAGGTAGGTAGCAGACATTTAAAGAGACAGTACTGTGTTTTGCTCTTGTATACTTATAGTCTGTGATTGGTGTTCCGTGCAGGGCAAAAGTTTAGTTGTTGTTATATCTGTCGCACTACACACACTGTAGGTTGAGGGTGATGCCGTTTTAGTATGTGTAGTTGCTTGACATAGGTTTAGGCCCTGCACGGCTGTGTTGTGTATCTTCTTACAGGGACCTGTAGGCGAGTGACCGGATGAACAGCAAGAGTGGACACGGTGAGGAATATCTGTGTGTACTGTCTCTCCCTGTTTGTCACTATCTATCTCTCCTTCCTTCTGGGCGGACGGTGAACCTTGCAACCCGGTGCAAGGACGGATCTTCACCTGGTGCGTGAGTACCGATAGGTGAAAATTCGGGATGTGAGGCCAAAAGTGCCAATGATGATCTTCACTTAAAACCTGAATTTATCCCCCGGTTCGGTAGGGCGCGTCGGTCGACGTGAGGTAGGACGGTACTCACCTCGCCTCCTTCCCCCTAGGTCATCGTGTCCATGTTCTATTTGGAGGTTCCAGGACCGTCTGCTCAACACACGGCCTGAAGGTGAGAGGGTGCGACGCAAGGTAAGTAACAGACGTACACCTGCACGGCAGCAGGCACCGCACCGCACCCACCTCTCAGAGGCAATCTAGGAATCCCACAACCTGACAACACCTTGGAAACAGATGATCACTTTAACTCTGTATATGAAAAACGCCAGCAAGCAGGACAGCTCCTCCAACGACCACAAAGGAACTCTGGACAAAGTAATCTATCTTTATGTACTAAAATAGTCGCAGTCCTGACACAACGTTTCAAGGTCCTAAGACCTTTTCATAGACTCATAAAAGTAATTTTCACACTTATGAGTCCTGATGAAAAGGTCTTAGGACCTTGAAACGTTGGCTGTATGCTGCAGGTTATACAAGTCTCAATCATAGAAAACCGTCCGTGGTAAATATGTAAATAACCTTGGTAGTGATACGCCCTCTGCGTTTTACTAACCCCAATGTGTGCTCAAATTTAGTTCACTTCTTAAAGTTAAGCATAAGGATTGTACCTTGACAAAACTTCTGTCACACCTCCTAAGCCTGACTGGTTCCCATGCCTTGATGTGCCCTGGGTTCCATGTAAAGATGGTCTCCTTATTCCCGGCTGCTGCGCTGTCATGAGCAGGCAGTCTGGTGCGATTCGCTGGGTGCTGAGTGCCACTATGGCAGTGTGTAGAGGAGTCTGCCGGCCGGCATACCCGTACCCAGAGCCGTAACTAGACTCTTTGGTGCCCTGTGCCAGAGAGAGCATTGGTGCCCCCCTACTCCTCCTCCAGTTTTTTAATAGGGAGATGCTGGGGATAAATAGAGACATAATATAGCGCACCTGAGAGAGGGTCATGGCCTCATGGGGAAGGGCCAGGGAAGAGATAGGGGAGGCCAGGAGATGCTGGGGATAAATAGGGACATAATATAGTTCACCTGAGAGAGGGCCATGGCCTCATGGGGAAGAGCCAGGGAAGAGATAGGGGAGGACAGGAGATGCTGGGGATAAATAGGGACATAATATAGTTCACCTGAGAGAGGGCCATGACCTCATGGGGAAGGGCCAGGGAAGATACAGGGGAGGACAGGAGATGCTGGGGATAAATAGGGACATAATATAGTTCACCTGAGAGAGGGCCATGGCCTCATGGGGAAGGGCCAGGGAAGAGATAGGAGAGGCCAGGAGATGCTGGGGATAAATAGGGACATAATATAGTGCACCTGAGAGAGGGCCATGGCCTCATGGGGAAGAGCCAGGGAAGAGATAGGGGAGGCCAGGAGATGCTGGGGATAAATAGGGACATAATATAGAGCACCTGAGAGAGGGCCATGGCCTCATGGGGAAGGACCAGGGAAGAGATAGGGGAGGTTCAGGAGATGCAGGGGATAAATAGGGACATAATATAGTGCACCTGAGAGAGGGCCATGGCCTCATGGGGAAGGACCAGGCAAGAGATAGGGGAGGCCAGGAGATGCTGGGGATAAATAGGGACATAATATAGGGCACCTGAGAGAAGGCTATGGCATCATGGGGAAGGGTCAGGGAAGAGATAGGGGAGGCCAGGAGATGTTGGGGATAAATAGGGACATAATACAGTACACCTTAGAGAGGGCCATGGCCTCATGGGGAAGAGCCAGGGAAGAGATAGGGGAGGACAGGAGATGCTGGGGATAAATAGGGACATAATATAGTTCACCTGAGAGAGGGCCATGACCTCATGGGGAAGGGCCAGGGAAGATACAGGGGAGGACAGGAGATGCTGGGGATAAATAGGGACATAATATAGTTCACCTGAGAGAGGGCCATGGCCTCATGGGGAAGGGCCAGGGAAGAGATAGGAGAGGCCAGGAGATGCTGGGGATAAATAGGGACATAATATAGTGCACCTGAGAGAGGGCCATGGCCTCATGGGGAAGAGCCAGGGAAGAGATAGGGGAGGCCAGGAGATGCTGGGGATAAATAGGGACATAATATAGAGCACCTGAGAGAGGGCCATGGCCTCATGGGGAAGGACCAGGGAAGAGATAGGGGAGGTTCAGGAGATGCAGGGGATAAATAGGGACATAATATAGTGCACCTGAGAGAGGGCCATGGCCTCATGGGGAAGGACCAGGCAAGAGATAGGGGAGGCCAGGAGATGCTGGGGATAAATAGGGACATAATATAGGGCACCTGAGAGAAGGCTATGGCATCATGGGGAAGGGTCAGGGAAGAGATAGGGGAGGCCAGGAGATGTTGGGGATAAATAGGGACATAATACAGTACACCTTAGAGAGGGCCATGGCCTCATGGGGAAGGACCAGGGAAGAGATAGGGGAGGCCAGGAGATGCTGGGGATAAATAGGGACATAATACAGTACACCTTAGAGAGGCCCATGGCCTCATGGGGAAGGGTCAGGGAAGAGATAGGGGAGGACAGGAGATGCTGGGGATAAATAGGGACATAATATAGCGCACCTGAGAGAGGGCCATGGCCTCATGGGGAAGGACCAGGGAAGAGATAGGGGAGGCCAGGAGATGCTGGGGACAAATAGGGACATAATACAGTGCACCTGAGAGAGGGCCATGACCTCATGGGGAAGGGTCAGGGAAGAGATAAGGGAGGCCAGTAGATGCTGGGGATAAATAGGGACATAATATAGTACACCTGAAAGAGGGCCATGGCCTCATGGGGAAGGGCCAGGGAAGAGATAGGGGCGGCCAGGAGATGCTGGGGATAAATAGGGATATAATATAGTGCACCTGAGAGAGGGCCATGGCCTCATGGGGAAGGGCCTGGGAAGAGATAGGGGAGACCAGGAGATGCTGGCGATAAATAGGGACATAATATAGTGCACCTGAGAGAGGGCCATGGCCTCATGGGGAAGGGCCTGGGAAGAGATAGGGGAGGACAGGAGATGCTGGTGATAAATAGGGACATAATATAGTGCACCTGAGAGAGGGCCATGGCCTCATGGGGAAGGGCCAGGGAAGAGATAGGGGAGGCCAGGAGATGCTGGGGATAAATAAGGACATAATATAGTGCACCTGAGAGAGGGCCATGGCCTCATGGGGAAGGGCCAGGGAAGAGATAGGGGAGGCCAGGAGATGCTGGGGATAAATAGGGACATAATACAGTACACCTTAGAGAGGGCCATGGCCTCATGGGGAAGGACCAGGGAAGAGATAGGGGAGGCCAGGAGATGCTGGGGATAAATAGGGACATAATACAGTACACCTTAGAGAGGCCCATGGCCTCATGGGGAAGGGTCAGGGAAGAGATAGGGGAGGACAGGAGATGCTGGGGATAAATAGGGACATAATATAGCGCACCTGAGAGAGGGCCATGGCCTCATGGGGAAGGACCAGGGAAGAGATAGGGGAGGCCAGGAGATGCTGGGGACAAATAGGGACATAATACAGTGCACCTGAGAGAGGGCCATGACCTCATGGGGAAGGGTCAGGGAAGAGATAAGGGAGGCCAGTAGATGCTGGGGATAAATAGGGACATAATATAGTACACCTGAAAGAGGGCCATGGCCTCATGGGGAAGGGCCAGGGAAGAGATAGGGGCGGCCAGGAGATGCTGGGGATAAATAGGGATATAATATAGTGCACCTGAGAGAGGGCCATGGCCTCATGGGGAAGGGCCTGGGAAGAGATAGGGGAGACCAGGAGATGCTGGCGATAAATAGGGACATAATATAGTGCACCTGAGAGAGGGCCATGGCCTCATGGGGAAGGGCCTGGGAAGAGATAGGGGAGGACAGGAGATGCTGGTGATAAATAGGGACATAATATAGTGCACCTGAGAGAGGGCCATGGCCTCATGGGGAAGGGCCAGGGAAGAGATAGGGGAGGCCAGGAGATGCTGGGGATAAATAAGGACATAAAATAGTGCACCTGAGAGAGGGCCATGGCCTCATGGGGAAGGGCCAGGGAAGAGATAGGGGAGGCCAGGAGATGCTGGGGATAAATAGGGACATAATATAGTGCACCTGAGAGCGGGACATGGCCTCATGGGGAAGGGCCAGGGAAGAGATAGGGGAGACCAGGAGATGCTGGGGATAAATAGGGACATAATATAGTGCACCTGAGAGAGGACCATGGCCTCATGGGGAAGGGCCAGGGAAGAGATAGTAGAGGCCAGGAGATGCTGGGGATAAATAGGGACATAATATAGTGCACCTGAGAGAGGGCCATGGCCTCATTGGGAAGGGCCAGGGAAGAGATAGGGGAGGCCAGGAGATGCTGGGGATAAATAGGGACATAATATAGTGCACATGACAGAGGGCCATGGCCTCATGGGGAAGGGCCAGGGAAGAGATAGGGGAGACCAGGAGATGCTGGGGATAAATAGGGACATAATATAGTGCACCTGAGAGAGGGCCATGACCTCATGGGGAAGGGCCAGGGAAGAGAAAGGGGAGGCCAGGAGATGCTGGGGATAAATAGGGACATAATATAGTTCACCTGAGAGAGGGCCATGGCCTCATGGGGAAGGGCCAGGGAAGAGATAGGGGAGGCCAGGAGATGCTGGGGATAAATAAGGATATAATATAGTGCACCTGAGAGAGGGCTATGGCCTCATGGGGAAGGGCCAGGGAAGAGATAGGGGAGGCCAGGAGATGCTGGGGATAAATAGGGACATAATATAGTGCACCTGAGAGAGGACCATGGCCTCATGGGGAAGGGCCAGAGAAGAGATGGGAGAGGCCAGGAGATGCTGGGGATAAATAGGGACATAATATAGTGCACCTGAGAGAGGGCCATGGCCTCATGGGGAAGAGCCAGGGAAGAGATCGGGGAGGCCAGGAGATGCTGGGGATAAATAGGGACATAATATAGTGCACCTGAGAGAGGGCCATGGCCTCATGGGGAAGGGTCAGGGAAGAGATAGGAGAGGCCAGGAGATGCTGGGGATAAATAGGGACATAATATAGTGCACCTGAGAGAGGGCATTGGCCTCATGGGGAAGGGCCAGGGAAGAGATAGGGGAGGCCAGGAGATGCTGGGGATAAATAGGGACATAATATAGTGCACCTGAGAGAGGGCCATGGCCTCATGGGGAAGGGTCAGGGAAGAGATAGGAGAGGCCAGGAGATGCTGGGGATAAATAGGGACATAATATAGTGCACCTGAGAGAGGGCATTGGCCTCATGGGGAAGGGCCTGGGAAGAGATAGGGGAGACCAGGAGATGCTGGCGATAAATAGGGACATAATATAGTGCACCTGAGAGAGGGCCATGGTCTCATGGGGAAGGGCCTGGGAAGAGATAGGGGAGGACAGGAGATGCTGGTGATAAATAGGGACATAATATAGTGCACCTGAGAGAGGGCCATGGCCTCATGGGGAAGGGCCAGGGAAGAGATAGGGGAGGCCAGGAGATGCTGGGGATAAATAAGGACATAATATAGTGCACCTGAGAGAGGGCCATGGCCTCATGGGGAAGGGCCAGGGAAGAGATAGGGGAGGCCAGTAGATGCTGCGGATAAATAGGGACATAATATAGTGCACCTGAGAGAGGGCCATGGCCTCATGGGGAAGGGCCAGGGAAGAGATAGTAGAGGCCATGAGATGCTGGGGATAAATAGGGACATAATATAGTGCACCTGAGAGAGGGCCATGGCCTCATTGGGAAGGGCCTGGGAAGAGATAGGGGAGGCCAGGAGATGCTGGGGATAAATAGGGACATAATATAGTACACCTGAAAGAGGGCCTTGGCCTCATGGGGAAGGGCCAGGGAAGAGATAGGGGCGGCCAGGAGATGCTGGGGATAAATAGGGATATAATATAGTGCACCTGAGAGCGGGCCATGGCCTCATGGGGAAGGGCCAGGGAAGAGATAGCGGAGACCAGGAGATGCTGGGGATAAATAGGGACATAATATAGTGCACCTGAGAGAGGACCATGGCCTCATGGGGAAGGGTCAGGGAAGAGATAGGGGAGGCCAGGAGATGCTGGGGATAAATAGGGACATAATATAGTGCACATGACAGAGGGCCATGGCCTCATGGGGAAGGGCCAGGGAAGAGATAGGAGAGACCAGGAGATGCTGGGCATAAATAGGGACATAATATAGTGCACCTGAAAGAGGGCCATGGCCTCATGGGGAAGGGCCAGGGAAGAGAAAGGGGAGGCCAGGAGATGCTGGGGATAAATAGGGACATAATATAGTTCACCTGAGAGAGGGCCATGGCCTCATGTGGAAGGGCCAGGGAAGAGATAGTGGCGGCCAGGAGATGCTGGGGATAAATAAGGATATAATATAGTGCACCTGAGAGAGGGCTATGGCCTCATGGGGAAGGGCCAGGGAAGAGATAGGGGAGGCCAAGAGATGCTGGGGATAAATAGGGACATAATATAGTGCACCTGAGAGAGGACCATGGCCTCATGGGGAAGGGCCAGGGAAGAGATAGGAGAGGCCAGGAGATGCTGGGGATAAATAGGGACATAATATAGTGCACCTGAGAGAGGGCCATGGCCTCATGGGGAAGAGCCAGGGAAGAGATAGGGGAGGCCAGGAGATGCTGGGGATAAATAAGGATATAATATAGTGCACCTGAGAGAGGGCTATGGCCTCATGGGGAAGGGCCAGGGAAGAGATAGGGGAGGCCAGGAGATGCTGGGGATAAATAGGGACATAATATAGTGCACCTGAGAGAGGACCATGGCCTCATGGGGAAGGGCCAGAGAAGAGATAGGAGAGGCCAGGAGATGCTGGGGATAAATAGGGACATAATATAGTGCACCTGAGAGAGGGCCATGGCCTCATGGGGAAGAGCCAGGGAAGAGATAGGGGAGGCCAGGAGATGCTGGGGATAAATAGGGACATAATATAGTGCACCTGAGAGAGGGCCATGGCCTCATGGGGAAGGGTCAGGGAAGAGATAGGGGAGGCCAGGAGATGCTGGGGATAAATAGGGACATAATATAGTGCACCTGAGAGAGGGCCATGGCCTCATGGGGAAGGGCCAGGGAAGAGATAGTAGAGGCCAGGAGATGCTGGGGATAAATAGGGACATAATATAGTGCACCTGAGAGAGGGCCATGGCCTCATGGGGAAGGGTCAGGGAAGAGATAGGGGAGGCCAGGAGATGCTGGGGATAAATAGGGACATAATATACTGCAGCTGAGAGAGGACCATGGCCTCATGGGGAAGGGCCAGGGAAGAGATAGGGGAGATCAGGAGATGCTGGGGAAAAAAAGAAGAGGAAGCTACAAGTAAGAATAATAACAATAAGATACAAAAAGAGAAAATGGTTTTGTACTTTAGGCGGTACACATAAATATTATCTTATTCTCTATAATAAAAATGTAACATTTATTGGGTATACTGTAAAAATGTCCTTTATCTTTAGAACATAAGCCAGCGAAATAAAGGTTAAAAAAGTAGTGATAAGAAATGTAATAAAGGATATGCAATAAAATAAAGTTGACCCTGCTGTGTGTCTGTATTATTATTGCTACGTGGTATATAGAAGGATATTACGGTTAGACTCTAGGTCACACAGTTAATGAGAAAGTGGGAATTATATTATTTTCTTTAAGTTGATCATACGGAAACTAGTACATATACAATATCCAATCTTGACAGGTAAAGTAAAGCTTAGTATATAGGGCTCTACACAGATATCCTGACTCCTCCAATCAATATATTGATAACATATATTCCACTTATTCCAGTATGATATAATATTTATTGTAATCAGTCTGGATATATGTTCCACTTATTTATTATGTTATTGCTATTGAATTTAGCATTTGTTAAAATTCAGTGGATTCATTGGTCTTCCTCCTCTGACCACATAATATTGTTATATACAATTCAGGGTTTTAAATTCTGTTGAGGATCTCCTATCCTGCCTTTACCTCTAATGGTATATATGTATATTACATTTACAGTCCGAGATCAGTTTATAATTATTATTCCAAATTGGTGTATATTAATGTTATATCTCACTGCAGATTGTGTTCATTTTCCCCATTACCACTATCTAAGCATTCGGAAGAGATACATTGTTGCACTATTACCAAAAATTATTAATTTGGGAAGATATTGTTAAAGGGCTCATTTGTATCAAAGTCCCTTTAAGCAAACTAATATCCACTAAATTATTTCATATTGTCCCTACAAAGTTTTTAAGAGTTTCTCAATGTGCATGTGCTTTCTCCATTAACTATTGGAGCTCATTCAGACCCGCTCGCAAGATGCGGTCGCTCGCAGGCAAAAAGGGGCCGGATATTTAAATTAAGTGCTCGCACTGCATCGCTAAAGGACTATGTGTTAGCGAGCTATGGCAATGAGCGCTCGCTAGTGTTTAAAGACGACCCCTTTCCACTCGCAACACACGTCATCTCCGAGAATTGTAGGATTAATCGGTAACATCGAGAGCCATCGGAGCTGCTCGCAGCCCTTGAGGTTGCCTTTCCCCGCCGCAAGCACTGCGATCAGTGCGGCCTAAAATACATGCAGGTGACGTATACAATGACGCTACGTTGCTAATTATGCACGCCCTTTAAACAGCGTTTTGGCGGCCTGACACGCTTACGTTCGCACATCCACTCCCCAGTTCACAAGCACCTTCCCCTGTTACCACCCACAAACGGCTCATTCTGTCACTCAAAGCAGCGACCTGACAGTGGCTAACGAGCAACCAAAATCAGATCGCAAAGACTGGCTTGCGCATGCGCAATGCGAATTATACACTTGCGCAGATGGGCGAAAATCGCTCAGAGCGAGAGAGCGCAACTTAGCGACTGGGTGTGAATCTGGTCCATTGTCGGTATTCAAAGAGGAAACATTGTAACAGTATGTAACATTCTATTCAATCCCAGTTTGTAGATTTGATAGTCTAACTTGTCCCTGTAACTAGGACCATTTCCCACATAGCTCATTGATATCTTCACATTCTTCTTAGTTAGTATTGACCATATTGATTTGACAGACACGCAGCACCATTGAGGGAGCCATTCATTGGCTGAGAGAGGCGGGGGCTGACCTCTCTCAGCCAATGAACGCTCAGACACAGACCTTCAAAGGAGGAAGCCGCGTCTGAGCGCGTTCGGGAAGTAATAACCATCCTTGTTAAGGATGGTTATTACTTAGTTCATGGTTCGCGTTTTTCATTTTATTATTTTAAGAAGACCATGGATGCATACTTTGGACCAAAGAGGACCGAAACACGCATAGGAGATGGTGCGTATGTTTTTTTCCACAGGTACCCTATGGAATTTCTACTGGAGAAGGGGACCGATGCTACAGGGATACATAGGTGAGTATGTGTACATGTGTGTGTATGTGTGGGTACATGTGTGAGTGCATGTATGTTTATTAAAATGATACTGTGTACAGTGTGTGTGTGTTTTTTTCAACATTTCATTACAGGTGAACTACACGTACAATTGGGCCCTTAATGCCCCACATGCTGGTACTTGTGGTTCTCCATGTACCAGCATGCGGGGCAGGCTTGCTTGGACCTGCAGATCTACTATAAAGACAATGTTTTACATATTACATTTTTACACTACACTTACACAATCAACCCGCCACCCACCGCCCAGATGTGGCGGGGATAGCCCCAGGCTATCAGCCTAGGCTACGGGTGCCCTGGAGAGGGGGACCCCTTTATTGGAGGGGTCCCCAACTCCCCAGGGATCCCTGGCCTGGGCTGCTAGCAGTCAGGGCTGATGCTGTGGCTGGGGGGCCCGGTGATAGGGCTCCCCTGGCTGTGGCATCAGTCCCCCACTAGAATGGGTCCAGTGCTGGTTCTGTGACTTACAGGGAGACCTACGCAATTTTTTCCCTGTAATTCCAGAACCAGGACTGGTTCCCAGAGCCCAGTGCTGGTTGTACTAAGTACAGGGGAACCCTACGCAATTTTTTCCCTGTACTTAGTCCACCAGGACTGGTTTTCAAAAGTCCAGGGCTGGTTGTATTTTGGGGGGGGGGGGGAGGGGGACCTCACGTAATTTTTTTTTTAAATTTAACTCTTTATTTGGTTTTTACAGTCAGATACATGCAGGCATCTCACTGATGTCTACATGTATCTGTGTGAAAATGAACTGATCATGCTGAAAGTGAAAGCATGAAGCAGTCCTATGCTGTTGGGGATTTGCAGTTTGGTTTGAAGTGGTACATGTACATGAACATGTCAAATCAAGCAGCAAATCACTGTTCAAAACCGAACCAAATCAAATTTGAATTGCAAATTGAACTCAAAATCAAACAATAGTAAATCTGGAATATTCACAGGGTTTTCCAAAGTCGATTTGAGTCGGTTTGAGGTGAGCTAAATTGAACTTCAAATCGACAATCAAATCGACCTTTGATAAATTTACTCCTTGGTCTCCAAAGACCTACTGTAGATAAATTGTTTCTATATAAAAAAACATACAGGGACAATATCATGAAAGGTGAAAGAAGAGCCTTAGAACAGATTTCCAAATGGAACGATGTTGTGATAAAACCCTCCGATAAGGGGGGTAAAATTGTCCTGTGGCCCAGACAAATGTACATTGAAGAACTTAATAAACAACTAAGTGACAGTAGTTGTTATAAACAACTAATATTTAATCCGACACAAAACTTCCTCAGACAGTACAACAACCTAATTACCACAGCAAATCATAATGGGACTATCGATAAAAGGGATTTGGAATTCTTAATAACCAATAACCCTAAAACATTTACATTGTACTTTCTACCCAAATTACATAAGAACGAGAAGGTACCCCCTGGTAGGCCCATAGTATCGGGTGTAGGCAATCTATCAGAAAAGGCTAGTATTTACATGGATCAACGCTTACGGAAACATGTACTTGCATTACCATCGTATGTGAGAGATTCGATGGATGTTTTGATCAAACTTCAAGATCTGAATGTGAATCTGGGCGTATGGTCAATATCATGTGATGTAGAAAGTCTTTACACCAGTATCAATCATGACAATGGAGTCCAAGTGGTGAAGTTTTGCCTGAATATGGGAATACCAAATGACCTCAACAACTTTCTGATCAACCTTCTACATTTTGTATTGACTAGAAATTGATTCCTATGTAATGAGCACCACTACCTCCAGGTTAGAGGTACGGCAATGGGGACAGCAGTGCGACCACTTATGCCAACCTCTACCTGGGGTGTTGGGAGAAGGAGGTGGTCTTTAATGAACGTCATGAAAAATACAGAGAGAACATCTTAATGTACCTTAGATACATTGATGATATCCTGATGCTATGGGAAGGCAATAAAAGAGATCTGGAGGAATGTATTTCTGTTCTGAACAACAATGACCATAACCTATAAATTGTCATATGTAAAATCTATAAATTTGTTGGATCTGACAATTAAAATTGGAGAAGAGGGCCAAATCACAATGGATATGTTCAAAAAAAATACAGCCACGAATAGTATTCTGCACTCGGAGAGTTCCCACTTAACCTGCAACTATTAAAGCTACACCAAAAGGTGAATTACTTTGCACCAAAAGAAACTGTTCCACTCCTGAATCATTTGAAAACAACTAAGTGAGAGACTCTCAGATAGAGGGTATAGCCACCAACGAATTAAGAAAGCAATTAGGGAGACTGATGAATACTCAAGAGAGTTATTGCTGACACCTACATTGAAACATAATGAGGAAGAAACAATCAGGTATATTGGGACCTTCAACGTACATTGGAGAAAAATCAATGACATTCTCCAAAAACATTGGCCAATCCTGCGAACAGATACTGACCTGGCTATAATCTTACCTCCCAAAATTCAAACCAGTTGAAGAAGATTGACGAACAATGCGGGCAATGCAAGGCTTGTAAATATATGGTCTCGAAGAAATGGTTTTACGATAAATACAACAAAAAATGGACCATACAGAATTATATTACATGCACCACAGTAGGCACAGTACATCATCTGGAAGGTCCCTGTGGCAAGAAATATATAGGTAAATCCTCAAGACCTTTAAAGACAAGAATTCTAGAACATGTTGGAACAATAAGAAACCGAAGTAGAGATCTGGCAAATTTAAAAACCCTCACATCAGTAGCCAGGCATTTTTACAAACATCATAATAGTATTCCTAATACTCTGCAGGCTTTTGGAATGAGACATCCAAATGGGGATATGTGGAGAATATTTTATGAAGAGCTTCTCAAAGCAGAAACAAATATGATCTTCCTGATGGATAGTTTACATCCTAAAGGCCTCAATGAATATAATAGCGACACTCCTTTTCTCTGATTAACATCTATTTCTGTCTATTCATTTGGAAGATGAAGAATGATATTTCTAACTGACAGTGGCAAATGCAGGATTTCTAGGGGGGGGGGGGGTTCCAAATGCTGGATTTTAGAGTGAGTGTGGTCAGTCCATAAAGAGGGCATAATTGGCACTTATCCAGCTATAATATGCATTATTATTATTATTATTATTATTATTATTATAATTATAATTTATTTATATGGCGCCACAAGTGTTCCGCAGCGCCTTACAAAGTACATAGACAAAAAAGTAACCATTGACTTACAATACAATACAATACAGGACATGGATAAACTTTGCTATATTAGCGACCTTAACGCCCGCATAAGCAGCCAAGTATTAGTTGCCCTAGTGGGGAATAAGAGATAAATTAAATTACAGTAGGGAGAAGCACAAGACGGTAGAGGGCCCTGCTCGAAAGAGCTTACATTCTTTAAGGGAGGGGAAGACAAACAGGAGAGACACAGAATGGGGTGGGCAGGGAGAAAGCATCATACAAAGTGTATTATATGTCATAATCCCAGCATATACAGGACCAGTGATCACAGTAACCATTATATGTGTCATACATAGTGTATTATATGTCATAATTCCAGCATATACAGGACCAGTGATCACAGTAACCCATTATATGTGTCATACATAGTGTATTGTGTGTCATAATTCCAGCATATACAGGACCAGTGATCACAGTAACCCATTATATGTGTCATACATAGTGTATTGTGTGTCATAATTCCAGCATATACAGGACCAGTGATCACAGTAACCCATTATATGTGTCATACATAGTGTATTGTGTGTAATAATTCCAGCATATACAGGACCAGCGATCACAGTAACCCATTATATGTGTCATACATAGTGTATTGTGTGTCATAATTCCAGCATATACAGGACCAGTGATCACAGTAACCATTATATGTGTCATACATAGTGTATTGTGTGTCATACATAGTGTATTGTGTGTCATAATTCCAGCATATACAGGACCCGGGATCACAGTAACCTATTATATGTGTCATACATAGTGTATTGTGTGTCATAATTCCAGCATATACAGGACCAGTGATCACAGTAACCCATTATATGTGTCATAGATAGTGTATTATGTGTCATAATTCCAGCATATACAGGACCAATGATCACAGTAACCCATTATATGTGTCATACATAGTGTATTGTGTATCATAATTCCAGCATATACAGGACCAGTGATCACAGTAACCCATTATATGTGTCATATATAGTGTATTGTGTGTCATAATTCCAGCATATACAGGACCAGCGATCACAGTAACCCATTATATGTGCAATACATAGTGTATTGTGTGTCATAATTCCAGCATATACAGGACCAGTGATAACAGTAACCATTATATGTGTCATACATAGTGTATTGTGTGTCATACATAGTGTATTGTGTGTCATAATTCCAGCATATACAGGACCCGGGATCACAGTAACCTATTATATGTGTCATACATAGTGTATTGTGTGTCATAATTCCAGCATATACAGGACCAGTGATCACAGTAACCCATTATATGTGTCATAGATAGTGTATTATGTGTCATAATTCCAGCATATACAGGACCAATGATCACAGTAACCCATTATATGTGTCATACATAGTGTATTGTGTGTCATAATTCCAGCATATACAGGACCAGTGATCACAGTAACCCATTATATGTGTCATACATAGTGTATTGTGTATCATAATTCCAGCATATACAGGACCAGTGATCACAGTAACCCATTATATGTGTCATACATAGTGTATTGTGTATCATAATTCCAGCATATACAGGACCAGTGATCACAGTAACCCATTATATGTGTCATACATAGTGTATTGTGTGTCATAATTCCAGCATATACAGGACCAGTGATCACAGTAACCCATTATATGTGTCATACATAGTGTATTGTGTGTCATAATTCCAGCATATACAGGACCAATGATCACAGTAACCCATTATATGTGTCATACATAGTGTATTGTGTATCATAATTCCAGCATATACAGGACCAGTGATCACAGTAACCCATTATATGCGTCATACATAGTGTATTGTGTGTCATAATTCCAGCATATACAGGACCAGCGATCACAGTAACCCATTATATGTGTCATACATAGTGTATTGTGTGTCATAATTCCAGCATATACAGGACCAGTGATCACAGTAACCCATTATATGTGTCATACATAGTGTATTGTGTGTCATAATTCCAGCATATACAGGACCAGCGATCACAGTAACCATTATATGTGTCATACATAGTGTATTGTGTGTCATAATTCCAGCATATACAGGACCAGCGAGCACAGTAACCCATTATATGTGTCATACATAGTGTATTGTGTGTCATAATTCCAGCATATACAGGACCAGCGATCACAGTAATCATTATATGTGTCATACATAGTGTATTGTGTGTCATAATTCCAGCATATACAGGACCAGAGATCACAGTAACCCATTATATGTGTCATACATAGTGTATTGTGTGTCATAATTCCAACATATACAGGACCAGTGATCACAGTAACCCATTATATGTGTCATACATAGTGTATTGTGTGTCATATATCCAGCATATACAGGACCAGCGATCACAGTAACCCATTATATCTGTCATACATAGTGTATTGTGTGTCATAATTCCAGCATATACAGGACCAGCGATCACAGTAACCCATTATATGTGTCATACATAGTGTATTGTGTGTCATAATTCCAACATATACAGGACCAGTGATCACAGTAACCCATTATATGTGTCATACATAGTGTATTGTGTGTCATATATCCAGCATATACAGGACCAGCGATCACAGTAACCCATTATATCTGTCATACATAGTGTATTGTGTGTCATAATTCCAGCATATACAGGGACAGTGATCACAGTAACCCATTATATGTGTCATACCTAGTGTATTATGTGTCATAATTCCAGCATATACAGGACCAGTGATCACAGTAACCCATTATATGTGTCATACATAGTGTATTGTGTGTAATAATTCCAGCATATACAGGACCAGTGATCACAGTAACCCATTATATGTGTCATACATAGTGTACAGTGTGTCATAATTCCAGCATATACAGGACCAGTGATCACAGTAACCCATTACATGTGTCATACATAGTGTATTGTGTGTCATAATTCCAGCATATACAGGACCAGTGATCACAGTAACCCATTATATGTGTCATACATAGTGTATTGTGTGTCATAATTCCAGCATATACAGGACCAGTGATCACAGTAACCCATTATATGTGTCATACATAGTGTAATGTGTGTCATAATTCCAGCATATACAGGACCAGTGATCACAGTAACCCATTATATGTGTCATACATAGTGTATTGTGTGTCATAATTCCAGCATATACAGGACCAGTGATCACAGTAACCCATTATATGTGTCATACATAGTGTATTGTGTGTCATAATTCCAGCATATACAGGACCAGTGATCACAGTAACCCATTATATGTGTCATACATAGTGTAATGTGTGTCATAATTCCAGCATATACAGGACCAGTGATCACAGTAATCCATTATATGTGTCATACATAGTGTATTGTGTGTCATAATTCCAGCATATACAGGACCAGTGATCACAGTAACCATTATATGTGTCCTACATAGTGTATTGTGTGTCATAATTCCAGCATATACAGGGACAGTGATCACAGTAACCCATTATATGTGTCATACCTAGTGTATTATGTGTCATAATTCCAGCATATACAGGACCAGTGATCACAGTAACCCATTATATGTGTCATACATAGTGTATTGTGTGTAATAATTCCAGCATATACAGGACCAGTGATCACAGTAACCCATTATATGTGTCATACATAGTGTACAGTGTGTCATAATTCCAGCATATACAGGACCAGTGATCACAGTAACCCATTACATGTGTCATACATAGTGTATTGTGTGTCATAATTCCAGCATATACAGGACCAGTGATCACAGTAACCCATTATATGTGTCATACATAGTGTATTGTGTGTCATAATTCCAGCATATACAGGACCAGTGATCACAGTAACCCATTATATGTGTCATACATAGTGTAATGTGTGTCATAATTCCAGCATATACAGGACCAGTGATCACAGTAACCCATTATATTTGTCTTACATAGTGTATTGTGTGTCATAATTCCAGCATATACAGAACCAGCGATCACAGTAACCATTTTATGTGGCAGTAGGGCAATCATGCCTGAGCTGAATGGTTTTATTTTAGATGTGGGCACCTTCCAGAGCATTAGAGCGAGTCTGGAGGAGCAGCAGAAGAACCTAGCACTGCCCTGGACATATATGTACATATCGGTCTCCTTATGTACTGGATGGTGTATTCTTTACAATATTAATAATCAACCCTATTAATGGTCTATGGTCTATAGCAGTCCACCCCTAACAGTGCATGTTTTCCACATCTATTTGGTTCACAGGTATATTATTACTGGCTGACACATGTTAGAAGATCCACAGATGGTGCTAATCTTTTCATTTGTGATACTGAGAAGAAAATGCATAACTAGTAACATTCTATTATATTACTACCGTATATCTATTGTGGTCATGGTGAGGGCTGGGGAGGGTGGTTTCCAGGCAACCGGAAACCCCCCTCCCCCCCCCCTGTGTTTGCCTATGACTATTGTCAAAGCTGGATGATTGGATGAGACCAAATCTTAAAATAATATCTGGCGACACCATTTTGTGTTGCCCCTGACGACGCCATCTTGTGTTGTCAGCACGAAACCATTGTGTACGATGCTATATTTGATTACTAGCATTGTGCATCTGTTTTGCTACCGCATATTGTTGAAAGTCCTACCATAACCTATACGCACATTAAATAATACATATAAAATATACAAGACGCACAATGCACAGTTGCGCTGTTTATCAAAGCACAGATAAGCACAAAACACATAGACGCACAACGCATACTAGCGACTTTACACAATATTCTCACTCTCACACATGCAATCTCTTATAAAAAGGTTCCAAGCATTAAGCTTAATATTAGAGGATTTATTAGTTAATACTTGTGTTGTGAAATGTAAAGTATATAATGTTTAAGGTATAGAGAAAAGGAGACAAGTCATGTTTGGTACCATTCTAAATCCCTGTTTATTTGCAGATCTCCAGTTCTATCGGCAAGGAGATCGCATCATGCATCTGCAAGTTATGAATTATAGGTTAGATTGTATACGTCTGTAATGTAGTGTCTTAACCAGTTTAAACTTGTTCATCGGCAAGAAAGATACACAAAGAGCCGTTGGAGGGCTGAACTATCACTGGATAAACTGACCTATGACCTGCATCGTGCCAGAAGAACCAAGAGCAAGAACCAATGGAATTATGCCAGCTCATTTCTATTGTATTGTCCACTCTCTGAAAGATATATAAATTAGCGCTCTCGGTCCTATAATCAGTCAGCTTCTTTCTTTCCATAAGCAGGAAAGAATGTACTGCGTTCAAAACCTGCACCATCTGGTGTTGTGAAACCGATATCCATTGTTATGTGATTTCAAGGAGTGCTGACTAGGACCTGGGGCAGGAGAGAAAAGTTTGTTTCTTTCTTTGTCTGTCTTGGCGCTAGATTGCGAGTCACACAATAGCGTATGCGTGTTTCCTGTGTTGCTGTCACGTGTTCAAACAATCGGTCTGATAGTATTGTTGTATTGATAGCGTGATTACATTGTTTAAAGCTTCTGAATCATACTGCCATATTAGGTAGGTCTTTGCTGAGGCAGAAAGCTACTGAGTGTGTACACATAGCAGGTGTATTGCAGCAAGAACAGGGATTTTGTACCTTGAAGAAAAGAAGGGGTTTCTGAAATTCGGCTCCCAATAGTGGTCGCAGAGCCCATTGATCAGTTAGGTTCTCTGGACACTGCGACTAGACCTCATGGTTGGGTAGACCGTGATTGTGACTTGGGTTGTAGTGGAGGAAATCACTGGAAAGGGTAAGTGTTATTGGAACACTTAATTTCTAACAGGGGAGAGTACTCAAAAAGGGACAATTATACTGTCATCCGGACAAGGACTGAAAGATGTCCGGAAAGACAGTTTAATTGTATAAGACGTTATTCTGTTCCTCATTGTGCGCGCCGTCCATAACGGTTAGCAGGCTGGTTGTGCACAACGGGATAGGAGTGCGTAAACGTAGCTCCATTGGAATCGTTCACCGGTCCACATTCACTAGTGATAAGTTGCTCAGCATTTTCCCAGATGGGTGCTAAGCAGACGGTGGGAATGGTCGATGATGTGCTGCTTTTGGAAGGGCCGACAGGTTTGGCAAGGCATATAATGTATACAAAGTATGGTACATATGCAACTGCGTACTGTGATGTATGGGTTAAGATGTGAAACCTTTTCCTAAAATTGGCAGTTTTGATGTGGAAGTGTTGAATAATGTTAGAGATGGCGTCTGTGTGATGAAATCTCTAAAGAAACGAATAAAATATAACGATTGTTTGAAATTATGGCAGCATGAGGGGAACACGTGGTTAAGTGGCGTGCTCGCGTCGCTAAGTAGTGTCGTGAGCACTACGCAAAAGAGTGTGCACGCGATGCAAAACAGTGTTGCGCATGCACCCCAAGGGAGCATACACACGGCACTAGTTAGCATCAGGTGCGCGCAGCAAAGTAGCGTACACGCGCCGCAAGGTGGCGGTTCTAAGGGTATAGGTATTTGCACATGCGCACCTCCGCCGCCCTATGCAGCTGAAGGTGATGGTACAGCCGATACTAAAAATTATAAAAATGTAACAAGTAATTTGTACCCTATCCTGAGTAATCATAAGGAAAATGTTTGTGTAGATGATGAACCTGTTGAAATGTCAGCCATTGCATATGCAGTAAATCTGTTACACACAGCACTAAACATAGAAAGGGAAGTGATCCAACCAGCTGTATCAGCAGAAGGGATCCCATCAGTTATACCAACAGTAGAAATTGATGAAGGTATTACAGTGCATCGTAGTAACAGATTGAACCCCCGGAGTACTAAGGTAAAAGTTCCCGTAGGTAACCTTAAAAATAGCAAAGTGGTAGGTGTCCACCCTGTCCAGGAAATAACAGTTCCCAATGGGAATCCAGACGGAAATGGTGTAGTACCCACAAGGGATGTAGCAATGCATTGTCCCTGGATAAGAGCAGAATTACATTCAATAATGACAGAATTTCCCGACCCTAGAAAAGAATTAGCTAAGTGCCAAAAATTTGTAAAAGATTTAGGTAATGCTCATGAGCCAACCAACAAAGATTGGCGAGTGGTATTACAGGCATGTCTTCCATCCAATACCGATGTGAAAAAGTTTATCACGGATTGTGTATTGAATGGAGATAGGACCTTAGTCAGACCCGGTCATTAGCTCGCAACTGGGTCGATGTTGCTCCAGTGCGCATGCGCATGACGGAGCCGGCTCCATCGTGCGCATACGCGAGACCCGGTTAACGACGGGTGATCCGTCGTTAGGGTTCTCGTAGCAGACGGGGCGAGCTGTCGATGTTGAGTGACAGCTCGCTCCGTTTGCTGGGTGTGCCAGGGGCGGCCCCACTGACATCATCAGTGATGTCAGTGGGGAGCATCCTGCTCAAACAGAGCAGGAAGCTCCCTGGGCTTAAGGTTGACGAGACCCTACCTTAGGGTCTCGTCGTAAGCCCCGATGGTCGCGATGGTCTTGACCATCGCGACCATCACCCTTAGCAGTTGTTAGAGCTGTGGGTGTTAACCCACGACCTAACGACCGACATGGAGGCGGCCGTTCAGGATGCAAGCAGCCGCCCTGTTTCAGAACGACCACTTGCATCCTACAACTGCCTCTGAATGAGGCCCATAGTCCCTTAACTGATGAGAACAATCAAGGTAACATTACATGCATAGTCACCCAATTGGCCATATATTTTCCAGTAGTAGTGAACTGGTGTAAAATTTTCACCATCAGGCAGAAGGATAGTGAGTCTGCAGCAGATTATTTTACCCGAGCACTGCTGACAATTACCCAATATACAGGTATAGAAAATATAAAAGACAACACACACCACAGGGAAGTAGCTGTCACGGTACTTATGGATGGTCTTAAAGACACTCTAAAGACCAGAGTTCAAACCTCTCAGCCTAACTGGAGAGGAATTACTGTAGATGCCCTCAGGGAGTCAGCTATAGAACATGATAAAAACATCCTCAGGAAGAGAGAAACACAAAGTGAGAAGCTAATGGCTGTTAGCATTCAAGCTTTAGAAGGAATGTACACACAGCCACAAAACTCATACCACACACAGCCACAAAACTCATACCACACACAGCCACAAAACTCATACCACACACAGCCACAAAACACAGATCAACCTACCCATCCACAAACCTCATACCACACGCAACCACAAACTCTCCATTCACAACAACCTACACAACGGCAACTTTCCAACATGAGATGTTACACATGTACCCAAATAGGACACATAAGTAGATACTATCAAGAGAGAAATGGGGGGACAAATAATAAGAAAATGCATAGGTTCAAACCAAAAGGATACCAGCAGAATGTAGGAAATCCTCAGCAGTCGGCGGCTCATATAGTGGCCGTGAATGCTTTACTGGAGAATGATAGTCAGCTCTAGGGGTCAGGTCATACCTGTAGTCTACAGCCAGTCAGGTTAACTGAGAGTACAAGAGAAGAACCTACAATGACAGTAGATATAGCTGGTACTAAACACTCTTTTCTTGTAGACACAGGGGCGACCAGATCAGTGTTAAATTCTCCATCAAATTTACAGGTGACCAACAAGACAGTACCAGCAATGGGAGTAACGGGTAAAGTGCAGCATTATCCTTTAACCAAATCTGCAGAGGCTACTATTGGGCCACTGCAAACAAGGCATTCCTTTCTTCTTGCGGCAGCGGCTCCTACTAACCTACTGGGAAGGGATTTGTTATGTAAAATGGGATGTGTCATTTGCTGTACCCCTAATGGTATATTCCTAGATATCCCAGAGAAGGTTGCGCATGAAGTAAGGAATATATTGGACACTTCACAAAGGTTAATGCTTCACTCTCCTATTTTAAAACAAAGCCGTTCCCAAGTAAAAGAGATGTTATCTCAAATACCGGGTTCACTTTGGACCAAGGATGGACAGGACACTGGATTGATGGCAAATATATCTCCTGTAATGGTAAATTTAAAAAGTAATAGGCAAACTCCAAAAATCCCTCAATACCCATTAATACCAGAGGTAGAGTTAGGGGTTTATCCAATAATTGAAAGGTTGTTACAACAGGGGATTTTAATCCATACAGCTAGCCCAGCTAATAGTCCAATTTTTCCAGTGAAGAAGGCTGGGGGGAGGGGCTATAGGTTAGTACAGGACCTTAGGGGTGTAAGCAAAGTAGTCGAAAGACAATTCCCCATAGTGCCCAATCCAGCTGTCATCCTCATGCAGATACCACCATCTGCAACCCATTTTACTGTCATTGACCTATGTTCTGCTTTCTTCTCTGTCCCTCTTCACCCTGACTGTCAGTATCTCTTTGCATTCACCTACAGGGGGGTACAATATACATGGACACGATTGCCCCAGGGTTTCATAGATAGCCCCAGTATTTTCTCTCAAGCCTTTCAAGACTGGTTGCAATCTTTCCAACCAGGCAATGGATCTGTTCTAATTCAATATGTAGATGATTTGTTGTTGTGCTCTGATTCGTTTATGTCATGTTTAAACGATACTAAACTGTTGTTGCTTCATCTCTCACAAACAGGACATGAGGTTGCTAAGGAAAAATTACAGCCATGCCAGACTAAGGTTAAATACTTGGGACACTGTCTAACACAGGGGCTATGACATTTGACAACTGACAGGATACAGGCCATACAGACCATGACACTGCCGCAAAACCAACAGCAAATCCATACCTTCTTGGGCATGTGTGTATACTGCAGGACATGGATCCCAGGTTTTTCTATTCTGGCCTTACCTTTGCAGGAATTGGTGTCATACTCAAAACCCGACCGTGTCACACACACTGAGGAAACAGAGCAGGCTTTCCTTAACCTTAAGGACAGTCTGACAAGAGCACCTGCATTGGGAATACCAGATTATGAAAAGCCTTTTGATTTTTATTGTACGGAGGCTGATGGCTCTGCAGCAGGTGTCCTCACACAAAAACATGGTGATGCTAGTAGACCTGTAGCATACTACAGTGCACAATTGGACACTGTGGCAAGATCACTCCCAATGTGTTTAAGAAGTGTAGCAGCAACCGCTCTTTTGATCAGTAAGAGTGAGGATGTAGTATTAGGCCATGATATGATTGTTTATACGCCACATGCTGTATCTACTTTGCTGAATTCTGCCCAAACCAGACATGTTTCCTCAGCTAGATTCACGAAATGGGAACTAGCTATAACGGCACCTGCAAATATCACCATTAAACGGTGCAGTACGTTAAACCCAGCAACGTATTTACCATTTGTGCCTCAGGATGCACAAAGGGTGGAGAGAGGCGAGTCGCTGGTTGAAGGTGAGTTCTGCAGGTATACTGATACACATGATTGTATGGAATATTTGAATCAGACCTTTACTGCAAGACATGACATACGTGATACACCATTAGGAAATGTAGAAGTGACGTTTTACATGGATGGGAGTTGTCATGCACAGGTTATGCTGTTGTAGATGACGAGGATGTTGTAGAAGCTGAACCAGTTGGTCCACCTCATTCAGCACAGGTAGCTGAACTGGTGGCATTAAGGAGAGCGTGTGAACTGGCAGAAGGTAAGTCAGATAATATCTACACTGACTCTAGGTACGCCTTCGGGATAGTTCATGATTTTGGGGATCTTTGGTGTCTTCGAAATTTTATGACAGCAGCAGGCACACCAAATGCACACTCACACACATAAAAGGACTCGACAGCAATCCAACTACCAAAGGCAGTAGCTGTCATCAAATGTAAAGCCCATACATGTGAAGAAGACCCGGTGTCACTGGGCAATAACAGAGCAGACAAAGCTGCCAAATGGGCAGCAGGGTTAAAAGTAAAAATGCAAGTTGATAAAATGTTGGTTTTTCAAATGATTGACAACCAGAAATTAATTGAGATGCAAAATTTGTGTTCCATACAGGAAAAGGCAGTCTGGAGATCAAAGGGAAGTGGTCAGGAGTCCTCTGGACTCTGGAGAGATGGACAAGGTAGGCCGGTTGCTCCCAAGGCATATTACCCAACCCTGGCTGAGGCAGCGCATGGTTTGACTCACCTAGGAAAAGGAGGTATGTGCAAGTTAGTCAGAGCATACTGGTGTGCACCTGGATTTTCTTCTCAAGCTGAAAAGAGGGCTATGTCCTGTTTGACTTGCTTGAGGCAAAATGTCGGGAAGACAATCCCTACAGAGCCATCCCATATCCCTCCGACAGACGGGCCTTTCCAGGTAATACAAATTGATTTCATCCAATTACCACCCTGCAGGAATCTCAAGTACCGATGTATTTTCTAATTGGGTAGAGGCATATCCAGCTGCCACTAATACTGCTTTTTTTACTGCTAAAAAGATTGTTCAGGAATTTGTATGCAGATATGGTATCCCTAGAATCATAGAAGGTGATAGGGGTACTCATTTCACTGGAGATGTTTTCCAGAACATGTGTAAGTTAATGGGTATTAATAGTAGACTTCACACCCCCTACCGACCACAAGCCAACGAGAAGGTGGAGAGGGTGAACGGTCCTATTAAGAACAAACTAAGTAAGGTCATGGCTGAAACTGGATTAGGATGGCCAGAAGCCTTACCGCTAGTCCACCATAGCATCAGGACTACTCCTAGACCTCCTCTTAATATGTCCCCCTTTGAGATACTGTTTGGGAGACAACCTCATTTGATTGTAAGTCCACAGGATGATCTGAAGTGTAATAATGAGGTTACTGTGAAATACCTTATAACAATGAGTAAACAGTTGAAACAGCAGCAACAGAAATTTAAATTGTTATCACCTGACATGCCTGAGACAACCTGTAATGATGTTGAACCTGGAGAATTTGTTATGATCCGAAATTTCTTATGTTCAGGTTGTTTGACGGATCGGTGGGAAGGACCGTATCAAGTGTTGCTGACAAGTACAACCTCGTTGAAAGTAGCAGAGAGAGATACCTGGGTCCATTCCACTCACTACAGAAAGGTCAATCACCTGGAGGAGATACAAGGCGAAGTCGAGACAGATAACGTGGACCTGTCGACTGCGAGCCTGTTCCGGGAGATATAGAGATTGCAGTGGGACACTTGAGCTAGGGAAATTTGCAGACCACTATTCTAACAATGGAGAGGTGGACTGGGGTTGTGTTTGTGTTTCCTTCCAGGGTTCTCATTATACTCATCTGTTTCGGGATTTTCTGTTTCTGTGACGGAGGAGAGATGACGGAGATGGAGGTTGATGGTGATATCGATGGATTGGGATCAGGAGAAGGAGTGATAAAACCATTAGGGCGGTATTTGGCAAAACCCAGTACAGTAATTAAGAGATCTGTCATCCTAGAAACTCGGAGTCAGTGTGAAGGTCTATTGTCTGAGGAATACTGTATGTGTGCGAACTGTGGATCCCTAATTGATGAAAAGTGCATCCAACGGTGCCAGTCCAAGAGTAATCTGTATTTGGGCAAGCATCCGTTGGAGGATTACCATTCCTTAGTGGGTAAGGTCTTAAACCAGACTGAGTGTTGGGTTTGCACTCATGTGCCTTAGGGACAACATAATGTAGGTTTAGTACCATTCCCATTAAATGTCTCTGAGGTTCTTGGATTACATAAGGGGAAAATGCTGGATGGGAAATTTGTTAAGTCCAAACCTCCAAATTTTAAGCTCCACCCGTACTAAGTAGTTAGAACTCTCTTATGTTTAAACTTCACCAATTCCAATAAACCAGGAAGTTGGGAGGTGACCGGGAATGATCAGACAATGACCTTCTCACACAGAGCTGATAATAGACCAGTAGATGAAAAACTTGTACATAACCAGTGTTGGACTGGAGCATGAGAGCCCATCGGGATAATCAGTGGTAAGGGTCCATGCTTAAGGGGAGTGTTCATCCACCAGAGGGGGTGTGGCCTGCCACCACAGATGCTTGGCTAACCATTAGGAAAATCTTGGTGTAGATTCTATAGAAGTGAACCAAACCCCCTTGTTAATCAGGTGGTCCTGCTCCACCAGGTAACTGACTGTCTAATAGTGTAACAATTTATAATTTGGGGTCTGAAACCTGACACCTAGAGGAGTGGGTGGGCCCACATGCAGTGGGGCCTACCGGGGATTTCCCCTGTACCCCTGTGGGCCAGTCCAACCCTGTACATAACATTACATACACAGGTTGTGGGAATGGTCTGGGCACAGGTATAGAAACACTATATTAACATAATATTAGTGTAACCGGAAATAAGTACGTTTTTATTGATAAGCATTTCTCAACAAAACGTTTATATAGTAAAATGTAGGACCGGTGGTGCTCCCCTAGAGTCAGATATGAAACACAAAGGAAAAGAGAGAAAAGAAGACTCTTTTTCTGGGGGCACTCTAATAAGTTAAAACTTAACTTTTATTGAGATCTCGTTATAGATCTGATCTAATTAACAACATAATACAAAATAGAGACAGACATATAACGCAACATAGATGGAAAGGAATGTGTATCTCTCAAATGGCATACCATTCCTCCTTCCAAGAGTCTGATAAAAACGTATTAAACACAAGGTGACAGAATTGGATATAATTCTCCAATCGCGAACATAGAGTAAATACACCCCAAGTTATAATCAACGAAGCTCCCTATATTGACCAAATTTGTAAGTATATGCACCAAGGGCAAACATAGGTTACATGGGTATAATAAATACTCCTTAGCTTCATAAATATAGGTAACACTGTATAGGTGTAGCCCTTAATTGTAGTAGAATAGTTCATGAATAGCATCTGCAAGAATTTATGGAGTGATAATCTGCTTTTGACCACATGTCCGTCGGCAGAGGTGGTCAATGAGAGTTACCTTCTCCAAATACAGATGATTGATAGATTTTCCCTGCCTGTCAGTTCCCAGAGATGGAACTGATGAGCAGAGCCGGCCCTAGCCAATTTGGTACCCTAGGCAAAATTTTGAGTGGTGCCCCCTAGCAGATAACCTCACCACCAATCTAATGCCCCATTTATCAACGAAGCATAACTCCTTTAGCGATCGTTAAAGGAATTATGCCTTCTTTTCTGGATTTAATAAACAGCGGTGGGGCATGGCCTAGCAAGCAGCTTGGACAGATGTGGCTCTCTGAAGCTCCTGCCTTACCTGTCCCTTTTGGTAACCAGCCTGCTATATACCTAGTCTTTCTGATCCCCCTTGGAGACCTCCGGACATTGGGACCACCCAGGGTTGACTACCCGGACTCTTGAGCGGTTCTAGACTTCCCCCCCGACTGAAGCCGCGGCCTTGAGTACTGGACTCCCGCAGACCGGCGATCGCGACCCTCACAAGCCCGCCACCGCTGACCTCTATTAACCGCAGGGCAGCGCCTCTACCTCTCTTGCTGGGATTCACCTGTCAGGGACTGCTCCACTGTCTCCTTCGGCCTGCTGGAGGAGGCTCCGTAGCGGGCTGCTCCCCAGCCGCGGGTGCCGCCGCGGGTCTCTGCTGCAGTGCGGAAGGTGCCGCTGCCATCTCTCGTGGGATCCCTCCTGGTGGAGAAGCCCCTGCTGCCTCATTAGACCCCCTAGAAGAACCTCTTTGGAACACAATGAGTCTACTATTGTGACTCAGAGTATGTCAGCTTCCATCATGCCCTACACAGACACTTCTGCTTAATTCTCCCCCCTGTGGTCTCTCTGAGGAATCATCAGCAAACCATTGCTCCATTATTATTATTGTGTAGTATTCCCACCGCTCATAGCAATGTAAGTACTCCTCAGCCATTTACTGCATAGCCCCTATACTCTATTTTCTTACAAAGAAGATAATCTGTGCTGAAACCAGCAGTTTCCATTTTTAAACATTGCTGAGTGTGTCATCCACTTCAAGCATCCTGGAACTCCCCCTTGTGGTCCTAGCTTGTATTGCAGGATATAAAAACATTTAATTTCTATTTCTCATTTTTATTGCCAACACTTTTGAGTGTTATTCATGTAATGGTTGCTCTTAACCGCACTGAATGTTCCTACCATGCTACCATGAAAATAGGCTTCATACGACCATAATGGCTGCATATTAATTTTCTGGCCGCTGGAGATTGGTGCTCAACTGCCTCATTTCTCTACATGACATCGTAACACTATTACGTAAGTTTCCAGCCCATCATTAACCTACTTTTACTGATTCCTGTATGCCATGGGCAAAACTGGGAAATCTGCTCATAAGAAAGAAGCTCCCCATCCTAGGACGGAGTTATCTCAGTCAGGTCTGCGCCCATTCCTATTGCCAACTCCTGTTAAACAAGACTCTACCCCTGACTCGGTAGCTTCTTCATCAGATCCATCGAATCCTCCTAGCCCTTTATCAATGGAGACCCTAACTCCTCAATCCTCTGCAAAGTCAAACAATGACATACAGGAACTCCTGGCATATGTTAAGACCCTACCAACAAAAGCAGATATCCAAAAATCTCTTCGACAAGAACTGGCTTCTGTCAAACAGGATCTCTCCTTACTTTCGGACCACCTCTCATCCCTAGAAGATAGTCGGGAACACACAGACACCACTTTGTCTAAGTTGACGACTATAGTATCTCAACAATCTATGGAACTACTCTCGCTTAAAACTAGAATGGAAGACTTGGACAATCGTGGCCGTAGAAACAACATACGCGTAAGGGGTTTACCCGAGGATGTCCTCCCTTCAAACCTAATCGAGGCTTTAACAAAGATTTTCAATGAGATTCTTGGTAACGACCCAAACGACAAGCTACAATTTGACTGAGCCCATCGAGCTCTGCGGCCTCGTGGCGCCTCCTCTGATCGCCCAAGAGATGTAATCTGCCGATTACACTACTTTGCCGAAATAGAGGAAATAATGCGGAAAGTCAGGCAATTAGATGGAGTAGATTTTAATGGCGAAGTCATCCACATTTTCCAGGACTTATCTTGGCACACTCTGCAACAACGCCGAGCTCTACGTCCACTGACTGAGGAATTGCGTAAACGCCAATTAAAGTAAAGATGGGGTTTCTCTTTCCAGTTGCAAGTGACTTTCTCTGGCAAAACACATTCACTCCACAATCCATCCGACCTCCCATCCTTCTGCTCTTCTCCGGGCCTCCCGAAAATTGAGACTTCTGACTGGAAAGAACCATTAGCACAATGGGACTTGCCCTCAACTACACCCCGCCCTTCATCTTGGTAGACAGTCCGGAATCCCCGAAGTTGACTCAGGTCTTGACCAGCTCAGTCCGAAGCAGATGTTACCTGACTGTTTAACTCTTTCTTCTTCTTCTAGGTTATTGTTCACTATAGTGAGCTACTTTATACTTAATATTACTAGTATTACATTTCCCACAACGTAATGATTGCTACTTTTACTGTGTTTTGATGTTTTTGTCTAGATTTTATACCTTGCTAAATGTTTGAGGTTTAAGTTGACATCACCCCCCTGTGCCCCCACACCCGCGCGATGTATAGTACTACCGAGACCTCGAACCATAACTTTTGTTCCGTGATCTCAGTCGCGGGTGTTTCATTATTGTCTATCTTATATATCTTGTTAATGTTTGTATTTTACTGTTTCTTTACCCCCTTTTTCTTTTTTTTTCTTCCTCCTTTCTCCCCTAGGGTCTATGATTGCTACTATTTCTCTGCCCTCCCTAATGTCTCTACCTACTAAGCTTTTAGTCTCCTCCGTAAATGCCCGGGGACTAAATTCCCCTAAAAAGCGATCTCAACTGTTACGTTCCCTCTGGTCCAACCGGGTAGATGTAGCATTGGTCCAGGAAACTCATTTTAAAATATCCGCTCGTTCCCAGTCTCTGTGTGATAGGCAATATTCAACTGCCTTCTATAATAATAACCCCGATGGGAAATCTAAAGGTGTCGCAATTCTTTTCTCATGAAAACTCCCCATTTCTGAAGTAACTATACCAGATTGATTCCAGGTAGACTCCTTTTACTTACATGCCACATATATAATCAGACATTCACATTCATCAATATGTATGCCCCCAACCAAGGCCAATATAACTTCCTTAGATCCGCCCTGGACATGCTTGACCCCTTGCTTAAAGGTATCATACTTTTGGGAGGTGATCTCAACTGGTCTCTGGACCCCTCACTAGATATATCTAATAGTGCACCTAGATATCCTGCCACTAAATACAAACAAGTCAAGACATTACTTCACAACTATCAGTTGGCAGACTCCTGGAGGACTTTATATCCCACAGGTCGCAACTATTCCTTTTACTCCCATCCACACAACACTTACTCACGCTTAGACTATCTATTCCTCAGTCATAGACATCTCCACATGCTTGCTAAAGCTGACATTGGGCCAATAACATGGTCGGACCATGCGCCGGTCTCCCTGACTTTGATTCTCCCACACATTTCCTCTAAGCAATGGACGTGGTGACTTAATGAGTCCCTTCTACAAGACGCACACTGTAAAGCTGAACTTGATACCACTATATCTGACTACATTACCCATAATGTCATCCCAGAAATTTCCCCAATTTCAGTTTGGGAGGCGCACAAATGCGTTATCCGGGGTAAGCTTATTCAATTGGGCTCATATGTTAAAAAGCAAAAATCTGCACAGATTGCGGCTCTCTTACAACAGATTAAAGCGCTGGAGGCGTCTCATAAGCGGACCATGGGGGTCATTCAGACCCACTCGTGAGCGGCAGTATGCTCGCAAGCGGGTCGATGTTCCCCACTGCGCATGCGCACGACGGAGGGAGCTCCGTGGTGCGCATGCACGAGACCCGGCGAGCGACGGGCTCACCATCGCTCCGGGTCTCGCACCAAAGGGGGCGTGCTGTCGATGTTGATTGACAGCACGCCCCCTTTGGTGGGCGTGCCGGGGCGTGCCTGCCTACCGTCTGAAGCCGGCCCCACTAACATCACTAGTGATGTCAGTGGGAGTGATTTTGGCTCTGATAGAGCCAAAATCACTCCAGGGTTTTGTGGCAGGGAGACCCTACCGCAGGGTCTCCGTCGCAAGTCCAATAGTCGCGATGGTCAAGACCATTTCAACCATCTTTTTGGCCGCTCGCATATGCTGTGGGCCGCTCCATTTTCATGGAGGAGGGCCCTGATTCAGAGCGAGCGCTCTGGTCAGAGCGTCCGGCTCTGAATCAGGCCCCATGTCCAAAGATGACTATCTTAAGCTTTTGGATTCTCGCAATACTCTTAGTAAATTACTTTCAGATAACATCCAAGCGTCTTTCAAAAAGTGTAGAAGTCGCTTTTACCAATGGGGGAACAAGCCGGGAAGACTTTTGGCTTAGAGCGCTGAGAGTCCAGCGAGCATCTGGATTCATACACACACTTAAGGATAACCAGGGAACATCCCATGTTGAGACCTCCAAACTTGCATTTTGCTTTCAACAATATTATTCTAACCTCTATAACCTACCTGATCTTAATCCTACCTCATCTAATCCCTTTACTTCACAAAATGTTCTAGACTATCTCGCCTCTATTTCCTACTATCTCACCTTCAGATAAACTAGCTTTGGAGAGTCCATTTTCCATGCGAGAACTAGAACTAGCTATAGCTTCCTCACCAGCGGGTAAAAACCCTGGCCCTGACGGACTAACCATAGGCTACTACAAGATGTTTCAAGATAAACTAGCCCCTATGATGTTAAATGCTTTCAACAATGTCTCGGTGGAATCTCAATTCTCTAAACAGTTCCTGGAGGCACACATCTCAGTCATTCCCAAAGCAGGTAAGGACCCCTCCCTGTGCCCGAGCTACAGACCCATCTCGTTATTAAATGTGGACCTTAAATTATATGCCAAATTATTAGCCAATAGGCTAAATCCTCTTATTCCTCAGTTAATTCACAGTGACCAAGTTGGATTTGTTAAGGGTCATGAGGCACGTGATAATACCACAAAAATCCTTAACCTGGTACATTTTGCTACTTCGCAATAAAAGACCCCAATTATTTTACTTTCCACCGACGCTGAAAAAGCGTTTGATAGAATCAATTGGTTTTTTATGAGGTCTGTGCTTGTCCACATGGGATTGGGTCCTTTAGCCCTTCATAGGATCCTGTCCCTTTATTCCTGTCCTTCGGCGAGGGTGAGGGTCAATGGTGAATTATCTGGATCTTTTTCCATACACAACGGCACGCGACAAGGCTGTTCTCGATCGCCGTTGATTTTCATCCTTTGAATGGAGGCATTAGCAAGATCTATACTATCTAACCCCCATATTTCTGGGATTCTAGCAGGTGAGCAGGAACACAAACTGGCCCTATTTGCTGATGACCTACTTGCTATTGTTTCACATCCGGTGACATCTTTGCCTCATTTGATGCATGAATTTGAACGTTTTGGACAGCTATCCAACTTCAAGGTTAATTTTTCAAAATCGTGGGCTTTAAATCTCTCCGCACACACATCGGTAATCTCAGGTCTACAGTCCACGTTCCCTTTCCCTTGGCATCCTTCCTATATCACTTATTTAGGGGTTAAAATGACTAAAAACATGTCGCAACTTTTTGCCACCAATTTCTCCCCCCTCCTCTCCTCCATTTGAATGGATTACTCCCATTGGCACTTGAAACATCTCTCTTGGTTGGGGAGAATTAATGTAGTAAAGATGAATACGCTTCCTAAGTTGCTTTACCTCTTTCAGTCTGTACCCATTCAGATTCCAGATTCTTGGTTTCGTTCGCTAAATGTCTTAATGCAGCAATTTATTTGGTCCAGGAAAAAATCTCGGATTAAACGTAATCTTCTGTTTAGGCCAAAACAATTGGGTGGTCTCCAAATTCCACACATTAAATCATACTACCGCACTATTCATCATAATAGAATCCTTGAGTGGACCAGATATAGGGAGGTAAAGCAATGGGTTGCTCTTGAAGGGTGCTTCATGAAACTCCCCCCTGAAATAACACCTTGGCTTCCTCGTATTCCTAAATTAGACATTCCTCATCCGACAATCTCTCCTTCTCTCTCTATTTGGAAATCTTTAAGAAACCTTCCCCACAATTCTTCATGCTTTGGCCCTCTTACTTCATTTCTAGCTAATCCTGATTTTCCCCCTGGTACTAATTTTACCCATTTCCCTAATTGGGTTCGGGAAGGCCTTTTTTGGACTGGTCAGCTGGTGACTACGTCAGGTGTTAGAGCATTTTTTGATCTCCAGGAAAAGTGGTCGATACCTAGGTCCAACTTCTGGAAGTATCTTCAGGTTCGCCATTTCCTGTCCTCCGAGGGTAGACTGAAAATCTCTGGCAGAGATCTCACTGCATTTGAAAAACTTTGTATCTCACCAACTCATCCCTCCCACACAATTTCTGCGATATACCAGATACTTCTGTCTAACCCTTCCTCTTCTATACCTCCTTGGGCTAAAAAATGGGAATTAGATTTGGGTATTTCCCTCACAGAGCAAGAGTGGCAAACTATATTTCTCAAGACACACTGTAGCTCGGCTTGCTCGACTATCAAGGAAACCCAATACAAGATTTTAATGAGATGGTATAGGCATCCTACTCTACTCCATGCCATGTTCCCAACAAAATCCAGCTCTTGCTGGAGATGCCTCAAAGCCCCAGGTTCATTGCGGCATATTTGGTGGGATTGTCCCGGGTTATCTAAATTCTGATCAGAGGTCATATCCACCTCACAACAAATTTTAGGCACCCCTGTCCCTATTGACCCAGCATTCTGGCAACTTAATCACTCACATTCTTCATTGGGATGCTACAAGAAATCCTTACTGCGCCATTTAAGTAATGCAGCAAGGGCAGTCATTCCAACTTTTTGGAATTCCTGTAACCCACCCACCCGCAAGGACTGGTTCCAGAGACTCGATTACTATATTGCAATGGAGGACCTTCTAAGCCTTTCCACCAATAGACCTTCTACTTTCACTAATACTTGGTTTCCATGGCTAGAATACAAAACCTCTGTGGAGTACAAAAACTATATGTTTTCATAATATATTTTGGCTTCCTTACACTTGGCTAGACTTACTCTTTTAATACAAAAAGACCCTCCCCTATCTCCCCTACTTGACAATCCATATATATATATATATATATATATATTTATTTTTTTTTTACTTCTATTTTGTTATTCAAGATAATTATTGTTTTATATAATTTTGTAAAACTGGTTTCCAATTTGTATACATTTTGAAACGTATATATGTTGACGTTTTTATGCTCCTGTAGATCTGTACGTTTTCTCTTTGGAACCTTGAAAAAAAACAGATTGCATAGAAAAAAAAAAACAGCGGTAATCAAAGACTAGCGCTGTTTGTCATAGCTCTTGCTATCTTTTAGATGGTGAGAGTAATGCGGTCCACCTTGCCTGCAATGAGACCCAGTGGTGTCTGTTTCGGCGAAGCCTTTCGGGCACTGCCGGGTCCCCGTGTTATGCACATGCGCAGACGGAGCATCGCACATGTGCATAACACCAGAGCCCTGATGCTGGCAGCCCAGAGGAGGAGGACGTCACGGGACCTCGCTGGAGGGGTAAGTATTGGTAAATACCAGAACATTTTTAGTTTGTATCACAGTGAGACATTAAACGAAAAATTGTGCTGGTGTTTATATGTGGACCTAAGTGTTTATATGTGGGAAATATAGATAGATAGATAGATATGAGATAGATAGATATGATATAGATAGATAGATTGATAGATAGATATGAGATAGATAGATATGAGATAGATAGATAGATAGATAGATAGATAGATAGGTATGTAGATAGATGATAGATAGATAGATAGATATGAGATAGATAGATAGATATGAGATAGATAGATATGAGATAGATAGATAGATAGATATGAGATAGATAGATAGATGATAGATAGATAGATATGAGATAGACAGATATTAGATAGATAGATAGATAGATATAAGATAGATAGATAGATAGATAGATATGAGATAGATAGATAGATAGATAGATAGATAGATAGATAGATATGAGATAGATAGATAGATGATAAATATGAGATAGATAGATAGATATGAGATAGATAGATAGATAGATAGATAGATATGAGATAGATAGATAGATAGATAGATAGATGATAGATAGATAGATATGAGATAGATAGATATGAGATAGATAGATATGAGATAGATAGATAGATATATAGATAGATAGATAGATAGATAGATAGATAGATATGAGATAGATAGATAGGTAGGTAGGTAGATAGATGATAGATAGATAGATATGAGATAGATAGATATTAGATAGATAGATAGATATTAGATAGATAGATAGATAGATATGAGATAGATAGATAGATAGATATGAGATAGATAGATAGATGATAGATAGATATGAGATAGATATGAGATAGATATGAGATAGATATGAGATAGATAGATATGAGATAGATAGATAGATATGAGATAGATCGATAGATATGAGATAGATAGATATGAGATAGATAGATAGATAGATAGATATGAGATAGATATATATATATATATAGATAGATAGATATGAGATAGATAGATATGAGATAGATAGATAGATATGAGATAGATATATAGATATATAGATATATAGATAGATAGATAGATAGATAGATATGAGATAGATAGATAGATATGAGATAGATAGATAGATAGATATATAGAGATAGATAGATAGATAGATATGATATAGATAGATAGATAGCTAGATAGATAGATATGAGATAGATAGATATGAGATAGATAGATAGATATATAGATAGATAGATATGAGATAGATAGATAGATATTAGATAGATAGATAGATATATAGATAGATAGATAGATAGATATGGTATGATATAGATAGATAGATAGCTAGATAGATAGATATGAGATAGATAGATATGAGATAGATAGATAGATATATAGATAGATAGATAGATAGATAGATATGATATAGATAGATAGATATGAGATAGATAGATAGATAGATATATAGATAGATAGATAGAGAGATAGATAGATAGATAGATATGATATAGATAGATAGATAGCTAGATAGATAGATAGATATGAGATAGATAGATAAATAGATATGAGATAGTTAGATAGATAGATAGATATGAGATAGATAGATAGATATGAGATAGATATGAGATAGATAGATAGATAGATATGAGATAGATAGATAAATAGATATGAGATAGATAGATAAATAGATATGAGATAGTTAGATAGATAGAAAGGCCCCAATATCCACTTTTTTTTAAATTGTTGGAAATGGTATTGACAAAAAATTACTTCCTGTATGACAATCAATTTTACCTACAACTACCGGGCATAGCGATGGGGGTCGAATGTGGCCCCATCCTACGCCAACGTGTACATGTATATGGTCGAGCAGTGACTCTTTTGGACAGCTCCATCTATACACAATCATCTGAAAATATATTTACAATTTATCGATGATTTATTGATTGTTTGGGAGGGTGATGACTATATATTAAGGGAATTGTTGGGGGGTTAGGTTAGTATATACTTACTTGAGGACGATCGGGATTTCCAGCGCTGTCGGCCTGCCGCTGCCGGGATCTGTCCATCTGTCAGGCTGCCTCTGCCGGGAATCAAACTGCTGGCTGTGCGGCCGGCTGTATTTTATACCGATTCCTATGCAACTCAGTCATTAGTAAAATAGCAGAGCCTGCGCTAAATGGTGATACCTGAATTTGTTTTGCCCTAGGAAGTATCTTCCTCTTCGTTGGACAGGACTAAATCCTGCAGCAGGAACGGACCCTTGGAAGAGGCTGGGGTCCTGATGGAGACTAGAATGAAAATATATCATCAGGCTCCTAATCACTGGCAGTTATAGGCAGCATATAGAGATCTCCCGTGGTCTTCTCAAGCCCTGCACAGTGACGGCCTTTCTACTGTCCCCACTTCATTACTTTAAGGGCGGAATTCAATTGATTAAGTGACAGGAGATCACGGGCCAGTATTCAATTGTGCCAGAATTTCACACTGATCGCGCCCATAGAGGTCAGGTTTAGCCGCGTAAAGCAGCTAAACCCGACCAAAGTGCTGGGCACGATCGCGAAAAGTGATGTTTGGGCGCCCAAACATGTCACTTTTCGCAAATTTCAGCTCTCATCCCCCAGGGGCTGCGAGCTGAAATGTAGCGCTGGCAACTCATCGTGCCCGACAGGAGCAAGAATAGAATAGCTCCGTCGGGCACGATAGGGGATGAAAAGAATTGAATTCCGCCCTAAATGGGATATTATGGCTCCGCCTCAATTTACTGGCCAAGTCCCCGCCAGCCGAACAGATATCCTCCAATGGAATAGGCTCACCGCAGGTTGTGTGAGATAGTCAACAATTAGAAAATAAACAGTTTAAACTTCCCATGAAAAAAAAAATGACAGAGGAACTACAGTATTTCCAGGGAAAGATTAATTCCAGTTTACCAGCCAGGCCAGGTGGGCTATGGTGTAATGACAGGTTTCCGACGGCTCTCCCATCCCTACAGATAGTGCGGGAGCTGTGGGAGGCGGAGCCATGAGTGACAGACAGGCGGGGCAACAATGAAGGAGCTGGGAGGCTGAGCAGCGTTACTTAACATACACAGAAGCAGGGACACGGCACGAAGGGGGGCAGCATCGCAGAGGGGGCGGGGGCAGTGTCAGAGCCCTGGAATGCCCCAAGGCATTCCAGTCGCCCCTAGGCATTTGCTTAGAATGCCTATGCCTAGGG
The DNA here is from genome assembly GCA_031769625.1 of Taudactylus pleione. Classification (NCBI taxonomy): domain Eukaryota; kingdom Metazoa; phylum Chordata; class Amphibia; order Anura; family Myobatrachidae; genus Taudactylus; species Taudactylus pleione. The sequence continues at coordinate 1,831,128 of JAUIMM010000925.1, forward strand.
CGGGCTCTGCTGATGAGAGTACAGAAAGAGGTGTAAAGAGGAAGGTGTATACAAATAATTGGTGTGTATACGTGCATATATTAATGAGCAGCTGGATTTCTGTATGTCTCTGATATACACAGCAGTAATAAGCGGAGGTATACCCAATAATCCAATTTAAGACATAATATTGTCACCAATACACAAACAAACACAATACATATATATTAGGAGAGCTGCATGAGTTCTCCAACATTTGGGGTGAAATATTGTAGCAAGAGTTTCTGCTGCGTTGGAGGAAATATAATAGTTGCGTATAAAGAAATATAATTGTTGCAAAATTCCAATTAGCAGTTTATCCTCTGATCTCAGAGGAATATCAGAAAAATTCTCCCTCACAGTTTTCTAAATAAGCAAAGAGTGATATTACTATTGTCATGCATATATATATATATATATATATATATATATATATAGTGCATTCTGACTCAAGCAATCAGAGGTATCAGGCGGACTGGTAAAGAATAGTAGGAAAAGAAAGTCTCTGTTCCATACAGGTCCTGCAGTGCTATCTAGGCATGTGCAAATATATCACAGTGAATGCCTAGTAGCCAAACTGCTGGGTGTCCTACTGAGAGACATAGACTCATAATCCTCTTACTGCAGATATGGGGGAACAATTGTCTTAGTGAGGATAATCCTCACTATCCGCACAGGATTATAATAGAGCAAAATAGAGTGTACATTACCAGTAGGTAGCCCTGCCTGTAGTCAGCCTTATGTGAGTTAACTTGCTTAGTGGAATAAGGGACACCGTGTGCACATTCCAGTAAGGTCCCTTCCTGTAACCTGGACAACGCGCGTTTCACCCTGCGGCTTCTTCAAGGTCTGTGTTTTGCCCTCGTGGCTGCCGGCTTATATCCGGAAGTGTAATCTCCAACTCTGTGTGGCAAATGTTTATCCACCTATCAGAGCCCCTATTGTGGGAGGAGAAAAGTTACTTGTGCGTGCATGATGTCTACACATTCACACGTGACTCAGGAGTTCCCCCTGCTTGTCATCACAGAGGGCTGTGTTTAGCTCCGTCAGCATCTAGTCCCTGTGAGTCCCCTGACTCATCATGTCAAGGGGTCGGGTCTGGTTAAGTACGGAGCTGGATGTGTGCATTCAGAGAAGTAAATAGACGGGTATAGCAAAAGTAAAATATGTTAGATCGTATCCATTAGAGATAAAGGCATCCGCAATTCTAATGGATGGATTGGTGTAAGTACACTCATATACAGGGTCGGACTGGCCCACAGGGGTACAGGGGAAACCCCCGGTGGGCTCCACTGCCTGAGGGCCCACCTCTTCCTCTAGGGATCAGATTCCAGACTGTGCACTTGAATTATACTGCACAGGACTATTGTGTATTTTTAATGCACTACTGTTATTAATTATCATACATTCGCTAGCAGTATTTACTATATATATATATGTATGTATTTAAAGAGGCCCAGACCCACTCTGGAGGCTGGTCACACCCCTAAGTATGTGCCCCTATCACTGCATTCCGCTGGTGGGTCATTCATGCCCCAGTCCGACACTGCTCATATCTATGTCATAAAACTATCTGTAATTTTCTTATATTCCCCAAAAAAGGGTTCTAATAATGTTGTATCCCTAGAAATAAATATAAACATCCTTATATAGTGAATATAACTACCACCTATTAAGGGCAAGATATAATATATATATAAGAGTAATAGGAAGGGGTCATGAAAATATAAGCCTAGTACTAGGCACCCCTAGACAGTATAGAAAAGAACCTACTTTAATGCATGCTCATTTTTACATACATTAGCACATTATGAAAGTATAGCAGACCAGTGGCTGCGATACATTGAATTTGTCTCAAATATATAGAACATGAATAGTGACGTTGGGAAATTGTTCATGTCTGCAATATCTGTAGATCAAATAAAGTATAAGTCATAATAAATAGAAATAGAAAAATAGAAAAATATATAAAAAATATATATATAAAAAATAAATATATATAAAATATGTGTATATATATATATATATATATATGTGTGTGTGTATAGAGATATAAATAAGGTTAAAAAGAGACCACAGGTAGATTGCTACATGTAGCGTAGTTAAGCAAGATATAAATATGTAGTCCTGGTAGACACTCAAAAAGTTATTTTGGTAAGAAAAGGGAGCAAAAAGAGATTAGGAAGAAATGGAGATGATAAGTGGATAAAAATTAATGATATAATGGTGGTACGGAATTAGTTCCATCCAATGGTAAAATGATTGACAAGAAAATAACATTTTATATGATCAAAAAAAGGCCCCAAAGTTGATATTTTCATTTAGGCCATATGGGGTAAGTGTTTGTAGATTAAATATCCATTCACTTTCTTTGCGTAGTAGCGTTTGCATCATGTCTCCTCCACGGATGCCCAGACTAATTTTCTCCAGGCCATATGCACTAATCACTTTGGGTTGTCCATTGTGTTTAAGAGAGACATGTCTGGCCACAAAAAATGTGCTGAAAAATTCGGCTTATACTCGAGTATATACGTATATAAAACAATACATAAGGTATAAATTAGAGTTGATCAGACTCTCATTTGAAAACCATATACATTATACAAACACTAATAAGACAATACAAACAAAGGTGATTCTTGATAGTCAATCAATCTAGTGTTGACTTGTATCTAATATGAGAATGCACTAAAAAGTAGCAATAATCCTGGAGATCCTTAGAATTCAGGTCTAAGTAACAATGTTTCTTTTTATGGATAGAAAAGCAGGAATAATACCATTAACCTGAAATTCACGGCATGCACACAGCAGATTCCTATAAACTGAAAGTGAGTACTGTATAATGGGTCAGTGCAAGGGGTATGCCAGAGAAACTTCATTGACATCTCTTACGTATATGCACCTTTATCAACGGCCCAGATATTGCAGAAGGAGGGCTGCTTATGGCAAATAAACTTCCAGCGTGATGTACCGACTGGACATTAATTACTAGCTCCGGAGTAAGGTAGCCGGATCTCTGTATCCCTATCGGTGACAGAAACATAACGGGGTGGACAGAGCTGTAATCGATTGTAGTTACTCACATGGTAGTTCACAGACAATTGGCCGTTTCAGGACCAAGTGGCATAGATGGCAATCGAATAAGTCAGCATCCTTAGAACTCCGTGGTGTGTGTTAGCCCTCTGCTCTAAAGCGGTTTGTGCCGCGATAAACAGTCAGCTTTAATCAGGGGCCCAGGTGCTGCAGGAAGACAGCTGCTTGTGGCAGATGAATATCCAGCGGGGTGCACCCGCTGATAACTAATAGCAGTCTCCGGAGTGCAATAGCCGGGTTACGGAAACATAACGGGGACAACGCTGTAAGCGGTGGTAGTCACTCACATTGACGTTCACAGGCAATTAGCCATCTCAGGATCAGGCAGCGTTGATGACAGCCAAATAGGTCAGCATCTTTACAGCTCTGCGGTATAAGTTAGCCCTCCGCTACAAAACCATCTCTGCCATGACAGATGGAGAGCAAATCAAAGTAAAGGTCTCAGCTCGTTATTATGGCAGCCAAGTCTAAAGATGGGCACTGAATATAGGCAGGATCTCCAGTCTCCTTTCTGGGAATGGCCACACTCGTTTCGGCTACCACTGTAGCCTTTTTCAAGCCTAGGTGTTCCCCTGTATCCGTTGTTTAGTTTAAATGACCCTAGAGTGGGATTGATTGGTCAGTCAATCAATCTAATTAATTTATTTTAACCCACAATAGCTCATTCAAGGTTCCATCCAGCACAACTCATAATTGATCACATACAGCCTTCGCTTGTTATAGAACAATTTAAATACATCATATTGGTTAGACCAATTGTTTAAAAAATATATATATCATAAAACAATTAATAGGCATATAAAAATATATATAAAAAGAAAAAGGAAATTATATATATAAATAATAACATTATTCAGAAATAATATAACATAATTAGCATAATAATCAGTCTAGTGTCCCAGCATAAATATGACCCAATAAGTTGGGATAATTCTATTAAAAATACTATAAATATCTCTATCTCAATAAGTGTCTATATATTGTTGGAATGATTTATACGAAACATACATAAATTAATGATATTAATATATTGATGAAAACAAAAATAGTGATACTAAACAATATTCAAATAATATCAATAACAATACGTAAAGAAGAGTCACTAATCATATTCCTATTAATAGCATTAACAGCAATGCCAATATTAATATTGATAGTAATCAGATTAGTGTTACTATCAATAATAATAATAGAGGAATAGATATACTTAATATAGAATCAGTAACCATTCAGTAGAAAAGTAATATATACACTAATGGTTTTGGATCTTAAACTTGATACAATTGTATCTCAAAAGAAAAAGTTCATAGGAGAGAGGAGGAATTGTAAATAAAACTAACCCATTTTTGATGGAATAAAGAGGAAAACAAAGAATGGAATATGGCCACTGACCCAGCCAGAGGGCGCATGAGCAGTGATAACACCTCTACCCCATAGATAAATCATAATAACGAATGACACAAACCTAAATCTAAATTTATTCTACATGGCTAATATATCGATATGTAAATCTACACACACATATATACATACACACCTACCTAGAGATGTAATACATATAAATCGAAGGAACCAACAAAGATAGCACATTGGATATATGCGGAACCCAAAATTATATAGTAGTAATCCAAACCAGGTATTCCAAGCAACATCTAAAAGGATATAACTGACTATCAAACCATGGTATAGCATGTAGTTAGAAAAAAGGAGGAATGACACATTAAGGGAAGTAGAAAAGTGGATTTAGATATTGTTTGTTTGATTGGAAGAGGTCCATAAGGATAAATAAAATATGGGTGACAGAGAATGTAATAAAGAATGGGGGGTAGGGGGGTAGGCAATGACCGATCAATTGACCGGACAGTACATAAAGATCGGTAACGGTCTACTCCAGAACCCCACGTGGCACATCAATCACAGAATTCCAGTGCCTCATTCAGACCATCCAGAGAAAGTGTTTGGAGTTTGAAAATCCATTTAGACTCAGCTTCACATAGTCTTCTATATCTATCGCTACCTCTCTTCGTAACATCTATATGTTCTATCCCCATGACTCTCAAACAAGCAGGGTTGCTCTGGGGGGCCTGGAAAAAATGTCTGGAGACACTATGTGTCACCAAACCTTTAAGGACATTGAGTCTGTGTTCATGAAAACGTTCTTTGAGGGTCCTAGTCGTTCAGCCCATATATTGTATAGAACAGTCACAGCTCAGTACATATATAACATAAGTCGATTCGTAGTTAATATAGCTAGTGATGTCAAATAAATTTTCTGTTTTTATTGCTGTGACACGTTTACTTTTAATAACATGTTTACACGTGAGACATCTTGTACGATTACAAGGGAAACACCCTTTAGGTTTCCCTGGGAGCCAAGTATTAATTTTAGTAGTCTCTTTATCATGTCTAGAAAATGTACTAGGGGCAAGAAAACTTTTTAGATTCCTATTCTTTTTAAAAACAATATTCGGCTTGGGGGTGATATTGAGTGAAAGTATTGGGTCACATAGTAAAGTTTTACAATTTTTATTAATGATTGACTTAATTCTTTTTTATTCATTATTGTATTGAGAAATAAATAATAAAGAGGTATCTTTCTTCGTAGATTTAATAGTTGTTTCTAAAGATATAGGAATATTAACAGTATTCTCTAAAACATCAGATGATTCGATAATGGCACTGGCATGAGAGGCAGTGTCATTATACTTGGACCTATATACTGTTTCTGCATGAATTTTGGCACTCTCCACTAGTCCAAGGGGGTAGTCTCTCATCAAAAAGTTTTCTTTCAATTTGTCAGCATGCAGATGAAAATCCTCATCTCTCGTACAATTTCGCCTAACCCTCCCCATTTTACTCTTCAGAATATTATCAATCCATGGACAATAATGTCCACTCTGGTAATGGAGATATGAACTCGAGTCCACTTGTTTTGTATAAAGGGTCGAGATGATTTTAACATCTGTAGCCGACAAAGTAACATCTAAAAAATCAATAGAGGTGTGACTAAAGTGCAAAGTGAACCGCAAATTAAAGGTGTTAGTATTAAGAAAAGTAGTGAAATTAGTGGCAGACAAACTATCCCCATTCCAAATAAAAAATAAATCATCTGTATAGCGGCCATAGAACACCAGACTCGCTCTGGCTAATCCATCCCAGATGAAAAAAATCCTCAAATGTGCCCATGTAAATGTTGTCAAAGCTCGGAGCGAATCTGGTGCCCATGGCCGTTCCGTGAATCGGTAAGTAGTGGGAGGAGTCAAAAACGAAATTATTGTGTGTTGAAATAAACTGAATACACTTCACCAAAAAATCCTGTAGATCGTGAGAAATATCGACATCTTTATCTAGTACTGCTCTTACTGCCATGATACCAGCCTCATGTGGGATGTTGGTATAAAGAGCCAGGACATCCAGGGTAAAGAAAGCACACCCTGGATGCCAAGTGATGGTACTCAATTTATTTAGGAGATCTGAGGTGTCTCGAATATGTGACTTCTGAGTGACAACATACTTTTGTAAAAAGTGATCAACAAAAAACGATAAATTAGATGTGAATGAATTAATCCCCTAAATAATAAGACGCCCTGGTGGTGAGATTAAAGATTTGTGAAGTTTAGCTAAATAATAAAACACCGGTATAGTAGGGTGACTAATAAACAAAAAGTGAAGTTAATCTTTATTTATAATATCTCTATCTATAGCATCGTCTAGTAGGATTCTCAGTTCTTTCTTAAAAAGTGATGTTGGGTCAGCCCCTAGGATCTGATAGAAACAAGTGTCATGGAGCTTAGTTAGAGCCTCCTTAATATAATCTCCAGTATTCAGGATGACGACTCCGCCACCCTTGTCTGCGGGCTTGAGACCTTTGCTTTGATTTGCTCTCCATCTGTCGTGGCAGAGATGGTTTTGTAGTGGAGGGCTAACTTATACCATAGAGCCGTAAGGATGCTAACCTATTTGGCTGTCATTAACGCTGCCTGATCCTGAGATGGCTAATTGCCTGTGAACGTCAATGTGAGTGACTACCACCGCTTACAGCGTTGTCCCCGTTATGTTTCTGTAACCCGGCTATTGCACTCCGGAGACTGCTATTAGTTATCAGCGGGTGCACCACGCTATTCACCTGCCACAAGCAGCTGTCTTCCTGCAGCACCTGGGCCCCTGATTAAAGCTGACTGTTTATCGCGGCACAAACCGCTTTGGAGCAGAGGGCTAACACACACCACGGAGCTCTAAGGATGCTGACTTATTCAATTGCCATCTATAACACTTGGTCCTGAAACGGCCAATTGTCTGTGAACTACCCAGGGCCGGATTAAGGTCTGTGGGGGCCCCTGGGCAACAAACATGTGGGGGCCACTATTACGTGCCCTTTATGCAGTGCACCCAGTAGTAGTGCCCCCTGGAGTGTTGCCCCTTATGTAGTGCCTCCTATGCAATGCTCCCTGTAGTTATACCCCCAGTAGTAGTGTTCCCAATAGTAATGCCCCCTTTATAAATACCCCTGTAGTTGTGCCCCCAGTAGTCATCCCCCCTGTGTGTGCCCAATAGTAATGCCCTCAGTAGTAATACCCCTGTAGTTGTGCCCCCTGTGGTAGTGGCACCAGTAGTAATGTCCCCCCCGAGTAATGTCCCCTGTAGTAATGTCCCCCTCGAGTAATGCCCCCAGTAGTAATGCCCCCCGAGTAATGCCCCCAGTAGTAATGTCCCCCCTGAGTAATGCCCCCTGTAGTAATGCCCCCAGTAGTAATGTCCCCCCCGAGTAATGCCCCCTGTAATAATGCCCCCAGTAGTAATGTCCCCCCCCCGAGTAATGTCCCCCCCAGCAGTGGAAAAGCCGCTTGCTCTAAAGAGAAAAAAATAATCATACTTACCTTAAGCCCCGCTCCCACTGCCTTCTGCTCCGCTCGGCTGGCGCTGCTCCTCTGCACTATGGGAGAGACGCATGTCGTCTCTCCCATAGTTCACTGCCTGAGCCGGAAGCCGGAGCTCACGAGTGAGCTCTAGTCTCCAGCTCAGGCTGCCGCTGTGGGGAGGGAGCCAGGTGCCCGCTGGTTACAATCTCAGCGGGCGCCTGGTGTCTCCGTGCGGCACCGGAGTCAGGTGTCCGGAGGAGGCGGAACTGGTTCCGTCTCCTCCGGTTCACTTTAACTCCGATGGCTGGGTGTGGGGGCCCAGGGATGATCGCCCCTGTTGCCCCCCCTTTAATCCGGCCCTGGAACTACCATGTGAGTAACTACAATTGATTACAGCTCTGCCCCCATTACGTTTCTGTCACAACAGGGATACAGAGATCCGGCTACCTTACTCCGGAGCTAGTAATTAATGTCCAGTCGGTACATCACGCTGGAAGTTTATGTGCCATAAGCAGCCCTCCTTCTGCAATATCTGGGCCGTTGATAAAGGTGCATATACGTAAGAGATGTCAATGAAGTTTCTCTGGCATACCCCTTGCACTGACCCATTATACAGTACTCACTTTCAGTTTATAGGAATCTGCTGTGTGCATGCCGTGAATTTCAGGTTAATGGTTTTATTCCTGCTTTTCTATCCATGAAAAGAAACATTGGCCCTCATTCAGAGCCGTACGCTCTGAGCAGAGCGCACGCTCTGAATGAGGGCCGCCCTCCATGAAAATGGAGCATCCTCCTGGACGCTCGTATAGCTGTGGGTCACCACCCACAGGCTATACGAGCGTGCAGTTTGATGGGCGCGATGGTCGTGACCATCGCGACCATCGAAACTGCGAGCCGGAGCCTGCGGTTGAGGTTTTCAACCGCAAGCTCTGGAGTGATTTTGGCTCTATCAGAGCCAAAATCACTCCCACTGACATCACTAGTGATGTCAGTGGGCCGGCTTCTGACGGGAGGCGTTCCCGTGGGAACGCCCCCGTCAGGGAGGCACGCCCCCGGCACGCCTACCAAAGGGGGCGTGCTGTCAATCAACATCGACAGCACACCCCCTTTGATCAGGACTTTCCTTCGCTCGTCGCGTCTGGCGCATGCGCACGACGGAGCTCCCTCCGTCGTGCGCATGCTCAGTGCAGAACATCGACCCACTTGCGAGCGGACAGCCGCTCGCGAGTGGGTCTGAATCAGGCCCATTGTTACTTAGACCTGAATTCTAAGGATCTCCAGGATTATTGCTACTTTTTAGTGCATTCTCATATTAGATACGAGTCAACACTAGATTGATTGACTATCAAGAATCACCTTTGTTTGTATTGTCTTATTAGTGTTTGTATAATGTATATGGTTTTCAAATGAGTCTGATCAACTCTAATTTATACCTTATGTATTGTTTTATATAATTATTTTGTAATGATTAATGTAGTGTGGCTAATTTAGTCCTATGCAATAAATTTGATATTTATTTACTCATGTGTGAGAGACTGGTGTCCCAGCATAGACATTACAGCGCAGTCTTTCCTTGTCTATTAAATTATTTAACAGCCGTAACTGGTGGATACTGTGTGACTCTGGCCACCCAAATTGGTTTCAAGTGTTGCACATACATCACAAATAATACTAGTGACCCCTATGAATACCCCTAAATTGCTAGAGAGAAATAATCGCTGTCCAGACAATAATTGTGGTTCCAAAGCACAAAAATTCTTATTGCATTCAAAAAGAAAGGTACACGCTTTGATCTAGCACAATTAGCACAAAGACAATTAAATACAGAAAATAAGATACAGCCCAATACATACGCGTGCGCACTGGTCCCAGCATACAGTCATCAGTCCAGAAGCCTATGGTCATCCAAGGAGAATGGCTGCATGTTGGGATCAGCAAGCAGACTATATACTTTACAGATCACAGATAACAGCAATGTAGACAGACAAACATAATTCCATTGGTTCTTGCTCTTGGTCTTTGTAGTACGCTGTAGTTCATAGGACAGTTCATATGTTGTCACTAGGGGTAAGTCCCAATTCTCCAACAATGTCTTGAGATAACATTGTCTTTCTTTAACTGGTTTAAGACACTACATACAGAGTATACATTCTAACCAATAATTTCCTATGATCCATAACCATCGAACGCAAGATGTGACTCCCTCGCTGATAGACTCGAATATCTGGAAATAAACAGGGTGTCAGTATAGTACCAAACATGCCATGTCTACCATGTTGTATACCTTAAATATCATATATGCACACTTTATACCATAATGAGTGTCTAACAAAACCTTTTCTTAATGCTAGGGAACCTTTTCTATATGTGCTTGCATAAGTAATAGTGAGATATTTACAGGAATTCAGCAGTCTGTGTTGTGCGTCTGAACGCAGCGCAAACCCTGCGCTGTGTGCATGTGTCATGTATCATGCAAACATGTGCTGTATGTATTTTATTCGTTAATGTGTGTCTGAATATGTGTCATGGATTAATATATATATATATATATATATATATATACATATATATAGCTTCATCCAGTAACTGTTTTTTTATATTATATCCATCTGAAGATAATTACAAAAGGTCATATAAAATAAAGTTTGCCCTGCTTACAAGTGGAGCAAGCCTTGGCAAGAGGTCTGATAATTTTAGCAAAGGCTTTCCTATGCTTATTTAGAATACAATTGTTAGTTCTTCTTAAACACATCAGCATTGGACACAAGCCAAACAATTGCTAATGATATTCAAACTTCTGCCAATTGTTTCTAACTCTACATTCAGTACACTTCAATTGTGTATATCAGTGTCTGTGTTATATTTCAATTGCCACAGACATACTGTATCTGTATGCAAAGCTTCTTAATTTATATGCAAAACACTCACAGTATATTTGTGTATTTTTAATTACTTTTCTCAGACATACAATGATATATACGCATTTGTGCGCATCGGCTTGCTTCCAATGCAGAGTAGCATCTGATTTTACTCTTTATCATCCCATAAATGACTAGATCGTCAGATAATAATTACAAATGATCATAACCAATTATTTGACTTCGACACCCCAAAGAGGTAATAGACCGGAAGATGGATGAGATTCTGCAGCTGAAATGGGAATTTCGAAAGAACCATAATGCCTCATTGACTGTGGTGGAGAAAAAGGTAGAAGAGTGGTTCTCATGGTTGAACCCTGTAAAATGGTTCAAAGGTCTAGGAGAGTGGGTACAGGAAATGGTTGCTAGTGTAGGTAAGCTCCTGATCCTTATAATGGTTGTTATCTTAATAATTGGCTTATGTGTCAGATGTGTTCCTACTGTGTTGAAGTAAGGAAAATGTAATGCTAAGGTTAACCGGGAAAATGAAATTATGATGGTGGTTAGTAGTAATAGTATGAATACCAAGGTAAATGAAGAACTGCATTACAATCCTGAACTAGAATGTACTATCAGATGATGTATAGATTTAGCCATGCATGAAATGTATTATTAAATGTTATTTTTAAACATCCTAAATAATGTAAGTCCCTATCCCCTTCAAAACTTCCTTTATAGGTTAGGTGCACCCCCACATCTTTCCCATGATCTTCCGAGATCCGCGGTGTGTGTATAAGGGTAGCTTTATGTCCCTCCCAAGGGTGCATTATTGATGGTTTAATGACCAAATTGTGCCATCCCATAATATAACATTAAATAATATTTCATAGTGTATGACTGAATAGATTAAGACTAGAGTGTGATAGCATTTTGGTTGCTATCAAAGGGTGGACTGTTGAAGCCAGATGAATGGCTGAGATCAAATCTTAAATTAATATCTGGCAACACCATTTTGTGTCACCCCTGACGACACCATCTTGTGTCGTCAGCACGAAACAATTGTGTACGATGCTATATTTGATTATTAGCATCATGCATCTGCTTTGCTACCGCATATTGTTAAAAGTCCTACCATAACCTATATGCACATTAAATAATGCATATAAAATATACAAGATGCACAATGCACAGTTGCGCTGTTTATCAAAGCACAGATAAGCACAAAACACATAGACGCACAACGCATACTAGCGACTTTACACAATATTCTCACTCTCACACATGTAATCTCTTATAAAAAGGTTCCCAAGCAGTAAGCTTAATACTAGAGGTTTTATTAGCTAATACTTGTGTTGTGAAATGTAAAGTATATAATGTTTAAGGTATAGAGACTAGGAGACAAGTCATGTTTGGTACCATTCTAAATCACTGTTTATTTGCAGATCTACGGTTCTATCGGCAAGGAGATCTCATCATGCGTCTGCAAGTTATGAAGTATAGGTCAGATTGTATACGTCTGTAATGTAGTTTCTTAACCAGTTTAAACTTGTTCATCGGTGGGAAAGATACACAAAGAGCCGTTGGAGGGCTGAACTATCACTGGACAAACTGACCTATGACCTGCATCGTGCCAGAAGAACCAAGAGCAAGAACCAATGGAATTATGCCAGCTCATTTCTATCGTATTGTCCACTCTCTGTAAGATATATAAATTAGCGCTCTCGGTCCTATAGTCAGTCATCTTCTTTCTTTCTTTGACGGAGGCTTCACGTTTGATGCTGGGAAATGTGGATCCAGAGCGCTAGCATATCGGCTTGTATCTTTTGTATTTAATTGTCTTTTGCACTAATTGTGTTAGATCAAAGCGTGTAGCTTTCTTTTTATTGCAATAAGAACTTTTGTGCTTTGGAACCACAATATAAGTCTGGAAAGCAATTATTTCTTATGTGACTTGTAGCGCTAACAGCGACATTTTGGGTATATAGATTTAGGGGTATCAATACTATGAATGTGAATATATCAATAAGCTATGTGGGAAATGGTCCTAGTTACTAGGACAAGTTAGACTATCAAATCTACAAACTGGGATTGAATAGAATGTTACATACTGTTACAATGTTTCCTCTTTGACAATAGTTAATGGAGAAAGCACATGCACATTGAGAAACTCTTAAAAACTTTGTAGGGACAATATGAAATAATTTAGTGGATATTAGTTTGCTTAAAGGGACTTTGATACAAATGAGCCCTTTAACAATATCTTCCCAAATGAATAATTTTTGGCAATAGTGCAACAATGTATCTCTTCCGAATGCTTAGATAGTGGTAATGGGGAAAATGAACACAATCTGCAGTGAGATATAACATTAATATACACCAATTTGGAATAATAATTATAAACTGATCTCGGACTGTAAATGTAATATACATATATACCATGAGAGGTAAAGGCAGGATAGGAGCTCCTCAACAGAATGTAAAAGCCTAAATTGTATATAACAATATTATGTGGTCAGAGGAGGAAGACCAATGAATCCACTGAATTTTAAGAAATGCTAAATTCAATAGCAATAACATAATAAATAAGTGGAACATATATCCAGACTGATTACAATAAATATTATATCATACTGGAATAAGTGGAATATATGTTATCAATATAGTCAGGATATCTGTGTGGAGCCCTATATACTAAGCTTTACTTTACCTGTCAAGATTGGATATTGTATATGTACTAGTTTCCTTATGATCAACTTGAAGAAAATAATATAATTCCCACTTTCTCATTACCTGTGTGACCTAGAGTCTAACCGTAATATCCTTCTATATACCACGTAGCAATAATAATACAGGCACACAGCAGGGTCAACTTTATTTTATTGCATATCCTTTATTACATTTATCCCTACTTGTCTATTTTTTAACCTTTATTTCGCTGGCTTATGTCCTAAAGATAAAGGACATTTTTACAGTATACCCAATAAATGTTACATTTTTATTATATAAAATAAGATAAAATGTATGTGCGCTGCCTAAAGTACAAAACCTTTTTCTCTTTTTGTATCTTTGACGTATTATACTCTTGTCCTTGGTAGCACCCCTGAATGAAATCACAATTTATTTACGATATTAATACGGGGTTTTCCCTAATCATTGCTGCAGGTGTGAGCAGATTAATACATTCCTTTGTGTTTGTGAAGAATGATAATAAACAGGAAAATTGACATGCCCAAACAGCGCCCCCTGCCCTGCGGTGCCCTGTGCCATGGCACAGGTCCAGTGGCAGAACTATAAATTTTGCTCCCCCCTGACAAAAAAGTCTCTAGCGCTCCCCCCCGCCTATGGCATTTTGGTAAAGTGAAAAAGGAAAAAACATTTCTTGGTAAATACTAGATTTTAAATTACATTAAACACAAATTGTAACATCTAGACCATTACTCACTGCTATAGAGGGCTAATGCGGGGGTCTATGCAGATTCCATGCAGCAACATAGAACAGCACAGGGGTTGCTAAACTATAAGATCAGCTATCTGTGCCAGTAAGAGATTGAAAGGAGAAAGTTCCTCCGTTCCTGAATCTACCTTTGCACTCTTGTTAGGTTGCTATATTGTAATGTGCCAGTACGGTTGTTTTATGTGCATGCCAAACATGAATTCACGCTGAAGTCCGGCTTGGCATGCACATAAACAATCTGTACTGGTACATTACAGTATATAGGAACCGGGAAAACTAACAAGAGGACTTCGGAGTTTCTTTTACAAAGTAGGCTTTTGATATATATAAAATATATCAGGGCCGCAACTAGGGGGGGGGGCTGGAGGTGCGCGTGCATCGGGTGCCGGATTATTCAGGTGCCGACATTATGAGCGGGGGCAAGCGGCATGAGTGGTTACCCCTGAGGCCTCCAAACCTGCTAAACACATCTCCGCAGGGCCAGCGCAAACCTGCACTGCCGAGTCCATTGATACCTCAGGCTGCCTCTGCGCCTGTCAGGCTGTATTACATGCAGCTGCAGACTATTGCAGAGAAGTGCGGCTGAGACTGCCTGAGAGGCTCTTCGCACAGTCTCATCCCCCTTTCCCCTCCCCCCTTCCTTCCTTCCTCCCCTCTCTTTTGCATCACGCTCCTCCGCTGCGCTGCACATGACCGGTGACCACTCCTCCATTGGACGCAGGGGAAGCCTGGCTGGAAGGGCCTTGACATCAGGCGCATATCGGCGGGAATTGAAGTGCCAGTGACTGCAGAGGTGCTGTGTGGATAGCAGTGTGGCAGCCAGGCAGCGGGACTCCAGAGAAGATGCAGCCAGCTGCGCCCGGTGGCTCTCGGTGCGCCAGGAAAGAGAGAATAATGGAGGTAAGTCCCCTTGCAAAGGTGGAGGGGTTCTAAGTTTGTCCAAGAAGGGGGAGGGGGGTTTTAAGTGCCCAGTATGGAGTAGAGGGTTGGGGTTAAGTGTACCCAGTAATGGAAGTGGAGGGGGGTGCTAAATGTGGCCAGATTGGGGGGGGTAAGTGTACCCAGGGGCTAAGTTTGCCTAGTAAGGGAAGTGAGGGGGTGCTAAGTCTGGCCACTAAGTGAGAGGTTGCTATATGTGCCCAGTAAAAAGGGGATGATTAAGTTGTCTTCCCTGTCCTGGACCTCTCACCTCTGTCCTTTCCTGCCCTCTGTTATGTCACCTCTGTCCTTTCCTGCCCTCTGTTATGTCACCTCTGTCCTTTCCTGCCCTCTGTCATGTCACCTCTGTCCTGTCCCCTCTTTCCTGGCATATCACTTCTGTCCTGGTCCTGGTCCTGTCCCCTCTTTCCTGGCATATCACTTCTGTCCTGGTCCTGTCACCTCTGCCTTTGCTCTATCCCCTCTTTCCTGGCCTTGTCACCTCTTTTCTGTCCCTGTTACCCCTCTCTGCTGTCCCGTCTGTTCTGTCCTGGTTCTGTGATCTCTATCGTGTTCGTGTCCACTTTGTGTAGTCCCTGTCACCTCTGTCCTATAGATAGATAGATAGATAGATAGATATCTAACATATAAACTTGTTTGGACAGGGGACATAGCGTTATATATATATATATATATATATATATATATATATATATGTATGTGTGTGTGTGTGTGTATATATATATATATATATATATATGATCTATATATATATTTATAGATGGATGAATATGAAATATAAGGAAGAACATTGAGATGTATTAAGAAAAATTGCTAACTGACAGTTTTGAGGGATATGCAATTTGGGCCTGATTCAGAGCCACTCGTAAGCGGCAGCTCCTTCGCTCCGAGCGATGTTTGCACAACTGCGCATGCGTACGGATCGTTATACACATGCGCGAACCAATCAGTGCGACCGAAATTCATGTGCTCGCAAAATAGCGAATGCCTGATAATTTGAGTGACAGGATGAGGCGTATGTGGGTGGTAACGGGGGAAGGTGCTTGAAAACGGGGAGTGGAGATCAGAACGCAGGCGTGCTTAAAGGTCAAAACGGGCGTTTTATGGGTGTGCATATTTAAAACAGCAGCGTCATTGACCACGTCACTGGGTTATTTTATAGTCAGAACTGCTCGCAAGATTGCGGTAGGAAAAACCAACCACAAGAATAGCGAGCAGCTCATACGCTGGTCGATGTACTCGATTAATCTAATAAATAGCGGACATGACGTAGGATGCGAGCGGCCAGGGGGCGTAGTTTCCCAAAAAATGACCACAAGTTTTGTTCGCTCGTTCAGACCTAGAGGCGTGAACAGACCGCAAACAGCGAACGGTTCATTTGAATAGCCACCCCTATTTTCTGGACGAGCGAGCGCAAATAGCGACCGGCTCTGAATCAGGCCCTTTGTCCACTATATAAAATGTAAGGTATTACCTACTGCCATGAAGTTATTCTTAGAATTTACATATATTAAAAGACATGGGAGGCAATAATAGAGATCATTTATTTATTCTCCAATAATACCTTAGTACATAAAATGAGAAATTGACAAATAATGAAATTACAAGGTTAATGATACAGTAAAAAAAAATAATGTGGGGCGTGTCGTGACTTTCAACCTGAGAGGACGTGCTTCTCTGTAGCTCCTGTAGGCTACCTATATTGGGGTCATTTCTCGGGGGTTCCCCACCCTCAATTCCTGCACAGGAGTTGATGGTTGTCAGCTCCCCCCATCAGCGTTTACCCACGAGCTCCAGAAAGCTCCAACACCTTGCTACAAGGTGCGGCCTTCCTGTGACGAGAAGCTGCGGCCTCAATTAGTGACTCCGGCCGGGCATACATCCAGCGGTTGCCACTGAGCCGCTACTGCTACTGCCTGCTCTTCACCAGTTAGTACCGGCGCCTCTGCCTCCCACCTCCGGATGACCTTGGGGGACGGGGAGGGTGGCGCGAGAAGGCCGGTTGACGGAGCCCCAGTCCGGTGATTACACCCGGCCGCCATCTTGGATTGGACTTCCGGCCCGGCACCTCCGTTCCTCCCATACCGGCTGAACCTGCCTCTACCGTTGGAACCTGCCCAATCCCTCCGCTGCCCATACCTGTGTCCTGGTTGGCTGATAGAGACCCGGCTTCTCCTCCTGCGGCCGTGGTGCGGGGGACGCCTGCTCTGCCTCCTGCGGCGCTGTAGAGGTCAGCTGACTGGCTCCAGAAGCCCTTCACCTGGATCGTCGCTCCTGCAGCCCTCTTGGGAGCGAGTGTGGGGTTCCTGCTTCCCCTCTCCCTTGTCATCCTGCTTGGAGGGAGTGAGCTGCTGATGAATCTCCCTTCTCGCTTGCTCCAGATTGCTGCCACACATATGTGGATCTGGCTCCCCCCTGTGGCAACCTGTTATAACTACACTTCTGCAAAAGTGACACCAAGCTCTTATTCCTGGTCTAACTCAAATTAACATGTAAAACCAAGGCTGCCAAATCAGGTAGCTCTATGTAGGAGCTTTATGCTATACATGCCGTCCCACTAACAGGGGAATGTGACCTCCGCCATCCGCTCATCTACCTATTATATTATATACCTATGTAGCTCTTCTCCGCATGTGTTCCTGATGGGAAAAAGCAAGAAAGATACACAGAAGAAGGACTCTCGGATGCCAAAGGTCTCTGTCTCTCAACCGAATCTGCGTTCATACCTCTCTATCTCACATTCTGCGAATTCTCCTGTGACTGTATCCGAGAATATTCCAGAGACTCTACCTGTCATGGCCCTCTCTCCTTCATCAGGGGATATCCATACCCAAATGACCCAACTAAGGGGCGAAATCACGGAAATACTTACACATGTTAGGTCGCTCCCTTCTAAACAAGACATGCAGGCTCTCGAATCACGTATTCAGGACTCTTTCCAGACCCAGATTTCCTTGGTTCAAGCCGATGTTAAACATTTGGGCTCCCATATTGTCACTCTAGAAGAAGAAAGAGACTCTGTCGACGATAAGTTATCCCAACTTCGTGATTTGGTCTCTCAACAATCCTCAGATATGAGGGCCATGCAAACCAGATTAGACGACCTGGACAATAGAGGTCGCCGAAACAACATAAGGATCCGGGGGCTCCCAGAAGATGTATCTCCACCCGAGTTGATCAATGCTCTCAGTAAAATCTTTGGGGAAATCTTAGATCTGGACCCTAATGACACTATCGAGTTTGACCGTGCACATAGAGCTCTCCGCCCAAAGGGCCTGGCAACTGACCGTCCAAGGGATGTCATTTGTCGGATGCACTATTTCTCACAGAAAGAGGAGATAGTCCGAAAAGTACGCAATTTAGAAGGAGTGGAATTCAATGGAACCAAGTTACAGATTTTCCAAGACCTCTCCTGGCGAACTCTCCAGCAGCGACGATTGCTAAAACCCTTGACAGATTCCTTGCGCAAACATGACCTTAAATATAGATGGGGTTTCCCGCTCTCCCTACAGGTCACTTATGCTGGCAAACATCTGTCTCTCCAGTCTCCCGCGGACTTACCAGACTTCTTCTCTGCTTTAGGTCTGGAGAATATTACCCTACCCGACTGGCAGGCCTTCTCGCTCCCAATCGTTGCTCCTCCTGGTCGTCCGAGGAGAGATCAGTGGCATCAAGTGCAACATAACACAAAGAAACCTAGAGGAGATGCCTCTCCACAAACATCGGATCCTACTTGATTCAAGACGGTCTTACTCTTGGCTTTCATTTACCGTTCCTGATTTCTACAGATCATTGTAGTCGTGATATTATTCTGTTGAAAACTGTTTTTTTTGCAGTTGAGATTTAGTTCTTTACAGCTACCTCAGAATATTAACAAGAATAAATATGTATATGTTTTGCTTATACAGGTATTATAGATATAATTATTTTTGATTTAGGAGCTATATGGTATTCTTAAAATTATTTGGAAATGTTATTTGTTTTTTTTGATGTGCCACTATCATTTTTGGATGGCGGGATCGCTACCCCCCTGTGTGCCCCCCACCGCTTAATTTTTCCCATGACAAGGGCTCCCTGGTGGTTCCCTTTTTGTCCGGTAGCGGTATTCTATTTTCTATAATTCTGTTTTATTATATTACAGTTTTTTCTTTTTTTTTGTCTTGCCCCCCTTTCCTCTTGTTTTTCCCTTTCCCTTTTTTGTTCTCTCTCCATTATCTGTGCTCATTTTGTCTAATGCTCCTCCAATTTTGGTGTAAATTGCTCTGGTGCTCTGTCTATTTCTTTTATTTATGGCCAATTCACTCTGTATAGTGTCTATCAACGCTAGAGGGTTGAACGTCCCCGAGAAAAGGGCTCAGGCGCTCCGCTCTTTTCATGTTGATAGGGTGGATATTGTTTTAGTTCAAGAGACCCATTTTCGCCACTCTGCCTCTGCACCATGATTAAGTAACCAATTCTATCCCACCGTTTACTATAGTAATTTTTCCCAATCGAAATCCAAGGGTGTTGCGATTTTATTTGCTAAACGTCTGTCTGTTTTGAACCCTGAGGTCCACAGTTTGGAGGAGGGGAGATGTCTGCTTATTAAATGCTCCATTTTTAACCTTCTTTTCACAATTGTCAATATATATGCCCCCAATCAAGGTCAACCGGTTTTATTTGAGAGGGTTCTGGACAAGGTTGATCTGCTTCAACAGGGAACCCTGGTAGTAGGTGGGGACTTCAACTGGACCTTGGATCACCTCCAGGATACTTCCTCAGGTTCTTCAACGACTCCTGGCCACACATCAAGACGGGTGAGACGTTTGCTTCATACTCATCAGCTGTCCGATGTTTGGCGCATATTTCACCCCACGGAGAGAGACTATACCTATTACTCTAGTCCCCATAAATCATATTCCAGAATAGACTATATATTGCTAGGACATAGACACCTACACCTAGTCCAGGCATCTTCTATAGGAATAACAACTTGGTCAGATCATGCGCCTTTTAGTATAGACCTGTCACTTGGGCCTTCTGATCGTACCTATAGAACATGGCGTTTTAATTAGTCCTTGCTATCCGACCCTTACTGTAAATCTCAGGTGGCGGAAGCTCTTGATGTTTACCTAGACTGTAATATTACTCCTGACGTCTCAAGCCTTACTGTTTGGGAAGCTCATAAATGTGTTATAAGGGGCAAATGCATTCAACTGGGCTCTTTTTAAAAAAAACAAAGGGTGGGCCAAGTGGAGGGGCTACTGAAGCAGATACAGGCTTTGGAGATAGCACACAAGTCTTCCCTCTCAACTGCTGTCTTTGTTGATCTAGTCAAAACTTGAACAACACTAGGAAGTGCCATAGTAGGTACTATTGGTGGGGTAACAAACCCGGCAAAATGCTGGTTAGAGCCCTGAGGCCTCAAAGAGCTCGTTCTTTTATCTCCTCTATTAAAGATGAGGGAGGTCGGGTCTTCCATGATACTGGCCAGATTGCAGGAGCTTTCTGCTCTTATTACTCCTCATTGTATAATCTCCCACCCCCCTTGACCTACCCTGACACTAATGGGAAGAAACGAGCCATTGAGGAGTACCTTTCTAGAATCGGGTTCCCTAAGCTTGCTGACCTTGCCAGGGAAGAACTAGAGAAGCCTTTCACTCTACTTGAATTGGAGGAGGTAATTAAATCCACCCCATCAGGGAAAAGCCCAGTCCCAGATGGCTTCACTATCAATTATTATAAGGCTTTTAGAGATAAAATAGCTCCTATACTTCTGCAGGCCTTCAATACTGTCTCGTCTGAGACCCCCTTTTCTCGCCAATCCCTAGAGGCTCACATAACGGTTATCCCCAAAGACGACAAGGACCCATCCCTTTGTCCCAGCTACCGTCCAATCTCCCTGCTTAACGTCGATCTTAAACTATTCGCTAAGCTACTTGCCAATAGATTAAAACACTTCCTACCTTCTCTCATTCACAATGACCAAGTAGGATTTGTTCCTGGACGGGAAGCTAGGGACAATACCTCCAAAATTATAGCACTAATACACCACATCTCAAATACGGATGCTCCAGCTATTTTGTTGTCTACAGATGCTGAGAAGGCATTTGACAGAATAGATTGGAGCTTCATGTCAGGGGTGCTGGGCCATCTGGGTCTGGGTCCTGTCTGCTCTCAACGCATTCTTGCCCTCTACCATTTCCCCTCTGCTCGGGTTAGAGTCAATGGCTCCCTTTCTGATTCTTTTTCTATTAATAACGGGACTAGACAGGGCTGTCCTCTTTCTCCTCTTATTTTCATTCTCTGTATGGAAGCCCTGGTAAGGTCAATCAGGTCGAACCCAGACATATCAGGTTTTCGACTAAGTAATGGTGAATATAAATTAGCTCTTTTCGCCGATGACTTACTGGCCACGATTACGAATCCCGTTATCTCGCTACCAAACTTAGTGGATGAATTTAAGATCTTTGGAGACCTCTCTAATTTTAAGGTCAACTACTCTAAGTCGGTTGCCTTGAATATTACGGCACCTCCTCAGATGGTAGCAGGCCTTAAAGCGACGTTTCCATTTGCCTGGCATACTTCTCAATTAAAATATCTGGGTGTTATAATTACTAGGGACCTTTCTCGTTTATTTGAGACCAATTTCTCTCCCCTACTAAATAAAATACGCTCTGAACTACATTCATGGGGGTCCAGGCCCTTCTCGTGGTTCGGGAGGTTAGGGGTTCTAAAAATGAACTCTCTCCCCAGGATTCTGTACCTGTTGCAGACCTTACCTATTAGGCTACCATCTAGTTGGTTTCTTGAGGTCCAAACGCTGATTAGGCAATTTGTCTGGGGAGGTAGTAGGCCTCGTTTGAAGTTAGATATCTTGTTCGTCATAAAGATAGAGGAGGGCTACATCTCCCTAATATTCGAGGTTACTACCGGGCCTGTCTTCTTCATAGAATTTTAGAGTGGTCCAGGACAGACTCCACTAAACAAATGGGTGCAAATTGAAAACCAGGCACTAGGGATTCTTATATCAATAGCTCCGTGGCTTCCCTCCCTCCCCAGTTCTTCTCATCCTACTATTGGTCCCACTTTAAATTGCTGGAAAACTCTGAGACGGTCTCCCTCGATCTCTTCACCTCATTCTTCATTCATGTCATTTCTTTTCAATGAACAATTCCCCCCGGGCATTGATGGTAAAGCTTTTCATTCTTGGGTTGGGGTAGGACTCTTTACAATCGGACAGCTGATGAGGGGTGGCAGTTTTATTCCCTTTGATGAAATACGGGAGAAATGGAACCTCCCATTACGGGAACATTGGCGCTATTTTCAGGTGCGCCATTTTATAGGCTCGCTTGCTCCTTTTTCAGTTCTTCGCCTACCTCTTACTCCCTTTGAACGACTATGTGCTGGCTCAGCCCCCCCGACACACACTATTTCTCTAATATATAATTTTTTGTCAGCAGACTCTAGTCTGACCTTGCCTAGTTTCACAAAAGTCTGGGACCGTGAAATTGGAGAAGATCTGGGCGAAGCTAAGTGGGAAAAAATATTTAAATTAGCCCATGCATGTTCTTGTAATGTTAGCGTCGTAGAGACCCAATATAAGCTTCTTTCCCGTTGGTACAGATGTCCGGACACTCTCTCTAAAATGGGGATAGGTGTGCCTAATATCTGTTGGAGGTGTTCCAGTGCCCCGGGTAACCCTCTCCATATTTGGTGGCAATGCCCCATTCTCCAACCTTTTTGGAAGGAGGTTCTCTGCAAAAATATTGGGAGAAGCAGTCCCTACAGATCCCTTATTTTGGTTGTTCCATCTATCGTCCAGACCCTTCTCAGAATATAAGAAGTCCCTGCTGTGTCATTTGAATAATGCAGCTAAAGCTGTTATCCCAGTGAGATGGCGTTCCTCTTCTCCTCCAACGGTGATGGATTGGTTCTACAGGGTAGATTTCTATATGGATATGGATGACATACTGACATCTGCTGACGGGGGTTATGAGTCCTTTCGAGATACCTGGTGTCGTTGGTTAGATTTTAAGGATTCTGCTACCTTTAAGGCTATTCTTTCCTGCTTTCCCTCCTAAATTTTACGGCTATTTTTATAATTTTTTTTATTCTCAGGGTGTTGGATTATGTTCTTCCTTAGCTGCTATTTTGGCTGATCTGTAACTTTACCCTATATCTATTTTAGGTTTAATAGGTTTATGTAAATATGTATTTACACCTCTGGATTGAAAGTGAGTACTTCTCCCCCTTTCCTCCCTTTGTCCTGATGTCTTTTTGATTTTATTTTCATAATGTGTTGGAAACTATTATTGTTTTTGTATGTTTGATTTTTGTGATTGACTATTTATTGATAATAGGTAATATGTTAGATGTTTTTTCCAGTGGCTCTGACGGTGCTTTGAGTTTCTACCCGTTTCTATTTAGTGATAGATTTGTCACTGTTTTTTGAATGAATGTATTATCTATATTTTGTTGAATTTAATAAAAAACAATTTGCACTAAAAAAAAAAAATGTTTACAACTTGATTCTACAGTCATAATTATAAATCACAGTAGTTAGTGTCCATTGGGACAACAATCATCACATATTTAGAATTAGATTTCACTTAATTTATAGTTTAATAATAATAAAAGTTATGTTTTAATGTGAATATCAATACCAGAACCCTATATGTAATTGTGCTATACATGCACAATTACATATAGGGTTCTGGTATACAATATAAGAAGGCCCTATATGGGAATACTTACTTCTTTTCGATGGGTGGATATTACATTTATGTCAGAAAAGGCCATCTTAAGATGGGCAGGGGGGGGCGCCAAATTACTGTCTTGCCCCTGGTGACGAAAATCCAAGTTTCAGCCCTGAATATATATAGTAAATAAAATATTTGATATAAATATATCACATTACTTTTCCTGTCACAGTCTGCAGCTGTTCCTTAGAAACAGGCAGGCAGATATACATAACATATATATATATATATATATATATATATATATATATATATATTAAACAAAAGTGCCTCCTAGTGCAATAAAGTGCAAATGCCACCAATATGTGCTCAAAAATGTTGTTAAGTGGACCCGTACCAAGTAAAGACATGAATAAGCTTATCTCAATGTTTTCTCACAGGTATACACAAATTCATCCACCAGTTCCCTGTGGGTGAGGTGTCAGGAGAGGAAGGAGTTCCATTAAAATTTATGAAAAATCCTATGGTGGATGAAAAAAAAGGGATTTGCCCTCCAGCACACTGCAGCAAAATCAACAAAAAATACTTAA
Source organism: Taudactylus pleione (assembly GCA_031769625.1). NCBI lineage: Eukaryota > Metazoa > Chordata > Amphibia > Anura > Myobatrachidae > Taudactylus > Taudactylus pleione. The sequence goes on from JAUIMM010000925.1 coordinate 1,855,620, forward strand.
ATCCTACATGATAATAAAGATTTAGAGGTATTAGTTACATACATTTGCAAATATATGAATAAGCGCCAGGCCATTGTCAAGGCTACTCTATACTGGCATTCCTATCATTAAGGGGTTCACGTCCGAGAAGCAAGGTACCCCAAAAAAATTTCAGCCAAGGACCATCCCCAGAGCATCACACGAAAAGGGGAAAAAAGGTGATAGTGATGTGTAAAAAATAGATGTGTAAAGATAAATCAATAAGTGTTCATGAAATGAGAAAGAATTAAAATGACATAAATAATAAACAAACAATCAGAAAAGTGATAAAAAGTATCTATGTGAATTAAGTAGTGATGCCATGAGAAAGGCCCAGTCAGAACCCCCCCGGGGGCCCCACTCCCAAACGCTCACCCCAAAATAATTATTGCTACATAATGGTAGCACCCACTCTGGGTCATATAATTACAAATTTGTGTACTGCATAATAACAGCACATGTATAAGCCGAGAGCTGACTCACCTTGGAGGTACCCCAGAAACCTCCACATGGCACTATAAGGACCAGCACATCCTCCCAATGCTGGCTCCCTTCATGCCTCTCAACAATTCAATAGTTCAAGCCCCTTGGGTAGTCCACTCATTGGCTGCTGGTGGCACTGGCGAGTGCCATCCTGGCCAATGGTTAGATACGCCCCTGGACATCAGCTTTATGGCTGACTACTGCTGGATGATACACAGAGACAACACAGAGAAAGCTTATAAGCAAAAAGCAACAAAATGAAGTTTGAAGACAAAAAAAACAAGATATTAACGATTTTTTCAATAAATATGGTTTTGTTTCTATTATTGTTTGATTTTATTGTTATTTTATTATGTAATTAAGACAAAAACACAGCGATATCATCTACACTTCTTCGTATTTCACAATAAATATGTCAAAAACAATTAAACTTCTTGTTTTTTCTTAAAAATGTATGTAACCCCCTTATAGGTAAATATAATGTGGTAATTTATATATATATACATATATACATATATGTATATATATATATATATATATACTATTTCTTGATGTACACAGGAGTATAATTAAGAATATAAAAGTATTATTAAAAAAGCATTTAATACCTTAAATTTCACAAACCTGTGTTATACAGGACGCCAGACAGTTTACAGAGTTAGTGCAGTCTTAGGCCATTAGACAGATTAATGTATAATACAGCGCCTGCTCAACCTCCCCCTATTTACTACTGTCAGCAGACCGCAGGCTATCCGTCACTGGGTTTCCTTACCGCAGCTGGGTTGTAATAACATCAATTTCAGGTTGTCCTTTGGATTAGGAGGGAGGGAGTGCGCTGCTGCTTTCGCCAATAAGGCAGTCCTATTCCACGTGGCCTGGAGCATAAAAGGTCTCTCACTTTGGTCTCTGGAGTCTATAGGTGCGGGACCCTTTGCAGAGATACTCATTCTAGGAGCTGCAGTTATCATATATACACAAAAGAGAGAGGGGAGGGAAGGGAAAGGAGGAATCTATCTGGTTGAACACTGAAGAGTAATCTGACCTTAACGAGCATTTCCTTGGGTTATTATCACTTTAAATCTACTTGGCTCAGCACCTTGTTAACATTTATGATCAATGAAACATTATATCTCCAAAGAGTTTTATCTTCAATTAAAGATGTCTTCGTTAAATTCTTCTGAAGAGGTGTTCTGCAGTGGTAAAGCAGGGCTGTCTCCATAGAGACCTCTTTAGAACCCCCAATAGATTTTAGAACAGAGTGTACAGATGTTTGAATTACCTTCCTAGGATCCACAATCATTTTCCGGGCATTGAAATAGCGTGGTCTGTTTGGTTCACGGAGAACGTGCTGCAGTATATTGACTCCCGGCAAACTCTGCCAAGATGAAATGTTGGAGAAGTTTCCATCAGTGGTGATGGTATGAGGGAATACATGATTTTCAAAGAGAAAGACCCCCACTCCTGGGTGCAATTGCTGAAGACTTTCCATCAGGCTGTCCCATGTCTGGTGTTTGATTGGCAGAATTATTTCATCAAGATCATTAAGTAGCACAAACCTACTCCTGTACATGTTCCGATAGATGCAGTCATTCAGTGTTGCCAGTTGACCATAATACCCAATATCCTTGTGGTCCATAGAATAGTGCCATGCGTGAGCAGTTCTCAGGTACCGCTGAATTGGCCATGGGATCACCTCTACAACACCTTCTGCAATGTAGTACTGAATAACTTTTTCCATCTGTGTGCTGCAGTTATTAAGGTAGATCATCACCCGTTGAGCCCCCAGTATCTGGTACATCTCTATGGTCTGTATTAACTGTAAGACGTTATTGTAATTCCCAAACATGGTGGAAATGCAGACCGTGAAGTTGGCAGAAAATGGTTTCATGTCCTGATTTTGTATTTGGAACAGGGGTAATTGTGTAATGTTCCCTGAAGGAGACGTATGGACAGATAGGTACTTGGCATGGCAGTTTGGTGGTTCCTTACAGACCAGGTCCGTTGTGCCGTAGGGAAAGCCAAACCGATCAGTGTGTATGTCTAGCTGAGCCTGGGAAACCTCCACAGATTTGTTTACGGTACAACAGAACCAGCAGTATAGCTCTTTTACCTCTCTATGATGTATAATGCTGAGGATACGTACTACACGTTCATTGTTTATTCTGTGATCGAAATATGGAGCTATGATAAATGTCCGGTTGTCTCCCAGTGGTGTAATAGTATCAGTGGTTAGTCTACGATCACAGCAGGTGCACGGAGGTCTCCAGTGATCCAACGGAACGTTCATAAGGTCGGTATATAAAATCCCCAGGATAAAGGCGGCAGTCAGTAACACAGATATATATAGTAGCTTCTTCCTTGAGATTCTGTCCATTGTATCAGGAAATGGAACAACTATGGGAGAAACATAAGAAAACACATGAGAAGGCAAAGTGATAAATGTATATAGAACATGCAGCGATTCACACCCCAGCTTACCACACCTATATTATACTCAGCCACTAGGTGGTGCCACATACTACTGTTACTAGTGGGATATAAGAGCAGTACATGCTAATGGCGGTAACCAGATAGCGGAGGCATAACGTGTCTGCCAAGCTTTGTGCACCTGGCTCACTATGGATCGGTATGAAATACCGCCGGACGCATGTCAAATCCTGACGCCGGAAGACCGGCACCAATGAAGATCTCAACAGCAGCTAAGGTAAGTACTAGCTAACCTAACCCCCCCAACCCTAACCCTCCCTTAGGGGTGCCTAACCCTAACCTCCCCCCAAGTGCCTAACCCTAACCCCCCAAGTAAGTGCCTAAACCTAACCCCCCTTCCCCGCAGCCTAAACCTAAGTCTCCCGGGGGGGGGTGCCTAACCCTAACCTCCCCCCAGGGGCACCTACACCTAACCCCCCCTTCCCCCAGCCTAAACCAAACCCTCCCGGGGGGGGTGCCTAACCCTAAGTCCCCCCCCCTGCAGCTGTCCGAGCCCGGCACCCGGCTTACCTTCGATCGGGCTCCTGGCATAGGAAAAATGACAGGTGTCGGGATTATGACACCTGTCATTAGACCCTTGCCGGGATTAGACAGTCGGGATGCCGATGGTTGGCATTTAGACCGTCGGCATCCCGACTTCATTCCGCTCACACATACAGTATAGTAGGGCCTGTTGTGTCCTGTCCTGTCAGTGCTGTCCATATGGATCTAGACCATGTTTTTCTGCTGCTCAGTCTCTAAATGAATAGTGAGAGTGAGTAATATAGACCCGTATCACTTAAATGTGTCACTTTTGTTTAGCTGAATGTTTTTGTTACATTGGAAACGTAATTTGTAGGTGCATTTTGGCATTTGATAGAGCACTTGTAATCTGTATAAAGTGTCCCACTGACAGTATACTGTAGGTCTGATCTCCATAGACCCATAATATTCATATACTTTCACAGTTTATAACTTCTTAACAGAACTTCTTAATTAGCCATTCCCAATACATCTTTTCATTCAAACAATGGTGTCAAGAAAAATAAGATCTTATTTCTGCATGTGGGTGTATAAAAGGCCCATTCACACACCTAGCGCACACTCAGCAAAAAATAACTGCGGACATTAAAATATCCCATTGCTGACCAATCTGCTCTGGAGATTCGGTCACTTCAGTCAGGTTTCCACATTTTAGAATCAATTCAGATAAGACTGAGGTCCTACCCAGCAACTGAGGGGTCAGCCTGCAGCAAGTTTTGCATTCTGCTGGCTGGGTAGGAATAAGCTAATTACCTTGAGATCTTCCTTACTAGACATTATAAACAACAAAAATAAAGGACAATTGCCCAATGCTCTCTGTAACTCTGAGGACCCCAGCACATGGAATTCACTCCTGATCCGGTGGGTAGGACAAGATAAACGCTCTTCCAAGGTCTCTCTATGTTTTTCAACCCCTCTCAGTTGACATACCCATGATGGCCCTTCAAATGGCCCTGCAAATCCAAAAATGTAACTTCATCTAGTTGTGTAGACACTGGCATGTGTGAATGTGCACCTTAATAAATCTGCAAAGCCCAGGGACTGAAGGTTCCACATTTAGAACTGAACTTTATGGTCCCTCCTTTTGCCAGTGTGTACTCTGCCATCCCTCACACAGGGCTAGGATTTTAGTTTCTGTTGATTACTAAATACTATTTATAACTCCTCTGCCCTTTGGGTTCCACAACATCAGCAATGCCCAACATTTGTGATATCACGGAGACTAAGCAGCCACAATGCTTGCAGACTCGGCCTGATTTCTGCTGCCTCAACACTAATGCCAATTGGGATCTACTCTGTTTTTCTTTGGGATTATGGAGCTCATTCAGAGCTATATATTCCACCTATAAGCCTTGCTCTACCACCTATAAGCCTCGCCCTACCAACTATATGCCTTACCTTACCACCTATAAGCCTCGCTCTACCACCTGTAGGCCTCGCCCTACCACCTATAAGCCTCACCCTACAACCTATAAGCCTCGCCCTACTACCTATAAGCCTAGTTCTACCACCTATAAGCCTCGCCTTATCAACTATAAGCCTCACTCTACCACGTATAAGCCTTTCTCTACCACCTATAAGCCTCGCCCTACCATCTGTAAGCCTGCCTCGCCCTACCACCTATAAGCCTCGCCCTACCACCTATAAGCCTCACCCTACAACCTATAAGCCTCGCCCTACTACCTATAAGCCTAGCTCTACCACCTATAAACCTCGCCTTACCAACTATAAGCCTCACTCTACCATGTATAAGCCTTTCTCTACCACCTATAAGCCTCGCCCTACCATCTGAAAGCCTGCCTCGCCCTACCACCTATAAGCCTCACCTATAAGCCTCACTTTTACACCTATAAGCCTCGCTCTACCACTTATAAGCCTCGCTCTATGACCTATAAGCCTCGTTCTACCACCTATAAGCCTCGCTCTACCACTTATAAGCCTCGCTCTGTCACTAATAAGTCTTGCTCTGCCACCTATATGCCTCGCTCTGCCACCTATAAGCCTCCCTCTGCCACCTGTAAACCTCGCCCTACCACCTATAAGCCTCGCTCTACCACTTATAAGCCTCACTCTACCACTTATAAGCCTAGACAAACCACCTTTAAACCTCACTCTACCACCTATAAGCCTCCCCCTGCCACCTATAAGCTTCATTCTACCACCTATAAACCTCGCTCTACCACCTATAAGCCTCGCTCTAACACTAATAAGCCTTGTTCTGCTACCTTTAAGCCTCGCTCTACCACCTATAAGCCTTGCCCTACCACCTATAAGCCTTGCTCTACCACCTATAAGCCTGCCTCGCCCTACCACCTATAAGCCTCACTTTTCCACCTATAAGCTTCGGTCTTTCACCTATAAGCCTTGCCCTACCACCTATAAGCCTCGCTCTACCACTTATAGTCCGCAGTCTGCCGCCTATATGCATCACTCTACCACCTATAAGACTTGCCCTACAACCTATAAGCCTCGCTCTGCCATCTATATGCCTGGCCCTACCACCTATATGCCTCACCCTCCCACCTATAAGCCTCGCTCTACCACCTATAAGCCTCGCTCTGCCACTAATAAGCCTCGCTCTTTCACTAATAAGTCTCGCTCTGCCACCTATATGCCTCGCTCTGCCACCTATAAACCTCGCTCTACCACCTGTAAGCCTTGCCCTACCACCTATAAGCCTTGCTCTACCACTTATAAGCCTAGATCTACCACCTTTAAGCCTCGCTCTACCACCTATAAGCCTCACCCTGCCACCTATAAGCTTCATTCTACCACCTATAAACCTCGCTCTACCACCTATAAGCCTTGCTCTAACACTAATAAGCCTTGTTCTACTACCTTTAAGCCTCGCTCTACCACCTATAAGCCTTGCCCTACCACCTATAAGCCTTGCTCTACCACCTATAAGCCTGCCTCGCCCTACCACCTATAAGCCTCGCTCTTCCACCTATAAGCCTCGCTCTACCACCTATAAGCCTCGAACTACCACCTATAAACCTGCCTCACCCTACCACCTATAAGCCTCACTTTTCCACCTATAAGCCTCGCTCTTTCACCTATAAGCCTTGCCCTACCACCTATAAGCCTCGCTCTACCACTTATAGTCCACACTCTGCCGCCTATATGCCTCACTCTACAACCTATATGCCTCGCTCTGCCATCAATATGCCTGGCCCTACCACCTATATGCCTCACCCTACCACTTATAAGCCTTGTTCTACCACCTATAAGCCCCGCTCTACCACCTATAAGCCTCACCCTACCACCTATAAGCCTCGCTCTACCACCTATAAGCCTCGCCCTACCACCTATAAGCCTCGCTCTACCTCCTATAAGCCTTGCCCTACCACCTATAAGCCTTGCTCTACCACCTATAAGCCGCCCTACCACCTATAAGCCTCGCTCTACCACTTATAAGCCTAGATCTACCACCTTTAAGCCTCGCTCTACCACCTATAAGCCTCACCCTGCCACCTATAAGCTTCATTCTACCACCTATAAGCCTCGCCCTACCACCTATAAGCCTGGTCCTACCACTTATAAGCCTCGCTCTACCACTTATAAGCCTTGTTCTACTACCTATAAGCCTGGCCTTACCACCTATAAGCCTCGCTCTACCACTTATAAGCCTCGCTCTACCTCTTATAAGCCTTGCTCTACCACCTATAAGCCTTGCCCTACCACCTATAAGCCTTGCTCTACCACCTATAAGCCTGCCTCGCCCTACCACCTATAAGCCTCGCTCTTCCACCTATAAGCCTCGCTCTACCACCTATAAGCCTCGAACTACCACCTATAAACCTGCCTCACCCTACCACCTATAAGCCTCACTTTTCCACCTATAAGCCTCGCTCTTTCACCTATAAGCCTTGCCCTACCACCTATAAGCCTCGCTCTACCACTTATAGTCCACACTCTGCCGCCTATATGCCTCACTCTACAACCTATATACCTCGCTCTGCCATCTATATGCCTGGCCCTACCACCTATATGCCTCACCCTACCACCTATAAGCCTCGCTCTACCACCTATAAGCCTCGCTCTGCCACTAATAAGCCTCGCTCTTTCATTAATAAGTCTCGCTGTGCCACCTATATGCCTCGCTCTGCCACCTATAAGCCTCGCTCTACCACCTGTACGCCTTGCCCTACCACCTATAAGCCTTGCTCTATCACTTATAAGCCTAGATCTACCAGCTTTAAGCCTCGCTCTACCACCTAGAAGCCTCATCCTGCCACCTATAAGCTCTGTTCTACCACCTATAAGCCTCGCTCTACCACCTATAAGCCTTGCTCTAACACTTATAAGCCTTGTTCTACCACCTATAAGCCTTGCCCTACCACCTATATGCCTCGCTCTACCACCTATAAGCCTCGCTCTTCCACCTTTAAGCCTGGCCCTACCACCTATAAGCTTCTCTCTACCACCTATAAGCTTCGCTCTACCAGCTATAAGCCTCGCCCTACCACCTATATTCTTTTCTCTACCACCTATAAGCTTCGCTCTACCACCTCAAAGCCTTGCCCTACCACCTATAAGCCTCGCTCTACCACTTATAAGCCTCGCTCTGCCACCTATCAGCTTTGCTCTACCACCTTTAAGCCTCGTTCTACCACCTATAAGCCTCGCCCTACCACTTATAAGACTCGCTCTGCCACCTATATGCCTCGCTCTACCACCTATTAGCCTGGCCCTACCACCAATATGCCTCGCTCTACCACCTATAAGTCTCGCTCTACCACCTATAAGCCTTGTTCTACCACCTATAAGCCTCGCCCTACCACCTATAAGCCTCGCTCTACCACCAATAAGCCTTGCTCTAACACTTAAAAGCCTTGTTCTACCACCTATAAGACTCACTCTACCACCTATAAGCCTCGACCTACCACCTATAAGCCTTGTTCTTCCACCTATAAGCCTCGCTCTACCACCTATAAGCCTCGTCCTACCACCTATAAGCTTCGCTCTACCACCTCAAAGCCTTGCCCTACCACCTATAAGCCTTGCTCTACCACCCATAAACCTCACTCTACCACCTATAAGCCTGGCCCTACCACCTATAAGCCTCACTCTACCACTTATAAGCTTCGCCCTACCACCTATAAGCCTGGTCCTACCACCTATAAGCCTCGCTCTACCACTTATAAGCCTTGTTCTACTACCTATAAGCCTGGCCCTACCACCTATAAGCCTCGCTCTACCACTTATAAGCCTCGCTCTACCTCTTATAAGCCTCGCTCTACCACCTATAAGCCTGGCCCTACCACCAATAAGCCTCGCTCTACCACTTATAAGCTTCACTCTACCACCTATAAGCCTGGCCCTACCACCTATAAGCCTCGCTCTACCACTTATAAGCCTTGTTCTACCACCTATAAGCCCCGCTCTACCACCTATAAGCCTCACCCTACCACCTATAAGCCTCGCTCTACCACCTATAAGCCTCGCCCTACCACCTATAAGCCTCGCTCTACCTCCTATAAGCCTTGCCCTACCACCTATAAGCCTCGCTCTACCACCTATAAGCCGCCCTACCACCTATAAGCCTCGCTCTACCACCTATAAGCCTCGCTTTGCCAACTATGAACCAGTGGGTGTCACAATGTTCAGATGTGTTTTGGGAACTCTAACCCACCCCCGGAGAGCGCGATGTTTGTTGCACTTTGGATATCGTACATTGGATGTCGAATGTTCCTAGAGAAGGAGGAGAAACACAGAAACACTGAAGCATTTATATTTTGTCCTTTTTTGTCCTTGTCCATCTCGGGTTACACAGGTCTGATTTATTGTGATTTATTACATGTAACAAAGTTGAGTCACAAAAAGAGGAAAATCACAGATAAAAGAAAACTTTGGATGGTTTATGGAGGTGATTGTATAATAAGTAACAATACACAATATTATTATTCCCTCCCATTTCCAGCTACTGACAAGACAGTGAGTATCAGGGGTAATTAGCACCTGTGTGATAGGGTTGGCAATCGTCCATCAATGGTTCAGCAACTCTCATTGGTCAGAGAACCCGATTCAGACCTGCTCGCTAGATGCGTTCGCTCGCTCGATGCGTATGCAAATTCGGCTATCTAACAGCAAGGCAGGTGATCACACGCCAAGGCATAAGCACATCCACAATGTCTTGGCATGCTATCACCCTGTGTATGCAGCCTGTCTTATTGCACGTCATCTCCAGGAAGTGTATGCAATCATCGGTACCATTAGAAGCGAACGCAGCGTTTGTGGTTGACCATACCCTACCACAAGCACTACGAGCACTTCAGAGTAAAATCCAGTCTGCAGGTAAAGCACATCTTGTTTGTTTCATTTCAAAGCCATTGTGGTGGTGAATAGAGGCCAAAATATGAAAATTCTGTCACTGTCCCAATATTTATGCACCTGACTGTATTTCAAGTGTGAACAAGCAAGCACAAGTGCGAGCCCTGTCACTTGCTACAAGATGGGGCGGCTGCCGATGGTGAGTAACGGCTCGCCCCGTTTTGTAGGTGGGTAGGGGGGGTGGTTGGCCAAATGCAGGCATTCCCTTAGGAACGCCTGGCATTTGAGGGAGGACCTACTGACATCACAACTGAAGTCAGTAGTGGACTTCCTGCTCTATTAGAGCAGGAAGTCCAATCGGCCTTGCGGTAGCTGAGACCCTACCACAGGGTCTCGTCGCAAGGCCGATGGTCGCGATTATTGAGACGGGCTCCTTGCCACTCACACAAGCTGTGGGTGGTCTCCCGCATCTTTGCGAGCGGCAGGAGACAAAAAAAAAAAACGCCCACATTACCTGCGAGCAATGTTATATACAAAGGGAAAAAATAAATATATATAAATAAGCAGAATGATGATCATAAATCTATAGAAATAAATGAAGTGCAGCCCCCAAATAAAGTGTAGATGATAAGATATGTGTGCTGACATGTGTGCTGACATGTGCTGACATGGAACAATTGTGGTATTTTCTTATAAAGGTGTCTTTAGAATCCCCCGTTGTCAGTGGCAACACCTCAGTGTATGAGAAGACATATAATGCTGACACTGCATCTTACATGAACAAGCGTTTTGCAGGCACATCAAGGTTTCTGTAACTCCATATACATAGAGATAAGAACAGAAAACTCCTCATGGTGCAGTATAATAACACTTTAATAAAGTCTCAGATAACAATAAAAAGGAGAATGATCGCCTCCGTACCAGATAACATGCAATGATCCAGGAGTACCAGCAAAGCAGATGGAACGCGGGTATTAGCTTCTTCTGGTGGCGTTCTGGTGGTAACTATGGCTGATCAGACCCTTATATCACTTCTCCAGGGCTGCAACTAAAGGGGGTGAGCTGGAGGTACTCGCAGGCGCCACAGGGGGGCTACAAGCCAGACGCCCTCTGAGATGTTATTACCAGCGGGCGTCCGGCTCCTTCCCTGCAGCACCACGGGAGCTGGAGTTCTCTGCTGAACTCCAGCTCCCAGCTCTCCCCACGGGCACTATGGGAGAGACGTCATGAAGTTTCTCCCATAGTTCCGAGGAGTAGCCGGGCGGACCGGACGGCAGCGGACGTAGGAGCTTGGTTTAAGGTAAGTAATGTTTTTATTTCTTTTGAGTATGCGGCACTACAGGGACATTACTATGGGGGCATTACCATATGGGTATTACTACAGGGCCATTACCATGAGGGCATTACCATATGGGCACTACTACAGGGCCATTACCATGAGGACATTACCATATGGGCACTACTACAGGGCCATTACCATGAGGGCATTACCATATGGGCACTACTACAGGGCCATTACCATGGGGGCATTACCATATGGGCACTACTACAGGGGCATTACCATATGGGCACTACTACACGGGCATTACCATATGGGCACTACTACAGGGGCATTACTATATGGGCACTACTACAGGGGCATTACCATATGGTCACTACTACAACGACATTACTATATGGGTACCACTACAGGGGCCTTAATTTAAGGGCATTACTATATGAGCAGTACTACATGGGCACTACTGGAGGGGCATTACTATGGGGGAATTACCATATGGGCACTACTACAGGGGCATTACTATGGGGCATTACCATATGGGCACTACAACAGGGGCATTACCTCAGGGGGGCATTACTATATGCGCACTACTACAGGGGCATTACCTCAGGGGGGCATTACTATATGGGCACTACTACAGGGGCATTACTATGGGGGCATTACTATATTGTAGGGATGAGCGGGTTTGGATTTCTGAAATCCAACTCCCCCGAACCCCCTGATCCGAGGCGGGAACCGAGTCAGGCTCGGGTTTTCCCACCTGACTCGGACCTGAAATCTAGGCAAAACGTCATCATCCCGGTATCGGATCTCGCAGGTTTTGGATTCTATAAAAGGTCCCTGTGTCGGCGCCATTTTTCACTCCGGCTGTGAGGAGGGAGGGTTGGAGTTGTGCTGCTGTTGTCCATAGGGGCTGTCTCCATTCCAAAGTCCATAGGGGCTGTGTCCACTCCAAAGTCCATAGGGGCTGGCTGGGCCGTGTTGTGCTGCTGTCATAGGGGCTGGCTGGGCTGTGTTGTGCTGCTGTCATAGGGGCTGGCTGGGCTGTGTTGTGTTGCTGTCATAGGGGCTCGCTGGGCTGTGTTGTGCTGATGTTGTCCATAGGGGGTGGCTGGGCTGTGTTGTGCTGCTGTTGTCCATAGGGGCTGGCTGGGCTGTGTTGTGCTGCTGTCACAGGGGCTGGCTGGGCTGTGTTGTGCTGCTGTCATAGGGGCTGGCTGGGCTGTGTTGTGCTGCTGTTGTCCATAGGGGCTGTGTCCACACCAAAGTCCATAGGGGCTGGCTTGGCTGTGTTGTGCAGTGTCCCATAAAGGTTGTAGTCCTAAAGGGGTGCTGTAGTGTTGTCCAAGGGGTGCTCTGTCCATCCGGGGTGCTCCCCCCAAGTGCAAAAAAACCTATTATTTTTTTTTCTGTTTGTGTGCGCAGTAGCCGCACGTGCATCAACAAAGTAACAGCGCCAAGTGTGCGTCTATGTCATTAGTGAAGGGCTGGCTGGCTCATCTGTTGAAGGGTGGTGTAACCCCCAAAGTGCTCCAAAAAATAAAAAATATTTTTTTTTCTGTTTGTGACTTGTATGCGCATTAGCCGCACGTGGATCAACAAAGTAGCAGCGCCAAGCGTGTGCCTGTGTCATAAATCAAGGGTCAGCTGGCTCGTCTGTTGAAGGGTAGTGTAACCCCCAAAGTGCCTGAATAAAAAATACAATTTAATTTTTTCTGTGTTTGTGACTTGTGTGCGCTGTAGCAGCACGTGCATCAACAAAGTAGCAGCGCCAAGCGTGCGCCTGTGTCATAAATCAAGGGCCGGCTGGCTCGTCTGTTGAAGGGTGGTGTAACCCCCAAAGTGCCGGAAAAAATAAAAAAAAATATTTTTTTCTTTGTTTGTGACTTGTGTGCAGTGTCCCATATAGGCTGTAGTCCAAAAGGGGTGCTGTGTCTATCAGGGGTTCTCCCCCCAAGTGCAAAAAAAACCAATTCTTTTTTTTCTGTTTGTGTGAACTACAGCCGCACGTGCTCAACAAAGTAACAGCACCGTGTGCGCCTGTGTCATAAGTAAAGGGCCGGCTGGCTCGTCTGTTGAAGAATAAGCACTACTACAGGAGCAATTACTATGAGGGCATTACCATATGGGCACTACTACAGGGGCATTATTATGAGGGCATTACCATATGGGCACTACTACAGGGCATTACCATATGGGCACTACTAAAGGGCATTACCATATGGGCACTCCTACAGGGGAATTACTATGGGGGCATTACACTATGGGCATTACCATATGGGGGCCTTACTATATGGGCACTACTAGGGAGGGCATTACCATATGGGCACTTCTACAGGGCCATTACTATATGGGCACGACTACAGGGGCATTACCATATGGACACTATTACAGGGGCATTACTATGGGGGCATTACCATACAGTTACTACTACAGGGGCACTACTATGGGGGCATTAGTATATGTACTACTATAGGGGCATTCCTTTATGAGCCCTACTACAGGGGCATTACTATGGGGGCATTACCATATGGGCACTACTACAGGGGCATTACTATGGGGACATTACCTTATGGGCACTACTACTGGGGCATTACTATATGGGCGCTACTACAGGGGCATTACTATGGGGGCATTACTATATAGGCACTACTATAAGGGCATTACTATGGGGACAGTACCTTATGGGCACTACTACATGGGCATTACCATATGGACACTATTACAGGGGCATTACTATGGGGGCATTACCATACAGGCACTACTACAGGGGCACTACTATGGGGGCATTACTATATGTACTACTATAGGGGCATTCCTTTATGAGCCCTACTACAGGGGCATTACTATGGGGGCATTACCATATGGGCACTACTACAGGGGCATTACTATGGGGACATTACCTTATGGGCACTACTACTGGGGCATTACTATATGGGCGCTACTACAGGGGCACTACTATGGGGGCATTACTATATAGGCACTACTATAAGGGCATTACTATGGGGACATTACCTTATGGGCACTACTACAGGGGCATTACCATATGGGCACTACTACAGGGGCATTACTATGGGGACATTACCTTATGGGCACTACTACTGGGGCATTACTATATGGGCGCTACTACAGGGGCATTACTATGGGGGCATTACTATATAGGCACTACTATAAGGACATTACTATGGGGACATTACCTTATGGGCACTACTACAGGGGCATTACTATGAGGGTATTGCAATATCGGCATTGCTATAGGGGCAATAATACAGGGGTTTTACCATATGGGCACTACTACAGGTGCATTACAATGGAGGCACTACAACATGAGCATTACCATATTGGCAGTACTAAAGAGGCATTACTATGGGGGCATTAATACAGGGACATTACTATATGGGCACTACTACAGGGGCATTACTATGGGGTATTATTATATGGGCACCACTAAAGGGGCATTACCATGGGGGCATTTACTTATAAGGGCACTACTACAGGGGTATTACTATAGGGGCATTAGTATATGGGCACTACTACAGGGACATTACTATATGGGCACTACTACAGGGGCATTACTATATGGGCACTACTACATGGGAATTATTATGGGGGCATTACCATATGGGCACTACTACAGGGGCATTACTATGGGGCATTACTATATGGGCACTAGTACAGAGGCATTACTATATGGGCACTACTATAGGGCCATTACTATGGGGGCATTATTATATGGGCACTACTACAGGGGCATTACTATGGGGACATTACTTTATGGTCGCTACTATAGGGGAATTACTATGGGGGCATTACTCTTTGGGCACTACTATATGGGCATTATTACAGGGGTATTACTATGGGGGCATTATTTTATGGTCACTACTATAGGGGAATTACTATGGGGGCATTACTCTTTGGGCACCAGTAGCAGCATCTCAGAAACGCCAGATCGTTCCAAGGCAGGCTACGCTGCGTATCACCGGTTTCAGTAAGAGAAACACCGACGACAACCTCTTAGAGAAACTGAGGGAAATCATCGCCCAATGGCTTACCCAACTTAGACTCTCCTGGGGATTTGTGATATCGGACAACGCCACCAATATTGTGCGGGCATTACATCTGGGCAAATTCCAGCACGTCCCATGTTTTGCTCACACAATAAATAAGGTGGTGCAGAATTTTCTGAAAAACAACAGGGGCATGCAGGAGATACTTTGGATGGCCCAAAAAATTTCTGTCCACTTTCGCCATTCAGCGACTGCGTGCCAAAGACTGGAGCACCAGAAAACACTCTTGAACCTGCCCCGCCATCACCTGAAGCAAGAGGTTGTGACGTGGTGGAACCCTCTATATGCTACAGACGATGGAGGAGCAGCAAACGGCCATTCAAGCCTATACATCCACCTATGACATAGGCAAAGGAGGGGGTATGCACCTGACTCAAGCGCAGTGGAGAATGATTTCCATGTTGTGCAAGGTTCTGGGCATTACTACCGGGGAATTACAAAATAAGCACTACTACAGGAGCAATTTCTATGAGGGCATTACCATATGGGCACTACTACAGGGGCATTATTATGAGGGCATTACCATATGGGCACTACTACAGGGCATTACCATATGGGCACTACTGAAGGGCATTATCATATGGGCACTACTACAGGGGCATTACTATATGGGCATTACTATGGGGGCATTACACTATGGGCATTACCATATAGGCAGTGCTACAGGGGCATTACTATAGGGGCATTACCATATGGACACTACTACAGGGGCATTACTATGGGGGCAGTACCATATGGGCACTTCTATAGGGCCATTACTATATGGGCACGACTACAGGGACATTATCATATGGGCATTTCTACAGTAGCATTACTGTATGGGCACTACTACAGGGGCATTACCATATGGACACTATTACAGGGGCATTACTATGGGGGCATTACCATACAGGCACTACTACAGGGGCACTACTATGGGGGCATTACTATATATGTACTACTATAGGGGCATTCCTTTATGAGCCCTACTACTGGGGCATTATTATGGGAGCATTACCATATGGGCACTACTACAGGGGCATTACTATGGGGACATTACCTTATGGGCACTACTACTGGGGCATTACTAAATGGGCACTACTACAGGGGCATTACTATGGGGTCTTTACTATATAGGCACTA
The DNA here is from genome assembly GCA_031769625.1 of Taudactylus pleione. Lineage (NCBI taxonomy): Eukaryota > Metazoa > Chordata > Amphibia > Anura > Myobatrachidae > Taudactylus > Taudactylus pleione. The sequence goes on from JAUIMM010000925.1 coordinate 1,871,871, forward strand.
CTATAACGGCATTACTATGGGGACATTACCTTATGGGCACTACTACAGGGGCATTACCATATGGACACTACTACAGTGGCATTACTATGAGGGTATTGCAATATCGGCATATAGGGGCAATACTACAGGGGTTTTACCATATGGGCACTACTACATGGGCATTACCATATGGGCAGTACTAAAGAGGCATTACTATGGGGGCACTAATACAGGGACATTACTATATGGGCACAACTACAGGGGCATTACTATGGGGTATTATTATATTGGCACTACAACAGGGGCATTACTAGGGGGCATTATCATATGGGCACCACTAAAGGGGCATTACCATGGGGGCATTTACTTATAAGGGCACTACTACAGGGGCATTACTATAGGGGCATTAGTATATGGGCACTACTACAGGGGCATTACTATATGGGCACTACTACACGGGAATTATTATGGGGGCATTACCATATGGGCACTACTACAGGGGCATTACTATGTGGCATTACTATATGGGCACTAGTACAGAGGCATTACTATATGGGCACTAGTACAGAGGCATTTTTATATGGGCACTACTACAGGGCCATTACTATGGGGGCATTATTATATGGGCACTACTACAGGGGCATTACAATGGGGGCATTACTTTATGGTCACTACTATAGGGGAATTACTATGGGGGCATTACTCTTTGGGCACTACTATATGGGCACTAGTACAGGGGCATTACTATATGGGCACTACTACAGGGGCATTACTATATGGGTACTACTATAGGGGCATTACTATGGAGTATTAATATATGGGCACTACTACAGGGGTATTACTATAGGGGTATTACTATATGGGCACTACAACAGGGGCATTACTACCCCGCCATCACCTGAAGGGTATTATAATATGGGCACTACTACAGGGGCAATACTACAGGGGTATTACCATGTGGGCACTTCTAAAGGGGTATTAGCATATGGGCACTACTAGAGGGGCATTGCTATGGGATCACTACTACAGGTGCATTACTATGGTGGCATTACTACATGGGCATTACCATATGGGCACTACTACAGGGGCATTATTACAGGGGTATTACTATATGGGCATTACTATATGCCACTACTACAGGGGCACTAATACAGGGGCATTACTTTTTGGGCACTACTACAGAGGCATTATTATGGGGGCATTACTATATGGGCACTACTAGAGGGGCACTACTATGGGGCACTACTACACGGGCATTACTATGAGGGCACTACTACAGGGGCATTACCAAATGGGCACTACAACAGGGGCATTACTATATAGGCACTACTACAGGAGCATTTCTTTTTGAGTGCTACTATAGGGGCATTACTATGGGGGCAATCCTATGTGGGTACTACTACAGGGGCATTACTATGGGGGCAATTCCATATGGGCACTACTACAGGGGCATTATTATGGGGCATTACTATATGTGCACTACTACAGGGGCATTACTATATAGGCACTACTATAGGGGCATTACTATGGGGGAATTAGCATATTGGCATTACTACAGGGGCATTACCTCCGAGGGCATTACTATGTGGGCACTACTACAGGGGCATTACTATATGGGCACTACTACAGGGGCATTACCATATGGGCACTACAACAGGAGCATTACTATGGGGGCATTATGTTTTGGGCACTACTACAGGGGCATTACTATATGGACACTACTACAGGGGCATTACTATACAGGCACTACTACAGGGGCATTACTATGGGGGCATTACTATATAGGTACTACCATAGGGGCATTACTATATGGGCACTACTACAGGGGCATTACTATGGGGGCATTACCATATGGGCACTACCACAGGGGCATTACTAAATGGGCACTACTACAGGGGCATTACTATGGGGTCTTTACTATATAGGCACTACTATAAGGGCATTACTATGGGGACATTACCTTATGGGCAATACTACAGGGGCATTACCATATGGACACTACTACAGTGGCATTACTATGAGGGTATTGCAATATCGGCATATAGGGGCAATACTACAGGGGTTTTACCATATGGGCACTACTACATGGGCATTACCATATGGGCAGTACTAAAGAGGCATTACTATGGGGGCACTAATACAGGGACATTACTATATGGGCACAACTACAGGGGCATTACTATGGGGTATTATTATATGGGCACTACAACAGGGGCATTACTAGGGGGCATTATCATATGGGCACCACTAAAGGGGCATTACCATGGGGGCATTTACTTATAAGGGCACTACTACAGGGGCATTACTATAGGGGCATTAGTATATGGGCACTACTACAGGGGCATTACTATATGGGCACTACTACACGGGAATTATTATGGGGGCATTACCATATGGGCACTACTACAGGGGCATTACTATGTGGCATTACTATATGGGCACTAGTACAGAGGCATTACTATATGGGCACTAGTACAGAGGCATTTTTATATGGGCACTACTACAGGGCCATTACTATGGGGGCATTATTATATGGGCACTACTACAGGGGCATTACAATGGGGGCATTACTTTATGGTCACTACTATAGGGGAATTACTATGGGGGCATTACTCTTTGGGCACTACTATATGGGCACTAGTACAGGGGCATTACTATATGGGCACTACTACAGGGGCATTACTATATGGGTACTACTATAGGGGCATTACTATGGAGTATTAATATATGGGCACTACTACAGGGGTTTTACTATAGGGGTATTACTATATGGGCACTACAACAGGGGCATTACTACCCCGCCATCACCTGAAGGGTTTTATAATATGGGCACTACTACAGGGGCAATACTACAGGGGTATTACCATGTGGGCACTTCTAAAGGGGTATTAGCATATGGGCACTACTAGAGGGGCATTGCTATGGGATCACTACTACAGGTGCATTACTATGGTGGCATTACTACATGGGCATTACCATATGGGCACTACTACAGGGGCATTATTACAGGGGTATTACTATATGGGCATTACTATATGCCACTACTACAGGGGCACTAATACAGGGGCATTACTTTTTGGGCACTACTACAGAGGCATTATTATGGGGGCATTACTATATGGGCACTACTACAGGGGCATTACTATGGGGCACTACTACACGGGCATTACTATGAGGGCACTACTACAGGGGCATTACCAAATGGGCACTACAACAGGGGCATTACTATATAGGCACTACTACAGGAGCATTTCTTTTTGAGTGCTACTATAGGGGCATTACTATGGGGGCAATCCTATGTGGGTACTACTACAGGGGCATTACTATGGGGGCAATTCCATATGGGCACTACTACAGGGGCATTATTATGGGGCATTACTTTATGTGCACTACTACAGGGGCATTACTATATAGGCACTACTATAGGGGCATTACTATGGGGGAATTAGCATATTGGCATTACTACAGGGGCATTACCTCCGAGGGCATTACTATGTGGGCACTACTACAGGGGCATTACTATATGGGCACTACTACAGGGGCATTACCATATGGGCACTACAACAGGAGCATTACTATGGGGGCATTATGTTTTGGGCACTACTACAGGGGCATTACTATATGGACACTACTACAGGGGCATTACTATACAGGCACTACTACAGGGGCATTACTATGGGGGCATTACTATATAGGTACTACCATAGGGGCATTACTATATGGGCACTACTACAGGGGCATTACTATGGGGGCATTACCATATGGGCACTACTACAGGGGCATTACTATGAGGACATTACTTTATGGGCACTACTACTGGTGCATTACTATATGGTCACTACTACAAGGGCATTACTATGGGGGCATTACTCTATGGGCACTACTACAGGGGCATTACCATATGGGCACTACTACAGGGACATTACTATGGGGGCATTACTTTATGGGCACTACTACAGGGGCATTACTATATGGGCACTACTACAGGGGCATTACTATATGGACACTACTATTGGGGCATTATTATGGGGCATTATTATATGTGCACTACTACAGGGGCATTACTATGGGAGTATTACTATATCGACACTACTACAGGGGCATTACTATGAGGGTATTACAATATCGGCACTGCTACAGGGGCAATACTACAGGGGTTTTACCATATGGGCACTACTACAGGTGCATTACTATGGGGGCACTACTACATGGGCATTACCATATGGGCAGTACTAAAGAGGCATAGGTATGGGGGCACTACTACAGGGACATTACTATATGGCCACTACTACAGGGGCATTACTGTGGGGTATTATTATATGTGCACTACTACAGGGGCATTACTATTGGGGCATTACCATATGGGCACCACTAAAGGGGCATTACCATGGGGGCATTAACATAAGGGAACTACAGCAGGGGCATTACAATAGGGGCATTAGTATATGGGCACTTTTACAGGGATATTACTATATGGGCACTACTACAGGGGCATTACTATATGGGCACTACTACACGGGAATCATTATGGGGCATTACCATATAGGCACTTCTACAGGGGCATTACTATGGGGGCATTAGTATATGGGAACTAGTACAGGGGCATTACTATATGGGCACTACTACAGGGACATTATTATGGTGGCATTATTATATGGGCACTACTACAGGGGCATTACTATGGGGGATTTACTTTATGGTCACTGCTATAGAGGCATTACTATGGGGGCATAGCTATTTGGGCACTACTACATGTGCATTATTACAGGGGCATTACTATATGGGCACTAATACAGGGGAATTACTATATTGGCACTACTATAGGGGCATTACTATGGGGTATTACCATATGGGCACTACTTCAGGGGCAATATTACAGGGATATTACCATATGGGCACTTCTTCAGGGGTATTAGAATATTGGCACTACTAGAGGGGCATTACTATGGGATCACTACTATAGGTGCATTACTATGGTGGCACTACTACATGGATATTACCATAAAGGCAGTACTAAAGGGGCATTACTATGGGGTCATTACCATATGGTTGCTATTACAGGGGCATTATTACAGGGGTATTACTATATGGGCATTACTACAGGGGCATTACTATGGGGACATTACTATATGCCACTACTACAGGGGCACTAATACAGGGGCATTACTTTATGGGGCAGTACTACAGGGGCATTACTATGGGGGCACTACAACAGGGTCATTACTATGAGGGCATTACTATATAGGCAGTACTACAGTAGCATTCCTTTATGAGTGTTACTACAGGGGTATTACTATAGGGGCATTACTGTGGGGGCATTACTATATAGACACTACTATAGGGAGATTCCTTTTGGAGTGCTACTATAGGGGCATTACTATGGGGGCATTACTATATGGGCACTACTGCAGGGGCATTACTATGTGGGCATTACCATATGGGCACTATTACAGGTGCATTATTATGGGGCATCACTATATGGGCACAACTACAGGGGCATTACTATGGGGACATTACCTTATGGGAACTACTACTGGGGCATTACTATATGGGTACTAGTACAGGGGCATTACTATATGGGCACTACTACAGGGGCATTACTATGGGGGCATTATTATATGGGCACTAGTACAGGGGCATTACTATGGGGGCATTACTTTATGGTTACTACTATAGGGGCATTACTATGGGGGCACTACTATAGGGGCATTACTATGGGGTATTATTATATGGGCACTACTACAGGGGCATTTCTATGGAGTTATTACTATATGGGCACTACAACAGGGGCAATACTACAGGGGCATTACCATATGGGCACTTCTACAGGGGTATTAGCATATTGGTACTACTAGAGGGGCATTACTTTGGGATCACTACTACAGGTGCATTACTATGGTGGCACTACTACATGGGCATTACCATATGGGCAGTACTAAAGGGGCATTACTATGGGGTCACTACTATATGCCACTACTGCAGGGGCACTAATACAGGGGCATTACTTTATGGGCACTATTACAGGGGCATTAATATTTGCCCACTACTACAGAAGCATTACTATGGGGCATTACTACAGGGGCATTACTATGGTGGCACTACTACAGGGACATTACCAAATGGGCACTACAACAGGGTCATTACTATGAGGGCATTACTATATAGGCACTACTACAGGAGCATTCCTTTATGAGTGTTACTACAGGGGCATTACTATGGGGGCATTACTATGGGGGTATTAATATATGGTAGGGGTGAGCGGGTTCGGATTTCTGAAATCTGAACCCCCCCGAGCCCCCCGATCCGAGGCAGATCCGAGTCAGGCTCGACTTTTCCCGCCTGACTCGGATCTGAAATCGAGGCAAAACGTCATCATCCCGCCTTCCGAGTCTCGCGGGTTTTGGATCCTATATAAGGTACCCGCGTCGGCGCCATTTTCTCACTCGGCTGTGGACAGTGAAGAGGGAGGGTGGGAGTTAGGGCTGGCTGGGCTGTGTAGTGTAGTGTAGTGTAGTGTAGTGTAGTGCAGAGTAGTGTTGTGCTGTGCTGTGCTGCGCTGTGCTGCTGTTGTCCACTACTTCAAAGTCCATAGGGGCTGGCTGTGTTGTGCTGTGCTGCTGTTGTTAATAGGGGCTGTGTCCACTACTTCAAAGTCCATAGGGGCTGGCTGGACTGTGTTGTGCAGTCAGTTCTCCATAGGGGCTGTGTCCACTCCAAAGTCCTGTGCAGTGTCCCAGTCCTAAAGGGGTGCTGTAGTGTTGTCCAGGGGGTGCTCTGTCCATCAGGGGTGCTCCCCCCAAGTGCTAAAAAAATAATATTTTTTGTGTGTTTGTGAATTGTGTGCGCAGTAGCCGCACGTGCATCAACAAAGTAGTGCCAAGCGTGCGCCTGTGTCTTAAGTAAAGGGCCGGCTGGCTTGACCGTTAATGGGTGCTGTAACCCCAAAAGTATACTCCAGTCCAAACCAAAAAATTTTTTTTTTTCTGTGTTTGTGAATTGTGTGCGCAGTAGCCGCACGTGCATCAACAAAGTAGTGCCAAGCGTGCGTCTGTGTCATAAGTAAAGGGCCGGCTGGCTTGACCGTTAAAGGGTGCTGTAACCCCCAAAGTACACTCCAAACCAAAAAAAATATATTTTCTGTGTTTGTGAATTGTGTGCGCAGTAGCTGCACGTGCATCAACAAAGTAGTGCCAAGCGTGCGCCTGTGTCATAAGTAAAGGGCCGGCTGGCTTGACCATTAAAGGGTGCTGTAACCCCCAAAGTACACTCCAGTCCAAACCAAAAAAAAATTTTTTTTCTGTGTTTGTGAATTGTGTGCGCAGTAGCCGCATGTGCATCAACAAAGTAGTGCCAAGCGTGCGCCTGTGTCATAAGTAAAGGGCCGGCTGGCTTGACTGTTAAAGGGTGCTGTAACCCCCAAAGTACACTCCAGTCCAAACCAAAAAAAAAATTATTTTCTGTGTTTGTGAATTGTGTGCGCAGTAGCCGCACGTGCATCAACAAAGTAGTGCCAAGCGTGCGCCTGTGTCATAAGTAAAGGGCCGGCTGGCTTGACCGTTAAAGGGTGCTGTAACCCCCAAAGTACACTCCAGTCCAAACCAAAAAAAAAAAAATATTTTCTGTGTTTGTGAATTGTGTGCGCAGTAGCCGCACGTGCATCAACAAAGTAGTGCCAAGCGTGCGCCTGTGTCATAAGTAAAGGGCCGGCTGGCTTGACCATTAAAGGGTGCTGTAACCCCCAAAGTACACTCCAGTCCAAACCAAAAAAAAAATTATTTTCTGTGTTTGTGAATTGTGTGCGCAGTAGCCGCACGTGCATCAACAAAGTAGTGCCAAGCGTGCGCCTGTGTCATAAGTAAAGGGCCGGCTGGCTTGACTGTTAAAGGGTGCTGTAACCCCCGAAAGTACACTCCAGTCCAAACCAAAATAAAAATATTTTCTGTGTTTGTGAATTGTGTGCGCAGTAGCCGCACGTGCATCAACAAAGTAGTGCCAAGCGTGCGCCTGTGTCATCAGTAAAGGGCCGGCTGGCTTGACCGTTAAAGGGTGCTGTAACCCCCAAAGTACACTCCAGTCCAAACCAAAAAAAAAAATATTTTCTGTGTTTGTGAATTGTGTGCGCAGTAGCCGCACGTGCATCAACAAAGTAGTGCTAAGCGTGCGCTTGTGTCATAAGTAAAGGGCCGGCTGGCTTGACCGTTAAAGGGTGCTGTAACCCCCAAAGTACACTCCAGTCCAAACCAAAAAAAAAATTATTTTCTGTGTTTGTGAATTGTGTGCGCAGTAGCCGCACGTGCATCAACAAAGTAGTGCCAAGCGTGCGCCTGTGTCATAAGTAAAGGGCCGGCTGGCTTGACCATTAAAGGGTGCTGTAACCCCCAAAGTACACTCCAGTCCAAACCAAAAAAAATAATATTTTCTGTGTTTGTGACTTGTGTGCACTGTGGCTGCACGTGCATCAACAAAGGAGCAGCGCCAAGCGTGCGCCTGTGTCCCATAAGTAAAGAGCCGGCTGGCTCATTTCTTAAAGGGTGGTGTAACCCACAAAGTGCACTACTCTCCAGCAAAAATAAAAAAATATTTTCTGTGTTTGTGTGCGCTTTAGCCGCACGTATATATCAATATAACATAAATGGAGGACCAAACTTTCTCCGATAAAAATAAAATAGGGAAAGATCAAGAACCACTTCCTCCTAGTGCTGTTGCTGCTGCTGGGAGTTGTTCATCATCCCAGAGAGGAAGTAGGAACATCACTACTTTTACTAAACAATTGACCCTCCAACAGTCCCTAGCGATGAGGATGAAGTACGACAGCAGTCATCCTGAAGCAAAACGTATAACTGAGGCCTTGACTGCTATGTTGGTGTTAGACGTGCATCCGGTATCCGCCATTAGTGCAGTGGGATTTAGACAATTGATGGGGGTAGTGTGTCCCCGGTTCCAAATCCCATCTAGATTCCACCTGCATCCTCAAAGCAGCAGCGACAAGCGTGCGTCTGTCTGTTAAAGGATGGTGTAACCCTCAAAGTGCGCTCCACAAACAATAAAAATATTCTTCTTCTTTTTTCTGTCTTTGTGAATTGTGTGGGCTGTAGCCGCACTTGCATCCTCAAATCAGCAGCGACAAGCGTGCGTCTGTCTGTTAAAGGGTGGTGTAACCCTCAAAGTGCGCTCCACAAACAATAAAAATATTCTTCTTTTTTTTTCTGTCTTTGTGAAATGTGTGGGCTGTAGCCGCACCTGCATCCTTAAAGCAGCAGCAACAAGCGTGCGTCTGTCTGTTAAAGGGTGGTGACACCCTCAAAGTGTGCTACACAATCAATAAAAATATTGTTCTTTTTTTTTCTGTCTTTGTGAATTTTGTGGGCTGTAGCCGCACTTGCATCCTCAAAGCAGCAGCGACAAGCGTGCGTCTGTCTGTTAAAGGGTGGTGTAACTCTCAAAGTGCTCCAAAAAATAAAAAACTATTTTTTTTATGTGTTTGTGACTTGTGTGCGATGTAGCCGCACTTGCATCCTCAAAGCAGCAGCGACAAGCGTGCGTCTGTCTGTTAAAGGGTGGTGACACCCTCAAAGTGTGCTACACAAACAATAAAAATATTCTTCTTCTTTTTTCTGTCTTTGTGAATTGTGTGGGCTGTAGCCACACTTGCATTCTCAAAGCAGCAGCGACAAGCGTGCGTCTGTCTGTTAAAGGGTGGTGTAACCCTCAAAGTGCGCTCCACAAACAATAAAAATGTTCTTCTTTTTTTTTCTGTCTTTGTGAATTGTGTGGGCTGTAGCCACACTTGCATCCTCAAAGCAGCAGCGACAAGCGTGCGTCTGTCTGTTAAAGGATTACATCGGTGACAGCATCCAAGTAGGCATGTCAGACAGTCCGTACCTGTACTGGCAGGAAAAAGAAGCAATTTGGAGGTCCCTGTACAAACTGGCTCTATTTTACCTGAGTTGCCCCCCTCCAGTGTGTACTCCGAAAGAGTGTTTAGTGCAGCCGGGAACCTTGTCAGCGAAAGGCGTAGGAGGTTGCTTCCACAAAATGTGGAGAAGATGATGTTCATAAAATGAATTATCAACTCTTCCAGGGAGACCAGCCTCCAGAACGTACAGAGGGACCTGTGGTTGTGGATTCCAGCGGGGACGAATTAATACTCTGTGAGGATGAGGATGTACACAACACTGAAGAGGGTGAGGAATCGGTGGATGAGGAGGATGAGGACGACATCTTGCCTCCGTAGAGCCAGTTTGTGCAGGGACACATTAATTGCCAGCTTGTTTTGTGGGGGCCCAAACGAACCAATCATTTCAGCCACAGTCGTGTGGCAGACCCTGGCGCTGAAATGTTTGGTTTGTTAAAGTGTGCATGTCCTGTTTATACAACATAAGGGTGGGTGGGAGGGCCCAAGGACAATTCCATCTTGCACCTCTTTTTTTCTTTGCATTATGTATAGTTTGGGGCCTAGTTTTTCAAACTGCCATCCTGTCTGCCACTGCAGTGTCACTCCTAGATGGACCACGTGTTTGTGCCGCCCACTCGTATCTCTTAGCATAGTCATCCAGCTACCTCGGTGCAACCTTTTGGACATAAAAACACTATTGTGAGGTGTGAGGTGTTCAGAATAGACTGGAAATGAGTGGAAATTAAGGTTATTGAGGTTAATAATAGCATAGGAGCAGAAAAACCCACAAATTCTGTGATTTTAGCTGTTTTTATGCTTTTTTTCAAAAAAATACAGATCCAAAACACAAAACCCAGAACCCAAAACACGGAAGGGTGGTTTTGGCAAAACCAATCCAGATCCAAAACACGAAGAAAGATCCAGATCCAAAACCAAAACCAAAACACAAAACACGAAAAGTGGCCGGTGCACACCCCTACTATATGGGCACTATTACAGGGGCATTACTATGGGGGCATTCCCATATGGGCACTACTACAGGGGCATTACTATGGGGACATTACCTTATGGAAACTGCTACTGGGGCATTACTATATGGGCACTACTACAAGGGCATTTCTATGCGGGCATTACTATACACTACAGGTGCATTACTATGGAGGTATTACCATATGGGCACTACAACAGGGGCAATACTACAGGGGTAGTACCAAATGGGCACTTCTACATGGGTATTAGCATATTGGCACTACTAGAGGGGCATTACTTTGGGATCACTACTACAGGTGCATTACTATGGTGACACTACTACATGGGCATTACCATATGGGCAGTACTAAAGGGGCATTACTATGGGGTCACTTCCATATGGGTACTACTACAGGGGCATTATTACAGGTGTTTTACTCTATGTGCACTACTACAGGGGCATTACTATGGGGATATTACTATATGCCACTACTACAGGGGCACTAATACAGGGGCATTACTTTATGGGCACTACTACAGGGGCATTACTATTTGGCCACTACTACAGGGCCATTACTATGGGGCATTACTACAGGGGCATTAGTATGGTGGCACTACTACAGGGGCATTACCAAATGGGCATTACTATGAGGGCATTACTATATAGGCACTACTACAGGAGCATTCCTTTATGAGTGTTACTACAGGGACATTACTATGAGGGCATTACTATGGGGGTATTACTATATGGGCACTATTACAGGGGCATTACTATGGGGGCATTCCCATAATGGCACTACTACAGGGGCATTACTATGGGGACATTACCTTATGGGAACTACTACTGGGGCATTACTATATGGGCACTACTACAAGGGCATTTCTATGTGGGCATTACTATATAGGCACTACTATAGAGGCATTACTATGGGGGCATTACCATATTGGTATTACTACAGGGGCATTACCTCAGGGGGCATTACTTTATGGGCAGTACTACAGGGGTATTACTATGGGAGCATTACTATATGGGCACTACTACAGGGGAATTACCATATGGGCACTACTACAGGGGCATTACTATGGGGCATTACTTTATGGGCACTACTACAGGAGCATTACTATGCGGGCATTACTATTTGGGCACTACTACAGCGTCATTACTACATGGGCACTATTACAGGGGCATTACTATATGGGCACTACTATAGGGGCATTACTATGGGGTATTACTATATGGGCACTAATACAGGGGCATTACTATGGGGGTATTACTATATGGGCACTACAACGGGGGCATTACTATGAGGGTATTACAATATGGGCACTACTACAGGGGCAATACTACAGGGGTATTACCATATGGGCACTTCTAAGGGGTATTACCTTATAGGCACTACTAGAGGGGCATTACTATGGTTTCACTACTATATGGGCATTACCATATGGGCAGTACTGCAGGGGCATTACTATGGGGTCATCACCATATGGGCACTACTACAGGGGCATTATTACAGAGGTATTACTATATGGGCACTACTACAGGGGCATTACTATGGGGACATTACTATATGCCATTACTACAGCATCACTAATACAGGGGCATTCCTTTATGGGCACACTTATAGGGGCATTACTAATGGGGCATTACTATATGGGCACTACTACAGGGGCATTACTATGGGGCACTACTATAGGGGCATTACTATGGGGGCACTACTACAGGGGCATTACCAAATGGGCACTACAACAAGGGCATTACTATGAGGGCATTACTTTATAGGCACTACTACAGGAGCATTCCTTTATGAGTGTTACTACAGGGGCATTACTATGGGGGCATTACTATGGGGGCATTACTATGGGGGCCTGTGGGTGGGACAGCGGGATAGTCCCAGAAAAATGGGTCTGTCCCGCTGAATGTGGGACAGTTGGGAGGTATGCCCACCACCACCACCCTGAGTGATAAGAACACCAAACGGGGGTTTGTTCTTGAGGCCATACCTCCTTTTTTGTTGGCGCACAGCTCTCCCCGCACCAGGTGTCAGTGCATGGAGGGGCGCCACTGATGGGGGGTGGTCGGCGGAACACAGGCGTGCCAGTGCGTTGTATGCTGTTGCATAAATTATCCACTGCAATGCCATATGCAGCCTAAGGACTCATAGGGGTGAATTTACTAAGATTCAAATTGGTCCCGATTTGTCCCGTTTTTCAAGTCGGATAGGATCGATCAAAAACGGACGTTTTTTTCACTTAAAAAATTGGGAATTTACCAAGCACCCCGTTTTGACAGGATAGTTTTGATTGATGGTGTATTTGGTTGATTCTGTCCGTTTTGAAGTCCAGATTTAACCGGACGAATTTCTCTCCCGAACTAGCAGGCTGCATATATCAGTGAAATACGTGCATGGTGTGATGTACACTTAATTCTTAGGACTAAAGTTGCGTAGAGTGAAGAGGTTTCTCTCAATCAATTTGCTAACCAAATTGTTTGGCAGTTCTGTTCAATTGCAGTAAGGCTTCGACTCTTAAGATATTGTCTCACATTTAAGTATCAAAGCGAAATTATTCACGAATCCTCAAACTTAAATTATTCATGAATCAACTGTTCCATTGAGTACAATGGAACAGTTGATAGCAACATCAAGATACAATATAATACATTAAAACATTTCATAAACCATATAATGGACACTTTTCTGAGAGAATGAAATACACTCAGGTCCGAGTTATATTTATTAAATTTGGAACGCAGGATACTCGACCCACCTATGGGAGCAATGAGTTAAACACAAATAGGCATACAACATCACATTCTTATGCAATGGTTTGAACCAAACAACATGACCAACTATTTTCAGGTGCACCCGAACAATGTAATATACTAGTCTCTAGTCCCCTCTCTGCATGCAAGAGATGACTGGCCACTAGTTTAATTTCAGATCAATGTTGCCCGGGTTGACGAATAGTTCATTAAAGGCAGGGATTAAGTAATCCTGGAGCAATACTAAATCCTGCACGGCTTTTTATGTAAGGACAATTAGATAGCTGTCTGGCCACCGTATTTGTAGTATAACACTTTCCCTTTCAGAAACAGCTGGGTGTTAATTAATGAGAGTCACTGAAGAGAAATTGCAGCAATGACTCCTGGCTACACTCTCTGTATCCTGGCTGATGATATGACTGTTCTTTTTAAACACTCTGGTCCTCATTCAGACCCGGTCGCAACTGGGTCGATGTCATCAGCAGCCACACTGCGCATGCGCAAGCCCCGGAGCGAGAGAGGAACTCTCTCGCTGCGGAGCTCACTACAAAAGGGCCGGCTGTCGATGTTGATCGACAGCTCGGCCCGTTTTGTAGGTGTGGCAGGGGGGTGGTTTCAACAATGGAGGCGTTCCTTAAGGAACGCCTGCCGTTTTGTGGGCGGCCGCACTGACATCAGCAGTGATGTCAGTGGGGAGCTTCCTGCTCGATCAGAGCAGGAAGCTCCCTGGGGCTTGCGGTTGCCGAGACCCAACCTTAGGGTCTCGTCGCAAGCCCCGATGGTCGCTGTGGTCTTGACCATCGTGACCATCAACCTGGTCGGTCGCTAAAGCTGTGGGTGGTAACCCACAGCTTAGCTAGCGACCAGCAGGCCACACTAAAAAATATAAGCGGCCGGCCTCATACAGAACGAGCGCTCGCTTCTTGCGACCGCCTCTGAATGAGGGCCTCTGTCCTTACAATTCCTCTCAGCTGCCAAATTAGTAATGCCAACGGTATGCCCCTCTTCAGAAGAGAGAACTGTTGCTGTACGGAGCACTGCCTTCTGCTGAACTTAGGGCCTGATTCAGAGCCACTCGTAAGCGGCAGCTCGTTCGCTCCGAGCGATGTTTGCCCAACTGCACATGCGTACGGATCGTTATACACATGCGCGAACCAGTCATTGTGGCCGAAATTCATGTGCTCGCAAAATAGCGAATGCCTGCTAATTTGAGTGACAGAATGAGGCGTTTGTGGGTGGTAACAGGGGAAGGTGCTTGAAAACGGGGAGTGGAGATCCGATCGCAGGCGTGCTTAAAGGTCAAAACGGGCGTTTTATGGGTGTGCATATTTAAAACAGCAGCGTCATTGACCACGTCACTGGGTTTTTTTTAAGCCAGAACTGCTCGCAAAATTGTGGTAGCAAAAACCAACCACAGGAATAGCGAGCAGTTCATACCCTGTTCGATGTAGTCGATTAATCAAATAAATAGCGGACATGACGTAGGATGCGAGCGGCCAGGGGGCGTAGTTTCCCAAAAAACGACCGCAAGTTTTGTTCGCTCGTTCAGACCTAGAGGCGTCAACAGACCGCAAACAGCGAACGGTTCATTTGAATAGCCACCCCTATTTTCTGGACGAGCGAGCGCAAATAGCATCCGGCTCTGAATCAGGCCCTTAGTTTATTCTGAGGTAAAAGGGCTGTCAGTATGCTTAATGACCTTTGCTTGTGTGAGGGTAACACAGTCTTGGTGCACTAACTTTAATGCTGCACTGAGCCCTTATTAAGTCTCTCCAGCTACTAGTTTCTGTCTGGCATGGAGCTAGCTTAGATAGAGAAGTGTAAAACAGCAGGGGTTGAATGGGTTACTCACTGCTCCTGCCTCCGGACTTAGTTGCTGTCTCTTGCCCGCCTTCCAACCAGTCAGCTCTGCCTCTGCTCCGAGTCAGCCTCTCTGCAGCTCCGCCTCTGCTCCGAGTCAGCCTCTCTGCAGCTCCGCCTCTGCTCCGAGTCAGCCTCTCTGCAGCTCCGCCTCTGCTCCGAGTCAGCCTCTCTGCAGCTCCCCCTCTGCTCCGAGTCAGCCTCTCTGCAGCTCCGCCTCTGCTCCAAGTCAGCCTCTCTGCAGCTCCGCCTCTGCTCCGAGTCAGCCTCTCTGCAGCTCCGCCTCTGCTCCGAGTCAGCCTCTCTGCAGCTCCATCTCTGCTCCGAGTCAGCCTCTCTGCAGCTCCGCCTCTGCTCCGAGTCAGCCTCTCTGCAGCTCCGCCTCTGCTCCGAGTCAGCCTCTCTGCAGCTCTGCCTCTGCTGTGTGTCAGCCTCTCTGCAGCTCCGCCTCTGCTCCGAGTCAGCCTCTCTGCAGCTCCGCCTCTGCTCCGAGTCAGCCTCTCTGCAGCTCCGCCTCTGCTCCGAGTCAGCCTCTCTGCAGCTTCGCCTCTGCTCTGAGTCAGCCTCTCTGCAGCTCCGCCTCTGCTCCGAGTCAGCCTCTCTGCAGCTCCGTCTCTGCTCCGAGTCAGCCTCTCTGCAGCTCCGCCTCTGCTCCGAGTCAGCCTCTCTGCAGCTCCGCCTCTGCTCCGAGTCAGCCTCTCTGCAGCTCCACCTCTGCTCCGAGTCGGCCTCTCTGCAGCTCTGCCTCTGCTTTGTGTCAGCCTCTCTGCACCTCCCCCTCTGCTCCGAGTCAGCCTCTCTGCAGCTCCGCCTCTGCTCCGAGTCAGCCTCTCTGCAGCTCCGCCTCTGCTCCGAGTCAGCCTCTCTGCAGCTCCGTCTCTGCTCCGAGTCAGCCTCTCTGCAGCTCCGCCTCTGCTCCGAGTCAGCCTCTCTGCAGCTCAGCCTCTGCTCCGAGTCAGCCTCTCTGCAGCTCCGCCTCTGCTCTGAGTCAGCCTCTCTGCAGCTCTGCCTCTGCTGTGTGTCAGCCTCTCTGCAGCTCCGCCTCTGCTCCGAGTCAGCCTCTCTGCAGCTCCGCCTCTGCTCCGAGTCAGCCTCTCTGCAGCTCCGCCTCTGCTCCGAGTCAGCCTCTCTGCAGCTCTGCCTCTGCTCCGAGTCAGCCTCTCTGCAGCTCCGCCTCTGCTCCGAGTCAGCCTCTCTGCAGCTCCGTCTCTGCTCCGAGTCAGCCTCTCTGCAGCTCCGCCTCTGCTCCGAGTCAGCCTCTCTGCAGCTCCGCCTCTGCTCCGAGTCAGCCTCTCTGCAGCTCTGCCTCTGCTCCGAGTCGGCCTCTCTGCAGCTCTGCCTCTGCTTTGTGTCAGCCTCTCTGCACCTCCCCCTCTGCTCCGAGTCAGCCTCTCTGCAGCTCCGCCTCTGCTCCGAGTCAGCCTCTCTGCAGCTCCGCCTCTGCTCCGAGTCAGCCTCTCTGCAGCTCCGCCTCTGCTCCGAGTCGGCCTCTCTGCAGCTCTGCCTCTGCTTTGTGTCAGCCTCTCTGCACCTCCCCCTCTGCTCCGAGTCAGCCTCTCTGCAGCTCCGCCTCTGCTCCGAGTCAGCCTCTCTGCAGCTCTGCCTCTGCTCTGAGTCAGCCTCTCTGCAGCTCCGCCTCTGCTCCTGGCACCAGCTGTCACTCACCGGCCCAGGGGGAAGGTCTCTGGGCGGCTCCCTCTGTATCTGCCTCCTCCGGCAGAGCCCCGACAGCTTCCTGTGCACTCAGTGCCAGATTAAGGTCTACATAGGCCCGGAGCTGAAATTTATGAAGGGCCTATAGTGTGCCACTGCAAACATTAAGCATCCCCAGGATTTTGGAAGGAGTACACTAGATGATGTGTGTACTCAGCGACGGCCTGATATAAATCGTGCGGTTCGTAACACACTGCATGATCTGGTGTATGGCCAGCCGATATATTGTTCCCCTGCCGTATCCAAAACCATGGTGTCGGCCACCAGATATTCAGATTGTCTTACACTGCAGGCAGATCTGAAGATGCAACAAAACATGTGCAGGAGTACGCAGTAGTGCATACACACGGGGTGATGTGGACAATTTGTCATTCCGATTCATCCCAAAATGACAAATCATCCAAAATATCATCTCCTGTGTACTTAGCTTAGGGCCTTGGTGGCAGATGGTGTATGAAGGAGGTAGCGCCAAGGGAAAATCTTGGCCTGGGCTCCACTTGGTCTAGAACCGTGGTCCTGTATATTGGAGCCTGAATGGCAGTAGAGGGGAGGAAGCAGTGAATAGAGACGGGGTGGGACAGAGAGGCATAGGAAACGTGTGTGTGTGTGTATATGTATGTATGTATGTATGTATGTATGTATGTATGTATGTATATATATATATATATATATATATATATTAGGGGTGTGCACCTGCCACTTTTCGTGTTTTGTGTTTTGGTTTTGGATCTGGATCTTTCTTCGTGTTTTGGCTCTGGATTGGTTTTGCCAAAACCACCCTTCCGTGTTTTGGGTTCTGGGTTTTGTGTTTTGGATCTGTAATTTTTTTAAAAAAAGCATAAAAACAGCTAAAATCACAGAATTTGTGGGCTTTTATGCTCCTATTCAATTATTAACCTCAATAACCTTAATTTCCACTCATTTCCAGTCTATTCTGAACACCTCACACCTCACAATATTGTTTTTATGGCCAAAAGGTTGCACCGAGGTAGCTGGATGACTATGCTAAGCGACACGAGTGGGCGGCACAAACACGTGGCCCATCTAGGAGTGACACTGCAGTGGCAGACAGGATGGCAGTTGGAAAAACTAGGCCCCAAACAGTACATCATTCAAAGAAAAAAAAGAGGTGCAAGATGGAATTGTCCTTGGGAATTATGGTTGTATAAACAGGACATGCACACTTTAACAAACCAATCATTTCAGTGCCAGGGTCTGCCACATGACTGTGGCTGAAATGATTGGTTCGTTTTGGCCCCCACAAAACAAGCTGGCAATTAATGTGTCCATGCACAAACTGGGTCTACGGAGGCAAGATGTCGTCCTCATCCTCCTCATCCACCGATTCCTTGGATAAAACAGGAAAAAGGGATTTAGGTGTACCTGGACTGCTTACAGTCTTACCCAAAGTTTCTGAACTTGACAGTAACTTATTATGAACGTGGTGCAGGTGACGTATAAGGGATGATGTTCCTAGGTGGTTAACGTCCCTGCCCCTACTTATTTCACCTTTACATATGGTACAGATGGCAAGACACTTGTTGTCCGGATTTGGATAGAAATATTGCCAGACCAAAGAGGTGGAATGTTTGGTCTTCTGCCCAGGCATGACCGTGATGGGCTTTTTCATCCCACGGACAACAACTGTCTCCCCCGGAGCCTGATTTAAACAAACCACATCACCATCAGAATCCTCCTCGCCAACTTCCTCCTCAGCGCCAGCTACACCAGTATCCTCAACCTGTTGTACTTCAACAGTGACATCTTCAATTTGCATATCAGCAAGTGGACTGTGGGTGCTCCTTTCAGCACTTGCAGGGGGCGTGCAAATGGTGGAAAGAGCCACCTCTTCCCGTCCAGTGCTGGGAAGGTCAGGCATCGCAACCGCCACCACACTTGGACTCTCCTTGGGGATTTGTGATATCTTCTTAGAATGCACAATTCTTTGCTGTGCTTTTGCCAGCTTAATTCGTTTGATTTTTTTAGCGGGAGGAGGGCTTCCATCGTCATGTGAAGCTGAACCACTAGTCATGAACATACTAGTCATACTATTATGACACACACTAGTCATAGGGAAAGACCTTAGCCGTTCCTTGCCACTCCGTGTCATAAATGGCATATTGGCAAGTTTACGTTTCTCTTCAGATGATTTAAATGTTTTTTTAAGGTAATTTTCCTGAACTTTGTCATTTGGGATTGTATGTGGCCTCTACTATGACATTGGGCATCGGCCTTGGCAGACGATGTTGATGGTATGGTATCGTCTATGTCATGACTAGTGGCAGCAGCTTCAGCACTAGGAGGAAGTGGTTCTTGATCTTTCCCTATTTTATTTTTATTGGAGAAAGTTTGGTCCTCCATTTATGTTATATTGATATATACGTGCGGCTAAGGCGTACACAAACACAGAAAATATTTTTTTATTTTTGCTGGAGACTAGTGCACTTTGTGGGTTACACCACCCTTTAAGAAATGAGCCAGCCGGCTCTTTACTTATGGGACACAGGCGCACGCTTGGCGCTGCTCCTTTGTTGATGCACATGTGGCTACTGCGCACACAATTCACAAACACAGAAAATATTTTTTTATTTGGTTTGGAGTGTACTTTGGGGGTTACAGCACCCTTAAACGGTCAAGCCAGCCGGCCCTTTACTTATGACACAGGCGCACGCTTGGCACTACTTTGTTGATGCACGTGCGGCTACTGTGTACACAATTCACAAACACAGAAAAAATATTATTTTTTTTAGCACTTGGGGGGAGCACCCCTGACGGACAGAGCACCCCCTGGACAACACTACAGCACCCCTTTAGGACTGGGACACTGCACATGACTTTGGTGTGGACACAGCCCCTATGGAGAACTGACTGCACAACACAGTCCAGCCAGCCCCTATGGACTTTGAAGTAGTGGACAACAGCAGCACAGCACAGCGCAGCACAGCACAACACTACTCTGCACTACACTACACTACACAGCCCAGCCAGCCCTAACTCCCACCCTCCCTCTTCACTGTCCACAGCCGAGTGAGAAAATGGCGCCGATGCGGGTACCTTATATAGGGTCCAAAACCCGCGAGACTCGGAAGGCGGGATGATGACGTTTTGCCTCGATTTCAGATCCGAGTCAGGCGGGAAAAGTCGAGCCTGACTCGGATTGGCCTCGGATCGGGGGGGCTCGGGGGGGTTCGGATTTCAGAAATCTGAACCCGCTCACCCCTAATATATATATATATACCGACTGTACTGCCTAAACGGCACTGCAGTATAATGAACAAAGAAGATTTTACTTTTTCAATGTTTCTGGGCTATCAAGCCCTGTCATCAGGGAAACATAAGGCAAACAAACTCACGGGTCACTCCAGGACTTGTATAATAGAAAACGAGTGTTATATATATTGCAAAAAGAATGGCAGGCGCTCACACCCACCGTTAAACAAGCAGTGGGCACGAGTGTGGCACATAAAAGCACAGTGGGCACGAGCGCAGCACATAAAAGCACAGTGGGTATGAGCGCAGCACATAAACGTGCAATGGGCACGAGCGCAGCACATAAAAGCGGTGTGCATAAGTGTAGCACATAAAAGCGCAGTGGGCACGAGCGCAGCACATAAAAGCGCAGTGGGCATGAGCACAGCACATAAAAGCATAGTGGGCACGAGCACAGCACATAAAGGCGCAGTATGCACGAGCACAGCACAATTTCACCAAGAGAGTACCCCTTATTTGGTATCTGTGGGCAGCTGCAAAAATGGTAAAATAAATGAAATTATAACATTAATTCCCTAAAAACAGGAACATTATACTGTACGATATATCATGTACATCTCTCTAAATCATCCGGAGGGTTACCTACAGTCACTGGTCACCCTGAATTCAAGTCCAGGTCCCGGCAGAGGACACACCAGGCACAGCAGGCGAGTAATCCCAGGGTGGTAACGATAACGTGATAGAGAACCAAATGGATAGAAGTCATAGGGAGCTGAGCCCGGAGACTGGTAATAACGCTGAGAAGGACTGATAGCTATAAATGTAATGAGGGGGCGGGGCTTAGAGAAGTACCTGAAACATTTCCTCTTCATCCCATCACAGGAGGCTGACAGGTGCGGGGGTGTAGTCAAAGCAGGAGACTTGTAACACAGTACCACGTAACACCACGCGAGGATCAACGTGACAATCAGGGTAAGGCGATCAGTGGAGAGGAATAATCTGCCAGCATAACAAATATCAGGAACAATAACAGGAACCTGTTTTACACCATTAGTAGTGCAATATACACTAACATGAGGCCTCTGTGCATCTAGTCACTGTCACCTATACGTCTTTCTACTTCAGGGTCCATAGGCTCCACAGAGAGACCTTGGGGTATAGGTGATGGCAAAGTCATCCAGGCACCAGAGTCGGGTGGGGCAGGTAAGTCATCCAGGCACCAACGCCATGGGGAGCAGGTAAGCAATGGGTCACTGCATCACCGGGGATGACGGCAGGTGGAGCCAGGCACTAATTCCCTGCGCTACCACTAGACCACCAGGGACACATGCTGATCCAGCATCCCGGGAGTTAATTGCCGGCCAGGGGAGGCAGCCTTCCCTGTTGAACAGGCGGCTCCTCCCCTCTCCTCAGCGCGCCTTTCCACTGCGGTCTGGCTGGGCTGAGGCAGCTCTACTCCTCCGGTTACGCCCCCTCTGAGGTCTCTGGTGGCCATTTTCTCCAGGCTAGTAGCAGATCTTGCAGGCGGTGTGGAGTCGGGGTCCCCCTACATACCTCTCCTCCATTGTGGTCAGCGTGTGTAGCACTATAGCCTACCAGACGCTGAGTCTGTGTAGTTGAATTGTAGTGCCATTGTGCAGGTGTTTTCTTCTGCATTGTATGTGACCTTATGCTAGCGCTGTCTGTCTGTGTTTCTTTTCCCTTCTGTCAGCCATATTACATTACCTGTGCTTTTCCTCACTGATACGCTGCAGGGGATGCACCCCTTAGACCGGCTAAAAGACCATTGCCGTCATCCCAGTCTACACAATATGATGACGATGACATGACGTCTGATGACGGGGAGGTTACAGATATGTCTGACTCTGAGCCCTCTACACGAGAGGTGGAGCCTAAGTCTAAAATATGTATTCCGGGTCTGATAGGGGTTGTCGTTCGGCCTTGGTCATAGAGGAGGATGAACCTCCAGCTCCCAAGTCCAAACATGCCCTATTCAAGGACATAAAGGTTACCGCTGCCATATTTCCTTTATCTGATCAGCTGGTAGACCACCTGGAGGTGGCATGGAAATCACCTGGAAAGTGTTACCAGCCTCAAAGATGCCTGGCTTATGCGTATTCCTTTGCTGAGGACTATGTTGCCAAATGGGAAACTTCCCCAGTGGTGGATTCTCATGTGACGAGCTTAGTAAAAAGTGCGACTCTACCTATGCCCTCCATGTCTTCCTTAAAGGATACTACGGATAGGAAAGTGGAGGTTTGTTTGAAGTCCATATATTCCATTTCAGGGGCAGTTTCCAGGCCGGCCATGGCTATCTGCTGAGTAACCAGAGCTATGGAGTTCTGGGCGGACTCTCTTGAGGAGTCCTTTTCTTCGGAAGCTACCAGTAAGCAACCTCCGAGATTCCGCTACATATATTAATGAGGCTGCTTTGGATGTCAGCCTCTTAACCTCTAGGATTTCGGCTGCGGTGATTTCAGCTTGCCGCTCCCTGTGGTTACGTTCTTGGAGAGCGGATGCGGACTCTAAGAAAGGTTTAGAGTGTTTGCCTTATAATGGTCAAGTCTTGTTTGGTCCTGACTTGGATAAGATTGTGGATACGTTGGCAGCGGCTAAGTCTGCATGTCTGCCTTCTGCTCCTGCCCCCTCTGGGTTCCAGACATCATCCTTTCGGCCCTATCAGCCCCAAAGTAAGCCTAAAAGTCAGTCCTTTCTTAGGCCGTCAGCCCCCAAAAAGACTGCCAAGCCCAAGAAGCAAGCTTGGAGTGCGAGGCGTCCGGCTGCCAAGCCTGATGACAAGTCCTTAGCCTGATGGGACGGGCATCCGCTTGGGGAATTCCAGGGTGGGAGGCCAACTTCTTCAGTTTGCCCAGTGCTGGTGTCAGACTACCACAGACACCTGGGTAAGAGAAGTGGTCTCTCACGGGTACGCTGTCTCCTTCCATAGAGGACCCTCCCATCAGTATTTCTGTACAGGCCTTCAGTCAGACAAGGACAAGGCCTTACAAATACAGAAGGCAGTACAATCCTTGCTTCAAGCAGGGGTCAGCATACCGGTCCTGTTACCCCAGAGCGGAACGGGTTTATCATTCCAATCTCTCTCTGGTTCAGAAACCAAACAGATCCTATCGGCCTATCCTCAATCTCAAGTCCCTGAACAAATTCCTCAGGATTCCTCGTTTCAGTATGGAACCCTACGCTCAATTATACTGGCTACGGAACCTGGGGATTTTATGGTGTCGCTGGATATTCAGAATCCATACCTGCATATCCCAATTGCTTCGTCTCACCAGCGTTTCCTCAGGTTTGCTGTACTGTAACAACATTTCAAGTTTTGGGCTCTACCATTTGGCCTCTCTACTGCACCTCGGTTGTTTACCAAAATTATGGCGGTAATGGCAGCCCATCTGCGGCTGCAGGGGGTCCTCCTGTTACCTTACCTGGATTACCTTTTACTGTTGGCAAGGTCTCCAGAGGTACTTCACCATCTACAGCTCATAATTTTGGTGCTTCAGGCTCATGGGCGCATCTACAATGGGTGCAGGGTGTGCGGAGCACACGGGCCCCGAGGTCCAGGGGGGCCCCGCACCGCACACCCTGCACCCATAATATACTTACATCTCCGGAGTCCCACGTCGGCGTCGGGATCCGGCACTGTAAAAACGCCTGGAAAATGTCCACAGCAGCCATTTTCCAATCGTTTGCGCATGTGCAGTACAGGGAAAATGGCTGCAGTGGCCATTTTCCCAGTGACCTGTGCATGCGCTATAGACTCTGGGCACACTATAGTGCCCAGAGCCTACAACTCTGGCACTGGGCATGCACAGCTCAGAGCGCTGCTGGCTGCTGAACAGAGAGGAGGGGGCCTGTGACGAAGACTGCACACGGGCCCCCTCCTCACTAGAAATGCCCCTCCTCATGGGTGGTTGATCAATTGGATGAAGTCCTCCTTGACTCCATCCCAGAGGATGCTCCATTTGAGAACTCTGTTGGATTCACAACAACAAAGGATTTTTCTGACAGCAGAAAAGATCTCCACTTTGCAGACGCAAATACACAGATGCCTCCACAGTCGCCGAGTGTCCATCCACTCAGCAATGCAGTTACTGGGATCCATGGTATCAACTTTCGAAATGGTGGAATATGCCCAGCTTCATTCCCGACCTCTGCAGAAATTGATCCTCTCCAGGTTGGACGGATTACCCCATTGGATAAAGGCACACACGATGGTGCTCTCTCCGGAGGTGTGTCTGTCTCTTGCTTGGTGACTGCAGATGGGTCGCCTCACCAAGGGGTGCCCCTTTTGGATCCTGGACTGGGTCCTCCTGATGACGGATGCCAGTCTCTGGGGTTGGGGTGCAGTGATGGGTCCACACTTGTTTCAGGGACGGTGGACAGCTGAGGAGTCTGCCTTGCCAATCAACATATTGGAACTTAAGGTGGTCTTCAGAGCCCTGCAACAAGCTAGTCTCATACTTCACGGAAAGCCCGTGCAGGTTCAGTCAGACAATGCCACGACTGTGGCTTACATCAGCCATCAAGGAGGAACTCAAAGTCAGGCGGCAATGACAGAGGTATCACGCATTCTGACTGGGCAGAAGGCCATCTCCCAGCCATATCGGCAGTGTTCATTCCAGGAGTTCACAATTGGGAAGCAGACTTTCTCAGCCGTCACAACGTGCATCCCAAGGAATGGTCTCTTCACCAAGAGGTGTTCCAGCTCCTAGTGGACAAGTGGGACCTTCCGGACGTGGACCTCATGGCTTCCCGACACAATCACAAACTGCCAGTGTACAGGTCCAGAACAATACAGAAGTTGAAACAAGAAGGAGGCACTGTCCTGCTGGTGGCTCCAGCGTGGCCCAGACGTCACTGGTACTCAGATCTTCAGAGTCTCTCCATCATCAATCCGTTGCTGTTGCCTCAACATCTGGACCTGTTGTCTCAAGGTCCTTGCCTTTACCCGGATCTGGGTCATCTGTCTTTGACAGCGTGGCTCTTAAGACATCCCTCCTAAGGTCCAAGGGTTTTTCCGGCTCTGTGATTAACACCATGCTCAGAGCACGTAAACCAGCCTCTGCCAGGATTTACCACAGGGTGTGGCATACCTACTTTCAATGGTGTCATCCCAGGGGTTACGATCCCCAGGTGTTTCGGATATGCAGAGTTTTGGCTTTCCTGCAGGCGGGTTTGGATCTTGCTCTCCGCCTTGCCTCACTGAGGGTGCATATCTCTGCTCAGTCAGTGTGGTTCCAGCGAAGGATTGCACCTCTTCCTAATATCCGCACTTTCCTATGGGATGTCCTTTGCATTCAGCCTCCCTTTGTCCCTCCTGTGGCGCCTTGGGATTTGGCTGTTGTCCTTAGGACCCTCCATTTGAACCCCTGGACTCAATGGATCTAAAATGGCTTACAGCAAAGACTGTTTTTCTTCTGGCTATAGCTTCTGCCAGAAGAGTGTCAGACTTGGGGGCTCTCTCTTGTCATTCCCCATTTCTAGTTTTTCACCAGGACAGGGCGGTGCTTCAGATTTGCCTTGGGTTCCTTCCTAAGGTGGTTCCTAATTTCCACATTAATGAGGAAATTATTGTACCGGCCTTTAATTCTCCAGACCTCTCGGCTTCATTGGATGTGGTACGTGCCCTCCGGATTTATGTGGACCGTACCAGTTCCCTTCGGAAGTCAGACTCCTTGTTCGTACTCTATGGATTCCACATGAAGGGATGGCCAGCCAATAAGCAGACTTTGGCTAAGTGGATTCGCATGACAATCTCTGAAGCTTACACTTCTGAGGGCCTTCCAGTGCCGCCCTCTGTTACTGCTCATTCTACTCGGTCTGTGGGTCCTTCATGGGCAGCTCGCCGTGGTGCCTCAGCTGTTCAGCTTTGTCAGGCGGCCACGTGGTCTTCTGTCCAGACCTTTCTGAGGTATTATGCATTTGTTACCTTTGCCTCTCAGGATGCTTTCTTTGGTTGGTGGATTCTCCTATCGGCACAGGAGCGTCCCCACCCTTGAAGGGACTGCTTTGGGACATCCCCAAGGTCTCGTTGTGGAGCCTATGGACACTGAAGTAGAAAATGAGAGATATGGTAAGAACTTACCTTTGTTATCTGTCTTTCTACGAAGTCCATAGGGTCCACAGAGCACCCACACTGACACACCTGTGCTGCAGCTGGGCTTCTCTGGTCACCGGTTTTCCATCTCCTTCCATGTGAGAATGTGATTCTTGAGTGTTCCAGACTTTCTTCTCTCTCTATTATCCTCCTCCGGCCTTTGGCTTGCTATGAAACTGAGGTGCCTCTGGCCCAGGGGCGGGGTATAGGGGGAGACCCAGTGCCTCCTGGGAGGAAAATTTTAGTGCGTGGTGCCCGGTTGACTTTGCCATCACTTATACCCCACAAGGTCTCCCTGTGGACCCTATGGACTTTGCAGAAAGAGAGATAACAAAGGTAAGTTCTTACCATATCTCTCATTTTCTATCACATCCCATCAGTCTAGGGACAACAAGCAATTAGCAACCTCTCCACAAATAACACCAGAATACAGTATTTTATGCCTGTTTCTCACTTGAATTTACCACCAGTTATTTCTACATTTAGGGAGTGATTCTGTGTCAGACAAATGTGTTTAGCAAATGTTTTCCCTTTGTGCTTGCGCCTCGATGGTTACCGCCAGAGAGATTTCTGTATTTGTATAGTTTCATATACAGGCGAGTCACATTATCACGACCACTTCCTACTGTACATTTGATGTTGGCAGCGCGTAGCCCATGAAGTACGCCACGTGCCATGCGCTGGCTTGGTGGGTATACAATGTGTGCGACAGGCCGTCTGCACACATATCACTCATTCCTGTCATGCGTAAAAGGGGCAATTTATCCGAGTTGTAAAAGGGATGATTATTGGCTTTTGGGGCAAGGACGGCAGTATTTATGAAACAGCGCAGTTTGTGAACTGTTCATTTGCTGCCATGGTGAAGGTGTATTGTGACTGGACAAATGGCACCATTGCAAATAACTGACATGTAAACTTCAAAGCACCACATAACCCTCCGGTAAGTCCCTAAACCTAACCATCCCTCCTAGTGCCTAACCCTAACCCTCCGGTAAGTGCCTAACCCCAACCATCCATCCTAGAGACTTACCCTATCCCTCTGAGTGGCCTAACCCTAACCGTCCCTCCTAGAGCTTAACCATAACCCTCCGATAAGTGCCTAACCCTAACCATCCCTCCTAGAGCTTAACCATAACCCTCCGATAAGTGCCTAACCCTAACCATCCCTCCTAGAGATGACCCCAAACCCTCTGGTAAGTGCCTAACCCTAACCATCCCTCCTAGAGACTAACCCTATCTCTCTGGTAAGTTCGTAATCTTAACCACAACTCTCCTAGAGACTAACCCTAACCCTCCTGTAAGTGCCTAACCCTAACTATAACCCTCCTAGAGACTAACCCTATCCCTCCGGTAAGTGCCTAACCCTAACCATCCCGCCTAGAGACTAACCCTAACCCTCTGGTAAGTGCCTAACCATAACCATAACCTCCAGGAGACTAACCCTAACCCTCCGGTAAGTGCCTAACCCTAACCATAACCCTCCCAGAGACTAATCCTAACCCTCCGGTAAGTGCCTAACCCTAACCATAACCCTCCTAGAGACTAACCCTAACCCTCCGGTAAGTGCCTAACCCTAACCATCCCTCCTAGAGACGACCCCTAACCCTCTGGTAAGTGCCTAACCCTAACTATCCCTCCTAGAGACTAACCCTATCCCTCTGGTAAGTGCCTAATCCTAACCATAACCCTCCTAGAGACTAACCCTATCCCTCCGGTAAGTGCCTAACCCTAACCATCCCGCCTAGAGACTAACCCTAACCCTCTGGTAAGTGCCTAACCATAACCATAACCTCCTAGAGACTAACCCTAACCCTCCGGTAAGTGCCTAATCCTAACCATAAACCTCCTAGAGACTAACCCTAACCCTCCGGTAAGTGCCTAACCATAACCATAACCTCCTAGAGACTAACCCTAACCCTCCGGTAAGTGCCTAACCCTAACCATAACCCTCCTAGAGACTAACCCTAACCCTCCGGTAAGTGCCTAACCATAACCATAACCTCCTAGAGACTAACCCTAACCCTCCGGTAAGTTCCTAATCCTAACCGTCCCTCCTAGAGACTAACCCAAACCCTCCTGTAAGTGCCTGACGCTAACCATCCCGCCTAGAGACTAACCCTAACCCTCTGGTAAGTGCCTAACCATAACCATAACCTCCTAGAGACTAACCCTAACCCTCCGGTAAGTGCCTAACCCTAACCATAACCCTCCTAGAGACTAACCCTAACCCTCCGGTAAGTGCCTAACCCTAACCATCCCTCCTAGAGACGACCCCTAACTCTCTGGTAAGTGCCTAACCCTAACCATCCCTCCTAGAGACTAACCCTATCCCTCTGGTAAGTGCCTAATCCTAACCATAACCCTCCTAGAGACTAACCCTATCCCTCCGGTAAGTGCCTAACCCTAACCATCCCGCCTAGAGACTAACCCTAACCCTCTGGTAAGTGCCTAACCATAACCATAACCTCCTAGAGACTAACCCTAACCCTCCGGTAAGTGCCTAATCCTAACCATAACCCTCCTAGAGACTAACCCTAACTCTCTGCTAAGTGCCTAACCCTAACCATCCCTCCTAGAGACTAACCCTATCCCTCCTGTAAGTGCCTAATCCTAACCATAACCCTCCTAGAGACTAACCCTAACTCTCTGCTAAGTTCCTAATCTTAACCACAACTCTCCTAGAGACTAACCCTAACCCTCCTGTAAGTGCCTAATCCTAACCATAACCCTCCCAGAGACTAACCCTAACCCTCCGTTAAGTGTCTAACCCTAACTATAACCCTCCTAGAGACTAACCCTATCCCTCCGGTAAGTGCCTAACCCTAACCATCCCGCCTAGAGACTAACCCTAACCCTCTGGTAAGTGCCTAACCATAACCATAACCTCCTAGAGACTAACCCTAACCCTCCGGTAAGTGCCTAACCCTAACCATAACCCTCCTAGAGACTAACCCTAACCCTCCGGTAAGTGCCTAACCATAACCATAACCTCCTAGAGACTAACCCTAACCCTCCGGTAAGTTCCTAATCCTAACCGTCCCTCCTAGAGACTAACCCAAACCCTCCTGTAAGTGCCTGACGCTAACCATCCCGCCTAGAGACTAACCCTAACCCTCTGGTAAGTGCCTAACCATAACCATAACCTCCTAGAGACTAACCCTAACCCTCCGGTAAGTGCCTAACCCTAACCATAACCCTCCTAGAGACTAACCCTAACCCACCGGTAAGTGCCTAACCCTAACCATCCCTCCTAGAGATGACCCCTAACTCTCTGGTAAGTGCCTAACCCTAACCATCCCTCCTAGAGACTAACCCTAACCCTCCGTTAAGTGTCTAACCCTAACTATAACCCTCCTAGAGACTAACCCTATCCCTCCGGTAAGTGCCTAACCCTAACCATCCCGCCTAGAGACTAACCCTAACTCTCTGGTAAGTGCCTAACCATAACCATAACCTCCTAGAGACTAACCCTAACCCTCCGGTAAGTGCCTAGCCCTAACCATAACCCTCCTAGAGACTAACCCTAACCCTCCAGTAAGTGCCTAACCATAACCATAACCTCCTAGAGACTAACCCTAACCCTCCGGTAAGTTCCTAATCCTAACCGTCCCTCCTAGAGACTAACCCAAACCCTCCTGTAAGTGCCTGACGCTAACCATCCCGCCTAGAGACTAACCCTAACCCTCTGGTAAGTGCCTAACCATAACCATAACCTCCTAGAGACTAACCCTAACCCTCCGGTAAGTGCCTAACCCTAACCATAACCCTCCTAGAGACTAACCCTAACCCTCCGGTAAGTGCCTAACCATAACCATAACCTCCTAGAGACTAACCCTAACCCTCCGGTAAGTTCCTAATCCTAACCGTCCCTCCTAGAGACTAACCCAAACCCTCCTGTAAGTGCCTGACGCTAACCATCCCTCCTAGAGACTAACCCTATCCTTCTGGTAAGTGCCTAATCCTAACCATAACCCTCCTAGAGACTAACCCTAACCCTCCATTAAGTGCCTAACCCTAACTATAACTCTCCTAGAGACTAACCCTATCCCTCCGGTAAGTGCCTAACCCTAACTATAACACTCCTAGATTCTAACCCTATCACTCCGGTAAGTGCCTAACCCTAACCATTCCGCCTAGAGACTAACCCTAACCCTCTGGTAAGTGCCTAACCCTAACTATAACTCTCCTAGAGACTAACCCTATCCCTCCGGTAAGTGCCTAACCCTAACCATAACCCTCCTAGAGACTAACCCTAACCTTCCGGTAAGTGCCTAACCCTAACCATCCCTCCAAGAGATGACCCCTAACCCTCCGGTAAGTGCCTAACCATAACCATAACCTCCTAGAGACTAACCCAATCCCTCCGGTAAATTCCTAATCCTAACCGTCCCTCCTAGAGACTAACCCAAACCCTCCTGTAAGTGCCTGATGCTAACCATCCCTCCTAGAGACTAACCCTAGCCCTCTGGTAAGTGCCTAATCCTAACCATAACCCTCCTAGAGACTAACCCTAACCCTCCGTTAAGTGCCTAACCCTAACTATAACCCTCCTAGAGACTAACCCTATCCCTCCGGTAAGTGCTTAACCCTAACCATCCCGCCTAGAGACTAACCCTAAACCTCTGGTAAGTGCCTAACCATAACCATAACCTCCCAGAGACTAATCCTAACCCTCCGGTAAGTGCCTAACCCTAACCATAACCCTCCTAGAGACTAACCCTAACCCTCCGTTAAGTGCCTAACCATAACCATAACCATAACCTCCTAGAGACTAACCCTAACCCTCCGGTAAGTGCCTAACCCTAACAATAAATAAAAAATGTGTTGACCATTTTTGTGTTGACCATACCAATTTTGACCTTTTTACCCTGTCTTTCGTCATCCATGTCAACCTTTTGTGTGTCGCAGGATTTTTGACAATTCTTTTCTGAGGGGGTGTGGCCTCACTTCCCGCGGTACGGCCCCACCCCCTTCACCCAGGCCCAACGTGGCTCTTAATGGCAAATGATGTATGTAAAAAAATATAGAAATTCCTAGCACATACCATATAGCGAATAAAGGATGACCCAAGAAGTCTGTGTTCTAGTTGTAAAATTAATTTATTTAAACATAAAATATAATAAATGAATATGTATAGTAATAGGGTTATGTAAATACTAAAATACTAGATCAAGATAAAGGATTATATAAAACACCTAATACCGATATACAGGACAAATACACTTTCACATGACAAAAACATAAAATGTCACATAAAAACATAAAATTGTATATATACAGTATAAAGTTCGAAATTCCCGGCACTCCTGTGTAGATGAACAACTGTAGCCGGTGCCCTTCCTGTAGTACACATTCAAACAAAGCACAAGGCAAGTGGTCGGCACTCGTGGCTATCTAATAAAAAAATTAATAATGACGCTGGGACTAGCGTGGTGACATCAACGTTTCGGAGTATTAGCTCCTTTATCAAGACATCTTATCAAGACAAATGTCTTGATAAAGGAGCCAATACTCCGAAACGTTGATGTCACCACGCTAGTCCCAGTGTCATTATTAATTTTTTTTATTAGATAGCCACGAGTGCCGACCTCTTGCCTTGTGCTTTTTAAAAAAAAAAAAAAAATATATAGTAGCTAGTTTTGTAGCTTGGCACTCTAGGTGAACAATAGGTAATGGAAGAGTGTCCTCCTGAATGAATAGATAAAGATAGACTTCTCAACTGGAACATCATGCGGCCCCTGAGGTAAGTAACAGGCAGTACTCCTTTTTCTTACAAAAACGTGATGTCGTGTATTAGTCGTCATTTGAGATACAGCCAACGTTTCAAGGTCCTAAGTCCTTTTTATAGACTCAAAAAAGTAATTTTCACACTTTTATAAGTCCTGATTAAAAGGTGTTAGGACCTTGAAATGTTGGCTGTATGCTGCAGGTTATACAAGCATGTGAGCCTCTTCATAGAAAACCGGCCGTGGTAAATATGTAAATAACCTTGGTAGTGATACGCCCTCTGCGTTTTACTCACCCCAATGTGAGCTCCAATTTAGTTCACTTATTAAAGTTAAGCATAAGGATTGTACCTTGACAAAACTTCTGTCACACCTCCTGAGCCTGACTGGTTCCCGCGCCTTGATGTACCCTGGGTTCCATGTCATAATGGTCTCCTTATTCCCGGCTGCTGCGATTCGCTGGGTGCTGAGTGCCACTATGGCAGGGTGTAGAGGGGTCTGCCAGCCGACATTACCGTACCCAGAGCCGTAACTAAACTTTTTGGTGCCCTGTGCCAGAGAAAGCATTGGTGCCCCCCCTCCCCTTCCTGAAATTTTTAAATAGGGATATAAGATATAGTGCACCTGAGAGAGGGCCATGGCCTCATGGGGAAGGGCCAGGGAAGAGATAGGGGAGGCCAGGAGATGCTGGGGATAAATAGGGGCATAATATAGTGCACCTGAGAGAGGGCCATGGCCTCATGGGGAAGGGCCAGGGAAGAGATAGGGGAGGCCAGGAGATGCTGGGGATAAATAGGGACATAATATAGTGCACCTGAGAGAGGGCCATGCCTCATGGGGAAGGGCCAGGGAAGAGATAGGGGAGGCCAGGAGATGCTGGGGATAAATAGGGACATAATATAGTGCACCTGAGAGAGGGCCATGGTCTCATGGGGAAGGGCCAGGGAAGAGATAGAGGAGGTCAGGAGATGCTGGGGATAAATAGGGACATAATATAGTGCACCTGAGAGAGGGCCATGGCCTCATGGGGAAAGGCTAGGGAAGAGATAGGAGAGGCCAGGAGATGCTGGGGATAAATAGGGACATAATATAGTGCACCTGAGAGAGGGCCATGGCCTCATGGGGAAGGGTCAGGGAAGAGATAGGGGAGGCCAGGAGATGCCGGGGATAAATAGGGACATAATATAGTGCACCTGAGAGAGGGCCATGGCCTCATGGGGAAGGGCCAGGGAAGAGATAGGGGAGGCCAGGAGATGCCGGGGATAAATAGGGACATAATATAGTGCACCTGAGAGAGGGCCATGGCCTCATGGGAAAGGGCCAGGGAAGAGATAGGGGAGGCCAGGAGATGCTGGTGATAAATAGGGACATAATATAGTGCACCTGAGAGAGGGCCATGGCCTCATGGGAAAGCGCCAGGGAAGTCATAGGGGAGGCCAAGAGATGCCGGGGATAAATAGGGACATAATATAGTGCACCTGAGAGAGGGCCATGGCCTCATGGAGAAGGGCCAGGGAAGAGATAGGGGAGGCCAGGAGATGCTGGTGATAAATAGGGACATTATATAGTGCACCTGAGAGAGGGCCATGGCCTCATGGGGAAGGGCCAGGGAAGAGATAGGGGAGGCCAGGAGATGCTGGGGATAAATAGGGACCTAATATAGTGCACCTGAGAGAGGGCCATGGCCTCATGGGGAAGGGCCAGGGAAGAGATAGGGGAGGCCAGGAGATGCTGGGGATAAATAGGGACATTATATAGTGCACCTGAGAGAGGGCCATGGCCTCATGGGGAAGGGCCAGGGAAGAGATAGGGGAGGCCAGGAGATGCTGGGGATAAATAGGGACATTATATAGTGCACCTGAGAGAGGGCCATGGCCTCATGGGGAAGCGCCAGGGAAGAGAAAGGGGAAGCCAGGAGATGCTGGGGATAAATAGGGACCTAATATAGTGCACCTGAGAGAGGGCCATGGCCTCATGGGGAAGGGCCAGGGAAGAGATAGGTTAGGCCAGGAGATGCTGGGGATAAATAGGGACATAATATAGTGCACCTGAGAGAGGGCCATGACCTCATGGGGAAGGGCCAGGGAATAGATAGGGGAGGCCAGGAGATGCTGGGGATGGCTCATCATCCACATCATAAACATTTTCTTTATGGTTGCTCAAGAGAGGGTACAAATTGCTTGTTACATTTTTATGGGTATTTTTGATAACTGTACTTGCACCTCCATCCACATAAGGTGGAGGTGGTGTGCGTGAACTGCTGGCAATACTTTCCACAATGCTACCTTGCTGCACGTGCGCACCATTTTGCGGCTCATCCGCATTGCAATTGGATGTATTCTCTGGCAATGCGCTTGCAACGCTAGTTGCGTCGCTTGCACATTTTTAAGCCACGCATCCTCTTCATGCTGCCACAACTTTAAACATTCATAATATTTGACCTTTTTCTCTCGGGAGCGCATCAGACTGATGTGATCCCGGACATTATCTAATACATCTTTATCAAAACTACCAATTCTGGGAAACGTTCTAACACTCTTCATCGTCATTTTAAACCATACATCACAATACCTTATTGCATAAGTACCGTACTTAGTATGCATAATACGACGGGCCGATCCACATCATTGTCTAACATCTCTACTGTTTGCGCGGCTCCCATTCTGAGACAACTCCTACGTTTTTCAATAAAGATTTAAACTGGTGAAAGACAGTCAAGATACTTTCACTTACCTGTGGACGATTTAAACGGCAGCGCCCACACACCTGTGAAGATTTGAAGAAGGCAACTTCCACACTCAGATAAGATTTAAGAAGGCAACTTCCACGCACCTCTCTACAATAAAGACAACATGTACACCTGCTACTGTGTATAGAACGGTAAGCTGCTTACCGAGCGACTAGCACTTAGCCCTTGAAGGTCATACGGTACCTCTAACTTTAGGGAACAAGTTACCCCTACCAACAAATACTCACTGTTACACACTTTTTTCCTGCGCAGAAAAATACACGTTAACCCAGATATTGATAACAATTGAAAAATGTAAACCTCAACGGCTTTGTTTAAACACGTGGCAGCACAACCAGAAGTACGTATACGTTATTGTGCGACCAGTCGCATACACAATAATGCGACTACCACACAACCGTATGACAACCTTTAGCTGCGTACACAAAAGTGCATCTTGACTGTGTGCACAACTGCGACTCAGCCGCGTGCTCAATACTGCGGCACCCCTCTAAACATAAGGTTCTATCAACAAAGGAAAACAAACTTTTTCCTCTCTTGTCCCTGGATTCTAGTCTGCGTCCCTGGCTCACACGAAAACGGGTAGCGATTTCTCAGCACCGAGCGGTTGCAGGTAAACCCTGCATGTGGCCACTCCACCCTTTGGTGAGATATCAATAACCGAATGTGCCGTGTGAGTAGGTACGTGACTTCACTATGAGCCCCAAACTAAGGATATTGAATTAGAACCTCTATACACTCCTGCCTATACCTTCTAATATCCTGCCTATACCTTCTAATATCCTGCCTATAAACCTCTAAGGATGATGTTATTTTGCATACGCAGTCATATAGTAAATAAAAAAAAGACTCCAGACCTTGAACCTGTGGTTCTAAAGCACAAAGTGATATTTCAAGTAAAAGTACAGTCAGTTACATGCTATGATCTAAGTACAATTTAGCGCAAAGAATTATACAGACCCAAGTACAGTTATACATACGCAGCGCTTCTGGACTAGATGTAGGCATCAGCAAGAAACCCCCGTCTATCAGCATTCAGCAAGAAGACTCAGACTGGGGTCACAACACACACGTTTATACTCTCACAGAAACAGACAACACAATAGAGAGGCTTGTCACTGATGCCATTGGTTCCCAAGGAGGATGCATCTGTTGCAGAGCATTTAACAGGTTGATTCAAATAGACACAGTCCAGCGTCTGACAACTGGTGGTCTCTGGTTTCCTGCCTCATGCACATCCTAACAGTTGGTCATATAATGTACATTTTGGTGCTTTAAGTCTCTGCGGCCCATAAGTTGAGAATGCATGTTGCGATCTTCACACTGACGATACCAGAATGCTGTTGAAAGAGTGCAGATCAGTATAATATCAAACATGACTTACTTATCATGTATTAAACCTTAGCTACCAAATAACCTTTATTTCACAGCAATTATAACAAATTAACAAACTTGAATCTTATACTTTAAAGCTAATGAGACCTTTTATGTGAATATGTACTGTGTAAGTATTTGGGGTTTGATATAAAGACGCTAGTTAACTTGGGGCAGATGCGTGCACATGAAGCTAACAAACAGCGTTTTCATACAGGATCTTATGCATTCGCTAATATGCGACTAGTTAACAGCGCAATTGTGCGTATTTATGTGTGTATGAGAAATGGTGTAAGATGCAATCGCATGATGCTAATAGTAACAACGCCAAATGGCATTTTGCAATCTGATTTACAAGATGGCGTCTTGCGGCCAGTCGCAAGATGGCATTGTTACGACCTAATTTTAAGCTGGTCTTGTCTCAGCCAATTATCCAGCTTCGACAACATTATGTCACAGTAATGCCCCTTACACATTATGTCACAGTAATGCTCTTTACACATTATGTCACAGTAATGCCCCTTACACATTATGCCACAGTAATGCCCCTTACACATTATGTCACAGTAAGGCCCCTTACACATTATGTCACAGTAAGGCCCCTTACACATTATGTCACAGTAATGCCCCTTATACATTGTGTCACAGTAATGCCACTTACACATTATGTCACAGTAATGCCCCTTACACATTATATCACAGTAATGCCCCTTACACTTTCTGCCACAGTAATGCCCCTTACACATTATGCCACAGTAATGCCCCTTACACATTATGTCACAGTAATGCCCCTTACACATTAGGTCACAGTAATGCCCTTTACACATTATACCACAGTAAGGCCCCTTACACATTATGCCACAGAAATGCCCCTTACACATTATATCACAGTAATGCCCCTTACACATTATGTCACAGTAATGCCCCTTACACATTATATCACAGTAATGCCCCTTACACATTATGTCACAGTAATGCCCCTTACACATTATATCACAGTAATGCCCCTTACACTTTATGCCACAGTAATGCTCCTTACACATTATGTCACAGTAATGCCCCTTACACATTATGCCACAGTAATGCCCCATACACATTATGTCACAGTAAGGCCCCTTACACATTATGCCACAGTAATGCTCCTTACACATAATGTGACAGTAATGCTCCTTAATAATGTCACAGTAAGGCCCCTTACACATTGTGTCACAGTAAGGCCCCTTACACATTGTGTCACAGTAATGCCCCTTACACAATATGCCACAGTAATGCCCCTTACACATTATGCCACAGTAATGTCCCTTAAACATTATGTCACAGTAAGGCCCCTTACACATTGTGTCACAGTAATGCCCCTTACACAATATGCCACAGTAATGCCCCTTACACAATATGCCACAGTAATGCCCCTTACACATTATGTCACAGTAATGCCCCTTACACATTATGTCACAGTAATGCCCCTTACACATTATGCCACAGTAATGCCCCTTACATATTATACCACAGTAATGCCCCTTACACATTATGTCACAGTAATGCCCCTTACACATTATGTCACAGTAAGGCCCCTTACACATTATGCCACAGTAATGCTCCTTACACATAATGTCACAGTAATGCTCCTTAATAATGTCGCAGTAAGGCCCCTTACACATTGTGTCACAGTAAGGCCCCTTACACATTGTGTCACAGTAATGCCCCTTACACAATATGCCACAGTAATGCCCCTTACACATTATGCCACAGTAATGCCCCTTACACATTATGCCACAGTAATGCCCCTTACACATTATGTCACAGTAAGGCCCCTTACGCATTGTGTCACAGTAATGCCCCTTACACAATATGCCACAGTAATGCCCCTTACACAATATGCCACAGTAATGCCCCTTACACATTATGTCACAGTAATGCCCCTTACACATTATGTCACAGTAATGCCCCTTACACATTATGTCACAGTAATGCCCCTTACACATTATGTCACAATAAGGCCCCTTACACATTATGTCACAGTAATGCCCCTTACACATTATGTCACAGTAATGTCCCTTACACATTATGTCACAGTAATGCCCCTTACACATTATACCACAGTAATGCCCCTTACACATTATGCCACAGTAATGCTCCTTACACATTATGTCACAGTAAGGCCCCTTACACATTGTGCCACAGTAATGCCCCTTACACATTGTGCCACAGTAATGCCCCTTAAACATTATGCCACAGTAATGCCCCTTACACATTATGCCACAGTAAGGCCCCTTACACATTATGCCACAGTAATGCCCCTTACACATTATGCCACAGTAAGGCCCCTTACACATTATGCCACAATAAGGTCCCTTACACATTATGTCACAGTAATGCCCCTTACACATTATGTCACAGTAATGCCCCTTACACATTATGCCACAATAATGCCCCTTACACATTATGTCACAGTAATGCCCCTTACACATTATACCACAGTAATGCTCCTTACACATTATGCCACAGTAATGGCTATTACACATTGTGCCACAGTAATGCCCATTACACATTGTGCCACAGTAAGGCCCCTTACACATTATGTCACAGTAATGCCCCTTACACATTATGTCACAGGAATGCTCCTTACACATTATACCACATTAATGCCCCTTACACATTATGCCTCAGTAAGGCCCCTTACACATTATGTCACAGTAATGCCCCTTACACATTATGCCACAGTAATGCCCATTACACATTATGCCACAGTAATGCTCCTTACACATTATGCCACAGTAATGCCCCTTACACATTATGCCACAGTAAGGCTCCTTACACATTGTGTCACAGTAATGCCCCTTACACATTATGTCACAGTAATGCTCCTTACACATTATGTCACAGTAATGCCCCTTACACATTATGTCACAGTAATGCCCCTTACACATTATGTCACAGTAATGCTCCTTACACATTATGTCACAGTAATGCCCCTTACACATTGTGTCACAGTAATGCCCCTTACACATTATGCCACAGTAATGCCCCTTACACATTGTGTCACAGTAAGGCCCCTTACACATTATGCCACAGTAATGGCCATTACACATTATGCCACAGTAATGCCCCTTACACATTGTGCCACAATAAGGCCCCATTTCCCTTCTCTGTGCCTCTCAAGTCCCGGGATGCAGCTCCAAACCCACAAGAGCAGCAACCTAGTCTCCCAGCAGCCTCTCCCCGACACCCCCTCAAGTCCGGCACCCGGATCACGTGCCCCCTTAGCCCCCTCCTAGTTGCGTACCTGCTATGGTTACATGTATTTTCTGAGAAGTGTGTTGTCATCACCAAATAGATCTTACTAAATGCTTTGGGGCTCACTTACATGTGGATGTAAGTCAGTGTTATGACACGCCCCTCAGATGTAGCAGTACACGCCCACTTTACCGCGGCGATCATAGGTGCTGTTATCACACGCTCCCTGAAAAGCTTTTTCAAAAGTAGACAAGTATGGTTTAGGATTCATGTATATTGCAGCTAAAATAGTGATAGAGTGGAGGTATTTAGAAAAACATGCATTGTCCTTCTAACTACAAA
Organism: Taudactylus pleione; assembly: GCA_031769625.1. Lineage (NCBI taxonomy): Eukaryota > Metazoa > Chordata > Amphibia > Anura > Myobatrachidae > Taudactylus > Taudactylus pleione. The sequence continues at coordinate 1,911,798 of JAUIMM010000925.1, forward strand.
TATTAACCATTAACTTGACTATAGAAAGCTGACTTTGTTATTTCTACACTTTTCCGCTGTTTACACTGCAAATACATTACACCCTTCATATGTAACGTGGCCGTGTACAAGTATTTTTAGCAAAATACCATTATGTTTTATTGTAAAATAAGAAAAACAAGGAATTTGTAATTTATTTTTAAACAGACTCAAATGAAATATTTTCCACAATCACAGAACAACCAAACACCCCTGCCTCCCCCCCCCAAAAAAAAATTGAACCAAGCCACAGTCACTCACAACTGGGGATGATGAGGTGGCAGACTAATACAAGCCCACACATCGTACTCCATCCACACAATGTACATTTTGTGCTGGTGGTTCTTCTGTAGGGTCATGATTTGCAGATCCTGTGTATAGGATGGTACTCCAAGTGACACAACAGGGGAAACATCACCAAATCCATCGGTGGAGACATTAATACCCCTTTTCCACCAAAATTCCGGGTCTGACCCCGGAGTTGGAACAGAGGGCCTGATTCAGACCCGGTCGCAAGCACTGAGAGCTCGCAACCGGGTCGATGGTGGCCCAGAGCGCATGCGCACAACGGAGCTGGCTCCGTTGTGCGCATGCGCGAGACCCGGGCAATCCGTCGCTCTGGGTCTCGTACCAAAGGGGACGTGCTGTCGATGTTGAGTGACAGCACGCCCCCTTTGGTGGGCGGGCCGGGTGGGTGGCTGCCCAGACGGAGGCGTTCCCATGTGAACGCCTCCTTTTGGGGCTGGCCCCACTGACATCACGAGTGATGTCAGTGGGAGAGATTTCAGCTCTGTCAGAGCCAAAATCTCTCTGGGGCTTGCGGCAACGAGACCCTACCAGGGTCTCGCCGCAAGCCCAATGGTTGCGATGGTCTTGACCATCGCGACCATCTTCCTGGCCGTTCGCTATAGCTGTGGGTGGTCAAAAAGACCGGCCCTGATTCGGAGCGAGCGCTCTGTCAGAGCGTCCGGCTCTGAATCAGGGCCAGAGTTCCTATGCGGATCAGACCCGCGAATTTAGCCGGCGCCGACTCGGGATATTCACACCGGAGTCGGGTCTGCATAGACTCGGCTTTCCCGGCATGAAAGTGGACGCTTGGAGATGACGTCATCTCCAAGCGACACTGAAGCCGGACCAATCGGCCGGCTTGCAGCGCACTCCAGGTCATCGTGACCCGGAGTGCGCTGTTCTCACAGCAGCGTTTCACGGGCTACGCCTGTGTTAAACCCTGCTACTTACCTGGGTTGGATTGCCAGGTCACTCGACACGGCGATCCAACCCTCTCCCCTTTTACACCAGGAAGCTGCCCGGGTTAACCCTGCAATAACCCGGGTTTTAGCTCCGGTATAAAAGGGGTATTAGTGAGTATCTGGAAAAACATGTGCACCATAAACATTTTCTCTCCCCGTAGTCGCTACAAAAAGGCATATGCAGTGGACTCACAGAGTGACTACAAGGGGGGTTCGTGCCGTGAGGCCACGCCCCCTACCCACGAGGCCATGCTGCCTGTCCTTGAGGCCACACCCACTTTTTTGCAGGCGCGAGGCTTTCGCACTACAGCCCTCTCTGCTCCAGGTGTCACTGTGAGGAGGGACACCACTGGGCATATGAAAACACAACTCATAGCATATAATGATAATAAATAGTGGGAATGGATGATGGTGCAAAGTCACAATGAATAAAGAACAATTTAGGATTACACAGATTACTTACATGATACAATCCAGTTAATTGCTGACTAGTTTGGTTGTATCAGCAAAACCTGGAATTAATGTTGTAAATTGTAAGCAGCTAGCAGGAGTCTCTGGACCTCATTCAGAGTCGGTCGTTGCGGCCGCACGGTCGTACGCCACCGATGTTTGCTATACTGCGCATGCGTAAAGTTCGCAATGCGCGTGCGCAAACTAGCCGCTACGATCAGAAATTTCTCTCTCCTTGAACACAGCCAGGTCGGTAGTTTGAGTGACAGATGGAGGCGTTTGTGGGTGGTAACAGGGGAAGGTGCTTGAAAACGGGGGAGTGGAGATCCGAACGCAGGCGTGCCTAATTATGCAAACGGCGTTTTAGGGGAGTGCATATTTAACAAACTATCGTCATGGCACATGTGACATGGGAGGTTTTTACAGTGACATGATCGTAGAGCTTAAGAGAGGGTATGGTCAACCTTAAGCTCTACGACCAGTTCCGATGGTTCCCGATGGTCTCCATTAATCCTTATATGCCCGGAGATGACGTGCAATGCGTACGCGAAGGGGGTGTATTTTTTTGTCATCTGGCCACTTCCTCCCCTTGGCCGGCCAACTACCGTTCCGAACTTAGGGACGCAACTTGCGAGGGAATCATTTGCATATCCGTCGATATTCCCCCACTGCGCATGCGCACGACGGAGGGAGCTCCGTCGTGTGCATGTGCGAGACCCGGCTCGCTCCGGGCTCTCCATCGCTCCAGGTCTCACACCAAAGGGGGCGTGCTGTCGATGTTGATTGACAGCACGCCCCCTTTGGTGGGCGTGCCGGGGGCGTGCCTGCCACACGGAGGTGTTCCCATGGGAACGCCTACCGTCTGAAGCCGGCCCCACTGACATCACTAGTGATGTCAGTGGGAGTGATTTTGGCTCTGATAGACCCAAAATCACTCCAGGGCTTGCGGCAGCGAGACCCTACCGCAGGGTCTCCGTCGCAAGCCCGATGGTCGCGATGGTTAAGACCATCATCATGGACGCTCGCATATGCTGTGGGTGGTCACCCACAGCTATGCGAGCGGCCAGGAGGCCGCTCCATTTTCATGGAGGAGGGCCCTGATTCAGAGCGAGCGCTCTGGTCAGAGCGTTCGGCTCTGAATCAGGCCCACAGTACATAAATGAGCACACAAGAAAAACAGTTAATAGTAATACAAAACAATGCAGGACAAGGACATGGTTTATACACATAGCTGCATAACACAAGCAGCAGGGCCTCAGCAACCAAGTGTTAGGTGCCGCTGTGGGGAGTTAGGAGTAAATGATACTATAAGTAGGGGGAGGAGAAGCACGTGAGGGACGAGAGCCCTGCTCGTGAGAGCTTACATTCTAAAGGGGAAGGGCAGGCAGACAGGGAAGGGCAGACAGACAGGGAAGGGCAGACACAGGGAAGGGCAGACAGACAGGGAAGGGCAGACAGACAGGGAAGGGCAGACACACAGGGAAGGGCAGACACAGGGAAGGGCAGACACAGGGAAGGGCAGGCAGACAGGGAAGGGCAGGCAGACTATGCGAATCTGTGCGAGTATTTCCTGGGTAAACTAACACCTTCTAATGTGACTAGCAAGAGGTGCGAGTTATACAGAAACCTTCACAGATCAGTGAGATCCGTGAAGGCTTCTGTGTGTTTACAAAAAAAATTATGTGCACCCCCTCCCCAGAAGCATAACCAGCCTGGGCTCTGTACAGCCTGTGCTGGTTTTTAAAATACAGGGGACAAAATGTGTAGGGGGTCCCTGTATTTTAAATACCAGCACAACAGGACTTTTCTGATCTGGTCCTGATTGTGAAAATACAGGGGACAAAATGAGTAGGGGTCCCTTGTAATTTCCATAACCAGCACCGAACTTCTTTTAGCGGAGGGGGCCAATGCCACAGCCAGGGAAACCCTTTCATCGGGTCCCCCGGCTAAAACATTACCCCCGGTGGCTAGTCAGCCCAGGCCGGGGATTTCTGGGGAGGTGGGGACCCCCCCAATAAAGGGGTCCCCCTCTCCAGGACACCCCAAGCCTGGGCTGATAGCCTGGGGCTATCCCAGACACCCTAGGGCGGTGGGTGCCGGGTTGATTGTGTAAATGTGGTGTAAGTAGTGTAAGGCCCGTATTCAATTAGAGGCGGAAAGTCAGTCGCCGGACTTTTCGCTGTCATCTGAGGTTTTGCCAGTGAAAAGTTATCGCGTGCGTCCCCACGTATCCCCGTATTAAATTTGAAATCCGCAACAACGGGACCCGGTGAAAAGGTAATCTGCGAAAAGTCCTGTCATTTTTGGGGAAATCAGCCTGACACCCCCAAAAAGATGGTCTGACATGGGGGATCACTATGGGTAACTCTGAATAGCCCTGCTAAAGGTATTTGGGGTTTTAAATGGTCTCAATAGGTTCTTTTTTGAAGAATAACATTTAGCAAGTTTTCTTTAAAAAATAACTAGTCTCATCAAATTTGGGGTATGTGAAAATGGGTGCAAGCATATTTTTAAGTGGCTAAAGTGAACTTGTAAATATCATGAAAAATCCACCTGCCGCAAGCACCTGCTATCAAAAAAAACCCTGGGGCATACTTGGGGACCCCCCTGGAGTCTATTTCACTAGTACTTATTTGGGATGTACTGTGGTTTTTGTTCAAATTTTTTTGACACAGAATACATTTAGGGGCCTGTCCAAGGGGTGCATGGTGGTTTTTAGAAGTCTGCACCCCAAAACCCCAATTCTGTACTTGTTCTCGCCACCTTTTCAATGGGAATAGTTTTTTGCTGGGTTCGTGCCTCTGACTTTGCGCACCTGCGAAAAATCATCCAAATTGAATACGGGGAAAAGTGAGAATAGCAAAAATTACGTCATCGGGTTTTCGCTCCAAATTGAATATGGCCCTAAGTAACTGGAAACTGCGTTTCCAATCAGTCGCTGCTCTTTGAATGGAGGTATCTATAGTGAGAAAGCGTGAAAGCATCGCTGACAGTTACTTAGCCCTAATTTTGCACCCACTGTTAGGGATCATTCTTTACCTCTCATGTTAGACCATTTGAATGTAACAGCAATTTTCCAAACCTTTTTGACAATTTTATTTGCTTATCAGATAGGTCAAATATATTGGGGCTGCTCAAGAGTTGGACGGACCATAAATGGACAGTTTTATCATGTAGGCAGTTGGGTAACTTCATCCCAGGTGCCCGGAGGCAAGATAAATGTTGGTGCCCCCCCCCAAACTAAAATGTACCACCCCCCAGCACCTATGCCAGCCCAAGCTGCCGCCGCCCCCCTTATGCAGTTCCTTTTATATAATGCCCCCAGTAGTGGTCCGCCTATGTAGTGCTCCCAGTAATGGTCCCCCTATGCAGTACATCCAGTAGTGAGCCCCCGGTAGTTGCCCCCAGTAGTGAGGCCCCGGTAGTTGCCCCCAGTAGTGAGGCCCCTTGTAGTTGCCCCCAGTAGTGAGCCCCTGGTAGCTGCCCCCAGTAGTGAGGCCCCTTGTAGTTGCCCCCAGTAGTGAGCCCCCTGTAGTTGCCCCCAGTAGTGAGGCCCCTGTAGTTGCCCCCAGTAGTGAGGCCCCTGTAGTTGCCCCCAGTAGTTGCCCCCAGTAGTGAGCACCCTGTAGTTGCCCCCAATAGTGAGTACCCTGTAGTTGCCCCCAGTAGTGAGGCCCCTGTAGTTGCCCCAGTAGTGAGCACCCTGTAGTTGCCCCAGTAGTGAGCACCCTGTAGTTGCCCCCAGTAGTAAGGCCCCTGTAGTTACCCCCAGTAGTGAGGCCCCTGTAGTTACCCCCAGTAGTGAGGCCCCTGTAGTTGCCCCCAGTAGTGAGGCCCATGTAGTTGCCCCAGTAGTGAGCACCCTGTAGTTGCCCCCAGTAGTGAGCCCCTGTAGTTGCCCCCAGTAGTGAGTCCCCTGCAGTGAGGCCCCTGTAGTTACCCCCAGTAGTGAGGTCCCTGTAGTTGCCCCCAGTAGTGAGCCCCTGTAGTTGCCCCCAGTAGTAGGCCCCTGTAGTTGCCCCCAGTAGTAGGCCCCTGTAGTTGCCCCCAGTAGTGAGCACCCTGTAGTTGCCCCCAGTAGTGAGTCCCCTGTAGTTACCCCCAGTAGTGAGCACCCTGTAGTTGCCCCCAGTAGTGAGCCCCTGTAGTTGCCCCCAGTAGTGAGGCCCCTGTAGTTGCCCCCAGTAGTAATGGCCCCCACCGCGCGCGCACACACAAAAAAACAAACAAACACTTACCTTTATCCCCGCTCCAGTGCTGCTGCCGTCCATCCCCGGCGTCCGCTCCTAGGCACTATGGGAGTGGCGTTATGACGTCACTCCCATAGTACACTGCGGGACCCGGAAGACGGAGGGAGCTCCGTCCTCCGGCTACCGCCAGGAGGATAGGTGCCGGGCGCCCGGTGGTAACACACTCAGCGGGCGCCCGGCAAATGGAGGGTGCAGGGGTGCGACCGCACCCCTTGCACCCTCTGTAGTTACGCCAATGGAGGTGGAGCGACGATCAGCGGCGCTCCTTCTCCATGCAGCTCCCGGGGACAATGGAGCCAGGTGCCCCCTTCAGGGCTGACGCCCAGTGGCAAATGACTCCATTGTCTCCGGGAGTTCCGCCACTGCATGTAGGGCAGATGCAGACATATATATTTTAGCACATGTCCATCCAGGGGCATTTCTAAAGACGAGGGGGCTTGTGTGCAGTCTCCGACACGGGCCCCCTCCTCTCCGCCCGGCGGCCGGCAGCGCACTGAGCTGTGCGAGGCCAGCGCCGGAGTTATATACTCTGGCCACTAGAGTATACCCAGAGTCTATAGTGTCTGCACAGGTCACTGGGAAAATGGCTACAGCGGCCATTTTCCCTGTACTGCGCATGTGCAAACGACGGGAAAATGCCCGCCGCGGCCATTTTCCAGTCGTTTTACAGCGCGGGATGCCCGTGCCGACGTGGGACTCCGGAGAGGTAAGTAATATTAGGGGTGCAGGGTGTGCGGTGCGAGGCCCCCCTGGACCCAGGGGTCCGTGTTTCCCACACACCCTGCACCCATTATAGAGACGCCCCAGTGTCCATCTTATCCTGAGTCGGCCAGAACTTGGCTGGGTCTATCTTTCTGTAACATTGAGCATTTGGGGCAGGCAGTTGGTTGGCGGCAATGTGATCGCACAGATTCGCCCTGACTGATGGGGGTGGTTCTAAGCTCCGTACAATTCATGTAGGACAGAGCAGTGGCTTCCACTGCTAATCACAGCCAGGACTGGCAATCCCAAGGGGAGAAAACACCTACCCCTGGGGCTGCGTGTCCTGTGTGAGTGGCAGGTAGCGCTTCCAATAGCCAGTGCAGTCACGGACTGCACTGACTACACGGAGGTGGTGGATTTTACTGGACCCTGCAGCCTATAGGTAAACTCCGTCACTGGTTTACGACCACACATCTTCCTGTAGAGGAACCCAATAAACCTTCTAATAAAATAAATATATCTTTGGATAATGATTTATCTCTGCATCTGCATTCTTTCAGGATTATTGTATGTTCCTGATTCACTGCAGCAAGCAGTTTTCCAGGAGGTCCATGAAAACAAAGTGTCTGGTCATCTAGGCATTGTAAAAACTGTCAAATTAGCCCTCAGGAAAGATTATTGTGAATACGTTAAAGATTTTTACAGCGATGCACGCAACAAAACCCTGAGGGGTCGACCAATGGGTCATTTGGAATCATTGGCCCTGATTCAGAGCCGTTCGTTAGAGGCAGTACGCTCGTTGCGTTCCGATGTTGAGTAACCGCGTATGCGTCGGTGTTACGCTGCGCATGTGCGTACGGCAGATTGCGAGTTTTTTTTGTCTCGTTCGTCAAATAGCGTACAGGAAGTGACATGTCAAATGTGATTGACAGAACAGGGCGTTTTTGGGCGTTGACGGGGTGGAGATGGAAAAACGCAGGCGTGGCGAGGCATTTTTGGGGTGTACATACATTAACAAATGCGAACGTCAAATGTGTTCGTACAAACTCATACGTCACTGGAACATCCTCTTTCCCTTCAAAATGCTCGCACAGCTTAGGGGCTGGATAACTGAACCACAGTAGCGATGGCCTTCTCCTCCGTCCCGGGACTCCACGATGTTGCATCGATTAATCACGGCTTGTCAGAAACTCAATTAGTGTTGGATTGAAAACCGGCTTGGTATGTGTTTGGCAAGCAGTTTTTTTGGATAGCGCAAAACCGAACGCAGGTGGAAATCATAGCTGCTAATGTCAGGATTACACATATCAATTAGCGTACATTTGTGGGGGTTTATTTTGGCCGCAATGTGTTCTTTTTTGGACTGTTGTAACAATAATGTCATCATGTTTAGGTTTGGTCCCTCATTTTGTGTTTGCAAGGTGATTTTTACTCCTTAGGTAATGTTTTAAACGTTCCTTAACGAGCACTTTTTTTACAATGGGTAATTTGCGTTTTTGAACGTTGTTGGCTTTTGGGCCCGGATTAAAAGTAACCCATTTTGTCAAGAATGTCATAATACAAAGTCGTAAATTTCTGGAAAATTTATTTGTATCCACCCATAAATAAAAACACATATTGAACTCCAACATTTTGGGCAGTGTTCCACAATATTTATTAATTGTGCAAACAATATTTTTTGAATAAACGTAAATGTAAAAATTAAAAACAATTCACAAGAAAGGAGAGGGAAGTTTTGGCCAGAAAGGAATATGAGGCAAGCACAGAAGGAGTGTGGGAAAAGTAGCCAATGGTGTCACCGTTTTTTCGCCCGTTTGGCTGGGGGAGGGAGGACGCCAGACCGGGTCCGGGATGTCATCGGGCTGGCCTGTCCAGAGGCAGATGTTGTGGCCTCTGGACTAGGCACAGGGCTAGGCACATTTGGAGGATTGGCTGATGTTGTGCCAGAGGTGGAGGATCCTGATGTTCCGGCAGGAAGGGAGGTCGGCTCCACCATGTGCTGGCGAACGAGCTGCTCCAGGGCAGTGACGATGCGGATGTTGGCCCTGGTATTTTCCGCCAGGGCCTGACCAATGGTCACGTTGGCCGCAGCATTTTGCTCCAGGGCCTCAGCCACCCGTACCAGACTGGCGTCCATCCTCTGCAGAATCTCCGTATGGAAATCCGATTTTAAATTGAGTTCTGTGAGGAGGGACACTGCCTGCGAGGGGGATTGCCCTGGACTGGCTTCTGCAGGGTCCTCAGCCGGATGTACTGGTTCCTCCCCTGCAGAGCCAGCAGAAATTCTGCGGCCAAGGCTCCTCTCTGGAGCAGACTCATCCGCCTGTGTCTCTGTTGGAAAAATGAGAAAAGAGTCACATTAGAATCGACATATTGGCACAATAACATTTCACAGTTGGTGACATCACAACATTTACCTGGGACAACATGAGGAGCCGCAAAGTCTGGCATGTCCGTATCCATGTTGGACACGCCAAACACCTCCACAGGCTGCACACACCCCTGTGCCAGCTCTTCTAAATCAGTAAACTCCAATGACACAGGGGTGGGACCTCCACCTGTCCCCCTTGCATGCCTAGCCCTGTGTGCCATTTTTTGTTTCAGGCGATATTTGAAGTCTTGCCATCTGTGGGGTTAAATTGGAACCATTACTTTTTTTTTGATTTGGTTGTTGGCTTTAGGGTGGTCAAGTGTTTACTTACCGCCGTTTGACATCCCGGGCTAGACGGACATAATCCCCCACCCTATTGACATCCACGGCTACCTCTTCCCACATTCTCCACTTCTGGCTTGCACTCATATTCCTGTCTGCATGTGGCAGGATGTCCACACACTTCTGTATCAAATCCTCCATCTCCTTTCTTGTAAATTGTGGCTGCCTTTTCTTTTTGGCAGCTTTGCCCGGATTACTGGGCCCAGCAGCCTCTTCCATGTCATCCTCCTCACCTATTTGGGGTAATTTGAAGAAATCTCAACTTCCCAACTTGCACAATAATATGTTTATAATTAATCATTGAGTCAAAATGCATGAAATACTTACCGCGGGACTGTTGTCCATTGTTTTCCTGGTCTGTATCCATGTGTGTTGTTCCAACTCCAAATACACCAGATTTGTGTTTTTGTCTAGTGACGTATTTATACATGCGTCCTTATTTTGCGGCCGCATCATTGATTGTGCGTTCCTCTGATCCTTCCTTAATTTTGGCGGGAAACTAAACACTATTTATGGGTTGTGGCGTTTCGACTCGAGGTGGCGTTTATTGAATGTTGGAGGTTACGTTGGTTGGAGTTGATTGTTGGCTGGTTTAGGAGATAGCGTTTATTGTGTTTTTTTCTTGGGTTAGCGGTTTTTCTTGGTTTTCCGTTCCTTTTTTTTCACTTTTGTTTTTTTGGCTCGTTTCCAGTTTTGGTAAGTTTGGGGAAGTATAACTTCGGGGAAATTTGTCTCTCATTGTGGTGTTCATTTTTCTAATATGTTTTTTCTGTCATTTCATCTCGCTTAGGTTTTTTTTTGGCTCTGCCCCAAAGACATTTTGGTCCGGTTTCTTAGCTATTAGCTCTTGGTAAGTTCATGTGTTAAATTGTTTAGGGAATGTTCTTGTTTGTCTGTACGCAACTTTGGTTGGCCTTCCACATGTTACGTTGATTTTTGCCAAATCGAACTCTGTGTTTTTTGTTACTTTTTTTGGCGGCGTTATTGTGCCCTGTATTTGCAAACTAATTAGCGCATTTTTACTACTTGCTATTGTGCCCTGTATTTGCGAACTAATTAGCGCATTTTTACTACTTGCTATTGTGCCCTGTATTTGCGAACTAATTAGCGCATTTTTACTACTTGCTATTGTGCCCTGTATTTGCGAACTAATTAGCACATTTTTACTACTTGCTATTGTGCCCTGTATTTGCGAACTAATTAGCGTATTTTTACTACTTGCTATTGTGCCCTGTATTTGCGAACTAATTAGCGCATTTTTACTACTTGCTATTGTGCCCTGTATTTGCGAACTAATTAGCGCATTGTGAAATGTGTATTCATCCCTTAATAATGTTTTTTGTCGCCTGGAGCATTGGTTGATTACAGTTGGCCTCTATTTGACGTAGTGTGCGTAACGTCGTTTTGCTCTTGGGCCAAATGTGTGTGTGTCCCCTTTTATGTTTTGTGTTGCTTAAATTTGTGATAATGACATGGCCAGCATAAAATTATGTATATTTTTGATGTTATTATTTGCAGTTACAACATATCATGACAATACCCCGGCATGTAAGCATCAATGGATGGTATTTGAAAGCAAAGTTACATATATTTTTATTGGTTGTTGTAAAAAGGCTGACCTTCCAATGTTGTCATTTCAGGTTGATTTGGGTCGGATTGTTCTGGCCCTGCTCCCGGAAGCCGACCAACCTCAATCTCGTCCCAGGCGTAGGCATCGTAGGCGTGCAAGGCCCCAGATATTTCGAACACGTGTCACCCTTTTTGGAATGCCAGATGATGAGGTTTTAAGATGATACCGTCTTCCTCCAAAAATCATCATAGACACTCTCTCATTAATAGAGAGTGATCTTGAGCGGCAAATTGACAGTCCTACAGCAATTCCACCACTTACGCAATTAATGGCGGTGTTACATTTCTGTGCCTCAGGATCGTTCCAAACAACGGTGGGAATAGTGGCGGGCATCTCACAATCCTCCTTTTCCCGGATCCTGAGGGCAGTGATGGAGGCACTTTTCAAGCACCTCCATCATTTTATTCAAATGCCTTTGGATATGGGTGCCCTTAGTGTGGCCAAGGCCAATTTTTACCAAATAGCTGGCTTCCCACACATCATAGGGGTTGTGGATGGTACTCACATACCACTTCAGCCTCCAGCACGGCTGGAGGCAATATTTAGAAACCGTAAGCACTATCACTCCCTGAATGTAATGGTGGTATGTGATGCCTCCCTCCAGATCCTGTCCCTGAATGCAAAATTACCAGGAAGTGCACATGACTCCTTCGTCATCCGGCAATCAGGGATATAGCACAAATTAACCAACCTACAAGCTGGTGATGCGTGGCTTCTGGGTAAGTGGAGACCTTTAGTACATAACAATGTTAAGCTACATACAGAGTGAGCCTGATGTTGTCTTTTCGTTTTCACAGGAGACAGTGGCTACCCTTGCACGCCCTGGCTGCTCACTCCTTATTTGGCTCCCACACCAGGGCCACAAAGTGAGTATAATTCCACACTTACTGCCACCAGGCAAGTGGTGGAGCACTGTATCGGCCTTTTAAAAGGCCGATTCAGATGCCTCCACCGCTCTGGTGGCGAACTCATGTATTTGCCGGATATGGTTTCGAAAATTGTGGTCCTGTGTGGGATATTTCACAACATCGCCATAAGGAGTGGTGTCCCAATGCAGCCAGAGGATGCCTTACCTGAGGATGGCCCCCCCGAGGTTGGTCGGAGGTCAGTATGTGGGGGGGCCATACGCGATGATGTGGTGGCCAGATTTTTTAGGTAATTATTTGCAAAAAAACAGTGTTGATACCTAATGTGTTTGGGTTTGTTTGAGAGCATCTAATTTTTTGCTAATTTGTTTCTCCCTCTTCTGTTTTTTGACATAATGTTTGGCACTCCAACGATGACTACTTCCTGCTACCCTTACCAAACCTGTATGTGGATATTTTGTGGCTATATTCTTGAACACTTATTGCGACGCCATATATGTGGAATCATGTTGGCATGGTCCTTCGTCTACCAGTTCTTGATTGTTTTTTTTTATGTTTGTTTTTTGGTATGTGTTGTATTTGAGATTATCACTGTGTGTTTTGTTTGTGAGTGAACACTTTGAATTTTCTGTTAGGTTGGTAATAAATGTTTTTAGAGTGAAATGTTGTCCCTTTTTTGTAACGTTACCACCAAGTGTAACCAGGTTCACACACGTAACATATGACTAAGGGGTAATCCAGTACTGACGCCATTTGAGCCAAAATGATTCCTTTATTCAGGGTCCAAACCAACACCAAAAGGAAGCCTGTACAATCCTTTTGCTTCGTAATATTGCCCTAAGCTGCTTGCACACCAACTAGGAACCTGGAAAATGTTGAAATATCTAATTGTGACTACACCAAAAAAGGGAAATCAGATTTGTACTGTTAGGTGTTTCTTGTGGCTGTTTGACCCAAAAATACAACACACACTCTTATTGGCCCAAATGTGAAATCCTTGCAGGAACACTCTACTTATGTCAGGGTAAACAATATGTGGTTGGGACAAAACGAATGAGCCAGAACGTAACTTCAAACAAAACAATTTATTTACAGAATGTTGAAAAAAAAAAAAACTACTCCCTAAGGAGGCTCGACATACGGTCAAGGACCACCAGCACCCCGATGATTTGGCTGTGCATCTGGGCCACACATCCGGCTAAATTTGCCCGAAGCCTCTGTTCCTCTGTGGGTGAGAAAAAATTGGGGATTAATACAACAATAGTGAAACCACATAAAAAATCAATTAAAAAAAAAACAACAACAAAAAACATTTTTACAAAACTGCATTAAAAATCATCACACTAAAATGGTGTAGGGCAAAAATACAAGGCCTATGTCCAAATTCAGACAGGTGTGCTATGTGTATGTTGAAAAAAGCAGTAACAGGTTACGACAATCGACCAAAACCACTTATTTTTGGGTTAAACACACAAAAAACAAAAAAATATAAACAAAAAACAAACAGTTTGTGTCGATAAAAACCAGCAAAAAAAAACATACCGGAAGACCCAACGCCAGCTACAGAAGGCCCTCCATCGTCCTCCTCGGAGGTGGGTCCATTCCCCAAAGATCGGGGCGGTGTAATGACCGACTCCGGGGAGGGGGTCATTCGAAGAGGGGTGGTTGGAGGAGAGGGGGAATTGGGACGGAGGGGAAGGAGTCCAGAAAAATCTGGCTGAGGGTGTAGGAAGGCTGGGGAGGAGGGGGGAATAGGGGAAGGAGTGGAGTTGGAGTGTTGGCTGGGGGTGGGGGAGAGTGGCCGTGCTCGCCGTCTGGCGGGACGCTGATGGCGTAGTCTTCGCTGGGCCCCTAAAAGATGGAAAACAAATTGTGGTTAGTTCCAACACAAATCCGCAAACAAAATCTATTTCAAATGCACCCCCAAACCCAAACCAAAAAAAAAAGACTAGAATGAATACATCTGAAAGACAGGGAAAACATGGCCATGCAGATATGAGGAGAATGAATAAATATGAAAGACACGGAAAACATGGCCATGCAGATATGAGGAGAATGAATAAATATGAAAGACACGGAAAACATGGCCATGCAGATATGAGGAGAATGAATAAATATGAAAGACAGGGAAAACATGGCCATGCAGATATGAGGAGAATGAATAAATATGAAAGACACGGAAAACATGGCCATGCAGATATGAGGAGAATGAATAAATATGAAAGACACGGAAAACATGGCCATGCAGATATGAGGAGAATGAATAAATATGAAGACACGGAAAACATGGCCATGCAGATATGAGGAGAATGAATAAATATGAAAGACACGGAAAACATGGCCATGCAGATATGAGGAGAATGAATAAACATGAAAGACATGGAAAACATGGCCATGCAGATATGAGGAGAATGAATAAATATGAAAGACACGGAAAAAAAATGGCCATGCAGATATGAGGAGAATGAATAAATATGAAAGACAGGGAAAACATGGCCATGCAGATATGAGGAGAATGAATAAATATGAAAGACAGGGAAAACATGGCCATGCAGATATGAGGAGAATGAATAAATATGAAAGACACGGAAAAAAAATGGCCATGCAGATATGAGGAGAATGAATAAATATGAAAGACACGGAAAACATGGCCATGCAGATATGAGGAGAATGAATAAATATGAAAGACACGGAAAACATGGCCATGCAGATATGAGGAGAATGATTAAATATGAAAGACAGGGAAAACATGGCCATGCAGATATGAGGAGAATGAATAAATATGAAAGACACGGAAAACATGGCCATGCAGATATGAGGAGAATGAATAAATATGAAAGACACGGAAAACATGGCCATGCAGATATGAGGAGAATGAATAAATATGAAAGACACGGAAAACATGGCCATGCAGTTAGGGCCACAAAGACAAACATGAAAACCACAATCCATTAAACTTACTCGCAGCGATCTGCATGCGAAAGCATGCCAGCAAGCGGGGCGTCCGCCGTTGCAGGTCCGACCACCTGCGCTCCAGCTGCCCGATATGGCGGCGTGAGCCGAAGGAGCGCAGGCGGGCCCGAACCTCCGCATATGCGGATCGCTTCTCCCGGTTGGTGATGGGTGGAGGCTGGCTGGTTATCCGCCGATCCATCACCTCCGTAAGCACCAGCAGCTCGCGCCTGGTGAATGCGGAGGCTCTCATGATGGCAATGGAGTTTTTCTAAAAAATAATTTTTGATAAAGTGCTCAAAAATTTTATGATTGGCTAATGTATTTAGGATATTAACAGGAGCAATTCTATTGGTTAGTGTATGAGTCATGTGTTCGACAGGGCCAGAAATCTGAGGAGACTTATGATAGGCTTAATGCAGTGACATGCGTAAGCAAATTAACAAAAAAAAAATAAACTCCATGAAATATGCGGGGCTAAAAACAAATAGACCTATTATTTAATAGGGGTTAGCATGTATTTTGACAAATAAAAGCGAATGTTTAAACCGTACGTATTCTGCGGGTAAACACAAACACGGACATAAATAAAGTTTATTGCATTGTGTAAAAAAAAAAAAAATTAAACTAATTGATATATTGATTGGCATGTTACGATTGAGGGAGGTAGGCAGAATAAACGAGCAGTTAATCGAAATGTCTCAGGCCAACTTCCGGGTAGTACTAGTGCGTGCGTTCCCTTCAAACCACTTCGGGGATGTACGCTCGCTATTTGGCTCGCTCGTTAGTTAGAGGAGGGGTCGCCTGAGTTTGGGGAGGATGTTTTGATGCGAACGAAAATACGAGCGTGTGCCTGAATTTAAATATTTCTTTACGTTCGCCCAAAGTACGAACGGCCACTTACGTCCGGGTCTGAATCAGGGCCTTTATCTTTTCCTAGTACTCTATGGATGCACATTTCCATGGGCTATTTATTGTTGATCTTCCTGAGCCCAAAAATACGGGTCACGGTGGAGAGATTCTCAAAAATGGCTAATTTCATCCATTGGTACTGTAGGACTCCCCAATGTAGGGAATTCCAATAAACATCATTTCAGACAGAGGCTCCAAATTCATTGTAGGTTTTTGGAGATCTTTTTGTTCTATGTTGGAAGTCAATTTAAGTTTATCCTCAGTTTATGGATTTCAACCCAAATCTTTTTCTTTTCAGGTCCCTTAGGAAAGAACATTTCAGGAACTTACGCAACCCTCGTACAAATTGGGTCACAGGCTTATTGGTCCTTTTAGGATTAGGAGAAAAAACAATCCAGTGAGTTTCCAGCATCTCTAAGGATTCCCAGCCAATTTCTCTGTTCTCTCCAACATTTAGGTTGAGAACTTTTACCAATTGATCTAATTGTTATCCCGCCCTTGTGACTATTGATGGGCATCACGAATATGTAATTGAAAAGATTATGGACTCTAAATTTGTTCAAGACCAACTCCATTATTTAGTTTTCTGGAAGCACTATGGTCCAAAAGAGATATCTTGGATCCCAGCCAGGTCTTCATACCAATGGACGCAGGAAGGAATTTCACCATAAATTGCCACAAAAACCCGGTCATTAGGATCTTTTGATCCCTCCTAAAAAAGGGGTTACTGTTACTGTTAGAAGCCACAGGAGTTGCCAAATTGTCCAGGAAACTGTTGCCTAGAAGTAATCATCGGGTTCTACATGCTGTGCAGCGCTCTGTGCATTGCATGTTTAATGGATAGCCTTATCTCCAGTTCTCTGCCTGCTAATCGGATTGCCTTGTTGTCAACCTGCTTCTCAGATCCCTGCAGATAAAATGGACGGCCTTCCCAGCTCCCGCCACTGACCTTTGCTGGTAAAAAGAACCTGATACAGCATAGCAGAACTCACGGGGCATAACTAGATATTTAAAGACCCCATAACAAAAGTTTGTAAGGGCCCCTATGTACCACCAAATGGTGATAAATGTATATAAAACATGTAACTTTGACAAGTAAGATGGCCCTCAGCTCTGGGCCCTACAGCAGCTGCAGCCCTTGTATCT
Source organism: Taudactylus pleione (assembly GCA_031769625.1). Classification (NCBI taxonomy): domain Eukaryota; kingdom Metazoa; phylum Chordata; class Amphibia; order Anura; family Myobatrachidae; genus Taudactylus; species Taudactylus pleione. Next base: position 1,928,687 of record JAUIMM010000925.1, read on the forward strand.
AGGGTAGTTACACCCATGTAACAAAGAAGATGGGCTCTCAGCTCTGGGCCCTATAGTAGCTGCACCCCTTACACCAATGCTAGTTACACCCCTGTGACAAGGAAGATGGGCCCTCAGCTCTGGGCCCTATAGCAGATGCCCCCTTACACCTATGGTAGTTACACCCATGTGACAAGGAAGATGCCCCCTCAGCTCTGGGCCCTATAGTAGCTGCACCCCTTATACCTATGGTAATTACACCCCTGTGACAAGGAAGATGGGCCCTCAGATCTGGGCCCTATAGCAGCTGCTCCCTTACAGCTATGGTAGTTACACCCATGTGACAAGGAAGATGGGCCCCTCAGCTCTGGGCCCTATAGCACCTGCACCACTTACACCTATGGTAGTTACACCCATGTGACAAGGAAGTTGGGCCCCTCAGCTCTGAGCCCTATAGCAGCTGCACCCCTTACACCTATGGTAGTTACACCCATGTGACAAGGAAGATGGGCCCTCAGCTCTGGGCCCTAAAGCAGCTGCACCCTTACACCTATGGTAGTTACACCCATGTGACAAGGAAGATGGTCCCTCAGCTCTGGGCCCTATAGCAGATGCCTCCCTTACAACTATGCTAGTTACACAAATGTGACAAGGAAGATGACCCCTCAGCTCTGGGCCCTATAGTAGCTGCTCCCCTTACACATATGGTAGTTACACCCATGTGACAAGGAAGATGGGCCCCTCAGCTCTGGGCCCTATAGCACCTGCACCACTTACACCTATGGTAGTTACACCCATGTGACAAGGAAGTTGGGCCCCTCAGCTCTGAGCCCTATAGCAGCTGCACCCCTTACACCTATGGTAGTTACACCCATGTGACAAGGAAGATGGGCCCTCAGCTCTGGGCCCTAAAGCAGCTGCACCCCTTACACCTATGGTAGTTACACCCATGTGACAAGGAAGATGGTCCCTCAGCTCTGGGCCCTATAGCAGATGCCTCCCTTACAACTATGCTAGTTACACAAATGTGACAAGGAAGATGGCCCCTCAGCTCTGGGCCCTATAGTAGCTGCTCCCCTTACACATATGGTAGTTACACCCATGTGACAAGGAAGATGGCCCTCTCAGCTCTGGGCCCTATAGCAAATGCCTCCCTTACACCTATGCTAGTTACACCCATGTGACATGGAAGATGGCCCCTCAGCTCTGGGCCCTATAGCAGCTGCCCCCCTTACACCTATTGTAGTTACACCCATGTGACAAGTAAGATGGCCCCTCAGCTCTGGGCCCTATAGAAGCTGCACCCCTTACACATATGGTAGTTACACCCATGTGACAAGGAAGATGGCCCCCTCAGCTCTGGGCCCTATAGCAGTTGCACCCCTTACACCTATGGTAATTAAAGCCATGTGACAAGGCAGATGGGCCCCCTCAGCTCTGGGCCCTATAGCAGCTGCACCACTTACACCTTTGGTAGTTGCACCCATGTGACAAGGAAGAAAGGCCCCTCAGCTCTGGGCCCCATAGCAGCTGTACCCCTTACATCTATGGAAGTTACACCCCTGTGACAAGGAAGATGGCCTCCTCAGATCTGGGCCATTTAGCAGCTGCACCCCTTACACCTATGGTAGTTACAACCATGTAACAAGGAAGATAGCCCCCTCAGCTATGGGCCCTAAAGCAGCTGCCCCCTTACACCTATGGTAGTTGCACCCATGTGACAAGGAAGATGGCCCCTCAGCTCTGGGCCCTATAGCAGCTGCCCCCTTACACCTATGGTAGTGACACCCATGTGACAAGGAAGATGGACACCCCTCGGCTCTGGGCCCTATAGCAGCTGCACCCCTTACACCTATGGTAGTTACACCCATGTGACAAGGAAGATGCGCCCTCAGCTATGGGCCCTAAAGCAGCTGCCCCCTTACACCTATGGTAGTTGCACCCATGTGACAAGGAAGATGGCCCCTCAGCTCTGGGCCCTATAGCAGCTGCCCCCTTACACCTATGGTAGTGACACCCATGTGACAAGGAAGATGGACACCCCTCGGCTCTGGGCCCTATAGCAGCTGCACCCCTTACACCTATGGTAGTTACACCCATGTGACAAGGAAGATGGCCACTCATCTCTGAGCCTTATAGCAGCTGCACCCCTTACAGCTATGGTAGTTACACCCATGTGAGAAGGAAGATGGGCCCCTCAGCTCTGGGCCCTATAGCAGCTGCTCCCCTTACACCTATGGTAGTTACACCCATGTGACAAGGAAGATGGCCACTCATCTCTGGGCCCTATAGCAGCTGCACCCCTTACACCTATGGTAGTTACACCCATGTGACAAGCAAGATGCCCCCCCTCAGCTCTGGGCCCTATAGCAGCTGCACCCCTTGTACCTATGATAGTTACACCCATGTGACAAGGAAGATGGCACCTCAGCTCTGGGCCCCATAGCAGCTGCATCCCTTACACCTATGGTAGTTACACCCATGTGACAAGGAAGATGGCCCCTCAGCTCTGGGCCCAATAGCAGCTGCACCCCTTGTACCTATGATAGTGACACCCATGTGACATGGAAGGTGGGCCCCTCAGCTCAGGGCCATATAGCAGCTGCACCCCTTACACCTATGGTAGTTACACCCATGTGACAAGGAAGATGGGCCCTCTGCTCTGGCCCCTATAGCAGCTGCCCCGCTTACACCTATGGTAGTTACACCCATGTGACAAGGAAGATGGGCCCCTCAGCTCTGGGCCCTATAGCAGCTGCCTCGCTTACACCTATGGTAGTTACACCCATGTGACAAGGAAGATGGGCCCCTCAGCTCTGGGCCCCATAGCAGCTGCACCACTTACACCTATGGTAGTTACACCCATGTGACAAGGAAGATGGCCCCTCTGCTCTGGCCCCTATAGCAGCTGCCCCGCTTACACCTATGGTAGTTACACCCATATGACAAGGAAGATGGCCTCCTCAGATCTGGGCCCAATAGCAGCTGCCCCCTTACACTTATGGTAGTTAAACCTATGTGACAAGGAAGATGCCCCTTAGCTCTGGGCCCCATAGCAGCTGCACCCCTTACACAATGTGAGGACATGAGATGTGTGTTACAAATGTACTGGCAGCATCTCAGTCCTTGCAGAGATCAATTTACTTTTTAGTCCTTTTGTGTTCCCCTTCCCGTCTCCTAGTGTATGTGTGACACATTTCTTTAGCATGTCTATTATGTACTGTAATAATAATGTAAGTAATTGTAATGTTTAATACTGGATAAGCCTTGATGTTAGCCTGGTCCATATGTATGTGTTATTCATAACCACTAGAGCAAGGTGACACCTCCCAGAACAAAAGACCCTCTAAGTTAATTCCCACCTCCCCAGGGGACGCTCAGGATTTACTCCTCCTTCCATTTGCCTGTTTTGTGCTTCACGTGAATCTGGTAGACTGAACGGAACCATCCCAGCAGGTGTTCGTCAGGGAAGTAATACCCAGAGGAGGTAGGAGAAAGTGACAGCATAAGGGACCCGCACCAATCAGGAGATGGTGCAACCCCCCCTGGGTGGTCACAATATCGTGGGAAATTGGAAGATTTCAAAACATGTCACCGAAGGCAACTCGACATGTTAGTCGCTGACTTTGGCTAAGAGGCCTCGCTCTGCCATGGTACTAGTGGAACGCATCACCAGTTCTGTGGATTTATACTTTGGAAATTCTGCAAGGACCTATACGCTATTCATTGCTGTGTGTTCTGTGATTAGCTTCTACTGTATGGGATCCTGGAAACAATTGTTTGGACCCAGGGACTATCACTGCTGTGTGATCTCTGATAGTTTCTACATGTGGGGTCTTGGAAATGATTGAGTGGATTTATGCGCTATTCACTGCTGTGTGATCAGTGATAGTTTCTACTGTGGGGACTGAGGGTCTCTAGCTATTTCGTGGAATTGTTCTGGGACATTATACTCTACTGGGACTGCCTCTGTCTGGACTGCTACCTGTTTATTACACGTTCACTATATTTACCGTTTGTCCTGACATATTATCTGTTGCTGTGTGCTGTGGAAAAATAAACCATCACGTTGGTTTCATCTGCTCAGTGTCTGGGTGATTGAGAGAACCCCATATCCTCACATTTGGCGGCAGTGACAGTGGGATTATTCAGACATCAATCAAGGAGCAGTGAAAGTGTGAAGTCACTCACAATAGAGAAGAGGGGATCAGGCCATATGTAAGGAATTTGCAGTAAAGTGGTCCCAGCAACTGAGTGGTCATCAATCCTGTAAAAGGTAAAATGGTGCTAAGGAAAGAAAGTCAGTGCCTCAAGTCTCCCAGGGCAGTGAAGCTCGTGGATGGAGGTACGTCAGTATGTCGGCATGCTAGGAAGCCGGATATATTATTTATTATAAGGATGCAGTACATATGGGCATACTGGAATGATGCTCGGAGGATGATTAGCGGGTGGAGAGTATCCAGCTTAACAGACAAATTGTGTTATCTGGGGGATGCTTTCATGCACTGCAGAAGTGAAGCAGTCACATGGAAGATGCTGGATGACCAGAGTTTGAAGAATTCGCGGAGGAAGTGAAGGCTACAATGGCCCAAATGATACAAGGAAGCCACTGTACAAAGACAGAAGGACAGGTCCAGGATAAGTTGTCCTCCTGGACAGACCCAGAGGAAAGATCCGAAATAGGACTACTGCAACCCAGCCAGACAACCAAGGGGGTTGCCCCAAAATTATCTGTTACCAGTGGAGCGGGGTCTTTGTCAGGGGGGCCCCTAAGCCCTCTGGAAGAAATGAACATGGAGGAGTTGATAGCAGAATGCCAGCTGCGGGGCATCCCTGGCCAATTCGGCACGCGCAGGGAAATCCTTCAGTGTATACTCCAGGACCAGGGGGACCCCACCAAAGCGTTCACTGATTATCGGACATTTATACTCGATCACAGCCCACCGATGAATGTGGGGGAACAGCTGGAGTGTCTGGAGTCGTGCTTTGTTGTGGCAGAGGAAGAGGCCTCAGATCATGGTCTCCTGGACCAGTGTTGCAGGGTGGATGCGGAAAGGCACCGCCTGCAACAGCTTCTCCCACTCCCAAAGGACACAGCTGCCCAGTGTATTATACTGGGAGAGGCTAGCGCCCAAGTGAAGGAAGCAGTGCCCATAATACAGGCACCCCAGGAGGAGTCGCACTACACCTTCCCTTTTGCTGAGGTGGAAGATGGAGACCTATTAACCAGCTGCCAGGGGATCTATGAGGACGGTGTCCGAGATGAGATCACCAAGGTTGGGGGAGTACCGTCTCACTTCCCGACCACAAGCATACCAGTCGCAGATGGCATCGTGGTCCAGGCTATTCAGCATACTCAGCTGGGAGAGGCCCATCATGATGAACTGGCAATGGCAGACTCTTTTATTTCATCGGGGGAGGCTGAGGAGAAAATGCCCTGTGTATATCCTGCTATCCTAACTCCCCCTGAAGGATATGAAGGATTGTACCCGATCCCCTATTTGGAAACTGGGGAATTGCAGGCAAAATGTTGGTACGTACCCTGTGATTTAGATGGAACATGGGTAGCAAAGACCTAACCTAACATCAGATCATAAATCAGAAGAGGATTTGTTATCACCCTGTAATAACTCAGACAGTGGTGTGGACTGTAACTATGTGCCAGGGGATTTGCCTGCCCTTAGTAAGATTCCAGCAAGTACAGACCAGGTGGATGTCAGGAGACAGCACTTGCAACCCCTTCTCCCACCCCAGGGAGAAGGCACTGCACAACCCGGCCCCCTGCATCTCACAGAACACGAGGCATTTGTGGAGATAATTTTGGAGTGTTCAGCGGTTAAAAGCCTGAGTGGTACCCAACCAGTTATCCAGCCGACCGGGCTAGTAGAGGGAGTTACCAAGGAGGAGGACAGTCCAGAAGAAGTTCCAGGTGAGACACTGGCTTTTGAGGGGGGAGGGCCGGAACAGGGCCAGCCTGTCCTGGTGGCTCCCCTGCAGCCACCAACTGCATTGTTCCAGATAGAAGGTTCATCCTGGGGCCCAAGCCGTGAGGAGCCCGCATGTTGCACTGAAAGTTGTCAGCCCCCCAGTTGGTGTTTGGGGAAGGAATGGACACTGCCACAGAAGTGCCATGTACAGAGCCCCAATATTTTCCTGCCCATGGGCAGCTGTTACTTGTACAAGGTGGTGAGGGTGAAGGTACCCACTGCCCCTGTGTTCCAGAAGTGAGGGCATTAGGACACCTGATTGGTATGCTCTGGGGAAAGGGGTGGGTTAATGTGAAGGGGGAACACCTAACGTTTGATTTTAGGGAATTGCTAAATCCTCTGGTGGTAAAAGGGGACATGTTATATTGTAATTTTTGTACTTGCCAATGGTCTAACTAGACTGCTTCTCACAGCCTGCGTCTTATGTTACATTACTCTGTGGGACACTGGTGGCACACTCACCCACAAGATGCTTTACCCTGCACCCCACCTCGCCCAGTCAGTAGTGGTTCTGGATCCCCCCCCCCCCCCCGGGGAACAAGGCCTAAAAAGTGGGAGAGGAATGTGAGGACATGAGATGTGTGTTACAAATGTACTGGCAGCATCTCAGTCCTTGCAGAGATCGATTTACTTTTTAGTCCTTTTGTGTTCCCCTTCCCGTCTCCTAGTGTATGTGTGATCATTCTCAGGACACATATTTCCATTAGCATGTCTATTATGTACTGTAATATAATAATGTAAGTAATTGTAATGTTTAATACTGGATAAGCCTTGATGTTAGCCTGGTCCATATGTCTGTGTTATTTGTAACCACTAGAGCAAGGTGACACCTCCCAGAACAAAAGACCCTCTAAGTTACTTCCCACCTCCCCAGGGGACACTCAGGATTTACTCCTCCTTCCATTTGCCTGTTTTGTACTTCACATGAACCTGGTAGACTGAATGGAACCATCCCAGCAGGTGTTCGTCAGGGAAGTAATACCCAGAGGAGGTAGGAGAAAGTGACAGCATAAGGGACTCGCACCAATCAGGAAACGGTGCAACCCCAATGGGTGGTCACAATTTCGTGGGAAATTGGAAGATTTCAAAACATGTCACCGAAGGCAACTCGACATGTTAGTCGCTGACTTGGGCTAAGAGGCTTCGCTCTGCCTAGGTGCTAGTGGAACGCATCACCAGTTCTGTGGATTTATACTGTGGAAATTCTGCAAGGACCTATACGCTATTCATTGCTGTGTGTTCTGTGATTAGCTTCTACTGTATGGGGTCCTGGAAACAATTGTTTGGACCCAGGGACTATCACTGCTGTGTGATCTCTGATAGTTTCTACATGTGGGGTCTTGGAAATGATTGAGTGGATTTATGCGCTATTCACTGCTGTGTGATCAGTGATAGTTTCTACTGTGGGGACTGAGGGTCTCTAGCTATTTCGTGGAATTGTTCTGGGACATTATACTCTACTGGGACTGCCTCTGTCTGGACTGCTACCTGTTTATTTCTGGTTCACTGTATTTACCGCTTGTCCTGACATATTATCTGTTGCTGTGTGCTGTGGAAAAATAAACCATCACGTTGGTTTCATCTGCTCTGTTTATGGGTGATTGCGAGAACCCCGTATCCTAACACACCTATGGTAGTTACACCCATGTGACAAGGAAGATGTCCCCTCAGCTCTGGGCCCTATAGCAGCTGCACCCCATACACCTATGGTAGTTGCACCCATGTGACAAGGAAGATGGCCCCTCAGCTCTGGGACATGTAGCAGCTGCTCCCCTTACACCTATGGTAGTTAAACCCATATGACAGGGAAGACAGGCCCCTCAGCTCTGGGCCCTATAGCAGCTGCACCCTTACACCTATGGTAGTTACACCCATGTGACAAGGAAGATAGCCCCCTCAGCTCTGGGCCATGTAGCAGCTGCTCTCCTTGCACCTATTGAAGTTACACCCATGTGACAAGGAAGATGGGCCCCTCACCTCTGGGCCCTATAGCAGCTGCCCCCTTACACCTATGGTGGTTACACCCATGTGACAAGGAAGATGACCCCCTCAGCTCTGGGCTATTAGCATCTGCACCCCCTACACCTATGGTAGTTACAAACATGTGACAAGGAAGATGGGCCCCTCAGCTCTGGGCCCTATAGCAGCTGCACCCTTTACACCAATGGTAGTTACACCCATGTGACAAGGAAGATGGCCCCTCAGCTCTGGGCCCTATAGCAGCTGCTCCCCTTACACCTATGGTAGTTACACCCATGTGACAAGGAAGATGGCCCCCCTCAGCTCTGGGCCCTATAGCAGCTGCACCCCTTACACCTATGGTAGTTACACCCATGTGACAAAGAAGATGGCCCCCTCAGCTCTAGTCCCTATAGCAGCTGCTCCCCTTACACCTATGGTAGATACACCCATGTGACAAAGAAGGTGGGCCCCTCAGCTCTGGGCCCTATAGCAGCTGCACCCCTTACACCTATAGTAGTTACACCCATGTGACAAGGAAGATGGGTCCCCCTTAGCTCTGGGCCCTATAGCTGCTGCTCCCCTTACACCAACGGTAGTTACACCCATGTGACAAGGAAGATGGCCCCCCTCATCTCTGGGCCCTATAGCAGCTGCACCCCTTACACCTATGGTAGTTACACCCATGTGACAAGGAAGATGGCCCCCCTCAGCTCTGGGCCCTATAGCAGCTGCACCCCTTACAACTATGGTAGGTACATCCATGTGACAAGGAAGATGGCCCCCTCAGCTTTGGGCCCTATAGCAGCTGCTCCCCTTACACCTATGGTAGTTACACCCATTTGACAAGGAAGATGGCCCCCTCATCTCTGGGCCCTATAGCAGCTGCACCCCTTACACCTATGGTAGTTACACCCATGTGACAAGGAAGATGGGCCCCTCAGCTCTGGGCCCTATAGCAGCTGCACCCCTTACAGATGTGGTAGTTACACCCATGTGACAAGGAAGATGGGCCCCTCAGCCCTGGGCCCCATAGCATCTGCACCCCTTACACCTATGGTAGTTACACCCATGTGACAAGGAAGATGGGCCTCAGCTCTGGGCCCTATAGCAGCTGCACCCCTTGTACCTATGGTAGTTTCACCCATGTGACAATGAAGATGGACGCCCCTCAGCTCTGGGTCCTATAGCAGCTGCACCCCTTGTACCTAAGATAGTTACACCCATGTGACAAGGAAGATGGACGCCGCTCAGCTCTGGGCCCTATAGCAGCTGCACCCCCTGCACCTATGGTAGTTACACCCATGTGATAAGGAAGATGGCCCTTCAGCTCTGGGCCCTATAGCAGCTGCACCCCTTATACCTATAGTAGTTACACCCATGTGACAAGGAAGATGGCCCCTCAGCTCTGGGCCCTATAGCAGCTGCACCCCTTACACCTATGGTAGTTACACCCATGTGACAAGGAAGATGGGCCCCTCAGCTCTGGGCCTCATAGCAGCTGCACCCCGTACACATATGGAAGTTACACCCATGTGACAAGGAAGATGGGACACTCAGCTCTGGGCCCCATAGCAGCTGCACCCCTTACACCTATGGTAGTTACACCCATGTGACAAGGAAGTTTGGCCCCCTCAGCTCTGGGCCCTATAGCAGCTGCCCCCCTTACACCTATGGTAGTTACACCCATGTGACAAGGAAGATGGCCGCCTCAGCTCTGGGCCCTATAGCAGCTGCACTCCTTACACCTATGGTAGTTACACCCATGTGACAAGGAAGATGGCCCCCTCAGCTCTGGGCCTTATAGCAGCTGTACCCCTTACACCTATGGTAGTTATACCCATGTGACAAGGAAGATGGTGCCCTCAGCTCTGGGCTATTAGCATCTGCACCCCCTACACTTATGGTGGTTACACCCATGTGACAAGGAAGATGTCCCTTCAGCTCTGGGCCCTATAGCAGCTGCACCCCTTACACCTATGGTACTTACACCCATGTGACAAGTAAGATGGCCCCTCAGCTCTGGGCCCTATAGCAGCTGCTCCCCTTACACATATGGTAGTTACACCCATGTCACAAGGAAGATGGCCCCCTCAGCTCTGGGCCCTATAGCAGCTGCTCCCCTTTCACCTATGGTTGTTACACCCATGTGACAAGGAAGATGCGCCCTCAGCTCTGGGCCGTATAGCAGCTGCACCCCTTACACCTATGGTAGTTACACCCATGTGACAAGGAAGATGGCACCCCTCAGCGCTGGGCCCTATCGCAGCTGCACCCCTTACACCTATGGTAGTTACACCCATGTGACAAGGAAGATGAGACCCTCAGCTCTGGGCCCTATAGCAGCTGCACCCCTTACACCTATGCTAGTTACACCCATGTGACAAGGAAGATGCCCCCTCAGCTCTGAGCCTTATAGCAGCTGCACCCCTTACACCTATGGTAGTTACACCCATGTGACAAGGAAGATGCCCCCTCAGATCTGGCCCCTATAGCAGCTGCCCCCTTACACCTATGGTAGTTACACCCATGTGACAAGGAAGATGGCCCCTCAGCTCTGGGCCCTATAGCAGCTGCCCCCCTTACACCTATGGTAGTTACACCCATGTTAGACAGATATTATAGGGGATAAAATATTGCAGTGAACAAGTGGGGTGCAGCTTACTTTCTCACAGAAAAAAGGTTATACACCACAGCCTGTGAATTATGGAATAAAAAAAATGTATCTGTGAGACAGATAGCGCTCCCACTAGACAGATGTATAGTGTGTTGTACCACACCAAAGAAAAATATATATCACCTTAGAATGACACAATAGAGTATCTCAATAAAAAGGTATATTTAATAAATGAACCTTCAATGATTAAATAGAATATAAAACAAATACATATAATGTGCAAAATAGACAGCAGTGATCCTCCTGGTAGGTTACCGTTTGGGATGGGTGGTGTGAGAACCCGATTTGTATGGTCCTGATGAGTAAAGCTGGTATTTCTTCACACCACCAAGTATTAAGCCAAAAGCTGAAGTCCTCCAAAAGTCCTTTCCCAGGGGGTACACCAAAATTAGCAGCACATGTAGCAGCAGGCAGAACACGTTTTGGATCGTACTGATCCTTTTTCAAGTGCAAGATATACTGACATCATCGCCCCCGCTATTTAAGAGGCTAAAATGGAAGTTATACACCTCCTGCTTCCTGTCCATTCTCCCGCGGTTTGCATTCTACTGCGGGACCGGAAGCCGGAAGTGGTCATCGGTTTGCATTCCTTTTGCCGGAAGTAAGTGCGCTTAGCTCATTTTCAATTTTTGATTAGTGTTCCATTTGCCGGAAGTGAACGCGCTTAGCTCGTTTTCAATGCAGGAAGAGATGGAGAAGAATTTGTTTAGATCTGTATCCTTGGTTACCAACATCCGTTTTCCTCATGCATACACTTCATCAATTTCTCCTACTTCTTTAATAGGTGCCATGCATCTAATAAAAAAACTAATGTGGTACTTTTTATTCCCACATAGTCCATCCCTACCTTTGAGATGCACGGAAACTACCTCATTTTTGTAAAAATCCATGGTACATGTAAAAGATAGTGAAAACAAAGGATTTTAAATATAAATATAAATATATATGTAGTATTAAAAATGGACGTTATACACAGAGAAAATACTTAAAAAGATGCTTAAAATTGACTATATAAATATTTTACTCTAAAAACCATTTGAGCTCAAAGTCTGAATTCAATCCCATTGGACCTAATGAATCTAAAGTATATATCCATTTCATTTCTTTTTGTGCAAGTCTTTTATCTAGATCCTTGGATCTCCAATTTTCTTTGACCTGCTCAATTCCCATAAAATGTTTTATGCTTATCTCAGATTGATTGAGGACATTCTTAAAATGCTCTGAAAGGGGGTGTCCCAAAAGTCCCTTACGAATGTTATACACGTGTTCCGCCATACATGTCTTCAGGTTTCTAGTGGTTTTACCCACATATATGAAACCACATGTACACTCTAATATATAAACAACATTACGGGAATGACAAGTGATAAAATTCTTAATATAGAAAGTTTTTTCATTATTAATCATTTGAAATTCGACATTTAAATGACTCAACCACTTACAAAAGGTTGAGAAAAGATCCCACCTCTGAAGTTAGTGCTAATTTGAAAATACTAACAAAAAGAGCCATGGAAACAGGTGCGATAACCCAGAATGAAAATGACTTTATTAATATAACCAACCATACAGTGCCAACTATGTATATTTTGCCTAAAATACACAAACACACCACCAAACCCCCAGGAAGACCAATTATATCGGGATCTAATAGTATAACGTCAAACTCTCAGCTATAGTGGACCACTATTTGCAACCATTAGTGGTCAAAACTAAATCCTATTTAAAAGATACACCAGACTTACTAAGGAAATTGGAAAGTTTAAAATGGGAAAATGACTATATCCTGGGAAGCGCTGATGTAAGTAGCCTATACTCAATAATAGACTGGAACAAAGGCCAGCAAGCTATTATGTTCTTCCTTGATCAAAGTAACTACACTAAGGAATTGAAAGATTTCCTAGTTGAATCTATTTAATTTATTTTAAAAAATAATTACTTTTATTTCAATGATCGTTTTACTTACAAATTTTAGGAACTGCTATGGGTACCAGGTTTGCCCCTAGCTATGTGAATTTATTCATGGCATATTGGGAGTTAAATCATATTGATGATTGTAAAGAAGGAGGGGCAAACCTGGTAACCTGGTTCCGTTTTATAGATTACATTTTTTTTATCTGCAAAGGGGATGGTGAATGTTTAATCAAATGGTGTGATGAACTGAACTCTAATGATTTTAATATAATTTTAACGATCACTACGAGTTGTACAGATCTCACTTTTTTGGATCTCAATATTTATATCTCCAATAACAAATTATGTACCAAGACCCATCGTAAAGAAACTGATTCTAATTCTTACATAGATATATCCAGCGAACATCGTACCAGATGGCTGGAGAATATCCCTTTGGGTCAGTTCCAGCAAACGAATAGAAATTGTACAGAAAACAATATTTGGGAAAAAGAATTGGAGGATATGAATCAAAGATTCATAGAAAAGGGTTATTCGCCTAATACTTTGAGGCGAACAAAAGAAAAAATGATTAATATTCCAAGGCAAGACCTCATACAGGAAAAACAGAAAAAACCAAGAGATCCAAAATATGAATGGGCCTTTATTAGCAATTATGGATCATATTATAAACAATTAGAAAAAAGTATATCCATGAATTGGAGAATATTACAAGATGATCCAATTTTAAAGGAACATTTACCAGAGAAACCAATATTCATTTATAGGAAGTCCCAGTCCCTTAGAAATAAATTAGTAAACAGCACTTAGATAGATACTAAACCCACCAGTGAAAGCACAAAAGGATTCCATAAGTGTGGAAGCTGTTTAATGTGTAAAACTACAACTAATAAAGGAAATGAAAGAAAGATTACAACATTTCAAATTATTAATATTGAAAAAACTTTTTATAGTAATAATTTTATCACTTGTCATTCCCGTAATGTTGTTTATATATTAGAGGGTACATGTGGTTTCATATATGTGGGTAAAACCACTAGAAACCTGAAGAGATGTATGGCGGAACATGTGTATAACATTCGTAAGGGACTTTTGGGACACCCCCTTTCAGAGCATTTTAAGAATGTCCACAATCAATCTGAGATGAGCATAAAACATTTTATGGGAATTGAGCAGGTCAAAGAAAATTGGAGATCCAAGGATCTAGATAAAAGACTTGCACAAAAAGAAATGAAATGGATATATACTTTAGATTCATTAGGTCCAATGGGATTGATTTCAGGCTTTGAGCTCAAATGGTTTTTAGAGTAAAATATTTATATAGTAAATTTTAAGCATCTTTTTAAGTATTTTCTCTGTGTATAATGTCCATTTTTAATACTACATATATATATATTTATAATCCTTTGTTTTCTCTATCTTTTAAATGCACCGTGGATTTTTACAAAAATGAGGTAGTTTCCGTGCATCTCAAAGGTAGGGATGGACTATGTGGGAATAAAAAGTACCACATTAGTTTTTTAGGAGATGCATGGCACCTTTTAAAGAAGTAGGAGAAATTAATGAAGTGTATGCATGAGGAAAACGGATGTTGGTAACCAAGGATACAGATCTAAACAAATTCTTCTCCGTCTTTTCCTGCATTGAAAACGAGCTAAGCGCGTTCACTTCCGGCAAATTGAACACTAATCAAAAATTGAAAATGAGCTAAACGCGCTCACTTCCGGCAAATGGAACAAAAACCAATGACCACTTCCGGCTTCCGGTCCCGCGGTGGAACGCAAACCACGGGAGAATGGACAGGAAGCAGGAGGTGTATAACTTCCGTTTTAGCCTCTTAAATAGCGGGGGCGATGATGTCAGTATATCTTGCACTTGAAAAAGGATCAGTACGATCCAAAACGTGTTCTGCCTGCTGCTACATGTGCTGCTAATTTTGGTGTATCCCCTGGGAAAGGACTTTTGGAGGACTTCAGCTTTTGGCTTAATACTTGGTGGTGTGAAGAAATACCAGCTTTACTCATCAGGACCATACAAATCGGGTTCTCACACCACCCATCCCAAACGGTAACCTACCAGGAGGATCACTGCTGTCTATTTTGCACATTATATGTATTTGTTTTATATTCTATTTAATCATTTGATGTTCAATTATTAAATATACCTTTTTTATTGAGATACTCTATTGTGTCATTCTAAGGTGATATATATTTTTCTTTGGTGTGGTACAACACACTATACATCTGTCAAGTAGGAGCGCTATCTGTCTCACAGATACATTTTTTTATTCCATAGTTACACCCATGTGACAAGAAAGATGGGCCCCTCAGCTCTGGGCCCCATAGCAGCTGCACCCTTACACCTATGGTAGTTATGCCCATGTGACAAGGAAGATGGCCCCTCAGCTCTGGGCCCTATAGCAGCTGCACCCCTTACACCTATGGTAGTTACACCCATGTGACAAGGAAGATGGGTCCCCTCAGCTCTGGGCCCTATAGCAGCTGCACCCCTTACACCTATGGTAATTACACCCATGTGACAGGGAAGATGGCCCCTCAGCTCTGGGCCCTATAGCAGCTGCACCCCTTACACCTATGGTAGTTACACCCATGTGACAAGGAAGATGGTCCCCTCATCTCTGGGCCCTATAGCAGCTGCACCCCTTACACCTATGGTAGTTACACCCATGTGACAAGGAAGATGGCCCCCCTCAGCTTTGGGCCCTATAGCAGCTGCACCCCTTACACCTATGGTAATTACACCCATGTGACAAGGAAGATGGCCCCTCAGCTCTGGGCCCTATAGCAGCTGCACCCCTTACACCTATGGTAGTTATACCCATGTGACAATGAAGATGGCACCTCAGCTCTGGGCCCTATAGCAGCTGCACCCCTTACACTTATGGTAGTTACACCCATGTGACCAGGAAGATGGCCCCTCAGCTCTGGGCACTATAGCAGCTGCACCCCTTACACTTATGGTAGTTACACCCATGTGACAAGGAAGAGGGCCCCTCAGCTCTGGGCCCCAAAACAGCTGCACCCCTAACACCTATGGTAGTTACACTCATGTGACAAGGAAGATGGGCCCCTCAGCTCTGGTCCCCACAGCAGCAGCACCCCTTATATCTATGGTAGTTACACCCATGTGACAAGGAAGATGCCCCCCCAGCTCTGGGCCCCATAGCAGCTGCACCCCTTACACCTATGGTAGTTTCACCCATGTGACAAGGAAGATGGGCCCACACTCAGCTTTGGGCCCCATAGCAGATGCACCCCTTACACCTATGGTAGTTACACCCATGTGACAAGGAAGATGTCCCCCTCAGCTCTGGGCCCCATAGCAGCTGCACCCCTTGCACCTTTTGTAGTTACGCCCATGGCAGAACTTCTGTAACTGCAAGATGGTGAATTACCTCTATGCCAGTTGTCTTCTGCCCATTAAATAAATCTAAAACCTACTCTAATATGATTGCAGTACTAATACTTCAACCTGAGAGTTTTTGAGTATCACTGAAAAGTGTTTTGAGGATTCTGCAATGTTTTAGTCCTAGTTCATAACACTCACACAGTTGAATACTGGGAGGAAAAAGGGCAATTTGGAGACCCTTGTACAAACTAATTTGCTTTAATTAAGCTGCCCACCCTCCAGTGTGTACTCAGAAAGAGTGTTTAGTGGAGCTGGGAACCTTATGAGCAATCATCGTAGGGGACTACATCCAAAAAATGCGGAAAAACTGATGTTCATCAAAATGAGGAAGACCCTTTCCTGCCAATTACAGCAAGATACAGAGACTTCTGTAATGGTGGATTACAGCACGGAAGAGCTAATATTGTTTGATGAAGACATGAACATCAGTAATGATGATGATGATGATGACAATATCTTGAACTGTGAGAATGATTAACACTGTTAGCCCATTGGTAGCTTGGATTAACCAATCCACCAAAATGTTTTCTTTTGTGGGAGCCCAAACAAACTAAGCACTTCAGTCACAAAAGTGGCAGTCCCTGTCACTAAAGTGCTTGGTTTGTTAAACTGTGCATGTACTTTTTAATATACAACATAAGGGTGGGTGAGAAATTCCATTGTGCAACACTTTTCATTATGTATTGAACATTGTTAGTCTTTCCTTTTTAATATGTACTGTGACAGCACAAAGACAATTTGGCATAAATATACAGACTGATGAGAGAAACAATGTACAATATCGCTGTCTACACTCTACCAAAAGGTAGATGCAAGGGTCTAACATGACCAGGACTCACACGGTTAGGAGCTGGATGGTCTAAATAATTAAATGTCTAATAATCAATGTGCAGGTTACTTCATAGAAAATTATATTAGCAACTCTCATTTTTAGGTCAGTCATTTTAAATGGACAGTTCTATTAATCCCTATTTAGTATCCGCAAACTCTAAATTATCCATTACAGCAGTTGAGTCTAACTTTTTTTTACCTTTTACTGTGGATTAGCTGTTAATTTACGGCTAGCAGAGACAGACAAAGCAGCATTATAGGATGTAATATGATTCACAAACTTTTGCTGCAATTAACATAACTCTAATCTAATAGAAAGTATCAAAGTGGGCAGAACTACCTATACTATCAATACTTTTTACTTTCTAAAATTTTGAATTTATATTGTCCTAAATCCTGGGATTTGCTAGTTGGATTCAGAATGTTTGTAAACTCACATTTGGATACTTTTTCCTTAATAGTATGTTTCCCATGTTTCTGATGTACTTTTTTTTTATAGTTACAACTAATAATCAATCAATTCTTTACCTTTGGCTAAATATTACTTCACTTACAATCACATGTACTAGCCCCAGGCCTGTGATTTGCTGTGGAATAATTATTATGGTGATCTAGTTTTCATCTCTATGTTATCCTGGCAGCAATCACCTGTATTGGCCTAAGGCCAGTGATTTGCTGTTAGTATATTATATATTTTCTACAAGGCTTTTACTTTTAGGCTTTTAGCTCTTGATGAATGAAAACATTTTAGGATTGGATAGTTTATTTAATTGCCATCCTCTCTGCCACTGCTGTGCTACTATGTTGCTGCAGTATATTAGATTTTAAACTGCCGTGTGTTTGTGCCGCTGTTCTGTCACTTAGTTTAGCCATTCTGATCATGGCAGCCAATATGGATGAAACAGTATTGTGAGCTGTGAGGTGGTCAATACTGACTGGAATTAATGTTACTGATGTTTTTAATTGTTTTTATCAATTTTTAAATAAAACCAAAACACAATGAATATTTAGAACCAAAATGAAAACACAAGAGTCTGCGCTTATCTCTAATAATTAATGCCCACAATTTACATATTTACATAGAGAAAACAAAGGGGAAATGTCACTGGTTGTGAGAGGGAACATTGACCGCAGCAAATATTACACATCACCTGGATGTAACCAGGAGGGACCACAGCAAATATTACACATCACCTGGATGTAACATGGAGGGGCTGCAGCAAATATTACACATCACCTGGATATAACATGGAGGGACCGCAGCAAATATTACACATCACCTGGATGTAACCTGGAGGGACCACAGCAAATATTATACATCACCTGGATGAAACATGGAGGGACTGCAGCAAATATTAATCACCTGAATGTAAGATGGAGGGACCACAGCAAATATTACACATCACCTGGATGTAACATGGAGGGACCACAGCAAATATTACACATCACCTGGATGTAACATGGAGGAACCGCAGCAAATATTACAGATCACCTGGATGTAACCTGGAGGGACCGCAGCAAATATTACACATCACCTGGATGTAACCTGGAGGGACCGCAGTAAATATTACACATCACTTGGATGTAACCTGGAGGGACCGCAGCAAATATTACACCTCACATGGATGTAACATGGAGGGACCGTAGCAAATATTACAAATCACCCGGATGTAACATGGAGGGGCCGCAGCAAATATTACACATCACCCGGATGTAGCATGGAGGGACCGCAGCAAATATTACACATCACCTGGATGTAGCATGGAGGGACCGCAGCAAATATTACACATCACCTGGATGTAACATGGAGGAACTGCACCAAATACTACACATTACCTGGACGTAACATGGAGGGACCGCAGCAAATATTACACATCACCTGGATATAACATGGAGGGACCGCAGCAAATATTATACATCACCTGGAAGTAACCTGGAGGGACCGCAGCAAATATTACACATCACCTGGATGTAACCTAGAGGGGCCGCAGAAAATATTACACATCACCTGGATGAAACATGGAGGGACTGCAGCAAATATTAATCACCTGAATGTAACATGGAGGGACCACAGCAAATATTACACATCACCTGGATGTAACATGGAGGGACCACAGCAAATATTACACATCACCTGGATGTAACATGGAGGAACAGCAGCAAATATTACAGATCACCTGGATGTAACCTGGAGGGACCGCAGCAAATATTACACATCACCTGGATGTAACCTGGAGGGACCGCAGTAAATATTACACATCACTTGGATGTAACCTGGAGGGACCGCAGCAAATATTACACATCACCTGGATGTAACATGGAGGGACCACAGCAAATATTACACATCACCTGGATGTAACATGGAGGAACAGCAGCAAATATTACAGATCACCTGGATGTAACCTGGAGGGACCGCAGCAAATATTACACATCACCTGGATGTAACCTGGAGGGACCGCAGTAAATATTACACATCACTTGGATGTAACCTGGAGGGACCGCAGCAAATATTACACCTCACATGGATGTAACATGGAGGGACCGTAGCAAATATTACAAATTACCCGGATGTAACATGGAGGGGCCGCAGCAAATATTACACATCACCCGGATGTAGCATGGAGGGACCGCAGCAAATATTACATATCACCTGGATGTAGCATGGAGGGACCGCAGCAAATATTACACATCACCTGGGTGTAACATGGAGGGACTGCAGCAAATATTACACATCACCTGGATGTAACATGGAGGGACCGCAGCAAATATTACACATCACCTGAATGTAACATGGAGGGACCGCAGCAAATATTACACATCACCTGGATGTAGCCTGGAGGGACCGCAGCAAATATCACACATCACTTGGATGTAACCTGGAGGAACCGCAGCAAATATTACACAGCACCTGGCTGTAACATGGAGAACCGCAGCAAATATTACACATCACCTGGATGTAACCTGGAGAGACCGCAGCAAATATTACACATCAGCTGGGTGTAATCTGGAGGGACCGCAGCAAATATTACAGATCACCTGGATGTAACATGGAGGGACCGCAGCAAATATTACACATCAGCTGGGTGTAATCTGGAGGGACCACAGCAAATATTACAGATCACCTGGATTTAACCAGGAGGGACGGCAGCAAATATTACAGATCACCTGGATGTAACATGAAGGGATCGCAGCAAATATTACACATCACCTGGTTGTAACCTGGAGGGACTGCAGCAAATATTACACAGCACCTGGATGTAACATGGAGGGATCGTAGCAAATATTACACATCACCTGGATGTAACCTGGAGGGACCGCAGAAAATATTACGCATCACCTGGATGTAACAAGTAGGGGTCGTAGCAAATATTACACATCACCTGGATGTATCCTGGAGGGACCGCAGCAAATATTACACATCACCTGGATGTAACATGGAGGGAACGCATCAAATATTACACATCACCCGGATGTAACATGGAGGGACCGCAGCAAATATTACACATCACCCGGATGTAACATGGAGGGACGCAGCAAATATTACACATCACCCGGATGTAACCTGGAGGGACCGCAGCAAATACTACACATCACCTGGACGTAACCTGGAGGGACCTCAGCAAATACTACACATCACCTGGACATAACCTGGAGGGACCGCAGCAAATATTACACATCACCTGGATGTAACCTGGAGGTACCGCAGCAAATATTACACATCACCTGGATGTAACGTGGAGGGACCGCAGCAAATATTACACATCACCTGGATGTAACCTGGAGGGACCGCAGCAAATACGACACATCACCTGGATGTAACATGGAGGACCCACAGCAAATATTACACATCACCTGGATGTAACCTGGAGGGACCGCAGCAAATATTACGCATCACCTGGATATAACATAGAGGGACAGCAGCAAATATTACACATCACCTGGATGTAACATGGAGGGACGGCAGCAAATATTACACATCACCTGGATGTAACATGGAGGGACGGCAGCAAATATTACAAATCACCTGGAGGCAACATGTAGAGACCGCAGCAAATATTACACATCACCTGGATGTAACATGGAGGGACCGCAGCAAATATTACACATCACCTGGATATAACCTGGAGGGACCGCAGCAAATATTGCACATCACCTGGATGTAACATGGAGGGACCGCAGCAAATATTACACATCACCTGGATGTAGCATGGAGGAACCGCAGCAAATATTACACATCACCTGGATGTAACCTGGATAGACCGCAGCAAATATTACACATCACCTGGATGCAACATGGAGGGACCGCAGCAAATATTACACATCACCTGGATGTAACATGGAGGGACCGCAGCAAATACTACACATCACCTGGATGTAACATGGAGGGACCGCAGCAAATATTACACATCACCTGGATGTAACATGGAGGGACCGCAGCAAATATTACACATCACTTGGATATAACATGGAGGTACAGCAGCAAATATTACACATCACCTGGATGTAACATGGAGGGACGGCAGCAAATATTACACATCACCTGGATGTAACATGGAGGGACGGCAGCAAATATTACAAATCACCTGGATGCAACATGGAGAGACCGCAGCAAATATTACACATCACCTGGATGTAACATGGAGGGACCGCAGCAAATATTACACATCACCTGGATATAACATGGAGGGACCGCAGCAAATATTGCACATCACCTGGATGTAACATGGAGGAACCGCATCAAATATTACACATCACCTGGATGTAGCATGGAGGAACCGCAGCAAATATTACACATCACCTGGATGTAACCTGGATAGACCGCAGCAAATATTACACATCACCTGGATGCAACATGGAGGGACCGCAGCAAATATTACACATCACCTGGATGTAACATGGAGGGACCGCAGCAAATACTACACATCACCTGGATGTAACATGGAGGGACCGCAGCAAATATTACACATCACCTGGATGTAACATGGAGGGACCACAGCAAATATTACACATCACCTGGATGTAACATGGAGGGACCGCAGCAAATATTACACATCACCTGGATGTAGCATGGAGGGACCGCAGCAAATATTACACATTACCTGGATGTAACCTGGAGGGACCGCAGCAAATATTGCACATCACCTGGATGTAACATGGAGGGACCGCAGCAAATATTACACATCACCTGGATGTAGCATGGAGGAACCGCAGCAAATATTACACATCACCTGGATGTAACCTGGATAGACCGCAGCAAATATTACACATCACCTGGATGCAACATGGAGGGACCGCAGCAAATATTACACATCACCTGGATGTAACATGGAGGGACCGCAGCAAATACTACACATCACCTGGATGTAACATGGAGGGACCGCAGCAAATATTACACATCACCTGGATGTAACATGGAGGGACCGTAGCAAATATTACACATCACCTGGATATAACATGGAGGTACAGCAGCAAATATTACACATCACCTGGATGTAACATGGAGGGACGGCAGCAAATATTACACATCACCTGGATGTAACATGGAGGGACGGCAGCAAATATTACAAATCACCTGGATGCAACATGGAGAGACCGCAGCAAATATTACACATCACCTGGATGTAACATGGAGGGACCGCAGCAAATATTACACATCACCTGGATATAACATGGAGGGACCGCAGCAAATATTGCACATCACCTGGATGTAACATGGAGGAACCGCATCAAATATTACACATCACCTGGATGTAGCATGGAGGAACCGCAGGAAATATTACACATCACCTGGATGTAACCTGGATAGACCGCAGCAAATATTACACATCACCTGGATGCAACATGGAGGGACCGCAGCAAATATTACACATCACCTGGATGTAACATGGAGGGACCGCAGCAAATACTACACATCACCTGGATGTAACATGGAGGGACCGCAGCAAATATTACACATCACCTGGATGTAACATGGAGGGACCGCAGCAAATACTACACATCACCTGGATGTAACATGGAGGGACCGCAGCAAATATTACACATCACCTGGATGTAACATGGAGGGACCGCAGCAAATATTACACATCACCTGTTTGTAACATGGAGGGACCGCAGCAAATATTACACATCACCTGGATGTAACATGGAGAGACCGCAGCAAATATTACACATCAGCTGGGTGTAATCTGGAGGGACCGCAGCAAATATTACAGATCACCTGGATGTAACATAGAGGGACCGCAGCAAATATTACACATCAGCTGGGTGTAATCTGGAGGGACCTCAGCAAATATTACAGATCACCTGGATTTAACCTGGAAGGACCGCAGCAAATATTACAGATCACCTGGATGTAACAAGAAGGGATCGCAGCAAATATTAGACATCACCTGGATGTAACCTGGAGGGACCGCAGCAAATACTACACATCACCTGGATGTAACATGGAGGGATCGTAGCAAATATTACACATCACCTGGATGTAACCTGGAGGGATCGTAGCAAATATTACACAACACTAGGATGTAACATGGAGGGGTCGTAGCAAATATTACACATCACCTGGATGTAACCTGGAGGGACTGCAGCTAATATTACACATCACCTGGATGTAACATGGAGGAGCCGCAGCAAATATTACACATCACCTGGATGTAACATGGAGGAGCCGCAGCAAATATTACACATCACCTGGATGTAACATGGAGGGACCGCAGCAAATATTACACATCACCTGGATATAACATGGAGGGACCGCAGCAAATATTACACATCACCTGGATGTAACATGGAGGGACCGCAGCAAATATTACACATCACCTGGGTGTAACATGGAGGGACCGCAGCAAATATTACACATCACCTGGATGTAACCTGGAGGGACCGCAGCAAATTCTACACATCACCTGGATGTAACATGGAGGAACCGCAGCAAATATTACACATCACCTGGATGTAGCATGGAGGGACCGCAGCAAATATTACACATCACCTGGATGTAACATGGAGAGAGGGATCGCAGCAAATATTACACATCACCTGGATGTAACCTGGAGGGACCGCAGCAAATATTACATATCACCTGGATGTAACCTGGAGGGACCACAGCAAAAATTACACATCACCTGGATGTAACATGGAGGGACCGCAGCAAATATTACACATCACCTGGATGTAGCATAGAGGGACCGCAGCAAATATTACACATCACCTTGATGTAACACGGAGGGACCGCTGCAAATATTACACATCACCTAGATGTAACCTGGAGGGACCGCAGCAAATATTACACATCACCTGGATGTAACCTGGAGGGACCACAGCAAATATTACACATCACCTGGATGTAACCTGGAGGGACCACAGCAAATACTACACATCACCTGGACGTAACATGGAGGGACTGTACCAAATACTACACAATACCTGGACGTAACATGGAGGGACCGTAGCAAATATTACACATCACCTGGATATAACATGGAGGGACCGCAGCAAATATTACACATCACCTGGATGTAACCTGGAGGGACCGCAGCAAATATTACACATCACCTGGATGTAACCTAGAGGAGCCGCAGAAAATATTACACATCACCTGCATGTAACATGGAGGGACTGCAGCAAATATTAATCACCTGAATGTAACATGGAGGGACCACAGCAAATATTACACATCACCTCGATGTAACATGGAGGGTCCGCAGCAAATATTACACATCACCTGGATGTAACCTGGAGGGACCGCAGCAAATATTACACATCACCTGGATGTAACCTGGAGGGAACGCAGTAAATATTACACATCACTTGGATGTAACCTGGAGGGAGAACAGCAAATATTACACATCACCAGGATGTAACATGGAGGGACCGCAGCAAATATTACACCTCACATGGATGTAACATGGAGGGACCGTAGCAAATATTACAAATCACCTGGATGTAACATGGAGGGGCCGCAGCAAATATTACACATCACCCGGATGTAGCATGGAGGGATCGCAGCAAATATTACACTACACATCACCTGGATGTAACCTGGAGGGACCGCAGCAAATATTACACATCACCTGGATGTAACATGGAGGGAACGCAGCAAATATTACAAATCACCTGGATGTAACATGGAGGGGCCGCAGCAAATATTACACATCACCCAGATGTAACATGGAGGGACCGCAGCAAATATTACACATCACCCGGATGTAACTTGGAGGGACCGCAGAAAATATTACACATCACCAGGATGTAACATGGAGGGTCCGCAGCAAATATTACACATCACCAGGATGTAACATGGAGGGACCGCAGCAAATATTACACCTCACATGGATGTAACATGGAGGGAACGCAGCAAATATTACAAATCACCTGGATGTAACATGGAGGGGCCGCAGCAAATATTACACATCACCCAGATGTAACATGGAGGGACCGCAGAAAATATTACACATCACCCGGATGTAACCTGGAGGGACCGCAGCAAATATTACACATCACCTGGATGTAACATGGAGGGACCGCAGCAAATATTACACATCACCTGTATGTAACCTGGAGGGACCGCAGCAAATACTACACATCACCTGGAAATAACATGGAGGGACCGCAGCAAATATTACACATCACCTGGATGTAACATGGAGGGATGGCAGCAAATATTACACATCACCTGGATGTAACATGGAGGGACGGCAGCAAATATTACACATCACCTGGATGCAACATGGAGAGACCGCAGCAAATATTACACATCACATGGATGTAACCTGGAGGGACCGCAGCAAATATTACACATCACCTGGATGTAATTTGGAGGAACCGCAGCAAATATTACACATCACCTGGATGTAACATGGAGGGACCGCAGCAAATATTACACATCACCTGGATGCAACATGGAGGGACCGCAGCAAATATTACACATCACCTGGATGGAACCTGGAGGGACCGCAGCAAATACTACACATCACCTGGATGTAACATGGAGGGACCGCAGCAAATATTACACATCACCTGGATGTAACATGGAGGGACCGCAGCAAATATTACACATCACCTGGATGTAACATGGAAGGACCTCAGCAAATATTACACATCACCTGGATGTAACATGGAGGGACCGCAGCAAATATTACACATCACCTGGATGTAACATGGAGGGACCGCAGCAAATATTACACATCTCCTGGATGTAACATGGAGGGACCGCAGCAAATATTACACATCACCTGTGTGTAACATGGAGGGACCGCAGCAAATATTACACATCACCTGGATGTAACATGGAGAGACCGCAGCAAATATTACACATCACCTGAATGTAACATGGAGGGACCGCAGCAAATATTACACATCACCTGGATGTAGCCAGGAGGGACCGCAGCAAATATTTCACATCACCTGGATGTAACCTGGAGGAACCGCAGCAAATTCTACACATAACCTGGATGTAACATGGAGAGACCGCAGCAAATATTACACATCACCTGGATGTAACATGGAGGGACCGCAGCAAATATTACACATCACCTGGATGTAACATGGAGGGACCGCAGCAAATATTACACATCAGCTGGGTGTAATCTGGAGGGACCGCAGCAAATATTACAGATCACCTGGATTTAACCTGGAGGGACCGCAGCAAATATTACACATCACCTGGATGTAACCTGGAGGGACCGCAGCAAATATTACACATCACCCGGATGTAACATGGAGGGACCGCAGCAAATATTACACATGTCCCGGATGTAACATGGAGGGACCGCAGCAAATATTACACATCACCCGGATGTAACATGGTGGGACCGCAGCAAATATTACACATCACCCGGATGTAACATGGAGGGACCGCAGCAAATATTACACTTCACCCGGATGTAACCTGGAGGGACCGCAGCAAATACTGTGCATCACCTGGATGTAACCTGGAGGGACCGCAGCAAATATTACACATCACCTGGATGTAACCTGGAGGGACCGCAGCAAATATTACACATCACCTGGATGTAACCTGGAGGGACCGCAGCAAATATTACACATCACCTGGATGTAACCTGGAGGTACCGCAGCAAATATTACACATCACCTGGATGTAACATGGAGGGACCGCAGCAAATATTACACATCACCTGGATGTAACCTGGAGGGACCACAGCAAATACGACACATCACCTGGATGTAACATGGAGGAACCGCAGCAAATATTACACATCACCTGGATGTAACCTGGAGGGACCGCAGCAAATATTACACATCACCTGGATGTAACATGGAGGGACCGCAGCAAATATTACACATCCCCTGGATGTAACATGGAGGGACGGCAGCAAATATTACACATCACCTGGCTGTAACATGGAGGGACGGCAGCAAATATTACACATCACCTGGATGTAACATGGAGGGACCGCAGCAAATATTACACATCACCTGGATGTAACATGGAGGGACCGCAGCAAATATTACACATCACCTGGATGTAACCTGGAGGGACCGCAGCAAATATTGCACATCACCTGGATGTAACATGGAGGGACCGCAGCAAATATTACACATCACCAGGATGTAATATGGAGGAACCGCAGCAAATATTACACATCACCTGGATGTAACCTGGAGAGACCGCAGCAAATATTACACATCACCTGGATGTAGCCTTGAGGGACCGCAGCAAATATTTCACATCACCTGGATGTAACATGGAGAGACCACAGCAAATGTTACACATCAGCTGGGTGTAATCTGGAGGGACCGCAGCAAATATTACACATCACCTGGATGTAACATGGAGGGACCGCAGCAAATATTACAGATCACCTGGATTTAACCTGGAGGGACCGCAGCAAATATTACAGATCACCTTGATGTAACATGAAGGGATCGCAGCAAATATTACACATCACCTGGATGTAACCTGGAGGGACCGCAGCAAATATTACACATCACCTGGATGTAACATGGAGGGATCGTAGCAAATATTACACATCACCTGGATGTAACCTGGAGGGACCGCAGCAAATATTACACATCACCTGGATGTAACATGGAGGGGTCGTAGCAAATATTACACATCACCTGGATGTAACCTGGAGGGACCGCAGCAAATATTACACATCACCTGGAAGTAACATGGAGGGACCGCAGCAAATATTACACATCACCTGGATGTAACATGGAGTGACTGCAGCAAATATTATTCATCACCTGGATGTAACATGGAGAGACCGCTGCAAATATTACACATCACCAGGATGTAACATGGAGGGACCGCAGCAAATATTACACATCACCAGGGTGTAACATGGAGGGACCGCAGCAAATATTACACATCACCTGGGTGTAACATGGAGGGACCGCAGCAAATATTACACATCACCTGGATGTGACATGGAGGGACTGCAGCAAATATTACACATCACCTGGATGTAACCTGGAGGGGCCGCAGCAAATATTACACATCACCTGGATGTAACATGGAGGGGCCGCAGCAAATATTATACATCACCTGGATGTAACATGGAGGGACCGCAGCAAATATTACACATCACCTGGATGTAACCTGGGGGGACCACAACAAATATTACACATCACCTGGGTGTAACATGGAGGGACCGCAGCAAATATTACACATCACCTGGGTGTAACACGGAGGGACCGCAGCAAATATTACACATCACCTGGATGTAACATGGAGGGACCGCAGCAAATATTACATATCACCTGGATGTAACATGGAGGGACCGCAGCAAATATTACACATCACCTGGATGTAACATGGAGGGACCGCAGCAAATATTACACATCACCTGGGTGTAACATGGAGGGACCGCAGCAAATATTACACATCACCTGGATGTAACATGGAGGGACCACAGCAAATATTACACATCACCTGGATGTAACATGGAGGGGCCGCAGCAAATATTACACATCACCTGGATGTAACATGGATTGACCGCAGCAAATATTACACATCACCTGGATGTAACATGGAGGGACCGCAGCAAATATTACACATCACCTGGATGTAACATGGAGGGACCGAAGCAAATATTACACATCACCTAAATGTAAACTGGAGGGGCCGCAGCAAATATTTCACATCACCAGGATGTAACATGGAGGGACCGCAGCAAATATTACACATCACCTGGGTGTAACATGGAGGGACCGCAGCAAATATTACACATCACCTGGTTGTAACATGGAGGGACCGCAGCAAATATTACACATCACCTGGGTGTAACATGGAGGGACCGCAGCAAATATTACACATCACCTGGGTGTAACATGGAGGGACCGCAGCAAATATTACACATCACCTGGGTGTAACATGGAGGGACCGCAGCAAATATTCCACATCACCTGGATGTAACATGGAGGGACCGCAGCAAATATTACACATCACCTGGATGTAACATGGAGGGACCGCAGCAAATATTACACATCACCTGGATGTAACATGGAGGGACCGCAGCAAATATTACACATCACCTGGATGTAACATGGAGGGATCGCAGCAAATATTACACATCACCTGGATGTAACATGGAGGGACCGAAGCAAATATTACACATCACCTAAATGTAAACTGGAGGGGCCGCAGCAAATATTTCACATCACCAGGATGTAACCTGGAGGGACCGCAGCAAATATTACACATCACCTGGGTGTAACATGGAGGGACCGCAGCAAATATTACACATCACCTGGTTGTAACATGGAGGGACCGCAGCAAATATTACACATCACCTGGGTGTAACATGGAGGGACCGCAGCAAATATTACACATCACCTGGGTGTAACATGGAGGGACCGCAGCAAATATTACACATCACCTGGGTGTAACATGGAGGGACCGCAGCAAATATTCCACATCACCTGGATGTAACATGGAGGGACCGCAGCAAATATTACACATCACCTGGATGTAACATGGAGGGACCGCAGCAAATATTACACATCACCTGGATGTAACATGGAGGGACCGCAGCAAATATTACACATCACCTGGATGTAACATGGAGGGATCGCAGCAAATATTACACATCACCTGGATGTAACATGGAGGGACCGCAGCAAATATTACACATCAACTGGATGTAACCTGGAGGGACCCCAGCAAATACTACACATCACCTGGATGTAACCTGGAGGGACCGCAGCAAATATTACACTTCACCTGGATGTAACCTGGAGGGACCGCAGCAAATATTACACATCACCTGGATGTAACATGGAGGGACCGCAGCAAATATTACACATCACTTGGACGTAACATGGGCAGACCATCGCCACGTTGTGATGTAGTGATGTCACTATTGCTAGATACGGAATATATTTGCCTTTTTCTTCTATTCTGCAGTCTTGTTAACCACAATTGTAAGCAATTCACCTTATATAAGTTTATTTTACATTTGACAGTATGTTTATATAGCGCTTCCACATTCTATCCAAATCTGAAGAAAGCGTTATCTGCCGGGGCTTGGAAAGTCAGACAGCCTAGCAACCCCCTAGGAACCTAGGGCCCGATGGACCAGTATGGTGTCAAATGCTGCACTGGAATACAGGAAAATAAGAGGCATAGAGGAGGTTAACAATAGAGATATAACCCTAAGATTTGCTCATGACAAGTTCATCTGTACCCTCGGTGAGGTTGGTGTCAGGGGGATAGATAGACTGAAAGCCGGATAGAAGTGTCTCTAGAGGAGAGTAGGAATAGAAGAGAGAGAGGAGAGGCGTATGGAAGGAGAGAGATTGGGTGGTGATTAGAGAGAGTGGATGGGCCATGGAATGTTTTTATAATAATGAGGGAGACCAGGGCATGGTGACCATAAGTTGAGCAGGTTGACATTGTGGCAACAGGCATCAGGGGGTAGGGACTGGAGGAGTTGGAAGGGGATAGGGTTGAGAGGACAGAAGGAGGGAGGAGGATTGTTGGACAAAGTGGCATAGAATGTAAGGTTGGTAGACTCTAGGGAGGAATTGTCAGGCAGATGGACTCAATTTTGAAGGTAATCTAATTGCCAAAGCTAAGGAGGAAGGAATAAACTGAATTGAAAATGGCAAAAAGGCAGCAAACTTTGGAGAATTGTTTGGTAAGGGAGTAGGAGAGAATGAATTTGAAGTGGAGTAAGTGAGCAAGAGATCACAATTTCCCCCAGTGGCGCTCAACAGAGTGATAACATTTTTGGAGAAAGCAGGTTAGAGTGGAGAACCAAGGTTGTGGAGGAGACCATCATAGACTGATGGTGACAGCCAGGGTGGCAGAGGAGGGCATGGTCTTAGAGGGCACGTAGACTATAATGCACATTTTCTAGGGTTATTATCACTACAAATCTACTTGGCTGAGCACCTTGTTAACATTTCTAATTAATGAAGCATTATATCTCCAAATAGTTTTATCTTCAATCAATGATGTATTTAATAAGTTCTTCTGCATAGGTGCTGAGCAGTGGTAAAGCAGGGCTGTCTCTACAGAGATCTCTTTATAACCCCCAATAGATTTTAGAACAGAGTGTACAGATGTTTGAATTACTTTCCTAGGATCCACAATCATTTTTCGGTTATTGAAATAATTTTGTCTGTTTGGTTCACGGAGAACGTGCTGCAGTATATTGACTCCCGGCAAACTCTGCCAAGATGAACTGTTGGAGAAGTTTCCATCAGTGGTGATGGTATGAGGGAATACATGATTTTCAAAGAGAAAGACCCCCACTCCTGGGTGCAGTTGCTGAAGACTTTCCATCAGGCTGTCCCATGTCTGGTGTTTGAATGGCAAAATTATTTCATCAAGATCATTAAGTAGCACAAACCTACTCCTGTACATGTTCCGGTAGATGCAGTCATTCAGTGCTGCCACTTGACCATAATACCCAATATCCTTGGGGTCCATAGAATAGTGCCATGCGTGAGCAGTTCTCAGGTACCGCTGAATTGGCCATGGGATCACCTCTACAACACCTTCTGCAATGTAGTACTGAATAACTTTTTCCATCTGTGTGCTGCAGTTATTAAGGTAGATCATCACCCGTTGAGCCCCCAGTATCCGGTACATCTCTATGGTCTGTATGAACTGTAAGACGTTATTGTAATTCCCAAACATGGTGGAAATGCAGACCGTGAAGTTGGCAGAAAACGGTTTCATGTCTTGATTTTGTATTTGGAACAGGGGTAATTGCATCATGTTCCCTGAAGGAGACGTATGGATAGATAGGTACTTGGCATGGCAGTTTGGTGGTTCCTTACAGACCAGGTCCGTTGTGCCATAGGGAAAGCCAAACCGATCAGTGTGTATGTCTATCTGAGCCTGGGAAACCTCCACAGATTTGTTTACGGTACAACAGAACCAGCAGTATAGCTCCTTTACCTCTGTATGATGTATAATGCTGAGGATACGTACTACACGTTCATTGTGTATTCGGTGCTCGAAATATGGAGCTATGATAAATGTCCGGTTGTCTCCCAGTGGTGTAATAGTATCAGTGGTTAGTCTATGATCACAGCAGGTGCACAGAGGTCTCCAGTGATCCAACGGAACCTCCATAGGGTTGGTATATAAAATTCCCAGGATAAAGGCGGCAGTCAGTAAGACAGACATATATAGTAGCTTCTTCCTTGAGATTTTGTCCATTGTATCAGGAAATTAAACAACTATGGGAGAAACAGAAGAAAACACATGAGAAGGCAAAGTGATAAATGTATAGACCATGCAGCGATTTAGACCCCTGCTTACCACACCTATATTATACTCAGCCACTAGGTGGTGCCACATACTACTGTTACTAGAGGGGACATAAGAGCTTGGTTTAGCCTTTAAAATGATTGTTGCTTTAAAAATACGGGGAGACCCCCATAAATCCCCACAGCATGTGAAGATCGCAAGCTATTACATTTAGCCCCTGCTGTCTATGTGACAGACACACCCAGCACAATGGTTGAGGAAATTGAACAAAATGGATTCCTTGTGTCTGATGCCGTACGGTTATAGGAAAAATTCAGGAGGTGGATGCACAGCTCCAAGCTTCACGTTGGTCATGATACATCAGAAGGTTATCAAGACAACACATAGGGAATTAATATATACGTGGTAAAAACATTTTGTAAATAAATATAAAATCAATAAACCACGGAAATCAATAATGTTTACCAGGTCTATTTCCATTTCCAATCCGTATCTTACCAGCCGCACGTCGGCTTTCTTTCTCTATGTACTCGTAGACAGGTTTACAGCTCATTTCCGATATTGATATTTTTTGTATGGAAAATGTACAGCGAACGTAATATAATGACTTTATTGACCTTTTTGAAGGAGTCTTTCTAACTATTTTATAATTAATGTGTACAGAAAAGAATTTTGACAATGAAGCATATGCAGTAATATAATTTGTATCTAAAATGCTTTTACCTTTTTCACTAATTTTATTCACTTTCATACATCTATAGATCGGTTGTGGCCAGACTTTGGACTCGGTGATCTACTTTTAAAACGAAAAACCTTTTGTGATCTACCAAGCCTCAAAAAGGGGACGTGGTATGCAAAAAGGGGTGTGACCTCACAGCAAGGGACTTGGGGTCTGTCCTACCGAAATCACACATAGTATCCCCAATTCAAATTACTACACACAGCAACACAATCTTATTCACATTACACCACATAGTAGTCCCTTCATTCACGTAACGACACAGTAGTGCTCTTATACACAATGCCCACAGTAGTGCCCCTTATTCAATGC
Source organism: Taudactylus pleione (assembly GCA_031769625.1). Lineage (NCBI taxonomy): Eukaryota > Metazoa > Chordata > Amphibia > Anura > Myobatrachidae > Taudactylus > Taudactylus pleione. The sequence continues at coordinate 1,962,202 of JAUIMM010000925.1, forward strand.
TCCCTGTATTAGAACCCCCTATTCAATGCCCTCTGTATTAGAGCCCCCTATGCAGTTCCCCCTGTAGTTGTGCCCATTATGTAGTGCCCCTGTAGTTGTGCCCATTATGCAATGCCCCCTATATTAGAGCCCATTATGCAATGCCCCCTGTATTAGAGCCCATTATGCAATGCCCCCTATATTAGAGCCCATTATGAAATGCCCCTTTATTAGAGCCCCCTATACAATGCCCTCTGTATCAGAGCCACTTTTGCAGTGCTCCTGTATTAGAGCTCATTATGCAATGCCCCCTGTATTAGAGCCCATTATGCAATGCCCCCTGTATTAGAGCCCATTATGCAATGATCATGTAGTTGTGCCCATTATGCAATGCCCCCTGTATTAGAGCCCATTATGCAATGCCCCCTGTATTAGAGCCCTTTATGCAATGCCCCCTGTATTAGAGCCAATTATGCAATGATCCTGTAGTTGTGCCCCTTATGCAATGCCCCCTGTATTAGAGCCCATTATGCAATGATCATATAGTTGTGGCCATTATGTAGTGCCCCCTGTATTAGAGCCCATTATGGAATGCTTTCTGTATTAGAGCCCATTATGCAATGCCCCCTGTACTAGAGCCCTTTATGCAATGCCCCCTGTATTAGAGCCCATTATGCAATGCCCCCTGTATTAGAGCCCATTATGCAATGCCCCCTGTACTAGAGCCCTTTATGCAATGCCCCCTGTATTAGAGCCCATTATGCAATGCCCCCTGTATTAGAGCCCATTATGCAATGCCCCCTGTATTAGAGTCCTTTGTGCAATGCCCCCTGTATTAGAGCCCATTATGCAATGCCCCCAGTAGTAGTGCCCCTTATGCAATGCCCCCTGTATTAGAGCCCATTATGCAATGCCCCCTGTATTAGAGCCCATTATGCAATGATCATATAGTTGCGCCCATTATGCAATGCCCCCTGTATTAGAGCCCATTATGGAATGCTTTCTGTATTAGAGCCCATTATGCAATGCCCCCTGTATTAGAGCCCCTTATGCAATGCCCCCTGTATTAGAGCCCATTATGCAATGCCCCCTGTATTAGAGCCCATTATGCAATGCCCCCTGTATTAGAGCCCATTATGCAATGCCCCCTGTATTAGAGCCCATTATGCAATGCCCCCTGTATTAGAGCCCATTATGCAATGATCATGTAGTTGTGCCCATTATGCAATGCCCCCTGTATTAGAGCCCATTATGCAATGCCCCCTGTATTAGAGCCCTTTATGCAATGCCCCCTGTATTAGAGCCAATTATGCAATGATCCTGTAGTTGTGCCCCTTATGCAATGCCCCCTGTATGAGAAACCGAAAGATTGCATAAGAAAAGAGGTGTTTTAAACCTCTAGGATGGGGGCAGGCATGTTTGCAAATTACTTGTGGGAGTTAGCCTATGGCAAGCAGGGGCGGGTTTGTAACAGGAACATTATATAGTGGGATAAAAGTGTGGGCCAAAGCCTCTTTGTTCCAGATTCCTCCAGGACAGGGAAGTGCATTTTGTCAGTTGTCATTTTCCTTAATAAAACTCTCTTAGTGCTTCTCCTTCTTCTCTCCTCCTTTTCCTTATTGTATTTAGTCATTCTTTTCATTTACTTCATATCATTGCTTTTACTTTTCCTTTCTGTCCTCAATCAGTGTCTTTTCTGATTTCTTGTTCTGCTGGGGGTGGGTGTAGCTATGTCCTGCCTAGTAATGAGCCTCCCCAGACCCTGGTCCCTGGCTCCACAGTGCCCCCATGTTATTAGGAGCTGCAGGTGTGGTTCCCCTATTGATAGTTCTATCCCCCCTCAGGCTGCTGCAGCAGCTTTGTGGAAGGTGTGCCAGTGCGGGGGAGGGGTGCTTCCCTTCAGTCCTTAATGCCCCTGGTCAATATCATCTTTGTGGCTGCAGTGGCCAGCACCATAGGCAAATGCAGGAGGGGTTTATGAGTGCCTTGCCTGAACCCCCCCTCAGCCCACACCATGATGACTACAATAGAAATAGCATATAATACTAAAGTTGCATGTTTTTTAGGATCCCCTCAGTGTCACAAATGAAATAACTAGCACTACAGTCCCTGTTGATCTTTTAAATGTGTCAGCCAGTAGAAAAAGTTAAAAGCCAGTAATGAATATTGTTGTGCACCAACTAGATCTGGAAAACATGCACTGTACGGGGTGCACTGATATGGATCACCTATTGGATCAATTATTAATACTGGATAATACACCATCCAGTACATAACAGGACCAATCTGTGCATCTATGTCCAGGACAGTGCATGGTTTCTTTTTCTGCCCTCTCCCAGATTCCCCAACTTGCTCATATGTTCTGTAAAGGAGCCGGCACATGAAATAAAAAGATTCAGCTCAGACAGGATGGCCCTACTTCTACATATAATTACTTACTGTGTCTGCTGGTCCTGTATATGCCAGAATTATATCATTCAGTACATTCGTATGATGTATTTTATAGCTGGTCTGTGCTGATTATGCCTCTTAATGGTAGAAAACAGTTGCAGCAAACAGTGTCAGTATTATGCTGGGCATTGAGGTATCATTGGGGGAATAGAATGCTTTAGTGATGCGTTATCTGACAGTAAGGGGTAATGGCTTTGACACTGCTTTATTTATCTATAGCACCTAAGATCTAGCTTTTATCTCCTTTGAATCATTATTATCAGCCAATAGAGGAGATTGTATTATATACTGTATTCTGAGCATTTAACTTACAAAATAGACAGAATACATGTGCTACAGTGAATTTCTACAGGGTGCACAGCTTATTATTGCAATCACTGCCCCAAGCAGCTATCACCGGGAAGCTCCATTCTCAGCTATGCTCCTACTTCGACAAATATACATTGCTGGAGGTCACGCAGCCTTCGCGTCCTGCCTATGAGGGGTACAACGCGAGCAAAGCAGCTAGTTCAGTTCGTCAGGGCTAACAGCAGGCGTCTGGGGAAAATGCTTCGCCTTTAATAATTCCACCTGTACGCAGGGACAAAAATGTCATTTTCGTCACCTCTGCTTGCGATGTGGTGGCAATCACCCAGTTGCCAAGTGTTTCAAGGGGGGTGCCCAGCAGCAGCCTGCACAGCCAGCAAAAGGCACAAGTGCTAAGTAAAGTTTCATCCCCTGTCCGTGTCACAGCGATAGCAAAATGGTTAAGTTGGTACCCGGTTCTGCAGGACGCAGAATTTTCGTTAAAAGGCTTCAGTTTTGGTTTTCGTTTACCTATTTGCAGGGATGTCGACACATATTCGCCTAGAAATTTGAAGTCTGCCTTTGAATTGCCTCACATTCTTAGGGAAAAAGTGGCTGGCGAGGTTAGCGTCAGGCGCATTGCAGGGCCTTTTGCAGAACCCCCATTAGGGATCTTGTGAATTCCCCGGTGGGAGTGGTTCCCAAGAAAATTCCAGGAAAATACAGGCTCATGCAACATCTGTCTTATCCGCCAGGCTCGTCAGTAAATTTTGCCATACCAGTTGAGGTTTCCTCGGTGGTGTACCAGTCTTTTGACGATGCTTTGGATGTCATTAGGTGTTATGGTCCGGGCGCACTGATGGCTAAGATAGATGTTGAGTCAGCTTTTCGTCTACTTCCTTTGCACCCAGAGTCATTCCAGTTTATGGGTTTTTAGCTTGGACAACGGATATTGCATAGACAAATGCTTGCCTATGGGGTGTTCTGTGTCCTGTGCGTTTTTCGAGCATTTTAGCACCTTCCTACACTGGTGCGCGGAATTTATTTATTTAATTTTTGCGGTAGTCATGGAATAGCCCACTATCTCGATGACTTTCTGTGTGTCGGCCCTTCCGGTTCAGGCAGATGCAGTTATCTTTTGTTTTCTTTACGAGCGCTGTTTTTTCATTTGGAGTTCCCGTTGCTGCGGACAAAACGGAGGGCCCTTCCCCTTGTCATTCCTGGGTATCGAGATCTGTACCTCAGCGGGTTCTTGTCGCATTCCTCTCGATAAGCCTGTCAAGTTGCGTAATGCCATAGCGGAATGCACGGCTTCCAGTAGAATTACCCTGCGGCAGGCGCAATCCCTCCTGGGCCTGTAAAGTAATTCCAATGGGCAGAGCTTTTTCACGTAAATTGGAAAGGGCCACGGCTGGTGTCACTAACCGAGACATTTGCTACGTTTATCCTCAGAGATTAAGCAGGACCTCTCTGTCTGGGTCTCGTTTCTTCGGGATTTTAATGGCGTTCGGTTGTGGATGTCTCCAGCCGCTGACAATTTGCAGCTGCAGCTGTTCACCGACGCAGCAGGCACCACAGGGTTCGGATGTTACCTTGATGGCTCCTGGTGCGTTGGCCGTTGGCTGGAAGAATGGGTGGGAAAGGGTTTGACTAAGGACTTACTCCTTCTCAAACTCTTTCCCATTATGGTTTCCTTGGAAATCTGGGGGGAATGGTTACGCAATCGCAGCATCATTATCAGGTGTGACAACCTGGGCGTGGTCCATGCGATACAATCAGCAACATGCGGCTTCCCTGCTGGTTTTGCGCTTGCTAGCGCAGCTGTGCTCACATGTTTGCGCTGTAACATCATGTTTAAGGCAAGACACGTTCCTGGGGTCGAGAATGAGATAGACGATGCGTTATCACGTTTCCAGTGGGCTAGGTCCCGATCTGTGGCCCCTGGTGCTGACGTTGTGCTTTGCCCCTCTTATGTTTGGCAGATGATCGAGCCGGAATGGAGGGCTTAGCAGAATAGTCTTTAGCCCCCTCCACGTTGCGAGAATATCGGTAGGCATGGAATGAATGGGAAGATTATTCCCGTAGCAGCAAACAGGCAGGTAAGAGTCAGCATCGTTCGATGCTTTCTTTTATTTGGAGTCTCCATTTGGCTGGCAGATCCAGGGCTTCTGTTGCGCGCTCTTTGGGGGGCATTGCATTTTATTGTAAATTGAAGGGCCAACCTGACTTTACTAAAAGTTTTCTGATTGTGAAGGCTTTAAAGGGTTGGGCACGGGTCTCCTGGCCAGTAGCTGACCTTAGGAGACCTGTGGACGCTCATCTGCTTCCGGCAGTATTAGGGGCGGTTCTCGGAGTGGCTCTTACTGCGTATGAGGCGGTCCTGATTTAAGTGGTGTTTTCAGAGGCTTTTCACGGCACCTTGAGGGTATCGGAGCTGGTGGCATCATCCAAATGGGTTGATGCCGCCATGCTCCTCTCGGATATCCTGGTCAGTGAGAGGTCTGTTCTCTGTAGGATTCGGCGGTCAAAGACCGACCAGACTGGTAGGGGTGGGTGGATCTCGTTGGGTCCATCTAGGTACGAACAGATCTGCCCCGTGGCACTACCTATGCGGTATGAGTTATTGCGGCCGGATGTTCCTGGTTCATGACTCATGCATATGGACAGGACTCCGCTTACCAAATACCAGTTTGGTTGGTTTTTGAAGAGGTGTGTATCAGTTTTAGGCCTCCCGCCTCAAGATTTTGGTACACACTCGTTTCTGATCGGAGCCGCAACTTCGGCGGCAGCTGCGGGTTTCTCGGCATCAGAAATTAAGGCCCTAGGACGTTGGAAATCGGATAGTTATAAAGGTTACATTCGACCTAGGCGTGAAGGCCCTTTGTTTTAAAGTCATTTCACAGTCTGTTCCGGTTACGTTTATATTTTATGCTTGCCTGGTTTTTGTCTTGTCTCATGTACTGTCCTGTCTTGTCTGTTACCCCTGTCCGTCCTACTCGGGATTAGCTACTCGCCATTGCTGGCAATGGGAGTCTTGAGGGATTTTACAATTTTTACCTGAACTGACGGATTCAATTCGGCTATTCTCAATCATTTAATTAGGCCATAGTCCATCCCTCAGCAGGTTTTTATTTTACCTCTTGCCGAGTTCACCTGTTTTTTCCCAATTCCCCCCCACCCATTCTTCCCCTTTGTGTCTTCTGTTTGTCAAAGCCACTTTAAATAGTAAAGTCGGCGACCAATAGAAAATTTTTCTTTTTGGCAGATACTCACTTATGTTCTATCAGATCCCACTAATACACCATAAAATTTTATTGTTTTATGACAATTACTAATTTTTTATTTACTGCTTTCCTCCACCTTTAGGATTGCTCTTTGACACGCAGGACATTTGGGTGATAGGCCACTCATATATTTTTGGGCTGCTAGGTTTATGAGTTCAGATCAAGCTCAAATTTTTGAATATTCAGCTAGGGTCCATTGGATAGTTTCCAGAGGTATGAGATGGCATTCCTTTTGTCCTAAACTGTTAGACTATGCAAGGCTTTTTGGTAGGCCACGTATTTTGGTGGCTTATTTAAGAGGCAACGACTTAGGGCAGAGGTCTACTGTAGAATTACGAGTTGATATTGTCAATGATTTGGTGGGGTAGATTTAGTTATATGTATAGACCTGATGGAGTTCATTTAACAGAGGAGGGTTTGTCATTGTTTATTGGGGATCTTTTTGAGGAGTTGGCGTTATTGGGGTAGTACTTGGTATGGTGGCGGTGCGGCGGTTCTATAAGCAGAACCTTGCTGTGGCGGGAAAGAACGGCAGGTCGCCAGTCCGGGTGCAATTATGATTTAAGGGCGCTACCTTCGTTGACTGGTAGTTGGCTGTACCAACCTAACGGGGGCAGTATCACCACCTAAACGGGTGGGAAGTCAAGATGGGGGTGAGCGTTACCTTTTGTTGTTGACATGATTTACATGGTTATGTGTATGCACTCTGGGCGATCTACGCCTGCTATGCCTTTTGTTGTTTGTGTGTGGGCATAGCAGATCTGGCTGATTTCTGGCCGTCCTTTCTTTGCCACCATACATCCTTAAATAAATAATAAATAAATAATAATTATTATTGCTCCAATAAATCGCCATCAAGTTATCTGCCAAATCCACGTCTCAGTGTCTTTATTTTATCTTAGTATGATAAGTGGTTTGCACACATGACAACACCTCATCCGATAGAAGGTTTAGAGAAACCGAAAGATTGCATAAGAAAAGAGGTGTTTTAAACCTCTAGGATGGGGGCAGGCATGTTTGCAAATTACTTGTGGGAGTTAGCCTATGGCAAGCAGGGGCGGGTTTGTAACAGGAACATTATATAGTCGGCTAAAAGTGTGGGCCAAAGCCTCTTTGTTCCAGATTCCCCACCCTCCCTCCCCTATAAATTTTGTATGTGGTGGGTTTGGTTTTGGGTGGCGGGAAAGAACGGCAGGTCGCCAGTCCGGGTGCAATTATGATTTAAGGGCGCTACCTTCGTTGACTGGTAGTTGGCTGTACCAACCTAACGGGGGCAGTATCACCACCTAAACGGGTGGGAAGTCAAGATGGGGGTGAGCGTTACCTTTTGTTGTTGACATGATTTACATGGTTATGTGTATGCACTCTGGGCGATCTACGCCTGCTATGCCTTTTGTTGTTTGTGTGTGGGCATAGCAGATCTGGCTGATTTCTGGCCGTCCTTTCTTTGCCACCATACATCCTTAAATAAATAATAAATAAATAATAATTATTATTGCTCCAATAAATCGCCATCAAGTTATCTGCCAAATCCACGTCTCAGTGTCTTTATTTTATCTTAGTATGATAAGTGGTTTGCACACATGACAACACCTCATCCGATAGAAGGTTTATAGAGCCCATTATGCAATGATCATATAGTTGTGGCCATTATGTAGTGCCCCCTGTATTAGAGCCCATTATGGAATGCTTTCTGTATTAGAGCCCATTATGCAATGCCCCCTGTACTAGAGCCCTTTATGCAATGCCCCCTGTATTAGAGCCCATTATGCAATGCCCCCTTTACTAGAGCCCTTTATGCAATGCCCCCTGTATTAGAGCCCATTATGCAATGCCCCCTGTATTAGAGCCCATTATGCAATGCCCCCTGTATTAGAGCCCTTTGTGCAATGCCCCCTGTATTAGAGCCCATTATGCAATGCCCCCAGTAGTAGTGCCCCTTATGCAATGCCCCCTGTATTAGAGCCCATTATGCAATGCCCCCTGTATTAGAGCCCATTATGCAATGATCATATAGTTGTGCCCATTATGCAATGCCCCCTGTATTAGAGCCCATTATGGAATGCTTTCTGTATTAGAGCCCATTATGCAATGCCCCCTGTATTAGAGCCCCTTATGCAATGCCCCCTGTATTAGAGCCCCTTATGCAATGCCCCCTGTATTAGAGCCCATTATGCAATGCCCCCTGTATTAGAGCCCATTATGCAATGCCCCCTGTATTAGAGCACTCATGCCATTAGCCCAGTAGTGCTCCTTAGGCAGTGCCCCCAGTAGTGCCCCTAAAAGGGTCCCTAGTGCTGTTCCCCAGTAATGCCCCTTTTCCCCCAGTACTGGTGCCCCCTCCCCTGTGCAGTACTTACCTGGCCAGCGCTCCTGCGTAGACATCTGCTGCCTGCCGCTGGCTGTATCTAGGTCCAGCAGGCGTGCAGGCTCTTCACATAACGGGAGACGCGGGTGACGTCATACATCACTGGGAACGTTGGCCTCTAAGAATTCTTCAGTCTCTGATCGCTTCAGAGACCAGCATTCCCAGAAACTGCAGCAGGTTGGTCACGATCTAGCGGCGGGAGCTTCGCGAGCTTCCGGTAGCTCGCGATCGACCTTTTGGCCGGCCATGCTATAGATGAATGAACTCCTTTTTTTTTCATACTATTTATATACACTTGAGAATTGTTTTGGAGTGCAGATTAAGGGTGGGACACCACCAGGGGTGTATCTATAATGGGTGCAGAGTGTGTGTTGCACTTGGGCCCCTGGGGGTCCACACCACACACCCTACAAGAATTTATCAATTACTTACCTCTCCAGAGTCCTGCGTCAGTTGCAGCAATGGCCGCCTCACCCATTTTCCTGGTGTTTTGCTCAGGCACAGTAGGGAAATCACCGGGAAAATGGCTGCCGAGCCATTTCCACAGTATCCTGCGCATGCACAGTAATCTCTGGCATAGCACAAGAGTTTTTTTTATATAATTGGAACTCATCAAAACAAAGAGTTTTTTCTTGGGGTACAATAGAGTATAATGTTTTTATGGCAAATAATAAACAATATAGTATACTGCAGTGATAGATTTCCTAGAGATACAAAAGGTGTCAGTTCACTTTAATGGCACCCTAATGGTGATTGTTTTAACACAGTGCCTGAGCACACAACACAGTGCCTCACAGCACTCCTAGTAATGGCACCGTAATGACGTTATTGTTTTAGCAAAGTGCCAGAACACACTACACAGTGCCTCACAGCGCTCCTAGTAATGGCACCCTAATGACTTTATTGTTTTTTCCCATCGGCCTGAACACACAACACAGTGCCTCACAGCGCTGCTAGTAATGGCACCCCAATGACGTTATTGTTTTAACATAGTACCTGAATACACAACACAGTGCCTCACATCCTAGTAATGGCACCATAATGGTTTTTTTTTAACACAGTGCACATAAATGTGTTTTATATTAATATTATTTAACACAGTGTCTGAAGAACACACAGTGCCTCACAGCGCTCCTAGTAATGGCACCCTAATGACTTTATTGTTTTAGCAAAGTGCCTGAACACACAACACAGTGCCTCACAGCGGTCCTAGTAATGGCACCCTAATGACGTTATTTTAAGAAAGTGCCTGAACACACAACACAGTGCCTCACAGTGCTGCTAGTAATGGCACCCTAATGACTTTATTGTTTTAACCATCTGCCTGAACACACAACACAGTGCCTCACAGCGCTGCTAGTAATGGCACCCCAATGACATTATTGTTTTAACATAGTACCTGAATACACAACACAGTGCCTCACATCACTCCTAGTAATGGCACCATAATGTTTTTTTTTAACACAGTGCACATAAATGTGTTTTATATTAATATTATTTAACACAGTGCCTGAAGAACACACAGTGCCTCACAGCGCTCATATGGCAGTGACACCCTAATGGAGTTTTTTTTATAATATTGCTGGTAATGTTTTTTGTAAACACAGTGCCTGCCTGAACACATGTACAACTTTATTTCGGAACAAGCTTCTCCCTGTCTCTTTCCATCAGATGTTGAGAATCACATTTCTATAGTATATGCTGCTCTTACCGATACCAAATATTTTGCAAAGAAGAATCTGAGTAAACCGTGTGAGATGGAATTAAATATTCAGTTATCTGCTAATTAATTAACAATTTGTAACATGTTTTGTTGTAGAAATAAAGCTCTTTTTCCTTTGCTACGTTTCCAGGGCTTGGCGGCATTTTTCCCCTTGCCGCACATCCTGTTATTTTGTAGGGGACCAAATAAACCAAACACTTGGGACTCATGGGTGAGATTTCCTGTCGCTGAGGAACCCCTTTCACATTAAATAGACATTTTCAGTTTTCCTCCTAAGCTATTGCCATGTTTCCAGTTATTTGGATCTAAGATGAATCACCAGAGTGATCAGACGCCTCACGTTTGCAGTTGACCCCGAAAAGCTGACAAAGAGGTAAGATTGCGATCACCTCTGCTGGGCCGGTATTGCCGGAGAGCGGAACTTTGCTCGTCTGCAACAGCAACATTTTAATGGTAAATAGCAGTGATAGAGGATTTGTTTTTGCAACGATATTTTGCAATATAAAATCTTTTCTATAGCTGCTTTTATTAAATAGACCCCATAGGGCCTGATTCATTACTGATCGCGTCTGCGATTGCGCACACAATTGGCCGATTGTTGCGTTCTGCGCATGCATATGCATCGCAGTGTGCGAAGACTCCAATGCGATCGCAGTGACTACGCAGACCCATCGTAGAGTGATTGACAGGAAGTACCATATGTGGGTGGTGATGGGGGGTGGTCAGTGAAACGCAGGCGTGCCAGTGCGGTTGAATGCCGTTACAGGCGCGTGCATAAATTAGGCACTGTGATGCCCTACGCAGCTTGGGCTGTCACTGTGTGCGATGAGCTTAGCAATTCCTGAGTAAGTTCAGAGCTTGTGCAAGTGTGCGTGACGCTGCGATGGCACTCGCTGTTACCGATGGTTTCTCAGACTTGCTAAACATTACAGATGTGTGTAAGGTGAGGAGGGCGTCCATATGTCAGACTTCGTATGGCATTGCGATTGCAATCATTAGCATATCTTCGCTGTCAGACTGCGTGCATAATGGCTATTGCGATCACAATGGCGATCCTTGCTGAATCAGCCCGTTAGTACGGTAATGAAATATATACATGAGACATTGTACAGTGCAAAAAAAGTGCAATTGGCATCAAGAAATGTGACCATCAGGCCCTCATTTGGCATTTATGGGCAGCTGCACAATCAGGGGTGTCTTAAGAGAGGAGGGGGCCTGTGTGCATTCCCGTCCGGGGCCCCCTCCTGTGGCCGGCAGCCGCAGCAGCAGAAGACTTCGGGCATTAGATCGGCCATTTTCCGGCGTTTTGAGCAGCACTGAGACACCCGATGTGGGACCTCGGAGAGGTAAGTTTTAGATAATACGGGTGCAGGGTATGCGGTGCGGCCCCCCCTGGACCCGTTATAGATACGCCGCTGTGCACAATATTAAAATGTAACAGAAATCATGTATCAGCATTCATACCCTGAGATACAAGATACCTGACTGCACACATTATATCACATATCATGTACGGTGATACAGTGAGGCATGCACTCTAATGGAACTAAAAAGAAGAAAATCCAAGATGGCGCCCATGCATGCGCACTTAACCCAGGCAGACGCCGGAAGCGGGGCGAATGTGATACAGGTTCCCGACTTCTTTTTCTAATTCATGGAAAAACAAAAGCTATAAACAACAACCAGCTATGGGGTATAATATAAAGAGAAATAAATTGGAGCTCAAAAGGATATCATAATATAGCGCAAGAAATATATGAAGTAATATAAACCTGATGCAACATTGTTACATTTATAGTTCTAAATAGAACATTATGTAACTACAGTACCATAAAATACCAGGTCGTGATGTGAATTATATGAGCAGAATAAAAGGTGCCTACACACTTGGCGATTATTTTACACAATTTGCCCGCTTCCGACAAATCATGATAACAAATCGTGTAAAATAAATCGTGAGTTTCTAGTCACGATCACGATGCCAATGCGCGTCCCCGCAGGTCACACATCGCATCATCAGATCTGCCGTGCTGTAGGGCAGATCTGACAATCTCAGTCATGATGCACTGGAATAGTTAGGAGGCACAATGCACTGGAATAGTTAGGAAGCGCGATGCACTGGAATAGTTAGGAGGCACGATGCACTGGAATAGTAAGGAGGCACGATGCACTGGAATAGTTAGGAGGCATGATGCACTGGAATAGTTAGGAGGCATTATGCACTGGAATAGTTAGGAGGCACGATACACTGGAATAGTTAGGAAGTGCGATGCACTGGAATAGTTAGGAGGCGCGATGCACTGGAATAGTTCAGAGGCACGATGCACTGGAATAGTTAGGAGGCACGATGCACTGGAATAGTTAGGAGGCACGATGCACTGGAATAGTTAGGAGGCACGATGCACTGGAATAGTTAGGAGGCACAATGCACTGGAATAGTTAGGAAGCGCGAAGCACTGGAATAGGTAGGAGGCACGATGCACTGGAATAGTTAGGAGGCACGATGCACTGGAATAGTTAGCAGGCACGATGCACTGGAATAGTTAGGAAGCGCGATGCATTGGAATAGTTAGGAAGCGCGATGCACTGGAATAGTTAGGAGGCACGATGCACTGGAATAGTTAGGAGGCACAATGCACTGGATAGTTAGGAGGCGCGATGCACTGGAATAGTTAGGAGGCAAGATGCACTGGAATAGTTAGCAGGCACGATGCACTGGAATAGTTAGGAAGCGCGATGCACTGGAATAGTTAGGAGGCACGATACACTGGAATAGTTAGGAGGCACGATGCACTGGAATAGTTAGGAGGCACGATGCACTGGAATAGTTAGGGGGCACGATGCACTGGAATAGTTAGGAGGCATGATGCACTGGAATAGTTTGGAGGCATGATGCACTGGAACAGTTAGGAGGCATTATACACTGGAATAGTTAGGAGGCATGATGCACTGGAACAGTTAGGAAGCGCAATGCACTGGAATAGTTAGGAGGCACGATGCACTGGAATAGTTAGGAGGCACGATACACTGGAATAGTTAGGAAGCGCGATGCACTGGAATAGTTAGGAGGCACGATGCACTGGAATAGTTGGGAGGCACGATGCACTGGAATAGTTGGGAGGCACGATGCACTGGAATAGTTGGGAGGCACAATGCACTGGAATAGATGGGAAGCGCGATGCACTGGAATAGTTAGGAGGCACGATGCACTGGAATAGTTAGGAGGCACGATGCACTGGAATAGTTAGGAAGCGCGATGCACTGGAATAGTTAGGAGGCACGATGCACTGGAATAGTTAGGAGGCACGATGCACTGGAATAGTTAGGAGGCACGATGCACTGGAATAGTTAGGAGGCACGATACACTGGAATAGGTAGGAAGTGCCATGCACTGGATTAGTTAGGAAGCGCCATGCACTGGAATAGTTATGAAGTGCCATGCACTGGAATAGTTAGGAAGCGCCATGCACTGGAATAGTTAGGAGGCACGATGAACTGGAATAGTTAGGAGGCACGATGCACTGGAACAGTTAGGAAGCACGATGCACTGGAATAGTTAGGAGGCACGATGCACTGGAATAGTTAGGAGGCACGATGTACTGGAATAGTTAGGAGGCACGATGCACTGGAATAGTTAGGAAGCGCCATGCACTGGAATAGTTAGGAGGCATGATGCACTGGACTAGTTAGGAGGCACGATGCACTGGAATAGTTAGGAAGTGCGATGCACTGGAATAGTTAGGAGGCGCGATGCACTGGAATAGTTAGGAGGCACGATGCACTGGAATAGTTAGGAGGCACGATGCACTGGAATAGTTAGGAGACATAATGCACTGGAATAGTTAGGAGGCACGATGCACTGGAATAGTTAGGAGACACGATACACTGGAATACTTAGGAGGCATGATGCACTGGAATAGTTAGGGGCACGATGCACTGGAATAGTTAGGAGGCACGATGCACTGGAATAGTTAGGAGGCATGATGCACTGGAATAGTTAGGAGGCATGATGCACTGGAATAGTTAGGAGGCATGATGCACTGGAATACTTAGGAGGCACGATGCACTGGAATAGTTAGGAGGCATGATGCACTGGAATAGTTAGGAGGCATAATGCACTGGAATACATAGGAGGCACGATGCACTGGAATAGTTAGGAGGCACGATAGAGCGTTTGTCACATTGGACAACTTTTAACACCAAATCGTGCCCCCGACTGCTCGGAGCTGCTGGGGAGAGTTCAAGGGAAAATCGGACATGATGTCGGATCGTGAGCTCATCGCCACGTGTATAGGCACCTTAAGATCATGATAACATTTTGGGTTTCTATCTAAGTAGTCCCTGGTACTCATTTAATTTCATTTTTCAAAAAAGTTTATTTTTCACATGTGTAATGTGTATTTGTTCGTATGTTCTTTCAAAATATAATAAATTATATGTTTTAAGTGAAATAATAAAAGCTATGTTTTAATGATACGACCAGGGCCCCCTGATACTATCCTATGCTATTTTCAGAAATCTGCTTTTGGTAGTAGGTAGCACCTCTTCAACCTCTCTAACCTCTTCTAAGATTTAGGTACAATTAGAGGAGAAGGTCATTTCCACTGGTCCGGTTATATTTTTTCACATATAACGGAATGTTAGAATATACTGTACCGGTGCAGCTGCATTTGCAAAAGACTGCCGCGTCTGTGTCTAATAGTACCACTCAGCTGGATACTTTTTAACTGTTATCAGGTTTAATACTAAGGGCCCCATTTATCATTTTATATTTGCCTGGCACTTAGGACCTCATTCAGAGTCGGTTGAAGCGGCCGTACGGTCGTATGCCACCGATGTTCGCTATACTGTGCATGCGTAAAGTTCACAATGCGCGTGCGCAAACTAGCCGCTACGATCAGAAATTTCTCTCTCCTTGAACACAACCAGGTCGGTAGTTTGAGTGACAGATGGAGGCGTTTGTGGGTGGTAACAGGGGAAGGTGCATGAAAACGGGGGAGTGGAGATCCGAACGCAGGCGTGCCTCATTATGCGAACGGCGTTTTATGGGAGTGCATACGGATTATGGGAGTGCATAATTAACAAAGTAGCGTCATGGCACATGTGACATGGGAGGTTTGTACACTGACATGATCGTAGAGCTTAAGAGAGGGTATGGTCAACCTTAAGCTCTACGACCAGTTCCGATGGTTCCCGATGGTCTCGATTAATCCTTACATGCCCGGAGATGACGTGCAGTGCGTACGAGAAGGGGGTGTATTTTTTTGGCTTCCGACTGCTTCCTCCCCTTGGTTGGCCAACTACCGATCCGAACTTAGGGACGCAACTTGCGAGGGAATCATTTGAATATCCGGCCCCTTTTTCCGTACGACCGTGCGGCCGCTTCGACCGACTCTGAATGAGGTCCTTAGTGCCTAACCCTAACCCTTCCAAACTTTTTTGCATCACGGCACCCTAGAGTTTCAGCATTATTTTCACAACACCCCTAAGCCAAAAGTTTCTTATTGAGAAATTCAGAAAATACACAATCAAGATAAAATGAGAAGAAAAAAGATTTGTCATAGTATGATGCACTAATTAAAATATAACTTTTATTAGTATTCACTAAAATTAGGACATAAATCAATAAAACGGTGAACTATAAAAAAAGAAAAGTTACGTATTAGAAAGCACTGGAAATGGTGAATTAAATATCCAAGTTACTCGGCGCTTGTACCCTCACTGTGCTGTCTATACATTATTGGTATCAGTATTATACAATTTATATTCATTTCTTTCTGATGAGCTATAACTGAGTTTTAGGAACAGGTCGTGCTCAAAATTCTCATATGGATTGATGTATAGGTTTTCTCACTAGCGCACTGTGTACTGGAAACATAGTATCTATTTCCTTGGAAATTCTGTAATGTTTCTATTCATAGTAATGTTTCCATTAAAAATTATTATTAAGTTAATTTACTAAAGTAGGTGAGAAAGTAAGAATAAATTACCCCCTTTATTTACCATTTAATCACCGTCCATGTGACTCATGTTCCAAATGAAACTGTTGCGTAATAACTGACTAATAGATTTTCATTAAGTATTTTGCTACTATATTAAATCCTGGAATTAGATCCTTTCATTTGGAACGTGAGTCACATGGATGGTGATTAAAGTATAATGGTAAATAAAGGGATAATTTATTCTTATTTTCACACCTACTTTAGTAAATAAACTTAACAATAATTTTTAATGGAAACATTACTATGAAAAGAAACATTACACAATTTCCAAGGAAATATATACATCAATCCGTATAATGAGAATTTGAGCACGACCTGTTCCTAAATATCAATTATAGCTCATCAGGAAGAAATGAATATAAATTGTATAATACTGACACCAATAATGTATAGACAGCACAGTCAGGGTACAAGCGCCGAGCGACTTGGATATTTTAATAATACGAAGAATGTGTCAGAATCAGCGCTGGAAAGGAGCAGCATAAAGTTATACCGGTGTTATCAAGAACTGGATATACATAAATATAAAATACACAAAAACATTCCAGCGCTCTACTGAAGGGATATATTCAATATTTGATAGAGGGAACACAAACCGATAATGTTTCACACAATTACGCTCCTTTTTCTTTGGAGCACGTCTCTAACCTGATTATCTAGTTCTGTCAGAAACTTTTCTCCAAAGACATGGAAAATAAATGAACAATAAATAGTCTTAAGGTGCCTACACACTTAGCGATATTTTACACGATTTTCCCAATTCCGACGCATCGTGATGACAAATTGTGTAAAATATGCCCAAATCGTGAGTGTCCACTCATGATCACGTTACCAATGCGCGTTCCCGCAGGTCGTACATCGAATCTTCAGATCTGCCGTGCTGTAGGGCAGATCTGCCAATCTCAGTCACGATGCACTGGAATAGTTAGGAGGCACAATGCACTGGAATAGTTAGGAGGCGCGATGCATTGGAATAGTTAGGAGGCGCGATGCACTGGAATAGTTAGGAGGCGCGATGCACTGGAATAGTTAGGAGGCACGATGCACTGGAATAGTTAGGAGGCACCATGCACCGGAATAGTTAGGAAGCACGATGCACTGGAATAGTTAGGAGGCGCGATACACTGGAATAGTTAGGAAGCACGATGCACTGGAATAGTTAGGAGGCACGATACACTGGAATAGTTAGGAAGCTCGATGCACTGGAATAGTTAGGAAGCGCGATGCACTGGAATAGTTAGGAGGCACGATGCACTGGAATAGTTAGGAGGCACGATACACTGGAATAGTTAGGAAGCACGATGCACTGGAATAGTTAGGAGGCACGATGCACTGGAATAGTTAGGAGGCACGATGCACTGGAATAGTTAGGAGGCACGATGCACTGGAATAGTTAGGAAGCGCGATGCACTGAAATAGTTAGGAGGCACGATGCACTGGAATAGTTAGGAGGCACGATGCACTGGAATAGTTAGGAGGCACGATGCACTGGAATAGTTAGGAGGCGCGATGTATTGGAATAGTTAGGAGGCGTGATGCACTGGAATAGTTAGGAGGCACGATACACTGGAGTAGTTAGGAAGCACGTTGCACTGGAATAGTTAGTAGGCACGATGCACTGGAATAGTTAGGAGGCACGATGCACTGGAATAGTTAGGAGGCGCGATGCACTGGAATAGTTAGGAGGCGCGATGCACTGGAATAGTTAGGAGGCGCGATGCACTGGAATAGTTAGGAGGCGCGATGCACTGGAATAGTTAGGAGGCGCGATGCAGTGTGTTTTTCTTTTCTTATTCATAAAAAAATCTTGTGACACTGTAAGTGGAAACTTCACAATTTTACAATTTAATAGCAAAAAGTTAGCAATAAAAAAATGCAACTTTTCACTTCTTTCCTCAATCATGAATAAATGATTAGTCTACACGCCGACTACAATACCACAACAAAGTGCTAAATAACGTGCATAATATATTAAACATAATGACATCACAAATGCCTCAGCTGAGATTCACATAAACATATTTTCAAAAGGTGAAAATAGAGGATATGGGAGCTCATTCAGACCCACTCGCTAGATGCGTCCTTTCGCACCCAGCATATGCAAATTTGGCTGTGACAGCACAGCAGTCGATCGCACGGCAAGGCATGAGCATGCCTACTATGTCTTGGCGTGCGATCACTTTGTGTATGCAGATGCCCACCAGCATGTCTTAAGACGCCCATTTGCGCACGTCATCTCCAGGAAGTGTATGCAACCATCAATACATCGGGTACCATCGGAACCGAACGCAGTGCTTGAGGTTGACTACACCCTACCTCAAGCACTGCGATCACTTCAGTGTGAAATACAAGCAGGTGACGTGTACAATGACGCTGCCTGTTAATTATGTACGCCTATGAAACGGTGTTGAGACGCTCGGGCACGCATGTCCACTCCCCCGTTTGTAGAGGCCAGCCCCTGTCACCACCCACAAACAGCTTCTCCCGCCTCTCACTCTGCTGGGCAGTCTATGCGCAACGAATGATCGCTTCTCGATCTCTAGCACTGGTTTGCGTACGCACTCTGCGATGCATACGCACGCGCAGAATGCGAACATTGGCCAGCTACGAGCGAACGCATCTTAGCGACTGGGTCTGAATCAGGTCCATGGTTTAAAAAATGGAATAAAGCGGCTAATACTGCGTTCTCTGATTATAGTGTCCCATGGCCCCTCTACCTGAATTTCAGCGAGTCAGAGGGGCAACTCCATGCAACCGTATTCCAGTAGTACTCCTGTAGCCCAGGTCAGAAGATGTGTAGGGGGTGTGGTGATATGGACTAAAACGGAGCTCACATCCACTAAAGTGGACAATGAATCCCCAATCTAATAGGGAGCGCAGCTGTAATTTAGACATAACACAGGATGGGATGATGATACAGGCTTGGGTGCTGGTATAATCTGGGGTGATGGCATAGGCTGGTGTAACAATATCAACTGGGGTTATAGGCTGGGGTGATGCCTGGGCATAAGACCAGAAAAGCCACATCTTGGGTATGGAATTATTTTAACCCAAATCCTGACAACAGTTGTGAAGGCATCTGTACCATTTGTAAAGCCAAAATTAGTAGAGAATCAAGATAGGGACCTTAACCATATAGGAACCCAGGGCTGGCGCTACCACTAGGCAAACTTAGGTAGCTGCCTAAGAGCGATGGCCACTGCAGGGCGGTAGTGTGTACCGCACATAAGTGCAGTCCGCACTACACTATTAGTATTACAAACACACAGCCGCCGGCAGCTGTGTGTTTGTTATAGCAGCCGATGAGAGTCAGACAGACTCTCATCGGCTGCTGCGCCCACTGCCGGAGCCGGGCTGGAGCTCTCTCATGATCTCCATCTTCTGGGTGATGGGAAAGTCATCATGACATCTCTCCCATCATGCAGAGCAGGCCAGCCCAGGAGGACGCCGGACGGAGGAGCAGATGCCGGAGCGGGGATTAAGGTAAGTGGAGGTACTGTATTTTTTATATTTATTTTTTATGTGTGTTTGTCTGTCTGGCCTTGGGGGACGACTACTACTACCACTACTAGGGGCACTGCTGGAGGGGCTACTGCGGGCACTGCACACTGGTGGGACCACTACTGGGGGCACTGCCTAGAGGGGGATTACTACTAGGGGACTACTACTGGGGGCACTGCTGGGGGGGACTACTACTGGGAGCACTGCATCAGGGGGACCACTACTGGGGGCACTGCATAGGGAGGGTTACTACTGGGGGCACTATATAAGTGGCACTGCATAGGTGGGGGACTACTACTGGGGGTACTGCATAGGGGGGCCACTAGTGGGGGCACTGTATAAGGGGCACTACCAAGGGCACTGTATAAGGGGCACCATATTGGGGGCATTGCATTAGGGGACCACTACTGGGGGCACTGCATAGGTGGGACCACTACTGGGGCATTGCATAGGGGGGACCACTATTGCTGGCACTACTGGGGGCACTGCATAGGGGAGCCTCTACTGGGGGCACTGCATAGGGAGGGTTACTATTGGGGACACTATATAAGGGGCACTGCATCTGCAGTGCATCCATCAGATGTCGTCATCGTCATCGTCATCCCCATCAGTGTGTACATCCTCTTCTTCACACAATATTAATTTGTCCCCGCTGGAATCCACCATAATGGTGCCTCTGTAATTTTTGCACGTAATTGATGGTAAAGGTCTTCCCCATAGAATTTGTAGTTCATTTTGATGGACATCCTCTTTTCCACATTTTGAGGAAGTAGTCTCATAGGCCGATTTTTCTGAGTACATTGGAGGGTGGGCAGCTTAAGTAAAGCAAAGCCTGTTTGTGCAAGGGCCTCCAAATTATCTTTTTTTCCTGCCAGTAGTCAAACAGACTTTCTGATATGCCTATTTGGATGCTATCATTTACATTTTTTAAATAGCCCTCAACCAAACTTTGAATGGTGACTGTATCAGATGGAGTCACGGTAGAGGTGTCATTAATTGTAGGCAATTCTGACCTGACCAGATGTCAAAACTTGGTTGTGTTGACTCAACTGCATCACCAGTGGGTGTTTTGAAAGTTTAGTTTCTACTTGGTAGATGCACTTGCTGGAGAAACTGGAGGAGAAGCCATCGCTGCATCACGTGCCACTTGAGCTTACAATTTGCTTATCAACAGCTCTTTAAATCTCTTTAGATCTCTGTCTATTGGGAAAAAGAAACAACGTCTTCATCCCTTCTGGGATGAAAATCCACTCCCAACAGCAGGCATGGTGCTCAACGATTCTCAAGAAAGAGACAACGTAAGACTTAAACCTTAAATCTTGCATTTGTTCTATTCCGCTTGTCCATCTGTGCTGGTTAAGTGGACAGTGGGTACAATGGCAGTGTGAAGGCCACTAACTAACTATGGGCCTGATTCAGAGCCGTTCGCTATTTGCAGTCGTTCGTTCAAAAACAAGGGGTGGCTATTCAAATGATCCGTTCGCAAATTGCAGTCTGTTCACACCTCTAAGTCTGAATGAGCGAGCAAAACATACGCTCGTTTATTTGTGAAAAACGCCCCCTGGCCGCTCGCACCATACGTCATGTCCGCTATTTATTAGATTAATCGAGTACATCGACCAGCGTATGAACTGCTCGCTATTCTTGTGGTTGGTGTTTGCTGCCACAAATTTGCGAGCAGTTCTGGCTATAAAATAACCCAGTGACGTGGTCAATGACGCTGCTGTATTAATTATGCACACCCATAAAACGCCCGTTTTGACCTTTAAGCACGCCTGCGTTCGGTTCTCCACTCCCCATTTTCAAGCACCTTCCCCTGTTACCACCCACATATGCCTCATTCTGTCACTCAAAATAGCAGGCACTCGCTATATAGCGTACAAACGATTTTTGGCCGCACAGACTTGTTCGCGCATGCGTACTAAAAACCATACGCATGTGCAGATGTGTGAACATCGCTCGGAACGAGCGTACTGCCGCTAACGAGCGGCTCTGAATGAGGGCCTATGTTTTTTTAATGTCCTTGTAAAGGTTGGGAAAAAGTTTCAAGTGGAATCTTTGAAAAGGATTATTTAACAGTCAATTGTTTTGGAAAGCACTCTTCCTGGTCCCCTTCTGGGATGAAAATCCACTCCTAGCAGCAGAAGCAGGTACAGGATTCTCACGAAAGACACAACGTAAGACCTTATATCTGAAATCTTGCATTTGCTCTGTTCCGCTTGTCCAACTGTGCTGGTTAAGTGGACAGTGGGTACAACGGCAGTTTGGAGGCCATTAACTATGTTTTTTTAATGTCACTGTACAGGTTAGGAAATGCTTTTCAAGTGGAATCTATGCAAAGGATTATTTAACAGTCAATTGTTTTGGAAAGCACTACTAAAAGTCTTCCTGGTCCCCTTCTGGGATGAAAATCTATTGCCAGCAGCAGGCATGACATTCAAGGAATCTCCTGGGGCAAGGACTGATGTGAATGAGTAAAATATTTTTGTAAATGCCTCCCCTCCCTTTCTCCCTCATAAATTTACTTCGGAATCAAAACATTTAATTCAATTTACTACCAATCAACCCTTCCTATCCCTGCCTTCAACTACATACATACTCCAACTCCCTCAGGCCCTGATGTGCCATGTTGGAAGTTGAAATGCCACGTGTTTGTGCCACCCACTGCTGGCGCTTAGCTTAGTTAGCCAGCTAGCTTGGTGCAAATTTTGGGCCTAAACTGGATGAAAACAATATTGTAAGCTGTGAGGTGGTCAAAATTGACTGGAAACGAGTGAAAATAAATGTTATTGAGGTTAATAATACTGCAGGAACAAAAACAGGCCCAAATTATGTGATTTTAGCTGTTTTTATGATTTTTTTTTACAAAAAATACAGATCCAAAACCAAAAAACAAAACATGCAAGGGCGGTTTTGGCAAAACCAATCCAGATCCAAAACAAGAGTATGTATATATGTATCCAAATATATGTATATATGTATCCAAAAAATTCATCATTGATTTATCAATATGATGTGTAAAATATATTGGGTTGTCAAGCGTGTTAAGATATATAATCATATCACTGAATTCAAGATCTGTGCCACTCCAAATCAGAAAAAGGTCGTCAATATAGTGACCAAAAAAATAGATCTTGTCACCAAATTTTGGGAGCAAAATCGTATTCTCATAATGCTGCATGTATAAATTTACATAAGCTGGAGCAATATTGGACCCCAGGGCAGTGCCCATGCGTTGTATGTAAAATTGATTACCGTACATAAAATGGTTTTTCATAAGGACCAATCTTGTCAGCTCAAGCAAAAATTCCACTGGTGGGCCACAATGGGAACCCTCAATTAACACCTGGCATATAATGTCAATACCCTCCTCATGTGGTATGACGGTATAAAGGGAATTCACATCCATTGTTACCAACCACATGGACTCAGGAACCATACCCAATGCAGAAATCTTGTCAAGAAAATCGGTCGTATCTCATATATAGCTATGCATCCCACGGACGTAGGTTTGCAAAAAGCTATCAACAAACACAGCCAATGGCTGCAACACAGATCCCCTAGCCGAGATAATAGGACAATCCGGTGGGTCGACCAAACTTTTGTGGACCTTTGGGAGGGTATAAAGGATGGGACAAATCGGGTATTCAACCCGCAGGAACTCAGCAATACCAATGTCCAACCAATTATGCCGAACCGCCAAGTCAATAGAAAGATCAACACATCGTTTGATATCATACATCGGATTATGTGATGCTCTAGTGTAGACCAAATCATCAGATAATTGTCTATGTATTTCTCGATCGTAGGCATTCCAATCTTGCACTATAACTGCGCCGCCTTTATCGGCCTGTCTAATGACCAACTTATCATTGTTCATTAGACCCTTGAGTGCCGACCTTTGTGCAGCTGTAAGGTTATCATAATTGCAAGTGGTGGATTTAGTTGCCATCTCAGTTTCAATTATCCTTAGAAAAGTTCTAATACTAGCATTGGAAGATTGAGGGTCAAAACTGCTAGGTTTGGTGAAATCTTTTCTAGTAGTAACACTCTCACCTTGTTCATGCGAGAAAAATTTTCGCAACCTTAATTTTCTCCCAAATTTAAACTGGTCCACAGACCACCTAAATTTATATAAATATATATAAAAAAGCAGAATGATGATCATAAATCTATAGCAATAAATGAAGTGCAGCTCCCAAATAAGGTGTAGATGATAAGATAGGTGTGCTCACATGGAACAGGTGTGGTATTTTCTTATAAAGGTACCTTTAGAAATCCCCCGTTGTCAGTGGTAACACCTCAATGTATGAGAAGACATATAGGCCCTGATTCAGAGCCGGACGCTCTGACTAGAGCGCTCGCTCTGAATCAGGGCCCACCGCCATAAATATGGAGCGTCCTTCTGGACGCTCGTATAGCTGTGGGTCACCACCCACAGCCTATACGAGCATGCAGGTTGATGGTTGCGATGGTCTTGACCATCGCGACCATCGCCAGTGCGACCAGAAGCCTGTGGTTGAGTTTCTCAACCGCAAGGCCAGGAGTGATTTTGGCTCTGTCAGAGCCAAAATCACTCCCACTGACATCACTAGTGATGTCAGTGGGGCCGGCTTCTGACGGTAGGCGTTCCCTTGGGAACGCCTCCGTCTGGCTGGCACGCCCCCAGCATGCCCACCAAAGGGGGCGTGCTGTCAATCAACATTGACAGCACGCCCCCTTTGATCAGACACAACGAGCGAAGGAAAGTCCTTCGCTCGTCGCGTCTCGCGCAAGCGCACCATCGACCCACTTGCGAGCGGACAGCCGCTTGCGAGTGGGTCTGAATGAGGCCCATAATGCTGACACTGCAGCTTACATGAACAAGCGTTTTGCAGGCACATCAAGGTTTCTTTAAGTCCATATACATAGAGATAAGAACAGAAAACTCCTCATGGTGCAGTATAATAACACTTTAATAAAGTCTCAGATAACAATAAAAAGGAGAATGATCGCCTCCGTACCAGATAACATGCAATGATCCAGGAGTACCAGCAAAGCAGATGGAACGCGGGTATTAGCTTCTTCTGGTGGCGTTCTGGTGGTAACTATGGCTGATCAGACCCTTATATCACTTCTCCAACAGGTTTCCACACCATAGGGTGTCTTTTTCAAGGTGGAGTGTAACTAGTACAGAGAGGAGTTTAAATCCCCCTGGACAGGAAATGACCCGCCAGAAGTGTAAATGCCACGATATTCAGGCAATGTGTAAAAATTAGATTTATCACAGCAAACGGACACAGAGCTACTAACCGACCCACTGCCCACTCACAAGAGACTATGGCCCTCATTCAGAGGCGGTCGCCAGAAACGACCGCTCATTCTGAATGAGGGCGGCCGCTTCTTTTTTTTAAGTGCGGCCTCCTGGTCGCTAGCTAAGCTGTGGGTTACCACCCACAGCTTAGCGACCGACCAGGGTGATGGTCGTGATGGTCAAGACCATCGCAACCATCGCGGCTTGTGACGAAACCCAAAGGTTGGGTCTCGGCAATCGCAAGCCCCAGGGAGCTTCCTGCTCTGATCGAGCAGGAAGCCCCCCACTGACATCACTGCTGATGTCAATGCGGCCCCCCACAATATGGCAGGCGTTGTTGAGCTGTTGATCAACATCGACAGCCGCCCCTTTTGTAGTGAGCTCCAGAGCGAGAGAGTTTCTCTCGTTCCGGGGCTTGCGCACGCGCAATGTGGCCGCTGCGCGTGTGCAGGACCAAAACATCGAGCCGGTTGCGAGCGCTCAGCGCTTGCGACTGACTCTGAATGAGGTCCAATGTGTAGTGAGAGGGGCAGACAGCGGCACTGATAATGCCAGGCGGGTGTCACTATGTGTGCAATGAATAAAGTTGTACATACCATGTGACCCGCTTACATCACACATAAAGGTCACGTGATCGGCTGTCAGCTGTATGTTGTAATGAATAATAAAGTTATACAGATTACGCAATCGGCCAATTGCTGTGTTCTGGTATGTGTATGCATTGTAGTACGTCTGCGCGAACTGGCCGTAGTGATTACGCAGACCCATCGCAGAGTGATTGATAGGAAGTGCTGTTTGTGGGTGGTAAAGGGGGCAGTGGCATCACAGTGGCATCACAAGGGGGATGCAGGGGGTGTGGGCCGCACCCAGATGTCACCCACCAAGGGGCCGACTCCCCCACGGTGACAGGAGCCACCACCACCACCACCCCGTGTGATAAGAACACTCAACAGGGGTTTGGTCGCGAGGACACGCCCCCTGCCGGCGAGGCCATGCCTCCTTTTTGTTGGCGCACGGCTCTTCCCTCACCAGGTGTCAGTGCAGGGAGGGACGCCACTGACGGGTGGTGGTCGGCGAAACACAGGCGTGCCAATGCGTTGTATGCCGTTGCAGGGGCATGCATAAATTATCCACTGCGATGCCGTATGCAGCCTAAGGACTCATAGCGTGCGCTGAAGTTAGCAATTTCTGAGTAAGGTCTGACCTTGTGCTAGTGTGCGTGAGGCTGCAATGGTACTCGGTTGTACCGTTGGTTGTATGGTAAATTTGGCGTCCCTATGTAGTGCTGCGACTGCATAGCGATCGCAATGGATTAGCATACTATCGCAGTTTAACTGCGTGCGTAATCGCTGTTGCATTTGCAGTTCCAATCTGTAGTGGACCAGGCCCTGTGTCCCCAGTGGGGATTCTACATTTTTCGGTTACAAAGATAGAAATTTGGCTACCATGTCATCTATGTGCGGGTAATGAGTTGTTTGCAGCTGCCCACAAATAAAAATTGTGCATTATTCTTCACAGGGCCGAATCTAGGGTAGTACGACCAGTGCCATGGCACAGGGCACCGCAGGGCACCGCAGGGCAGGGGGCACCGTTTGGGCCTGTCACTTTTCCTGTTTATTATCATTTTCACTTGTAGTTTCCTCTTCTTATATCCCCAGCATCTCCTGGCCTCCCCTATCTCTTCCCTGGCCCTTCCCCATGAGGCCATGGCCCTCTCTCAGGTGCACTATATTATGTCCCTATTTATCCCCAGCATCTCCTGGCCTCCCCTATCTCTTCCCTGGCCCTTCCCCATGAGGCCATGGCCCTCTCTCAGGTGCACTATATTATTTCCCTATTTATCCCCAGCATCTCCTGGCCTCCCCTATCTCTTCCCTGGCCCTTCCCCATGAGGCCATGGCCCTCTCTCAGGTGCACTATATTATGTCCCTATTTATCCCCAGCATCTCCTGGCCTCCCCTATCTCTTCCCTGGCCCTTCCCCATGAGGCCATGGCCCTCTCTCAGGTGCACTATATTATGTCCCTATTTATCCCCAGCATCTCCTGGCCTCCCCTATCTCTTCCCTGGCCCTTCCCCATGAGGCCATGGCCCTCTCTCAGGTGCACTATATTATGCCCCTATTTATCCCCAGCATCTCCTGGCCTCCCCTATCTCTTCCCTGGCCCTTCCCCATGAGGCCGTGGCTCTCTCTCAGGTGCACTATATTATGTCCCTATTTATCCCCAGCATCTCCTGGCCTCCCCTATCTCTTCCCTGGCCCTTCCCCATGAGGCCGTGGCCCTCTCTCAGGTGCACTATATTATGTCCCTATTTATCCCCAGCATCTCCTGGCCTCCCCTATCTCTTCCCTGGCCCTTCCCCATGAGGCCATGGCCCTGTCTCAGGTGTACTATATTATGTCCCTATTTATCCCCAGCATCTCCTGGCCTCTCCTATCTCTTCCCTGACCCTTCCCCATGAGGCCATGGCCCTCTCTCAGGTGCACTATATTATGTCCCTATTTATCCCCAGCATCTCCTGGCCTCTCCTATCTCTTCCCTGGCCCTTCCCCAAGAGGCCATGGCCCTCTCTCAGGTGCACTATATTATGTCCCTATTTATCCCCAGCATCTCCTGGCCTCCCCTATCTCTTCCCTGGCCCTTCCCCATGAGGCCATGGCCCTCTCTCAGGTGCACTATATTATGTCCCTATTTATCCCCAGCATCTCCTGGCCTCCCCTATCTCTTCCCTGGCCCTTCCCCATGAGGCCATGGCCCTCTCTCAGGTGCACTATATTATGTCCCTATTTATCCCCAGCATCTCCTGGCTTCTCCTATCTCTTCCCTGGCCCTTCCCCATGAGGCCATGGCCCTCTCTCAGGTGCACTACATTATGTCCCTATTTATCCCCAGAATCTCCTGGCCTCCCCTATCTCTTCCCTGGCCCTTTCCCATGAGGCCATGGCCCTCTCTCAGGTGCACTATATTATGTCCCTCTTTATCCCCAGCATCTCCTGGCCTCCCCTATCTCTTCCCTGGCCCTTCCCCATGAGGTCATGGCCCTCTCTCAGGTGCACTATATTATGTCCCTATTTATCCCCAGCATCTCCTGGCCTCCCCAATCTCTTCCCTGGCCCTTTCCCATGAGGTCGTGGCCCTTTTTCAGGTGCACTATTTTATGTCCCTATTTAAAAAATGGTGGTGGGGGGGGTGCCAATGCTCTCTCTGGCACAGGGCCCCAAAAAGTCTAGTTACAGCTCTGATTCTTCAAGGATATACTGTATGTTTAAAAAAGAGGGCTGCGCAAACTTTTAATTATTACCCAACAATTCGTTACTGTTTAATCAGTTCAAAGTTCATTGCCACACTTGTCACATACTAAAGTAGAAGAAATGATTAGAATATGCTATAAAACATTTCTTTAATAAAATTCACCCATACGTGCAATGCAGAACATTGAAATCAGCAAACACACCTAAAAGTAATTATATTATCTTGCAACATAGTACTAAGAAATGATCTCCAATAACTTTAATAATCAGATGTGAACAGAGTCAGAGTTCCAATATTCAGAACCTAAGCTTAGGTGTGATTAGATATTATTATCGTCATCAGAGGATTTTGTATGGAGCGTTGGTGGTTGTTCTTATTAACTTGGAAGGTAGAGCTGGATAATTATCCTGAATGATCAAATCCTATGTTGTTGGTTAGTTTGCCAATCACAGGTCGGTGTCAATAAGCAGCCGTGCTAGTAACGCTGCTGCTGTTGGTAAATATTTACCGCTGCTCCGAGGCGCCGTTCCAGATATATTTGTATTGTCCCTGCACGTCTCTATCAAAAAATCACAGACTGTGTGTGACGATCTATGCAGGTGCAGAGTGAGTGCTCCCGATCTCCGTTGTGTAGGCTGTGTGCTGGAACCGCTCGTTTTTACCGGGTGTGACCGCCGTTTGTATAAAGCGGTCTGGATGAATGCAGTTCTGCTTCTTCTCTCAGTTCTCAGCTGCTAGCCGGCAATATGGCCACAGTCTGTACGCAGTGAGTAGAATGGTGAAATACAAATTGTATACTCACTCTCACTAGGACAAACTGCAAGTCTTCTGGTGGCTAGCAACACAGAGTCATGTGCAAAAGGTGACGTAGGATATATTCCGTGAAACGCTCAACGCGTTTCTCTGCTGCTTAGCACCTTCGTCAGGAGCATGATGTTCCATTTGAGAAGAGATGGTCCTTTTAAAGGAAACTTGCTGATTATCCACAGATGTATCTCTCCATGTAATCAATGAGAGGTTTCGCCTTCACAGCTTTGATTAATCATTTGATTATAGGGATGCACATACACAAATATTTACAATTCTACAGCCATGGCCAAAAGTTATGAGAATGACACAAGTTTTGGTTTTCACAAAGATTGCTGCTTCAGTGTCTTTAGACCTTTTTGTCAGATGTTACTATGGTATACTGAGGTAATATTACAGCATTACATAAGTGTCAAATGTTACTATGGTATACTGAGGTAACATTACAGCATTACATAAGTGCCAGATGTTACTATGGTATACTGAGGTAACATTACAGCATTACATAAGTGTCAGATGTTACTATGGTATACTGAAGTAACATTACAAGCATTTCATAAGTGTCAGATGTTACTATGGTATACTGAAGTAACATTACAAGCATTTCATAAGTGTCAAATGTTACTATGGTATACTAAGGTAACATTACAGCATTACATAAGTGTCAGATGTTACTATGGTATACTGATGTAATATTACATAAGTGTCAGATGTTACTATGGTATACTGAGGTAACATTACAGCATTACATAAGTGTCAGATGTTACTATGGTATACTGAAGTAACATTACAAGCATTTCATAAGTGTCAGATGTTACTATGGTATACTGAAGTAACATTACAAGCACTTCATAAGTGTCAAATGTTACTATGGTATACTGAGGTAACATTACAGCATTACATAAGTGTCAGATGTTACTATGGTATACTGAAGTAACATTACAAGCATTTCATAAGTGTCAAATGTTACTATGCTATACTGAGGTAACATTACAGCATTAAATAAGTGTCAGATGTTACTATGGTATACTGAGGTAACATTACAGCATTACATAAGTGTCAGATGTTACTATGGTATACTGAAGTAACATTACAGGCATGACATAAGTGTCAAATGTTACTATGGTATACTAAGGTAACATTACAGCATTACATAAGTGTCAGATGTTACTATGGTATACTGATGTAATATTACATAAGTGTCAGATGTTACTTTGGTATACTGATGTAACATTACAGCATTACATAAGTGTCAGATGTTACTATGGTATACTGAAGTAACATTACAGCATTACATAAGTGTCAGATGTTACTATGGTATACTGAGGTAACATTACAGCATTACATAAGTGTCAGATGTTACTATGGTATACTGAAGTAACATTACAAGAATTTCATAAGTGTCAAATGTTACTATGCTATACTGAGGTAACATTACAGCATTAAATAAGTGTCAGATGTTACTATGGTATACTGAGGTACCATTACAGCATTACATAAGTGTCAGATGTTACTATGGTATACTGAAGTAACATTACAAGCATTTCATAAGTGTCAAATGTTA
The DNA here is from genome assembly GCA_031769625.1 of Taudactylus pleione. NCBI lineage: Eukaryota > Metazoa > Chordata > Amphibia > Anura > Myobatrachidae > Taudactylus > Taudactylus pleione. The sequence continues at coordinate 1,992,712 of JAUIMM010000925.1, forward strand.
CTATGCTATACTGAGGTAACATTACAGCATTAAATAAGTGTCAGATGTTACTATGGTATACTGAGGTAACATTACAGCATTACATAAGTGTCAGATGTTACTATGGTATACTGAAGTAACATTACAAGCATGACATAAGTGTCAAATGTTACTATGGTATACTAAGGTAACATTACAGCATTACATAAGTGTCAGATGTTACTATGGTATACTGATGTAATATTACATAAGTGTCAGATGTTACTTTGGTATACTGATGTAACATTACAGCATTACATAAGTGTCAGATATTACTATGGTATACTGAGGTATCATTACAGCATTACATAAGTGTCAGATGTTACTATGGTATACTGAAGTAACATTACAGCATTACATAAGTGTCAGATGTTACTATGGTATACTGAGGTAACATTACAGCATTACATAAGTGTCAGATGTTACTATGGTATACTGAAGTAGCATTACAGCATTTCATAAGTGTCAGATGTTACTATGGTATACTGAAGTAACATTACAAGCATTTCATAAGTGTCAAATGTTACTATGGTATACTGAGGTAACATTACAGCATTACATAAGTGTCAGATGTTACTATGGTATACTGAGGTAACATTACAGCATTACATAAGTGTCAGATGTTACTATGGTATACTGAGGTAACATTACAGCATTACATAAGTGTCAGATGTTACTATGGTATACTGAAGTAGCATTACAGCATTTCATAAGTGTCAGATGTTACTATGGTATACTGAAGTAACATTACAAGCATTTCATAAGTGTCAAATGTTACTATGGTATACTGAGGTAACATTACAGCATTACATAAGTGTCAGATGTTACTATGGTATACTAAGGTAACATTACAGCATTACATAAGTGTCAGATGTTACTATGGTATACTGAGGTAACATTGCAAGCATTTCATAAGTGTAAAGGAAAAGGGAGAGATTCCACACAGAACCAAAATTTTAGAAAATACTAGAAAATATTATAACCAACCATATTACATTTATAGGTATAAATCATCATAACTCAATGTTGGTGGTGCTCCCACAGCCTAAAACAGTATATATTCAAACACAAAGAAAGAAGTAAGGCTCTTTGTTGGGGCACTCTTAGAAGAATTGTTCAAAGATATTACATTTTACAAATTAACTTTTATTATAAGTATTAAAATAGTGTTTAGAGGTACCACTAATAACAAATATAAATAGATTGGCGAAAATATTTATTAAGACAATTTCTGCAATTCACATACCACATAAGAAAAATAGTGAATATACTATAATGAAATAGGAAAATACCATAGATATTGGTATACAAGTTACACAATGTGCCGTCCTATTAACCCCAATAAAACAGTGCAAATATTTTAATCCTACAGTACCAGGTCTTCCTAGACGGTCTCCCATACTAGTACTAACCAGGCTTTTACCGTATCGCTTCCAAGATCAGACGGGTTTGGGCATGATCAGTAAAATATGACTTTAGGTTTAATTGGTGTCACTGAAAGTAATTGGGGATCTGCCCTATGCACATGATATATACTTGTAGAGGAGAAATGTAGGACTGTTTACAACAGAAACGTCCAATTGATAGGTGATAAATTTCAAAAGAAGGAATGCAGCAGCATACCTTACTAGTGATGCACACATTACATAGTAAATAGTATAACTGAGAGTATTGAAGATAACATCGATGTGCAGCACATATGATAGAAATCCTAAATCAAATAATATTAAGCAATCAAAGAAAAAAAGAAAAGAAACATTAGTAAATGTACTTCGTATGTTAACCAAAATTAATTGAGAGCAACACTCAAATGCATTTTAAGCTACATATATGTACTCAGCATAGAGGATATCAACACCCTGTTTAAGCTGGATAAAGAATAATAGGGTTAAATATCCCACATAGATATCAAGAGTACATATATAGGTTTAGAGCAAGAAAAATTAACATTTAGGGCCTGATTCAGAGCCGGACGCAAATAGCGCTCGCTCGTCCTGTAAATAGGGGTGGCTATTCAAATGAACCGTTCGCTGTTTGCGGTCTGTTGACGCCTCTAGGTCTGAACGAGCGTACAAAACTTGCGGTCGTTTTTTGGGAAACTACACCCCCTGGCCGCTCGCATCCTACGTCATGTCCGCTATTTATTAGATTAATCGAGTACATCGAACAGCGTATGAGCTGCTCGCTATTCTTGTGGTTGGTTTTTGCTACCACAATTTTGCGAGCAGTTCTGGCTTAAAAATAACCCAGTGACGTGGTCAATGACGCTGCTGTATTAATTATGCACACCCATAAAACGCCCATTTTGACCTTTAAGCACGCCTGCGATCGGGTCTCCACTCCCCGTTTTCAAGCACCTTCCCCTGTTACCACCCACATACGCCTCATTCTGTCACTCAAATTAGCAGGCATTCGCTATTTTGCGAGCACATGAATTTCGGCCGCACTGACTGGTTCGCGCATGCGTATAACGATCCGTACGCATGCGCAGTTGCGCAAACATCGCTCGGAGCGAACGAGCTACCGCTTACGAGTGGCTCTGAATCAGGCCCTTAGTCAACATAAAGAAAGAAACATCATATATATACCAGTTTTTAATAATAATATTAGTTTGCACAGTTTTAGTAAATATGAAGATTAGTTTTTCACATCCTTTTTCATACTTCATGAAATAGTGATTTATTACTTATATAATCAAATCTTGTTCACTCTATTGCACATTAACTATATAAATATTTTATATCCTTACATTCACTAATCCTTCTAGTGTGCCTATATACACTAGTCTTACATTATTATTTTATTCAATTATACCAATATTATTGTTTTGGTTCTTTCTAATCAAATATACCCGCTCATGGGTGAATAATTTATGTATATTGTCACTATCACTTCAATTATGTTATTTATTTATTATTTCTAGATACTATTGCTGTCTAGTATAATAATTAAGGAATTTTATTCTTCACTTACCAATATTAATAAAAATGTTGGTTCTATTTAATATTGTATATAGCTTTTGGTATATAGCATTATCATGAACATCTAATTTATATATTTTTTTGAACATTACCCTAGTGTGTACACTGGTCCTTTGGCATGTCATTTTGTACTATTTTTTCTCTTTTTATATTAGAGGCATGGGGTGACCTGCTCTTTTATTTCAAAACCTTAATTGTTCATTCCAACAGATTTAATCAATCTGGTTTTATTCTTATTCCCCCGCCTTTGTTTATAACCCAATAGTCCGCTGGTATTTGTGGTGGTTTTAGTTTTGCTAGGTTTCTGATTTTAATTACCAATAGGCTTTGTAGCTCGCTCTATATCAGCCATTTGGTTATTATTTGATCTGATTATCGTTACTTAATTCCTCTTGAAAGAATTATATAACCTTGTTGGTTATGTATATTTTATTACCAATATTGGTGTTCGTTGGCTAACCGATGGTTTTTTGATGACCTAGTTCATCTGCAATTACACTTTGCATTTAAGAACACGGGGGCGGAGCTACTACCACCGATGAGAGCTGATTATATTTGCAAATCTTGAGATTTGATTTTTGATCCTGTTTGATTATTATTTTGTCCGCTTGAACTAGCTATTTATTACAATGCTCAATATACTTCCATAATTGTCCCCTTAGGATGGATAGTGGCCAATTCCTTGTGTTAATTTGACTCACTTGACTACAAGTACCAGCAAGCAATGCGACCACACTGACTCATCTCATTGGCTAACAGGACTAAGTGGTACTTTGATAGCGGAGACAGGGCCGAAACTAGGATATCTGTCACCCGGTGCAAGGCAGCAATTTTGCGCCCCCCTCCCTTCCCGTACCTGGATTTTGTCCTTGCTCCTCCATAAGGCAGTGCATTACTCAGACGTCCCTGGTATAGTGACTTACATTATTCCATACACCATAATGCCCATTACACATTATGCCACACACTGTAATGCCTATTACCAAAGTGCCACCTACATATTTGCCCGACACCATTTTATGCCCCACAGTAATGCTTCTAATTACTTTAAAATTACCTGCTCGTTGCCATGGGGTTTCATGCTCGTTGCCAGGGGTTACATGCTCATTGCCAGGGGGTTTCATGCTTGTTGTCAGGGGATTTATGCTCATTGCCATGGGGTTTCATGCTTGTTGTCAGGGGTTCCATGCTCGTTGCCATGGGGTTCCATGCTCGTTGCCATGGGGTTCCATGCTCGTTGCCATGGGGGTTTATGCTCAGCCAGGGGGGTTTATGCTTGTTGCCAGCGGGGTTTGAAGGGAGAAGATGCAGCTCTCAGCATCCTCTCCCTGCAGCGCCAGCGTTCCCGGCACTTCCGGGAACGCTGTGTGCAATGCGCTCTGCTAACAGACACTAGAGGTCCAGTAGGACCTCTAGCATCTGTCTCTTCCTTGTCGGTGGCCATTTTTTGATAGCCGTTTTCAGCAGAGTCCATGTGGACGGCTAGTCCGCATGGAATCTGCTGAAAACGGCCATCCAAAAATGGCCGCCGCCAAGAAAGAGACAGACACTAGAGGTCCAGTAAGGACCTCTAGCATTAGTCTCCTCTTCGGCGGCGGCCATTTTCAGATGGCAGAGTCTGCTTTTTTACCCCCCGCAATCCCCTCCCGGTGCACGTGCACCTCTAGCCCCCCCCTAGTTGCGGCCCTGGCGGAGATGTAACACTATAATACAGCTCATTAGTAATAATGCTCCGGACATGTGGGCGGAGTTGCTGCTATCGATTGATACATGGATATTTTATTTTATTTGATTAGTGTTTCTGTTTGATGTCGCGGTCCCTTTGTACCAGGAGTTTGCTTGTAGATGACATGGGTTTCCGTTTTGTTCACTGGACTCCGGTTTTCTCTCCACCTTCCCCAACGCGTTTCATACCCCACCGGGTACTATTGCTCTATTCTCACACATTACTCATTACACACAGGTATTACTGATGTCTTTTGTGACACAATCATTCACATTCTTTTTAGATACAGTCTTGCAGAGCCCATATTTTTAATGATACATAGTTACTGTTTAATAATATTTTATACATTCACTGTTGATACATTTAGATAGACAGTTATTACTACCACAATTTAATATTATTTTTAAATATATAGCTGAAAGCGCTCGTATCTCAAGAGAAACTTTTTCACCTATTACATTGCAATGATTTTCTGCGTACGCGAAAAATGGATGGAATTCAATACGGAGATAAGTTTCTGACAGGCGGAAAGTCACAATCGGCGATACTTTTTTGCGGATCTCGGCTTTTCGCGTCTAATTGAATACGAGCCCATATGGGATAAGTGCAATATAATTGAATGTGGTGACTTTTTTCAACAAAGATCTGTGCAATATTAATGACAAACTCCAAATGCAAACAGGGACTGGTACAATATTATGAATAAATGTTATTTTCAGTCTACAGATACTATACTGCTGCCTTATGGAATATGAGCAATGTATTGATGATTCCAATAAGAAATTGTTAATAGGGAAATTAGTGATTAATATCTTGTGCAATTTAGTGACTCCATATTGCTGCTATATGGGATAAGTGCAGTCAAATTGAATGCAGTGACGACTACCTTTAGCTCCTACTGATGAATGGCTATCAGATTATGGGGGGTATTCAATTTGGACTTTTTTCGCTCCACATCGGAGGTTTGATGGGGATAAAGTATCGGGTGCATGCCCGTATTCAATTAGGAATCAGCGAAAACGGGAACCGGCGGAAAGGTAAGTATCGCAAAAAATCGTGAATTTTCGGGAATTGCTCCTGGGACCCCCCTAAAGATGTCTAGATCACTATGGATACCCCCATTTTTGCCTGCTGAAAGAAGTCGGGGTTTGTGATAGCCGTGGCAGGTGCATAAATGCAGCATTGAAGAAGGGGTGTAGAATAGCACTTAGTTTTTTGTTTTGTTTTTAAAAACTATTTACATCAAGTTTGGGGTACATGTAAATGGGTGCAAGCATATTTTTAATTCCCTAAAGTTATTTTTCAAAATTCTTCAAAAATGCTCCTGCCGCTAATACCCGCATTCTGTAAAACACCTGCCGCATACTTGGGAACCCCTCTGGAATTAGTTTCGGTACTTTTGAAGATTGTCCCCCATTTTTTTTTTACACCCCAAAATTAAACTTCATTTTTGGGGGTGTCCTGATTTTTTTTGAAAACTTTTTTTGACACAGATCTTTTTTAGGGGACATTCCCAGGGGTGCAGGCTATATTTTTTAAGCCTTCACCCCTAAACACCAATTCTGCACTTTTTTCAATAGAACAGCCATATTGCTTATATTATGTAGGTGAGGCTGTGCTGATATTTATTATCAGACTTTAACTGAAATTATATCAATCATTAAATACATCGTTTGTATATATTGTATCCATACAGTGTACTTGTCTGTATTTATAATATCTAAAGCCAGATATATTATGGGCAGACTTTATATCCACAACATGATCTTGATGTGGAGCAGAGAACCTGACATGTGACCATATGCTGCGTGTGGTATATGGTATTATTATTATTATCCTTTATTTATATGGCGCCACAAGGGTTCCGCAGCGCCTCACACAGTACATAAACAAATAAGCACATAAGAAAACAGATATTAACAGTACAGACAATGCAGGACAGATACATGACTTATACATTGCTGTATAACAAAGCAGCAGGGTGTCTGTAACCAAGGGTTGGGTGCTGTTGTAAATTAGAGTATAATTAAGTGAAGGAGAAGCACATGAGGAAAGAGGGCCCTGCTCGTGAGAGCTTACATTCTAAAGGGGAGGGGGCAGACAAACAGGGGTGACACAGATGGGCTGGATACAAGGGTCACAGTAATATAACATCTAAAGGTTAGTCTAAACTTAAGAGGAAAAAAACAATGAGTTCAGCAAAATTGCACCAAGCCTCCTGATTTGGGGGCCACAACCAAGGACCATTTGAGAGGTCATCTTGCTGTGTCGTTCGGTAAGGTATAGTTGGAGTGGATAAGCAGATTGCATGGGGAGATCAGGAGGGATGCGGGCAGCATTGGAGGTCCAGGTGCAGGCACAATCCATAGGCATGGTGGAAGTGTGATGGTAGATAAAAATAGTCCTTAATAGCAGGAATTGGTGATTTGTTAAAATCTCCTTCTGTTCTCCTCCTGTTTAACTCCTGAATAACTCCAGCTTTAACTTAAATGTTCTATTTACACTTTAAACTAAGCACTTAAAACCTAGGCTCTGTTGTTGAAGCAGCTCCGGCTATGGCAGCCTAATAGTGACAAATAAGTGTGACTCAAACCAGGTGTCCACACTGATTCCACCCCCACCCCTAACACCCTCCTCACACAACATGGGGTCAGCAGTAAAATAAACCAATTGTGGTATAACACTGCTGGCACAGTATTCCCTAGGAACAGTTTCCTCCTAACATGTTATCTCTGAGGATTGCGGCAATTACAATCGCCTGTGACGATAACCGGGAGACCGAGATGACACTATCGTGTATTAATAGCTGGATGTGTTTGTCTATCATGTACACACGGAACAGTATCTAACAGTCATGGCTGTAATAACCAGCTGATGCAGTGATTGGGAAACCTAACACAGCCTCCTTGCTCTGTCCGTTTGTTAGTTTGTTCAGACCCACAGGTGATAATCTATGTTCTGGAATATAGTAACAGTACACAGTATTTGGGACACAATGTAACAGTATATTTCAAGCACAGATAAGGTTCATAATTAAAGCAGCAGCCGTAAAGAAAGCCGACGGACGTTTCACCACTAGCTTTTTCAAGGCTTGTAATTATCTAATTAGTCTGCATAATACGACTTGGTTAATGAAAGGAGCGAGAGAGAGGTGGTGAAAAAAAAAAATAGATTGTGTTTAAATAGTAATGTTCAGAATTGGGATAGTGGATATGAATAATGGAGAGCGATAGGCGGTTAGGCATCCATCACCCCCAACTCATACCCGTTTTACACCAGAGCTAAAACCTGGGTTTTTGCTGGGTCTACCCAGGTCGCAGTGTAAAAGGGACCCAGAAAAATAACCCGGGTCAAGTGATTCGGCAATCCAACCTAGGTAGCTACCAGGGACGGACCCAGGATGGACCTGGGTAAACGGCACAACCTGGGTTATCCGGCCTGGGTCATGCCTAAAATGAGCTGATTGGTGGTTGTGGAGCAGTCACCTCCCACTTTTTATGACCTCACAAGTTTATCAGGGCAGATCCAGGTTCAATGTGAACGGGGCTGACCTGAGAATAACCCAGATCCATGGTGCTGTGTAAACGGGGTCTGACCTGGGTTGGAACCATATGTAATGGGGGTAGGGAAAGTGGAAGTAGATCAATTGCACAGGAAAATATAGAGACAGTGAAGATGGTATCATGAAAAGGTACACTCAAGGAGTAATATATATAGAGTACAAAGAAGAGAAAGTAACTCCAAAATAGGGGCACACTTTTAAAGGTAAATGGCAGATATTAAAACATTAATTTTATTATTTATATTTAAAATATGGCATAGTACATACCTATCAGTCTGTATCTGATATCTTGAAATGAAAATAGTAAGTAACCACTACCAAATTCTCTGTACATGGGAGCCAAAAATGTCTACAGAATCAAGTTTGCAATATTGCAAAATATAAGCAGATATACATATAGTGTCACGTTAATAAGCTATGCATTGATATGTATCCATTCGCTAGAAAAAATACACATGAAAGATGGTAGATCCGTTGTGATTCTATACCATATATACAGATCATCAAAAGGGTATCACCGGTAAATGTATCCAAATAAATGATACGTAATTGGCAAGTATACAAACAGTAACACAAGACCATCCTGCAGTGTTTCAATGGATACAGGTAGATACATACGTCATTACGTCATATCAGTTACTATATACCAACATATATTCGCTGTATACTGGTTTATACTCATTCACTGTGATATATCTACTTGTGATAATTTTCGAATTGGTTTACCTATATGGATACAGGATCATGAGGAATATATCATTTTCCATGTGAAATCATAAACCAGTATACAGCGAATATATGTTGGTATATTCACTGATTGTGAATTGAGGTAATCTCTTAGATTCATTGAATGATACATGAACTAAGAATATTATATCTTTAAAAATTTTGCCTAAATATATTTTTTCCGTTACTTGTTCTCTGTTAGAGAAATTATTTTACATGATTAGGTAGAAATAAAATTTACCTTTTAAATACTACTAATAATACTCTAGTTACATACAAAAGAGCCCAACAAAGGAATTTTTCTTTCTTTTGCTCTTGCAAAATACCCGCCAGATATAATAATATATTCATTCCTGGGAGCGCCGCAAACACTGTAACATTAATATGGATATGAACCAGGAATAATAACTTACAGTTGGTTATATAACATATCACACGCATCATAATTACTATTCCTGTGCAGGATCTGTTCTCCCATTTCCCTGGTTTCCCCAACATTATAAGAATGAAAGTGCAACAACTTTATATTGTACAGTTCCCATTTAAATAACATAAATAAAATCTAATTTTTGTTATAGAGGTAAATGAACGAAGAACTTAGGGCCTGATTCAGACTTGGGAATAGAGTGAGATCTCTCAACTGTAAACCTGAACAAACCATGTTGCAATGTAAGGGGTGCAAATACATAAAAAAAATTGCATGTAGGGTAAATACTATCTGCTTTTACATGTAGCCCACAAATACTGCACAGCATTATTATTACTCTACAATTTACATGTCAGTTTGGACACCTCCCTCCCAAATCTAAATCTCCCTGCATATTTTAAATCTGCCCCCCCTGCAGTGCAGCATGGTGTCACCAAGATGATCAGTTGAGAGAGATCTCTCTATTCCCAAAGCTGAATCAGGACCTTAGTTCTGACATAACATCAGGTCATCTTATACACACACATTCCGCAGCTCATACCCTAACCCACTGCTCCATGCTCCTTCCTCACTATCTACCCCATCTGTGTCACCCCTGTCTGTCCCTCACATTCCCAGCACATATCCTAACCCCCTGCTCCATGCTCCTTCCTCACTATCTACCCCATCTGTGTCACCCCTGTCTGTCCCTCACATTCCCAGCACATATCCTAACCCCCTGCTCCATGCTCCTTCCTCACTATCTACCCCATCTGTGTCACCCCCGTCTGTCTGCCCCTCACATTCCACAGCTCATATCCTAACCCCCTGCTCCATGCACCTTCCTCACTATCTACCCCATCTGTGTCACCCCTGTCTGTCTGCCCCTCACATTCCACAGCACATATCCTAACCCACTGCTCCATGCTCCTTCCTCACTATCTACCCCATCTGTGTCACCCCTGTCTGTCTGCCCCTCACATTCCACAGTTCATATCCTAACCCCCTGCTCCATGATCCTTCCTCACTATCTACCCCATCTGTGTCACCCCTGTCTGTCTGCCCCTCACATTCCACAGTTCATATCCTAACCCCCTGCTCCATGATCCTTATTCACTATCTACCCCATCTGTGTCACCTCTCATTATCTACCCCATCTGTGTCACCCCTGTCTGTCTGCCCCTCACATTCCACAGCACATATCCTAACCCCCTGCTCCATGCTCCTTCCTCACTATCTACCCCATCTGTGTCACCCCTGTCTGTCTGCCCTTCACATTCCACAGCTCATATCCTAACCCCTTGCGCCATCCTCCTTCCTCACTATCTACCCCATCTGTGTCACCCCTGTCAGTCTGCCCCTCACATTCCACAGCTCATATCCTAACCCCCTGCTCCATGCTCCTTCCTCACTATCTACCCCATCTGTGTCACCCCTGTCTGTCTGCCCCTCACATTCCACAGCTCATATCCTAACCCCTTGCTCCATGCTCCTTCCTCACTATCTACCCCATCTGTGTCACCCCTGTCTGTCTGCCCCTCACATTCCACAGCTCATATCCTAACCCCCTGCTCCATGCTCCTTCCTCACTATCTACCCCATCTGTGTCACCCCTGTCTGCCCCTCACATTCCACAGCTCATATCCTAACCCCCCGCTCCATGCTCCTTCCTCACTATCTACCCCATCTGTGTCACCCCTGTCTGTCTGCCCCTCACATTCCACAGCTCATAACCTAACCCCCCGCTCCATGCTCCTTCCTCACTATCTACCCCATCTGTGTCACCCCTGTCTGTCTGCCCCTCACATTCTACAGCACATATCCTAACCCCCTGCTCCATGCTCCTTCCTCACTATCTACCCCATCTGTGTCACCCCTGTCTGTCTGCCCCTCACATTCCACAGCTCATATCCTAACCCCTTGCGCCATCCTCCTTCCTCACTATCTACCCCATCTGTGTCACCCCCGTCTGTCTGCCCCTCTCATTTCACAGCTCATATCCTAACCCCCTGCTCCATGCTCCTTCCTCACTATCTACCCCATCTGTGTCACCTCTGTCTGCCCGTCAAATTCCACAGCACATATCCTAACCCCCTGCTCCATGCTCCTACCTCACTATCTACCCCATCTGTGTCACCCCTGTCTGTCTGCCCCTCACATTCCACAGCACATATCCTAACCCCATGCTCCATGCTCCTTCCTCACTATCTACCCCATCTGTGTCACCCCTGTCTGTCTGCTCCTCACATTCCACAGCACATATCCTAACCCCCTGCTCCATGCTCCTTCCTCACTATCTACCCCATTTCATACATGCCTACCCTCCCGGTTTTCGCGGGAGGCTCCCAATTTTTCGGGTAACCCCCCGCACCCTCGGAAGGGTAGGCATTTCTCCCGCATTCTGCCCACTTCCTAGTGAAGTGGGCAGAATTTGGAGAATACCTGCGGCAATCGCGGGTCTCCGTGAAGGGGGCGGGGCTTAAGCTGTGATTCTGCATGAATCACAGCATTTGGCCCCCGCCCCCTATGTGAATTGTGCCCAATCGCGGCAATTTTACCGCGAGGGGGCGGGGCTTAATGACGCGAATCATCAAGACCCGCCACCGTCGGCCCCCTGCTGCATCTCTTACCCGGGCTTCTCCCGGGAAGAGAATGTTAAAGGTAGGCAACCCTGCCTCATTTCTGTCACCCCTGTCTGTCTGCCCCTCACATTCCACAGCACATATCCTTCCTAACCCCATGCTCCATGCTCCTTCCTCACTATCTACCCCATCTGTGTCACCCCTGTCTGTCTGCCCCTCACATTCCACAGCTCATATCCTAACCCCCTGCTCCATGCTCCTTCCTCACTATCTACCCCATCTGTGTCACCCCTGTCTGTCCCTCACATTCCCAGCACATATCCTAACCCCCTGCTCCATGCTCCTTCCTCACTATCTACCCCATCTGTGTCACTCCTGTCTGTCTGTCCCTCACATTCCACAGCACATATCCTAACCCCCTGCTCCATGCTCCTTCCTCACTATCTACCCCATATGTGTCACCCCTGTCTGTCTGCTCCTCACATTCCACAGCTCATATCCTAACCCCCTGCTCCATGCTCCTTCCTCACTATCTACCCCATCTGTGTCACCCCTGTCTGTCTGCTCCTCACATTCCACAGCACATGTCCTAACCCCCTGCTCCATGCTGCTTCCTCACTATCTACCCCATCTGTGTCACCCCTGTCTGTCTGCTCCTCACATTCCACAGCTCATATCCTAACCCCCTGCTCCATGCTCCTTCCTCACTATCTACCCCATCTGTGTCACCCCTGTCTGTCTGCCCCTCACATTCCACAGCTCATACCCTAACCCCCTGCTCCATGCTCCTTCCTCACTATCTACCCCATCTGTGTCACCCCTGTCTGTCTGCCCCTCACATTCCACAGCACATATCCTAACCCCCTGCTCCATGCTCCTTCCTCACTATCTACCCCATCTGTGTCACCCCTGTCTGTCTGCCCCTCACATTTAGAATGTAAGCTCTTGTGAGCAGGGCCCTCTTCCCTCTTGTGCTTCTCCTCCCCTTACTTATATTATCATCTACTCCTAACCCCCCAAATGGCACCTCACACTTGGTTTGTGACGCACGTTGCTTATGCAGCGTTGTGTATACACCGTGTCCTTGTATTGTACTGATAATAACTGTTTTTCTTGTGTGCTCATTTCTTTATGTACTTTGTACGGCGCTGCGGAACCTTTGTGATGCCGTATAAATAAAGGATAATAATAATAATATACATTCATCATCATCATCATTAGTTGCGTGTCTTTCTAATGGCAGCATGGGGTGCAGTTGTGTGTACACACATTTACTATATGTGGCCCCTCCGCTCACCTCCCTGAGTGCAAGGAGGCGTAAATACAAAATGCATCTGAATATACATAGGCAAAGATGTGTAAGAGCTTGCTGGGCACGAGCGCAGCACATAAAAGTGCAGTGTGCACGAGCACAGCACATAAAAGCACAGTGGGCATGAGCGCAGAACATAAAAGTGCAGGGGACACGAGCGCAGCACATAAAATGGCAGTGGGTACGAGCGTAGCACATAAAAGTGCATTAGGTACGAGCGCAGCACATAAAAGCATAGAGTGCATGAGCGCAGCACATAAAAGCGCAGTGTGCACGAGCGCAGCACATAAAAGCACAGTGGGCATGAGTGTAGCACATAAAAGCACAGTGGGCACGAGCGCAGCACAGAAAAGTGCAGTGGGCACGAGCACAGCACATAAAAGCACAGTGGGCATGAGCACAGCACATAAAAGCACAGTGGGCATGAGCGCAGCACATAAAATCGCAGTGGGCACGAGCGCAACACATAAAAGCGCAGTGGGCATGAGCACAGCACATAAAAGCGCAGTGGGCACGGGCGCAGCACATAAAAGCGCAGTGGGCACGAGCGCAGCACATAAAAGCACAGTGTGCACGAGCGCAGCATATAAAAGCGCAGTGGGCACGAGCGCAGCACATAAAAGCGCAGTGGGCACGAGCGCAGCACATAAAAGCATAGAGTGCATGAGCGCAGCACATAAAAGCGCAGTGTGCACGAGCGCAGCACATAAAAGCACAGTGGGCATGAGTGTAGCACATAAAAGCACAGTGGGCACGAGCGCAGCACAGAAAAGTGCAGTGGGCACGAGCACAGCACATAAAAGCACAGTGGGCATGAGCACAGCACATAAAAGCACAGTGGGCATGAGCGCAGCGCATAAAATCGCAGTGGGCACGAGCGCAACACATAAAAGCGCAGTGGGCATGAGCACAGCACATAAAAGCGCAGTGGGCACGGGCGCAGCACATAAAAGCGCAGTGGGCACGAGCGCAGCACATAAAAGCACAGTGTGCACGAGCGCAGCATATAAAAGCGCAGTGGGCACGAGCGCAGCACATAAAAGCACAATGTGAATGAGCGCAGCACATAAAAGCATAGTGTTCATGAGCACAGCACATAAAAGCGCAGTGGGCACGAGCGCATCACATAAAAGCACAGTGGGCACGAGCACAGCACATAAAAGTGCAGTGGGCACGAGCGCAGCACATTAAAGCGCAGTGTGCACGATCGCAGCACATAAAAGAACAGTGGGCACAAGCGCAGCACATAAAAGCACAGTGGGCACGAGCACAGCACATAAAAGTGCAGTGGGCACGAGCGCAGCACATTAAAGCGCAGTGTGCACAAGCACAGCACATAAAAGAACAGTGGGCATGAGCACAGCACATAATAGCGCAGTGGGCACGAGCGCAGCACATAAAAGCACAGTGGGTATGAGCGCAGCACATAAACGTGCAATGGGCACGAGCGCAGCACATAAAAGCGGTGTGCATAAGTGCAGCACATAAAAGCACAGTGGGCACGAGCGCAGCACAGAAAAGTGCAGTGGGCATGAGCGCAGCACATAAAAGCGCAGTGGGCACGAGCGCAGCACATAAAAGCGCAGTGGGCACGAGCGCAGCACATAAAAGCGCAGTGGGCATGAGCACAGCACATAAAAGCGCAGTGGGCATGAGCACAGCACATAAAAGCATAGTGGGCACGAGCACAGCACATAAAGGCGCAGTATGCACGAGCACAGCACAATTTCACCAAGAGAGTACCCCTTATTTGGTATCTGTGGGCAGCTGCAAAAATGGTAAAATAAATGAAATTATAACATTAATTCCCTAAAAACAGGAACATTATACTGTACGATATATCATGTACATCTCTCTAAATCATCCGGAGGGTTACCTACAGTCACTGGTCACCCTGAATTCAAGTCCAGGTCCCGGCAGAGGACACACCAGGCACAGCAGGCGAGTAATCCCAGGGTGGTAACGATAACGTGATAGAGAACCAAATGGATAGAAGTCATAGGGAGCTGAGCCCGGAGACTGGTAATAACGCTGAGAAGGACTGATAGCTATAAATGTAATGAGGGGGCGGGGCTTAGAGAAGTACCTGAAACATTTCCTCTTCATCCCATCACAGGAGGCTGACAGGTGCGGGGGTGTAGTCAAAGCAGTAGACTTGTAACAAAGGGCCCCATTTAGTAACGAGTTTTATCACCAAAACGAGTGATAAATGTCACTGTGTATGATAAATGGTTCTCCAGCCAATCAGCTCCTGTCACTTGTTAGAAAATTGACAATTGGGAGCTGATTGGCTGGATCACCATTTATCATACACAGTGACATTTATCACTCGTTTTTGGTGATAAAAATCAGTGGAGAGGAATAATCTGCCAGCATAACAAATATCAGGAACAATAACAGGAACCTGCTTTACACCATTAGTAGTGCAACATACAGTAACATGAGGCCTCTGTGCAGCTAGTCACTGTCACCTATACGTCTTTCTACTTCAGGGTCCATAGGCTCCACAGAGAGACCTTGGGGTATAGGTGATGGCATCTGGGTACCACGCAGTAAAAGTTTTCTCGCAGGAAGCACTGGGTCTCCCCATATACCGCGCCCCCGGGCCAGAGGCACCTCAGTTTCCGGCCGGAGTTGGGTCACTGGTAACGCAGTGGTGCTGTTCCAGCCCCTGAAGATTTTTAAAAGAAGGTTCTTCATTTCTTCTGAACGGACAGCGCAGACAGTCCAGAGGACGTCCGCGCTGCTGCTCCTTCACCCCACCAGCACTGATCCAGGGATCTTGGTGGGACTCCGGGACCTCAGCTAGCAGAGACCCCATGGGTATCCCTGGACTGCAGCCGGACGTCACAGGGAGCAGGTAAGCGGCTGGTCACTGCATGCGGTGACCGGCTGAAAAGCAGTCGTTGTCCCCCGGGTTTTGGGGACTCCCCGGGGATTATGGCAGGTGGAGCCGGGCACTAATTCCCTGCGCTGCCACTAGACCACCAGGGACACAAGCTGATCCAGCGTCCCGGGGTTAATTGCCGGCCAGGGGAGGCAGCCTTCCCTGTTTAACAGGCGGCTCCTCCCCTCTCCTCAGCGTGCCTTTCCACTGCGGTCTGGCTGGGCTGAGGCAGCTCTACTCCTCCGGTTACGCTCCCTCTGAGGTCTCTGGCGGCCATTTTCTCCAGACTAGTCACAGATCTTGCAGGCGGTGTGGAGTCCGGGTCCCCCTACATACCTCTCCTCCATTGTGGTCAGCGTGTGTAGCACTATAGCCTACCAGATGCTGAGTCTGTGTAGTCTGTGTAGTTGAATTGTAGTGCCATTGTGCAGGTGTTTTCTTCTGCATTGTATGTGACCTTATGCTAGCGCTGTCTGTCTGTGTTTCTATTCCCTTCTGTCAGCCATATTACATTACCTGTGCTTTTCCTCACTGATCCCTTACAGTACAAGTGTTGTCGAGAGTGTGTGCTAAGCCTCACAGCTCTATCTGTGTGGTGGGTCACATACAGTGTGCGCTATCCTCTGCATTATGTCTGGTAATGAGGATAATGTGCAAAACTCTGCTCCGGACCTGCTGTCATGCAAGAAACGTGCTGCAGGGTTAGGTGAGGGAGACATAGTACTAGAGGGGTTATGTGTGAGATCTTATACTTCTCTAGGCCCCTCTACTATCTCAGCCACCTCACAGGAGCCCCAATGGGCGTGCTTTGCTCAGGCATTGACGGCCATTGTGGGACATTTGGCAGTGCCCCCTGTGTTTCCCCCATTGGGGTACCCACAGCAGGTGGTTGTGCCCTCTCAGAGCCTGCTTCAGCAGGCTGCACCCATACAGGTTGTTTCTGATCCTCCATGGGAGAATACAATCGCTACTACGGTGCGGAACCTGAGGGATATGCTGCAGGGGGACGCACCCCTTAGACCGGCTAAAAGACCATTGCTGTCATCCCAGTCTACACATTATGATGACGATGACATGACGTCTGATGACGGGGAGGTTCCAGATATGTCTGACTCTGAGCCCTCTACACGAGTGGTGGAGCCTACATCTAAAATTGTGAATACGTTGGCAGCGGCTAAGTCTGCATGTCTGCATGTCTGCTCCTGCTCTCTCTGGGTCCCGGACCTCGTCCTTTCGGCCCTATCAGCCCCAAGGTAAGCCTAAAGGTCAGTCCTTTCTTAGGCCGTCAGCCCCCAAAAAGACTGCCAAGCCCAAGAAGCAAGCTCGGAGTGCAAGGCGTCCGGCTGCCAAGCCTGATGACAAGTCCTCAGCCTGATGGGACGGGCCTCCCCTTGGGGGATCCTAGGGTTGGAGGCCAACTTCTTCAGTTTGCCCAGTGCTGATGTCAGACTACCACAGACACCTGGGTAAGAGAAGTGGTCTCTCACGGGTACGCCCTCTCCTACCGCAGAAGACCTCCCTGTCAGTATTTCTGCACAGGCCTTCAGTCAGACAAGGACAAGGCCTTACAAATACAGAAGGCAGTACAATCCTTGCTTCAAGAAGGGGTCATCGTACCGGTCCTGTTACCCCAGAGCGGAACGGGTTTATCATTCCAACCTCTTTCTGGTTCAGAAACCAAACGGATCCTATCGGCCTATCCTGATTGCTTCGTCTCACCAGCGTTTCCTCAGGTTTGCTGTACTGCAACAACATTTCCAGTTTCGGGCTCTACCGTTTGGCCTCTCTACTGCACCTTGGGTGTTTACCAAACTTATGGCGGTAATGGCAGCCCATCTGCGGCTGCAGGGGGTCCTCCTGTTACCTTACCTGGATGATCTTTTACTGTTGGCTGTTGGCAAGGTCTCCAGAGGTACTTCACCACCATCTACAGCTCATGATTTTGGTGCTTCAGGCTCATGGGCAGAGGTGTATCCATAATGGGTGCAGGGTGTGTGGAGCACACGGGCATCCAGGGGCGCCCCGCACTGCACACCCTGCACCCATAATATACTTACCTCTCCAAAGCCCCACGTCGGTGCGGGGGTCCGGCGCTGTAAAAACGTCTGGAAAATGGCCACAGTGGCCATTTTCCCGGTGACCTGTGCATGCGCTATAGACTCTGGGCACACTCTAGTGCCCAGAGTCTATAACTCCGGTGCTGGCCGTGCACAGCTCAAAGCACTGCCGGCTGCCGAACAGAGAGGAGCGGGCCTGTTACGGAGCTTGCACACAGGTCCCCTCCTCACTAGAAATGCCCTAGCTCATGGGTTTTTGATCAATTGGATGAAATCCTCCTTGACTCCATCCCAGAGGATGCTCCATCTGTGAACTCTGTTGGATTCACAACATCAAAGGATTTTTCTGACAGAAGAAAAGATCTCCACCTTGCAGACGCGAAATCCAGATGCCTCCATAGTCGCCGAGTGTCCATCCACAGCAATGCAGTTACCGTGATCCATGGTATCGACTTTCAACATGGTGGAATATGCCCAGTTTCATTCACGGCCTCTACAGAAATTGATCCTCTCTAGGTGGGATGGATTACCCCATCGGATAAAGGCATAAATGATGGTGCTCTCTCTGGAGGTGTGTTTGTCTCTTGCTTGGTGACTGCAGACGGGTCGCCTCACCAAGGGTCACCCCTTTTGGATTCCGGACTGGGTCCTCCTGACGACGTCTGTCAGTCTCCAGGGTTGGGGTGCAGTGATGGGTCCACACTTGTTTCAGGGATGGTGGACAGCAGAGGAGTCTGCCCTGCCAATCAACATATCGGAACTTCGGGCGTTCTTCAGAGCCCTACAACAAGCCAGACTCATACGTCACGGAAAGCCTGTACAGTTTCAGTCAGACAATGCCACGACTGTAGCTTACATGAACCATCAAGAAGGAACTCGAAGTCAGGTGGCAATGACAGAGGTTCACGTATTCTGACATTGGCGGAAGGCCATCTCCCAGCCATATCGGCAATGTTCATTCCAGGAGTTCTCAATTGGAAAGCGGACTTCCTCAGCCATCATGACGTGCATCCCGGGGAATGGTCTTCACCAAGAGGTGTTTCAGCTCCTAGTGGACAAGTGGGGCCTCATGGCTTCCCAACACAATCACAAACTGCAAGTGTACGGGTCCAGAACAAGAGACGCCATGGCTCTCCTGGTAGACGTGCTGTCAGTCCAGTGGACCTTCCAGTTTGCATATCTGTTTCCTCCAGTCTCCCTTCTTCCTCAAGTAATTTGGAAGTTGAAACAAGAAGGAGGCACTTTCCTGCTGGTGGCTCCAGCGTGGCCCACACGTCACTGGTACTCAGATCTTCAGAGTCTCTCCATCGACACTCCGTTGCTGTTGCCTCAACATCTGGACCTGTTGTCTCAGTGTCCTTGCCTTTACCCGGACCTGAGTCATCTGTCTTTGACGGCGTGGTTCTTGAGACATCCCTCCTAAGGTCCAAGGGTTTTTCCGGCTCTGTGGTTAACACCATGCTCAGAGCACGTAAACCAGCCTCTGCTAGGATTTACCACAGGCAAACCTACTTTTCAATGGTGTCATCCCAAAGGTTACAATCCCCAGGTGTTTTGGATATCCAGAATTTTTGCTTTCTTGCAGGCAGGTTTGGATCTTGGTTTCCGCCTTGCCTCACTGAAGGTGCATGTCTCTGCTCAGTCAGTGTGGTTCCAGCGAAGGATTGCACCTCTTCCTGATATCCGCACTTTCCTATGGGATGTCCTTAGCATTCAGCCTCCCTTTGTCCCTCCTGTGGCGCCTTGGGATTTGGCTGTTGTCCTTAGGGCCCTCCATTTGAACCCCTGGACTCAATGGATCTAAAATGGCTTACAGCAAAGACTGTTTTTCTTCTGGCTATAGCTTCTGCCAGAAGAGTGTCAGACTTGGGGGCTCTCTCTTGTCATTCCCCATTTCTAGTTTTTCACCAGGACAGGGCGGTGCTTCAGATTTGCCTTGGGTTCCTTCATAAGGTGGTTCCTAGTTTCCACATTAATGAGGAAATTATTGTACCGGCCTTTAATTCTCCAGACCTCTCGGCCTCATTGGATGTGGCACGTGCTCTCCGGATTTTTGTTGACTGTACCAGTTCCCTTCGGAAGTCAGACTCCTTGTTCATACTCTATGGATTCCACAAGAAGGGATGGCCAGCCAATAAACAGACTTTGGCTAGGTGGATTCGCATGATGATCTCTGAGGCTTACACTTCAGAGGGCCTTCCAGTTCCGCCCTCTGTTACTGCTCATTCTACTCGGTCTCGGGTCCTTCGTGGGCAGCTCTCCGTGGCGCCTCAGCTGCTCAGCTTTGTAAGGCAGCCACGTGGTCCTCTGTCCAGACCTTTCTGAGGCATTATGCATTTGATACCTTTGCCTCTAGGATGCTTCCTTTGGGCGGTGGATTCTCCTTTCGGCACAGGAGCGTCCACACCCTTTAAGGGACTGCTTTGGGACATCCCCAAGATCTCCCTGTGGAGCCTATGGACCCTGAAGTAGAAAATGAGAGATATGGTAAGAACTTACCTGTGTTATCTCTCTTTCTACGAAGTCCATAAGGTCCACAGGGCACCCACCCTGACACACCTGTGCTGCAGCTGGGCTTCGCTCTGGTCACTGGTTTTCCATCTCCTTTTGTATGAGAATGTGATTCTTGAGTGTTCCAGACTTTCTTCTCTCTCTATTATCCTCCTCCGGCCTTTGGCTTGCTATGAAACTGAAGTGCCTCTGGCCCAGGGGCGGGGTATAGGGGGAGACCCAGTGCCTCCTGGGAGAAAAATGTAACTGCGTGGTGCCTGGGTAACTTTGCCATCACCTATATCCCCCAAGGTTTCCCTGTGGACCCTATGGACTTTGCAGAAAGAGAGATAACCGTAAGTTCTTACCATATCTCTCATTTTCTATCACATCCCATCAGTCTAGGGACAACAAGCAATTAGCAACCTCTCCACAAATAACACCAGAATACAGTATTTTATGCCTGTTTCTCACTTGAATTTACCACCAGTTAATTCTACATTTAGGGAGTGATTCTGTGTCAGACAAATGTGTTTAGCAAATGTTTTCCCTTTGTGCTTGCGCCTCGATGGTTACCGCCAGAGAGATTTCTGTATTTGTATAGTTTCATATACAGGCGAGTCACATTATCACGACCACTTCCTACTGTACATTTGATGTTGGCAGCACGTAGCCCATGAAGTACGCCACGTGCCATGCGCTGGCTTGGTGGGTATACAATGTGTGCGACAGGCCGTCTGCACACATATCACTCATTGCTGTCATGCGTAAAAGGGGCGATTTATCTGAGTTGTAAAAGGGATGATTATTGGCTTTCGGGCCAAGGACGGCAGTATTTATGAAACAGCGCGGTTTGTGAACTGTTCGTTTGCTGCCGTGGTGAAGGTGTATCGTGACAGGACAAAAGGCACCATTGCAAACAACTGACAAGTGTTGACCATTTTTGTGTCGACCATTCCAATGTTGACCTTTTGACCCTGTCTATCTTCATCCATGTCAACCTTTTGTGTGTCGCAGGATTTTGTAAAAAAATTTCTGAGGGGGCGTGGCCTCACCTCCCGCGGTACAGCCACGCCCCCTTCACCCAGGCCCAGCGTGGCTCTTAATGGCCCTGGTTCATGTTTGTAAAAAAATATAGAAATTCCCAGCGCATACCATATAGCGTACAAAGGATGACCCAAGAAGTCTGTGTTCTAGTATTAAAATTAATTTATTTAAACATAAATGGTAATATAAATGAATATGTATAGTAATAGTAATATGTAAATACTAGATCAAGATAAAGGATTATATAAAACACCTAATACCGGTATACAGGACAAATACATTTTCACATGACAAAAACATAAAATGCCACATAAAAACATAAAATTGTATATCTATATATATATTATATATATATAATTATATATATATATATATATATATATATACAGTTTTGTAGCTTGCCACTCTAGGTGAACAATAGGTAATGAAAGTGTGCCCTCCTGAATACATAGATAAAGATAGACTTCTCCACTGGAACCTCACGCGGCCCAGGAGGTAAATATTAGTCGTCATTTGAAATACAGCCAACGTTTCAAGGTCCTAAGTCCTTTTCATAGACTCATAAAAGTCATTTTCACACTTTTATGAGTCCTGATGAAAAGGTCTTAGGACCTTGAAACGTTAGCTGTATGCTGCAGGTTATACAAGTCTCTTTCATAGAAAACCGTCCGTGGTAAATATGTAAATAACCTTGGTAGTGATTCGCCCTCTGCGTTTTACTCACCCCAATGTGAGCTCCAATTTAGTTCACTTCTTAAAGTTAAGCATAAGGATTGTACCTTGACAAAACTTCTGTCACACCTCCTGAGCCTGACTGGTTCCTGTGCCTAATACATTAAACCCTTGATATGTAACGTGGCCGTGTACAAGTATTTTTAGAAAAATACCATTATGTTTGATTGTAAGATAAGAAAAACAAGGAATTTGTTTTTAAACAGACTCAAATGAAATATTTTCCACATTCACAGCACAACCAATTCATTATTAATGTCATTTGTAAGCAACTAGCAGGAGTCTCTATCTCTGAGTCAGACTCATAAACTCATAAAATAAAGGGCCAAATGTAATAGGGTCCGAGTTTTAGTTAAAATCCAAATCGCACCTTCTCACATTTCTTGAAGGTACGAGTTGGTGCCAGGACTCACAAATGTCATAGTCTGCGAACATTTCAGGTCAAGGCTACTACACCATTATTATTATTATCCTTTATTTATATGGTGCCACAAAGGTTCCGCAGCGCCTTACACAGTACATAAATGAGCACCACAAAGGTTCTGCAGCGCCTTGCACAGTACATAAATGAGCACCACAAAGGTTCCGCAGCGCCTTACACAGTACATAAATGAGCACCACAAAGGTTCCGCAGCGCCTTACACAGTACATAAATGAGCACCACAAAGGTTCCGCAGCGCCTTACACAGTACATAAATGAGCACCACAAAGGTTCCGCAGCGCCTTACACAGTACATAAATGAGCACCACAAAGGTTCCGCAGCGCCTTACACAGTACATAAATGAGCACCACAAAGGTTCCGCAGCGCCTTACACAGTACATAAATGAGCACCACAAAGGTTCCGCAGCGCCTTACACACTACATAAATGAGCACCACAAAGGTTCCGCAGCGCCTTACACAGTACATAAATGAGCACCACAAAGGTTCCGCAGCGCCTTACACAGTACATAAATGAGCACCACAAAGGTTCCGCAGCGCCTTACACAGTACATAAATGAGCACCACAAAGGTTCCGCAGCGCCTTACACAGTACATAAATGAGCACCACAAAGGTTCCGCAGCGCCTTACACAATACATAACTGAGCACACAAGAAAAACAGTTAATAGTAATACAAAACAATGCAGGACAAGGACATGGCTTATACACATAGCTGCATAACACAAGCAGCAGGGCCTCAGCAACCAAGTGTTAGGTGCCGCTGTGGGGAGTTAGGAGTAAATGATACTATAAGTAGGGGGAGGAGAAGCACGTGAGGGACGAGAGCCCTGCTCGTGAGAGCTTACATTCTAAAGGGGAAGGGCAGGCAGACAGGGAAGGGCAGACAGACAGGGAAGGGCAGACACAGGGAAGGGCAGACAGACAGGGAAGGGCAGACAGACAGGGAAGGGCAGACACAGGGAAGGGCAGACAGACAGGGAAGGGCAGACAGACAGGGAAGGGCAGACAGACAGGGAAGGGCAGACACAGGGAAGGGCAGACACAGGGAAGGGCAGACAGACAGGGAAGGGCAGACACAGGGAAGGGCAGACAGACAGGGAAGGGCAGACAGACAGGGAAGGGCAGATACACAGGGAAGGGCAGACACAGGGAAGGGCAGACACAGGGAAGGGCAGGCAGACAGGGAAGGGCAGGCAGACAGGGAAGGGCAGGCAGACTATGCGAATCTGTGCGAGTATTTCCTGGGTAAAATAACACCTTCTAATGTGACTAGCAAGAGGTGCGAGTTATACAGAAACCTTCACAGATCAGTGAGATCCGTGAAGGCTTCTGTGTGTTTAAAAAAAAAATTATGTGCACCCCCTCCCCAGAAGCATAACCAGCCTGGGCTCTGTACAGCCTGTGCTGGTTTTTAAAATACAGGGGACAAAATGTGTAGGGGGCCTCTGTATTTTAAATACCAGCACAGGATCCGGTCCTGATTGTAGAAATACAGGGGGCAAAACGAGTAGGGGTCCCCTGAAGTGGCTGCTCCAAAACTCAATTAGGGGGCCACCTCAACTGCCAGAGAGTCCCGGCCATCTATGTTTGGTAGTATTTGAAATGGCAATTGGTGTGGCTCCCTATTTGAATCTGGGACTGTGCTGCAGCCCCACCCATGGAACCGCCACTAGTCCCCTGTAATTTCCATAGCCAGCACCGAACTTCTATTAGCGGGGTGGGGGGTAATGCCACAGCCAGGGAAAGCCTTTCACCGGGTCCCCTGGCTAATGCATTACCCCTGAAGGCTAGTCAGAACCAGGCCAGGGATTCCTGGGGACATAGGGACCCCCCAATAAAGGGATCCCCTCTCCGGGACACCCCAGGCCTGAGCTGATAGTCCGGGGCTAACCCCGGCAACCCTGGACAACCTGGGTGCCGGCAGGCTCGTCAAGAGCTGTGCCAGGCCCTGGTAAAAAGGGTGTGTGGCCTAATCGTGGGAGGCATGGCCACGCCCCCTTAGGTAAAAAAAAAAAGTTTTGCAGTGAGCCCCCTCAGCCTGGCGCATAACCAGTGGGGGGCACGATCAGCTTGATCGCTCCCCCCACAGGCATACTGTAGGAGACTGCTGTGGCTGCTTCTTAGCAGTCGTGAGCAGTCTCCAGGGCAGCCCAGCACACAGCAGTGTGATGTAAGAGGGGAGGAGCAGTGCCGGACCCGGGCCCCCGCCGAGCACCTCCAGCAAGCCCGGGAATTTGTATCCGCTCCCCCCCCTCTCAGGGCCCCTGGGTGGTGGGTGTCGGGTTGATTGTGTAAATGTGGTGTAAAAGATAGAAGTATAAATATTGTCCTTTGCAATAGAACTGCTGCTACATTGTATCCTTTGATGGTAACTGCAAGGCCCCTCATTGGCTATAATGCAGCGGTTCCCACCATAGACTTCCATGGAGATTTCACAGCATTGTAGTCTATGGAGGAGACAGGCTGGTGGTCCTGGGCGGTAATGTCAGATCACATTGCAATCAGTAATGAATGGGGCCATATTCTGTTTTGTTTTCATGTTGGACTGTCTTTGGCGTCTTATATCAGATACAGGGGCGTATTCATTCAGCCGCAGAACTTACAGGGAATCGGTATGAATTACAAATCCCAGCAGCGGCTGGCCGACACGGCTGAAAATCCTGATTGTCCCCAGGTAAGTATCAACTAACCTAATCTAACCCCCCTAACCCTAACCCTCCTTAGGGGTGCCTAACCCTAACCTTCCCCCCAAGTGCCTAACCCTAACCCCCCTCTAAGTGCCTAACCCTAACCTTCCCCCCAAGTGCCTAACCCTAACCCCCCTCTAAGTGCCTAACCCTAACCCTCCCCCCAAGTGCCTAACCCTAACCCCCTCTAAGTGCCTAACCCTAACCCCCCTTCCCCGCCGCCTAACACGAAGTCCCCCCCGGAGGTGCCTAACCCTAAGTCCCTCCCGGTGGTGCCTAACCCTAACCCTCCCTCCCCCTAGCCTAACCCTAACCTCCCAGGGGGGGTGCCTAACCCTGAGTCCCCCCCGGGAGCCCTAAACCTAACCCCTGCCCCCCCCCCCCTCGGCTGTCCGCAGAGGCGCCCGGCATCACTTCAATCTGGATGCCGGGCACCGGTCTCCCGGTGTCAACTTGTCCGCCGCCCCAGGGATCCGCATTACATACTTACCAATCTGCCACTTGATATGTCTGCGCTGACATTACAACTGGGTGGGCATTCACATTTGCGTATCGCGATTTTGCATGGAGTGGGCAGGGCTAAATTATGCGAAACCACAAAAACAATTAGCCCAGCCCCCTCCTCACAGTCCCACAATGTGCTTCAGTTTCCCGTGAGAGGGGAGGGGCCTTATGATATAGGAGCCTGGCCCCGCCCCCTCAAGTGGCCAAATGCGTCTCCTCTCCAGGCTTCTCCCAGAGAGGACATATAAAATATCCACAAATATGGTGTATGTGTATTTTAGTCGCACATACACTGCACACACACACTGCAGATTCACACACTGCACACACACACACTGCACACTCACACACTGCACACACGCACACTCACACACTGCGCACACACACACACTGCACACACACTACACACTGCACACACGCACACTCACACACTGCACACACGCACACTCACACACTGCACACACACACTGCACACTCACACACGCACACACACACTGCACACACACTGCACACTCACACACTGCACACACACACTGCACACACACTGCACACTCACACACTGCACACACACACACTCACACACTGCACACTCACACACTCACTCACACACTTACACACTCACACACTGCACAGTCACACACTGCATACTCACACACTGCACAATCACACACTCACACACACTGCACACTCACACACTCACACGCACTGCACACATACTGCATATGCACACACTGCACACTCACACTGCACACACACACACTGCATACGCACACGCTGCACACTCACGCTTCACAGTTACATGCTGCACATTCACACACTACACACTCACATACTGCACACTCACACACTGCACACTCACACACTGCACGCTCACACGCTGCA
The DNA here is from genome assembly GCA_031769625.1 of Taudactylus pleione. Classification (NCBI taxonomy): domain Eukaryota; kingdom Metazoa; phylum Chordata; class Amphibia; order Anura; family Myobatrachidae; genus Taudactylus; species Taudactylus pleione. The sequence continues at coordinate 2,019,754 of JAUIMM010000925.1, forward strand.
CACACGCACCCTACCATGCTGCACACTCACACACTGCACACTCACACACAGCACACTCATATATTGCACACTCACACACTGCACACTGACATACTGCACACTCACACGCTGCACATGCACACACTGCACACACACACTGCACACACATGCTGCACACTCACACGCTGCACACTCACATGCTGCACATTCACACACTGCACACTCCCATGCTGCACACTTCCATGCTGCACACACTGCACACTCACATGCTGCACACACACACTGCACACTCACATGCTGCACACTCACACACTGCACACTCCCATGCTGCACACACTGCACACTCACATGCTGCACACACACACTGCACACTCACACACTGCACACTAACATACTGCACACTCACACGCTGCACATGCACACACTGCACACACACACTGCACACTCACACGCTGCACACTCACATGCTGCACACTCACACACTGCACACTCCCATGCTGCACACTTCCATGCTGCACACACTGCACACTCACATGCTGCATACACACACTGCACACTCACACACTGCACACTGACATGGTGTACACACACACTGCACACTCACATGCTGCACACACACTGCACAATCACACACTGCACACTCACATACTGCACGCTCACACACTGCACACACACACTGACACACTGCACACTCACATGCTGCACAATCACTGCACACTCACACACTGCACACTCCCATGCTGCACACTTCCATGCTGCACACACTGCACACTCACATGCTGCACACACACACACTGCACACTCACATGCTGCACACTCACATGCTGCACACTCACACACAGCACACTCCCATGCTGCACACACTGCACACTCACACACACACACTGCACACTAACATACTGCACACTCACTCGCTGCACATGCACACTGCACACACACACTGCACACTCACATGCTGCACACTCACATGCTGCACACTCACATGCTGCACACTCACACACTGCACACTCCCATGCTGCACACACTGCACACACACACACACACACACACTGCACACTCACACACTGCACACTAACATACTGCACACTCACACGCTGCACATGCACACTACACACACACACTGCACACTCACACGCTGCACACTCACATGCTGCACACTCACACACTGCACACTCCCATGCTGCACACTTCCATGCTGCACACACTGCACACTCACATGCTGCACACACACACTGCACACTCACACACTGCACACTGACATGCTGCACACACACTGCACGCTCACACACTGCACACACACACTGACACACTGCACACTCACATGCTGCACACACACTGCACACTCGCACACTGCACACTCGCACACTCACACACTGCTGATCACGAGTGATGTCAGTAGGGACGCCCACAAACGGCAGGTGTTTCTTGGGGAATGCCTCGGTTTGTTCAGCCACCCCCCCTACCCACCTACAAAATGGGGCAAGCTGTTGATCAACACCGACAGCCGCCCCGTTTTGCTGTAAGCTCTCACTCACTACGGGGCTCACGTACGCGCGTAGCGCACGCCGCATGTGTGCACTGGGCCACCATCAACCCGCTTGTGAGCGCAATGTGCTTGCGAACGGGTCTGAATCAGGCCCAGTGTTATATTTCAAGATTTTATGTCCGAAATGACTATTCTCTGTCTGAGCTGCACCCCGAGACCTAGTGTGAATCTTTCCTGACGCAAAAAAATATAATTTTTCCCTGTTGTCCAAAAAATAACTTTTCCATCTTTTCTCTTTCAATTTATAAAAAAATTATATTTCAAGAAGTGATGCAGCGTATTTTATTATCCTAACTGTGGGCCTGATAAACTACGGATCGCAGCTACCATTATGTACGCAATTGGGCGATTGTTGCGCTCTGCGCATGCATATGCACCACAGTGCTCGTGGGCGATCCAGCCACTGCAATCGGGACTGTAATCGCAGAAGCTACGCAGAATGATTGTGGGGGGGGGGGGTCGGCCGAACGTCATTTCAGGGGTGTGCATAAATTATCCACTGCATAGCCATACGCAGTATGAGGTGTCATGGCGTGCGTGGCTGGTAGCAATTTCCGAGTAAGGTCAGGGCTTGTGCAAGTATGTGTGAGGCTGCGATTGTACCGATGGTTTCGCTATTCTGCTAAGTATTATAGATGTGTGTATGGTAAAGTGGGCGTCGTCCTTATGTAGTGCTGAGATTGCAGTGTGATCACAATGAATTCGCTTTCTATCGCATTTGAACTGCGTGCGTACGCAATATTGCGATCCAGGGCCGGCTCGAGGCATGTTCGACCAGTGCGGTCGAACAGTGGCGCCACCCCATAGAGGGCACACCCCTCCCAACCATTCCGATATCAACGGGACAATCCCACTTTTTGGGCACTGTCCCTCTGTTCCACCCATGGGCCGAAGTGTCTCGCGGGGGGTTGGGCACACCCATCGCCGTGGAGTCGGACCACGGAGAAGCAGAATGGATGCTGCATGCATGCGCGCGGCATCCATAATGCAGGGAGAGGGCTGGAGCAGCCCAGCTAGTGACGGAGTACTGGGCTCGCCCCCGCACAACGTTACACGGGAGGCGTGCCATGTGGGCACGTCCCCAAATAAAGTCATTTTTGGGGGGTGGCCTATGTTAATTAGACAACATCCTTTTCCGGTCGAACGCAGGGACAACGGGCGCCACCATCTCGTTCAGCACAGGGTGCAGCTCCTACTGGAGCCGGCACTGTTGCGATCCATAGTGAATCAGGCCCTCCTGTGTGCCGTGGTGTCCCTCCATCATCCGCACTCCAAAACTTGTTCTGTTCCTTGTGCGTAAAAAAATTGTCAGTGTTCTGTTTCCATTGTCGGACACCTTGTGTGGTGGTATTCCCCCCCCCTCCCTCCAGCATCTGCACCCTAAAATCAGAACTGCATAAAAAAATATATATATATATTTTTGCTGGTGTCTTAATAAATCTCTAATCTTTTAATAAAACTGCATGGCAAAGGTAACAGAACCCGGCTTCCAACTTGGTCACAGGGCTGGGATCACAGATGCAGCGGGGGGTGTCAGACACCTCCTGCTGAATTTGCATTTTAGCAAGAACGGAATCGCAAAGCTGCTCGGGTGCAGATTTGCAGTTCTGTCCTCTCCTGAATCACCCCCTCAGTCGTTTCTCATTCACACGATGGGCGCTACTGGCTGGCAACTTAGGGACAATGAGGTGTTTGCGCCAGAACCGGATTACCCATAAAGCAGTAGGGGGCCCATCTGGGTCTCGGATTTTGGTAGCTGTATTAGGGACAGGAGCGTATCTATAATGGGTGCAGGGTGTGCGGGGCACACGGGCCCCAGGGTCCAGGGGGGCCCCACACCGCACACCCTGCACCCATAGCAAACTTACCTCTGGAGTCCCACACAGTGATCATTCTTTACCTCCGGGATCTTTTTGTTCTATGTTGGAAGTCAATTTAAGTTTTTCCTCAGCTTATGGATTTCAACCCAAATCTTTTTCTTTTCGGGTTCCTTAGGAAAGAACATTTCAGGAACTTACGCAACCCTCGTACAAATTGGGTCACAGGCTTATTGGTCCTTTTAGGATTAGGAGAAAAAACAATCCAGTGAGTTTCCAGCATCTCTAAGGAATCCCAGCCCATTTCTCTGTTCTCTCCAACATTTAGGTCGAGCGGGTTTACCAATTGATCTAATTGTTATCCCGCCCTTGTGACTATTGATGGGCATCACGAATATGCCATTGAAAAGATTATGGACTCTTAATTTGTTCAAGACCAACGCCATTATTCAGTTTTCTGGAGGCACTATGGTCCAGAAGAGACATCTTGGATCCCAGCCAGGTCTTCATACCAATTTGATCCCTCCTAAAAAAGGGGTTACTGTTACTGTTAGAAGCCGCAGGAGATGCCACATTGTCCAGGACACTGCTGCCTATACGTAATCATTGGGTTCTACATGCTGTGCAGCGCTCTGTGCATTGCATGTTTAATGGATAGCCTTATCTCCAGGCTGCCACTGTTCTCTGCCTGCTAATCGGATAGCCTTGTTGTCAACCTGCTTCTCAGATCCCTGCAGGTTAAATGGACGGCCTTGCCATCTCCTGCCACTGACCTTTGCTGGTAAAAAGAACCTGATACAGCATAGCAGAACTCACAGGGCATAACTAGGTATTTAAAGACCCCATAACAAAAGTTTGTAAGGGCCCCTATGTACCACACAATGGTGATAAATGTATATAAAACATGTAACTGTGACAAGAAAGATGGGCCCCCCTTAGCTCTGGGTCCCATAGCCCCATAGCAGCTGCCCCCCTTACACCTATGGTAGTTACACCCATGTGACAAGGAAGATGGGCCCCTCAGCTCTGGGCACTATAGCAGCTGCCCCCCTTACACCTATGGTAGTTACACCCATATGACAAGGAAGATGGTCCCCTCAGCACTGGGCCCTATAGCAGCTGTACCCCTTTCACCTATGGTAGTTACACCTGTGTGACAAGGAAGAGGGCCCCTCAGCTCTGGGCCCCATAGCAGCTGCACCCCTTACACCTATAGTAGTTACACCTGTGTGACAAGGAAGATGGTCCCCTCAGCTCTGGGCCCTATATCAGCTGCACCCTTACACCTATGGTAGTTACACCCATATGACAAGGAAGATGGTCCCCTCAGCACTGGGCCCTATAGCAGCTGTACCCCTTACACCTATGACAGTTACACCCATGTGACAAGGAAGATGGGCCCTCAGGTCTGGGCCCCATAGCAGCTGCCCCCCTTACACCTATGGTAGTTACACCCATGTGACAAGGAAGATGGCCCCCTCAGCTCTGGGCCCTATAGCAGCTGCCCACCTTAGTTACACCTGTGTGACAAGGAAGATGGGCCCTCAGCTCTGGGCCCTATAGCAGCTGCCCCCCTTACACCTATGGTAGTTACACCCATGTGACAAGGAAGATGGGCCCCTCAGCTCTGGGCCCTATAGCAGCTGCCCCCCTTACACCTTTGGTAGTTACAAGCATGTGACAAGGAAGATGGGCCCTCAGCTCTGGGCCCTATAGCAGCTGCTCCCCTTACACCTATGGTAGTTACACCCATATGACAAGGAAGATGGGCCCCTCAGCTCTGGGCCCTATAGCAGCTGCCCCCTTACACCTATGGTAGTTACACCCATGTGACAAGGAAGATGGGCCCCTCAGCTCTGGGCCCTATAGCAGCTGCACCCCTTACACCTATGGTAGTTACACCTGTGTGACAAGGAAGATGGTCCCCTCTGCTCTGGGCCTTCAATCAGCTGCACCCCTTACACCTATGGTAGTTACATCCATGTGACAAGGAAGATGGCCCCTCAGCTCTGGGCCCTATAGCAGCTGTACCCCTTACACCTATGGTAGTTACACCTGTGTGACAAGGAAGATGGTCCCCTCAGCTCTGGGCCCTATATCAGCTGCACCCTTACATCTATGGTAGTTACACCCATGTGACAAGGAAGATGGGCCCCTCAGCTCTGGGCCCTATAGCAGCTGCCCCCCTTACACCTATGGTAGTTACAAGCATGTGACAAGGAAGATGGGCCCTCAGCTCTGGGCCCTATAGCAGCTGCTCCCCTTACACCTATGGTAGTTACACCCATATGACAAGGAAGATGGGCCCCTCAGCTCTGGGCCCTATAGCAGCTGCCCCCTTACACCTATGGTAGTTACACCCATGTGACAAGGAAGATGGGCCCCTCAGCTCTGGGCCCTATAGCAGCTGCACCCCTTACACCTATGGTAGTTACACCTGTGTGACAAGGAAGATGGTCCCCTCTGCTCTGGGCCTTCAATCAGCTGCACCCCTTACACCTATGGTAGTTACATCCATGTGACAAGGAAGATGGCCCCTCAGCTCTGGGCCCTATAGCAGCTGTACCCCTTACACCTATGGTAGTTACACCTGTGTGACAAGGAAGATGGTCCCCTCAGCTCTGGGCCCTATATCAGCTGCACCCTTACATCTATGGTAGTTACACCCATGTGACAAGGAAGATGGCCCCTCAGCTCTGGGCCCTATAGCAGCTGCACCCCTTACACCTATGGTAGTTACATCCATGTGACAAGGAAGATGGCCCCTCAGCTCTGGGCCCTATAGCAGCTGCACCCCTTACACCTATGGTAGTTACACCCATGTGACAAGGAAGATGGCCCCTCAGCTTTGGGCCCCATACCAGCTGCACCCCTTACACCTATGGTAGTTACACCTGTGTGACAAGGAAGATGGCCCCTCAGCTCTGGGCCCCATACCAGCTGCACCCCTTACACCTATGGTAGTTACACCCATGTGACAAGGAAGATGGGCCCCTCAGCTCTGGGCCCTATAGCAGCTGCACCCCTTACACCAATGGTAGTTACACCTGTGTGACAAGGAAGATGGTCCCCTCAGCTCTGGGCCTTATATCAGCTGCACCCCTTACACCTATGGTAGTTACCCCCATGTGACAAGGAAGATGTCCCCTCAGCTCTGGGCCCTATAGCAGCTGCACCCCTTACACCTATGGTAGTTACACCTGTGTGACAAGGAAGATGGTCCCCTCAGCTCTGGGCCCTATATCAGCTGCACCCTTACACCTATGGTATTTACACCCATGTGACAAGGAAGATGGCCCCTCAGCTCTGGGCCCTATAGCAGCTGCACCCCTTACACCTATGGTAGTTACATCCATGTGACAAGGAAGATGGCCCCTCAGCTCTGGGCCCTATAGCAGCTGCACCCCTTACACCTATGGTAGTTACACCCATGTGACAAGGAAGATGGCCCCTCAGCTCTGGGCCCCATACCAGCTGCACCCCTTACACCTATGGTAGTTACACCTGTGTGACAAGGAAGATGGTCCCCTCAGCTCTGGGCCCTATATCAGCTGCCCCCTTACACCTATGGTAGTTACGCCCATGTGACAAGGAAGATGGCCCCTCAGCTCTGGGCCCCATACCAGCTGCACCCCTTACACCTATGGTAGTTACACCCATGTGACAAGGAAGATGGCCCCCCTCAGCTCTGGGCCCTATAGCAGCTGCTCCCCTTACACCTATGGTAGTTACACCTGTGTGACAAGGAAGATGGTCCCCTCAGCTCTGGGCCCTATATCAGCTGCACCCTTACACCTATGGTAGTTACACCCATGTGACAAGGAAGATGGCCCCTCAGGTCTGGGCCCTATAGCAGCTGCACCCCTTACACCTATGGTAGTTACATCCATGTGACAAGGAAGATGGCCCCTCAGCTCTGGGCCCTATAGCAGCTGCACCCCTTACACCTATGGTAGTTACACCCATGTGACAAGGAAGATGGCCCCTCAGCTCTGGGCCCCATACCAGCTGCACCCCTTACACCTATGGTAGTTACACCTGTGTGACAAGGAAGATGGTCCCCTCAGCTCTGGGCCCTATATCAGCTGCACCCCTTACACCTATGGTAGTTACACCTGTGTGACAAGGAAGATGGCCCCTCAGCTCTGGGCCCCATACCAGCTGCACCCCTTACACCTATGGTAGTTACACCCATGTGGCAAGGAAGATGGCCCCCCTCAGCTCTGGGCCCCATAGCAGCTGCTCCCCTTACACCTATGGTAGTTACACCCATGTGACAAGGAAGATGGCCCCTCAGCTCTGGGCCCCATACTAGCTGCACCCCTTGCATCTATGGTAGTTACACCCATGGCAGAACTTCTGTAACTGCAAGATGGTGAATTGTTTGTTTCTGTTACCTCTATGCCAGTTGTGTTCTGCTCATTATATAAATCTAAAACTTACTCTAATATGATTGCAGTACTAATACTTCAACCTGAGAGTTGTTTTAGTATCGCTGAAGATTGTTTCTAGGATTCTGCAATGTGTTAGTCCTAGTTCATAACACTCACACAGTTGAATACTGGGAGGAAAATGGGCAATTTGGAGACCCTTGTACAAACTAGCTTTGCTTTAATTAAGCTGCCCACCCTCCAGTGTGTACTCAGAAAGAGTGTTTAACAAAGCCGGGAACCTTATGAGCAACCATCGTATGGGACTACATCCAAGAAATGTGGAAAAATTGATGTTCATCAAAATGAGGAAGACCTTTTCCTGCCAATTACAACAAGATACAGAGACTTCTGTAATGGTGGCTTACAGCACGGAAAAGCTAATATTGTTTGATGAAGACATGAACATCAGTAATGATGATGATGATGATGATATCTTGAACTGTGAGAATGATTAACACTGTTAGCCCATTGGTAGCTTGGATTAACCAATCCACCAAAATGTTTTCTTTTGTGGGAGCCCAAACAAACTAAGCACTTCAGCCACAAAAGTGGCAGTCCCTGTCGCTAAAGTGCTTGGTTTGTTAAACTGTGCATGTACTTTTTAATATTCAGCATAACAGTGGGTGAGAAATTCCATTCCATTTTCATTATGTATTGAACATTGTTAGTCTTTGCTTTTTACTATGTATTGTGGCAGCACAAAGACAATTTGGCATAAATATACAGACTGATGAGAGAAACAATGTACAATATCGCTGTCTACACTCTACCAAAAGGTAGATGCAAAGGTCTAACATGACCAGCTGCACAGGACTCACACGGTTAGGAGCTGGATGGTCTAAATAATTAAAGGTCTAATAATCAATGTGCAGGTTACTTCATAGAAAATTATATTAGCAACTCTCATTTTCAGGTTAGTCATTTTAAATGGACAGTTCTATTAATCCCTATTTAGTATCCACAAATACTAAATTATCCATTACAGCAGTTGAGTCTAATTTTTTTTACCTTTTACTGTGGATTAGCTGTTAATTTACGGCTAGCAGAGACAGACAAAGCAGCTTTATAGGATGTAATATGATTCACAAACTTTTGCAGCAATTAACATAACACTAATCTAATAGACAGCAGTGGCATAACTACCCATTGGCAAAGATGGCACTCGCCAGGGGCGCCGGCCAAAGGGGGGGCGCCGTCCGGCAGTGCCACCAGCAGCCAATGGGTGGACTACCCCAGGGGATTGAAATAACCCCACTAGTCCGCCGGGCCCCAAGTGTAGGGCAGACCGCGGTGAGAGCGGTCTGCCCTACACAGTTACAAACACACAGCCACCAGCAGCGGCTGTCTGTTTGTTATAGCAGCCAGCCAATGAGAGTCAGACAGACTCTCATTGGCTGCTGCGTCGTCCAGGGAGGGAACCGGCTGGAGCTCACTCATGAGCTCCGTCTTCCGGCTCCCTCCACAGCGGGTGATGGGAGAGACGTCATGACTACTCTCCCATCCCATAGTGCAGAGCGAGAGCGGGCCCGGAGGAGTGGACAGCGGCGGTTGTCGGCAGGAGCAGGGATCAGTTAAGTTGCTTTTTCTTTTCTGTGTGTTTATTTCTGGGACAGCACAGGGGGGGGATTGTGGATACTAGGGGCACTGTACAGGGAGTGGCTGCTACTGGGAGCACATTATGGGGGGGATGGACGCAACTGGGGGCATTGTATTGTGGGGGCCGCTACTAGGGGCACATTGGGGGGGATGGCCGCTACTGGGGGCACTGTATTGTGGGGGCCGCTACTGGGGGAACGTTATGGGAGGGGATGGCCGCTGCTGGGGGCACTGTATTGTGGGGGCCGCTACTGGGGGCACGTTATGGGGGGGATGGCCGCTACTGGGGTCACTGTATACGGTGGACTACTACTGGGGGCACTGCATAGAGGGGACTACTACTGGGGACACTGCAAAGGGGGACTACTACTGGGGGTATTTCCTGAAATTATGAGGGAGGGGGGCACCAGTCCATTACCTTGCCAGGGGAGCTCGGATCCCTAGATACACCCCAGATAGAAAGTATCAAAATGGGCAGAACTACCAATACTATCAATACCTTTTTACTTTCTAAAATATTTAATCTATATTGTCCTAATTTCTGGGATTTGCTAGTTGGATTCAGTAATGGTGCGTACACACTAGACGATATGCTCCCTGAGCGATATCATCTAATGTGTCCCCGGCAGGCTGTGCTCAATGTCGTTCATGACATTGAGCACAGCCGCTGAACGATATAATTAATGATATCGTTCAGCGCCTGGCTCTCTCCCCCATTCCCCAACATGCAGCAACCTGACGAGGTCGTCATATTCTGCTGCATGTTCAGGCGATGGACAATGTCGGAAACGACCAGCGGAAGTGCGCATCGCTGGTAGTTTCCGACATAAAAGTGCACGATTTGTGCACGATTACTGAGCGATTGCACGATTACGATATCCCCACCATAAGTTTGTAAAATTTGGATGCTTGTTTTCTTATAGCTGTTTCCATGTTTCTGATGTAGTTTTCTTTATAGTTACAAAGGCCTGTGATTTGCTGTGGAATAATTTTTATGGTGATCTAGGGCCTGATTCAGACCCACTCGCGAGCGGCTGTCCGCTCGCAAGTGGGTCGATGGTGTGCACTGAGCATGCGCACGACGGAGGGAGCTCCGTCGTGCGCATGCGCGAGACGCGACGAGCGAAGGACTTTCCTTCGCTCGTTGTGTCTGATCAAAGGGGGCGTGCTGTCGATGTTGATTGACAGCACGCCCCCTTTGGTGGGCGTGCCGGGGGCGTGCCTCCCAGACGGGGGCGTTCCCAAGGGAACGTCTACCGTCAGAAGCCGGCCCCACTGACATCACTAGTGATGTCAGTGGGAGTGATTTTGGCTCTGATAGAGCCAAAATCACTCCAGGGCTTGTGGTCGAAAACCCGACCACAGGCTTCTGGTCGCACTGGCGATGGTCGCGATGGCCAAGACCATCGCGACCATCATCCTGCACGCTCGTATGTGCTGTGGGTGGTGACCTACAGCTATACGAGCGTCCAGGAGGACGCTCCATTTTTATGGAGGACGGCCCTCATTCAGAGCGAGCGCTCTGCTCAGAGCGTCCGGCTCTGAATGAGGGCCCTAGTTTTCTACTCTGCGTTACTCCGGCAGCAATCACCTGTATTGGCCTAAGGCCTGTGATTTGCTGTTAATATATTATATATTTTCTACAAGGCTTTTACTTTTAGGCTTTTAGCTCTTGATGAATGAAAACATTTTAGGATTGGATAGTTTATTTAATTGCCATCCTGTCTGCCACTGCTGTGCTACTATGTTGCTGCAGTATATTAGATTTTAAACTGCCGTGTGTTTGTGCCGCTGTTCTGTCACTTAGTTTAGCCATTCTGATCGCTGCAGCCTTTGGCCAATATGGATGAAACAGTATTGTGAGCTGTGAGGTGGTCGACACTGACTGGAATTAATATTACTGATGTTAATAATGCTATAGGAACAAAAACAGGCCCAACTTACATGTTTTTAACTGTTTTTATAAATTTTTAAATAAAACCAAAACACAATGAATATTTAGTACCTAGATGAAAACACAGGAGTCTGCGCATATCTCTAATAATTACTGACCACAATTTACATATTTACATAGAGAAAGGGGAAATGTCACTGCTTGTGAGAGGGAACATTGGACCTCACTCAGAGCCGCTCGCAAAAAGCGAGCGCTCGCTCTAAATGTGGGTGGCCGCTTTTTTTTTTTTTTTAAGCCGGCCTCCTGGGCCTTCGCTCAGCTGTGGGTGACCACCCACAGCTTTTGCAAGCGGCCAGGTGATGGTCGCAATGGTCGCGACCATCGCGACAATCAGGCTTGCGTCGCGACCCTTGTGGTAGGGTCTCGTCTACTGCTAGCCCCAGTGAGCTTCTGGCTCTAATAGAGCTGGAAGCTCACTACTGACATCACTGGTGAAGTCAGTAGGGCCGCCCAGAAACGGCAGGCGTTCCATCAGGAAAGCAAAAAATTTTCCAACCACCCCCCCACCCCACCTACAAAACGGGGCGAGCTGTCGATCAACATCGACAGCCGCCCCGTCTGTAGCGAGCCCTGGAGCTAGTGAATTTCTCACTCACTACGGGGCTTGCACACCGCGCGTGCGAAATGCACAACCATTGACCCGTTTGTGAGCGCATAGCGCTCGCAAGCTGGTCTGCATGAGGTCAATTGACCGCAATAAATAGTAATCATCACCTGCATGTAGCCTGGAGGGACCGCAGCAAATATTACACATCACCTGGATGTAACATGGAGGGACCGCAGCAAATATTACACATCACCTGGATGTAACATGGAGGGACCGCAGCAAATATTACACATCACCTGGATGTAACATGGAGGGACCGAAGCAAATATTATACATCACCTGGATGTAACCTGGAGGGACCGCAGCAAATACTACACATCAACTGGATGTAACATGGAGGAACCGCAGCAAATATTACACATCACCTGGATGTAACATGGAGGGACCGCAGCAAATATTACACATCACCTGGATGTAACCTGGAGGGACCGCAGCAAATATTACACATCACCTGCATGTAGCCTGGAGGGAACGCAGGAAATTTTACACATCACCTGGATGTAACATGGAGGGACCGCAGCAAATATTACACATCACCTGGATGTAACATGGAGGGACCGCAGCAAATATTACACATCACCTGGATGTAACATGGAGGGACCGCAGCAAATATTACACATCACCTGGATGTAACCTGGAGGGACCGAAGCAAATATTATACATCACCTGGATGTAACCTGGAGGGACCGCAGCAAATACTACACATCAACTGGATGTAACATGGAGGAACCGCAGCAAATATTACACATCACCTGGATGTAACATGGAGGGACCGCAGCAAATATTACACATCACCTGGATGTAACCTGGAGGGACCGCAGCAAATATTACACATCACCTGGATATAACCTGGAGGGACCGCAGCAAATATTACACATCACCTGGATGTAACATGGAGGGACCACAGCAAATATTATACATCACCTGGATGTAACATGGAGGGACCACAGCAAATATTACACATCACCTGGATGTAACCTGGAGGGACCACAGCAAATATTACTCATCACCTGGATGTAACATGGAGGGACCACAGCAAATATTACACATCACCTGGATGTAACCTGGAGGGACCGCAGCAAATATTACATATCACCTGGATGTAACCTGGAGGGACCACAGCAAATATTACACATCACCTGGATGTAACATGGAGGGACCACAGCAAATATTACACATCACCTGGATGTAACATGGAGGGACCACAGCAAATATTACACATCACCTGGATGTAACCTGGAGGAACCGCAGCAAATATTACACATCACCTGGATGTAACATGGAGGGACCACAGCAAATATTACACATCACCTGGATATAACATGGAGGGACCACAGCAAATATTACACATCACCTGGATGTAACCTGGAGGGAACGCAGAAAATATTACACATCACCTGGATGTAACATGGAGGGACCACAGCAAATATTACACATCACCTGGATGTAACATGGAGGGACCGCAGCAAATATTACACATCACCTGGATGTAACATGGAGGGACCGCAGCAAATATTACACATCACCTGGATGTAACATGGAGGGACCGCAGCAAATATTACACATAACCTGGATGTAACCTAGAGGGACCGCAGCAAATTATACACATCACCTGGATGTAACATGGAGGGACCGCAGAAAATATTACACATCACCTGGATGTAACATGGAGGGACCACAGCAAATATTACACATCACCTGGATGTAACATGGAGGGACCACAGCAAATATTACACATCACCTGGATGTAACCTGGAGGGACCGCAGCAAATATTACACATCACCTGGATGTAACCTGGAGGGACCGCAGCAAATATTACACATCACCTGGATGTAACCTGGAGGGACCGCAGCAAATATTACACATCACCTGGATGTAACATGGAGGGACCGCAGCAAATATTACACATCACCTGGGTGTAACATGGAGGGACCGCAGCAAATTATACACATCACCTGGATGTAACATGGAGGGACCGCAGAAAATATTACACATCACCTGGATGTAACATGGAGGGACCTTAGCAAATATTACACATCACCTGGATGTAACATGGAGGGACCGCAGCAAATATTACACATCACCTGGATGTAACCTGGAGGGACCGCAGCAAATATTACACATCACCTGGATGTAACATGGAGGGACCACAGCAAATATTACACATCACCTGGATGTAACCTGGAGGGACCACAGCAAATATTACACATCACCTGGATGTAACCTGGAGGGACCGCAGCAAATATTACACATCACCTGGATGTAACATGGAGGGACCGCAGCAAATATTACACATCACCTGGAAGTAACCTGGAGGGACCGCAGCAAATATTACACATCACCTGGATGTAACATGGAGGGACCGCAGCAAATATTACACATCACCTGGATGTAACCTGGAGGGACCGCAGCAAATATTACACATCACCTGGATGTAACCTGGAGGGACCGCAGCAAATATTACACATCACCTGGATGTAACATGGAGGGGCCGCAGCAAATATTACACATCACCTGGATGTAACATGGAGGGACCGCAGAAAATATTACACATCACCTGGATATAACATGGAGGGACCTTAGCAAATATTACACATCACCTGGATGTAACATGGAGGGACCACAGCAAATATTACACATCACCTAGATGTAACATGGAGGGACCGCAGCAAATATTACACATCACCTGGATGTAACATGGAGGGACCACAGCAAATATTACATATCACCTGGATGTAACCTGGAGGGACCGCAGCAAATATTACACATCACCTGGATGTAACCTGGAGGGACCGCAGCAAATATTACGCATCACCTGGATGTAACCTGGAGGGACCACAGCAAATATTACACATCACCTGGATGTAACCTGGAGGGACCGCAGCAAATATTACATATCACCTGGATGTAACATGGAGGGACCACAGCAAATATTACACATCACCTGGATGTAACATGGAGGGACCACAGCAAATATTACACATCACCTGGATGTAACCTGGAGGGACCGCAGCAAATATTACACATCACCTGGATGTAACATGGAGGGACCGCAGCAAATATTACACATCACCTGGATGTAACATGGAGGGACCACAGCAAATATTACACATCACCTGGATGTAACATGGAGGGACCGCTGCAAATATTACACATCACCTGGATGTAACATGGAGGGACCACAGCAAATATTACACATCACCTGGATGTAACATGGAGAGGCCGCAGCAAATATTACGCATCACCTGGATGTAACATGGAGGGACCGCAGCAAATATTACACATCACCTGGATGTAACACGGAGGGACCACAGTAAATATTACACATCACCTGGATGTAACATGGAGAGGCCGCAGCAAATATTACACATCACCTGGATGTAACATGGAGGGACTGCAGCAAATATTACACATCACCTGGATGTAACCTGTAGGGGCGGCAGGAAATATTACGTATAACCTGGATGCAATATGGAGGGAGGGACCGGAGCAAATATTACACATCACCTGGATGTAGCATGGAGGAACCGCAGCAAATATTATGCAACACCTGGGTGTAACCTGGAGGGACCGCAGCTAATATTACACATCACCTGGATGTAACATGGAGGGACCGCAGCAAATATTACACATCACTTGGACGTAACATGGGCAGACCATCGCCACGTTGTGATGTATTGATGTCACTATTGCTAGATACGGAATATATTTGCCTTTTTCTTCTATTCTGCAGTCTTGTTAACCACAATTGTAAGCAATTCACCTTATATAATTTTATTTTACATTTGACAGTATGTTTATATAGCGCTTCCACATTCTATACAAATCTTAAGAAAGCGTTATCTGCCGGGGCTTGGAAAGTCAGACAGCCTAGCAACCCCCTAGGAACCTAGGGCCCGATGGACCAGTATGGTGTCAAATGCTGCACTGGAATACAGGAAAATAAGAGGCATAGAGGAGGTTAACAATAGAGATATAACCCTAAGATTTGCTCATGACAAGTTCATCTGTACCCTCGGTGAGGTTGGTGTCAGGGGGATAGATAGACTGAAAGCCGGATAGAAGTGTCTCTAGAGGAGAGTAGGAATAGAAGAGAGAGAGGAGAGGCGTATGGAAGGAGAGAGATTGGGTGGTGATTAGAGAGAGTGGATGGGCCATGGAATGTTTTTATAATAATGAGGGAGACCAGGGCATGGTGACCATAAGTTGAGCAGGTTGACATTGTGGCAACAGGCATCAGGGGGTAGGGACTGGAGGAGTTGGAAGGGGATAGGGTTGAGAGGACAGAAGGAGGGAGGAGGATTGTTGGACAAAGTGGCATAGAATGTAAGGTTGGTAGACTCTAGGGAGGAATTGTCAGGCAGATGGACTCAATTTTGAAGGTAATCTGATTGGCAAAGCCTAGCAAAGGTAAGGAGGAAGGAATAAACTGAATTGAAGATGCCAAAAAGGCAGCAAACTTTGGAGAATTGTTTGGTAAGGGAGTAGGAGAGAATGAATTTGAAGTGGAGTAAGTGAGCAAGAGATCACAATTTCCCCCAGTGGCGCTCAACAGAGTGATAACATTTTTGGAGAAAGCAGGTTAGAGTGGAGAACCAAGGTTGTGGAGGAGACCATCATAGACTGATGGTGACAGCCAGGGTGGCAGAGGAGGGCATGGTCTTAGAGGGCACGTAGACTATAATGCACATTTTCTAGGGTTATTATCACTATAAATCTACTTGGCTGAGCACCTTGTTAACATTTCTAATTAATGAAGCATTATATCTCCAAATAGTTTTATCTTCAATCAATGATGTATTTAATAAGTTCTTCTGCATAGGTGCTGAGCAGTGGTAAAGCAGCGCTGTCTCTACAGAGATCTCTTTATAACCCCCAATAGATTTTAGAACAGAGTGTACAGATGTTTGAATTACTTTCCTAGGATCCACAATCATTTTTCGGTTATTGAAATAATTTTGTCTGTTTGGTTCACGGAGAACGTGCTGCAGTATATTGACTCCCGGCAAACTCTGCCAAGATGAAATGTTGGAGAAGTTTCCATCAGTGGTGATGGTATGAGGGAATACATGATTTTCAAAGAGAAAGACCCCCACTCCTGGGTGCAGTTGCTGAAGACTTTCCATCAGGCTGTCCCATGTCTGGTGTTTGAATGGCAGAATTATTTCATCAAGATCATTAAGTAGCACAAACCTACTCCTGTACATGTTCCGATAGATGCAGTCATTGAGTGTTGCCACTTGACCATAATACCCAATATCCTTGGGGTCCATAGAATAGTGCCATGCGTGAGCAGTTCTCAGGTACCGCTGAATTGGCCATGGGATCACCTCTACAACACCTTCTGCAATGTAGTACTGAATAACTTTTTCCATCTGTGTGCTGCAGTTATTAAGGTAGATCATCACCCGTTGAGCCCCCAGTATCCGGTACATCTCTATGGTCTGTATGAACTGTAAGACGTTATTGTAATTCCCAAACATGGTGGAAATGCAGACCGTGAAGTTGGCAGAAAACGGTTTCATGTCTTGATTTTGTATTTGGAACAGGGGTAATTGCATCATGTTCCCTGAAGGAGACGTATGGATAGATAGGTACTTGGCATGGCAGTTTGGTGGTTCCTTACAGACCAGGTCCGTTGTGCCATAGGGAAAGCCAAACCGATCAGTGTGTATGTCTATCTGAGCCTGGGAAACCTCCACAGATTTGTTTACGGTACAACAGAACCAGCAGTATAGCTCCTTTACCTCTGTATGATGTATAATGCTGAGGATACGTACTACACGTTCATTGTGTATTCGGTGCTCGAAATATGGAGCTATGATAAATGTCCGGTTGTCTCCCAGTGGTGTAATAGTATCAGTGGTTAGTCTATGATCACAGCAGGTGCACAGAGGTCTCCAGTGATCCAACGGAACCTCCATAGGGTTGGTATATAAAATTCCCAGGATAAAGGCGGCAGTCAGTAAGACAGACATATATAGTAGCTTCTTCCTTGAGATTTTGTCCATTGTATCAGGAAATTAAACAACTATGGGAGAAACAGAAGAAAACACATGAGAAGGCAAAGTGATAAATGTATAGACCATGCAGCGATTTAGACCCCTGCTTACCACACCTATATTATACTCAGCCACTAGGTGGTGCCACATACTACTGTTACTAGAGGGGACATAAGAGCTTGGTTTAGCCTTTAAAATGATTATTGCTTTAAAAATACGGGGAGACCCCCATAAATCCCCACAGCATGTGAAGATCGCAAGCTATTACATTTAGCCCCTGCTGTCTATGTGACAGACACACCCAGCACAATGGTTGAGGAAATTGAACAAAATGGATTCCTTGTGTCTGATGCCGTACGGTTATAGGAAAAATTCAGGAGGTGGATGCACAGCTCCAAGCTTCACGTTGGTCATGATACATCAGAAGGTTATCAAGACAACACATAGGGAATTAATATATACGTGGTAAAAACATTTTGTAAATAAATATAAAATCAATAAACCACGGAAATCAATAATGTTTACCAGGTCTATTTCCATTTCCAATCCGTATATTACCAGCCGCACGTCGGCTTTCTTTCTCTATGTACTCGTAGACAGGTTTACAGCTCATTTCCGATATTGATATTTTTTGTATGGAAATGTACAGCGAACGTAATATAATGACTTTATTGACCTTTTTGAAGGAGTCTTTCTAACTATTTTATAATTAATGTGTACAGAAAAGAATTTTGACAATGAAGCATATGCAGTAATATAATTTGTATCTAAAATGCTTTTACCTTTTTCATGTCACTCATTTTATTCACTTTCATACATCTATAGATCGGTTGTGGCCAGACTTTGGACTCGGTGATCTACTTTTAAAACAAAAACCTTTTGTGATCTACCAAGCCTCAAAAAGGGGACGTGGTATGCAAAAAGGGGTGTGACCTCACAGCAAGGGACTTGGGGTCTGTCCTACCGAAATCACACATAGGCCCGTATTCAATTTGAGACGAAAAGTCAGTTGCCGGACTTTTTGCTGTCATCGGAGGTTTTACCGGCGAAAAAGTATTGTGCGTATCCCCACGTATCCAATTTGAAATCGGCAAAAACGGGACCCGGCGAATCTGAAATCAGCGAAAAGTTCTGTCATTTTTGCGGAAATCAGCCTGACACCCCCCAAAAGATGCTCTGACATGGGGGATCACTCTGGATACCCCTGAATAGCCCTTCTGAAGGTATTTGGGGTTTTTAAACGGTCTCAATAGGTGCTGTTTTGCGTTTTTAAGAAGGTGGTGAAGAACAGCATTTAGGAGGTTTTTTTGGCAAAATAACTAGTCCCTTCAAATTTGGGGTACATGAAAATGGGTAATAACTAATAACATATTTTAAAGTTGCTAATATGAAGTTTTAAAACAGGGATGGGGAACCTCAGGCCTTGGGGCCGTATAAGGCCCCCGGAATCATTTGGTATGGCCCTCGGTACCCCAAAACCCCAATTTTGCACTTTTTCTTGCCACCTATTCCTAAGTGATACTTTTTCGCTGGGTCTGATACAAAGTCATCCAAATTGAATACGGGGAAAAATTGAATCAACGAAAACAGCTTTTCGCTCCAAATTGAATACGGCCCATAGGATCCCCAATTCAAATTACTACACACAGCAACACAATCTTATTCACATTACACCACATAGTAGTCCCTTCATTCACGTTACACAATGCCCACAGTAGTGCCCCTTATGCAATGCCCCCTGTATTAGAGCCCATTATGCAATGCCTCCTGTACTCAGGGCCGCAACTAGGGGGGGGCTAGAGGTGCACGTGCACCGGGAGGGAATTGCGGGGGGGTGAAAATGCAGACTCTGCCATCTGAAAATGGCCGCCGCCGAAGAGGAGACTAAAGCTAGAGGTCCTTACTGGACCTCTAGCGTCTGTCTCTACCTTGGCGGCGGCCATTTTTGGATGGCCGTTTTCAGCAGATTCCATGCGGACTAGCCGTCCGCATGGACTCTGCTGAAAACGTCCATCAACAAATGGCCGTCGCCAAGGAAGAGACAGATGCTAGAGGTCCTACTGGACCTCTAGTGTCTGTTAGCAGAGCGCAATGCACACAGCGTTCCCGGAAGTGCCGGGAACGCTGGCGCTGCAGGGAGAGGATGCTGAGAGCTGCATCTTCTCCCTTCAAACCCCCCTGGCAACGAGCATAAACCCCCCTGGAAACGAGCATGGAACCCCATGGCAACGAGCATGGAACCAGGGACGTCTGAGTAATGCACTACCTTATGGAGGAGCAAGGACAAAATCCAGGTACGGGACGGGAGGGGGGCGCAAAATTGCTGCCTTGCACCGGGTGACAGATATCCTAGTTTCGGCCCTGCTGTACTAGAGCCCATTATGCAATGCCCCCTGTATTAGAGCTCATTATGCAATGCCCCCTGTATTAGAGACCATTATGCAATGCCCCCTGTATTAGAGCCCATTATACAATGTCCCCTGTATTAGAGCCCCTTATGCAATACCCCTGTATTAGAGCCCTTTATGCAATACCCCTGTATTAGAGCCCTTTATTCCATGCCCCCTGTATTAGAGCCCATTATGCAATGCCTCCTGTATTAGAGCCTATTATGCAATACCCCTGTATTAGAGCTCTTTATTCAATGCCCCCTGTATTAGAGCCCATTATGCAATGTCCCCTGTATTAGAGCCCATTATGCAATACCCCTGTAATAGAGCCCATTATGCAATACCTCCTGTGTTAGAACCCATTATGCAATACCCCCTGTATTAGAGCCCATTATGCAATGCCCCCTGTATTAGAGACCATTATGTAATACCCCCTGTATTAGAGCCCATTATGCAATACCCCTATATTAGAGCCCATTATGCAATGCCCCCTGTATTAGAGCCCATTATGCAATGCCTCCTGTAGTAGAGCCCATTATGCAATACCCCTGTATTAGAGCTCTTTATTCAATGCCCCCTGTATTAGAGCCCATTATGCAATGCCCCCTGTATTAGAGCCCATTATGCAATGATCCTGTAGTTGTGCCCATTATGCAATGCCCCCTGTATTAGAGCCCATTATGCAATGCCCCCTGTATTAGAGCCCATTATGCAGTGCCTCCTGTATTAGAGCCCATTATTCAATGCCCTCTGTATTAGAGCCCCCTATGCAGTCCACCCTGTATTAGAGCCCATTATGCAATGCCCCCTGTATTAGAGCCCATTATGCAGTGCCCCCTGTAGTTGTGCCCATTATTCAGTGCCCCCTGTATTAGAGCCCCTTATACAGTCCCCCCTGTATTAGAGCCCATTATTCAATGCACCCTGTATTATAGCCCCTTATGCCGTTGCCCCAGTAGTGCCCCTTAGACAGTTCCCCCAGTAGTTCCCTTGAAAGACTGCCACTATACAGTGCCCCTTATTAGTACCCCCAGTAGTGCCCTAGTGCTGTTTCCCCAGTAATGCCCCTTTTCGCCCAGTTCAGGTGCCCCCTCCCCTGTGCAGTACTTACCTGGCCAGCGCTCCCACATAGACCTCCGCTGCCTGCAGCTGGCTGGATCTAACTAGATTCAGCAGGCGTGCAGGCTCTTCACATAACGGGAGACGCGGGTGACGTCATACATCACTGGGAACGTTGGCCTCTAAGAATTATTCAGTCTCTGATCGCTTCAGAGACCAGCATTCCCAGAAACTGCAGCAGGTTGGTCACGATCTAGCGGCGGGAGCTTCGCGAGCTACCGGTAGATCGCGATCGATCTTTTGGCCGGCCATGCTATAGATGAATGAACTCCATTTTTTATCATACTGTTTATATACACTTGAGAATTGTTTTGGAGTGCAGATTAAGGGTGGGACACCACCAGGGGTGTATTTATATTTAATGGGCATGGCCGGCTCTAGGGGTCGAACAGGGGCACCACCCATAGAGGGCGCACCCCTCCCCAACATCTCTATATTAGAGCCCATTATGCAATGCCCTCTGTATTAGAGCCCATTATGCAATGCCCCTTGTATTAGAGCCCATTATGCAATACCCCTGTAGTTGTGCCCATTATGCAGTGGCCCATGGGTAGTCAAATCGGGAGGTTGGGGACCCCCACCATCGCAGCTGTGCAGTGGTGCCGTATCCCGGACACTAAATGGATGCTGCGTGCAATGGCAGTAGACTCTGGCATATCACTAGAGTCTACTCCAGTGCCTGTAGTCTGCTGCGCTCAGTGCACTGTCGGCCCTCGAGTAAGGAGGAGGGGGCCCCGGACGGAGACTGTCCCCCTCCTCTCTTAATACGCCCCTGGACACCACTGCACGCATCGTCGCTGTCACTGGAAGGATGTACTGTAACCACAGCATTTCTAATATTGTTTGATATACTGTAGTCTGGAGTCAGTGATTTATGTGACAAGCTTATGTTTTACAGTCTACTAGTTAAGTCTACTCTGCTCTGTGCAGATCTGCATTAGTTTGCCTATATCTGGCTACCTTTTACCATGTGACACCTCAAAGGGTTGAAGCCTCCATGTTAGCTCACTGCAGTAATGTGTCTTCTACATGCTGACAGGCTGTGTAAGTCTTCTGTACCCCACAAGGCTAATATCTTCTCGCCGCACACATTTGCAGTTTATTCTCTTATTTTGAGTGACCTACTCGGCAGAACCACAGTTGTATTATATGGACAATCATTCCGGTCTATGTTAATAAATGTACAAAGTTCCATAAAACTCATTATCTGTGGATTGAGAGATGAACTTGGTTTAGCTATGTGAATAGTTAGTTACACACTGCTTACGTCTAATGAGGATCAGAATAGTAAGAACTAGATCACCTTTCTGCGGGCTCAAGCTATACAGACTTACAGCCAGGCTGGTGCAATCTCACCCATTACAGATCCACGATCCGGTGACGACGTCCATACAACCGGAACTTCCCACAAGTTCGCTCCAGACTCATCGTCACGCGCAGGCGATCTCGGATCTAAGGCGTGTTGTTGCAGTCAGTTTCACCACACAGAAATCAAGTAAGTGTGTGTAGCACAGATCATGTCAGTGGCGGAACTCCCGGAGACAATGGAGTCATTTGCCGCCGGGCGTCAGCCCTGAAGGGGGCACCTGGCTCCATTGTCCCCGGGAGCTGCATGGAGAAGGAGCACCGCTGATCAGCGCTCCACCTCCATTGGCCTAACTACGGAGGGTGCAAGGGGTGCGGCCGCACCCATGCACCCTCCATTTGCCGGGCGCCCGCTGAGTGTGTTACCAGCGGGCACCCGGCTCCTACCCTCCTGGCGGTAGCCGGAGGACGGAGCTCCCTCCGTCTTCCGGGTCCCGCAGTGTACTATGGGAGTGACGTCATAACATCACTCCCATAGTGCCGAGGAGCGGACGCCAGGGACGGAGTTCAGTAGTGAGCTCCGTCTTCCGGGTCCCACAGTGCACTATGGGAGTGACGTAATGACGTCACTCCCATAGTGCC
Source organism: Taudactylus pleione (assembly GCA_031769625.1). Taxonomy (NCBI): domain Eukaryota; kingdom Metazoa; phylum Chordata; class Amphibia; order Anura; family Myobatrachidae; genus Taudactylus; species Taudactylus pleione. Next base: position 2,043,145 of record JAUIMM010000925.1, read on the forward strand.
GAGGAGCGGACACCAGGGATGGACGGCAGCAGCACTGGAGCGGGGATAAAGGTAAGTGATTGTTTGGTTTTTTGTGTGCACGCGGTGGGGGCCATCACTACTGGGGGCAACTACAGGGGCCTACTACCGGGGGCAACTACAGGGGCCTACTACTGGGGGCAACTACAGGGGCCTCACTACTGGGGGCAACTACAGGGGCTCACTACTGGGGGCAACAACAGGGGCCTACTACTGCGGGCAACTACAGGGGCTCACTACAGGGGGCAACTACAGGGGCTCACTACAGGGGGCAACTACAGGGGCCTCACTACTGGGGGCAACTACAGGGGCCTACTACTGGGGGCAACTACAGGGGCTCACTACTGGGGGCAACTACAGGGGCTCACTACTGGGGGCAACTACAGGGGCTCACTACTGGGGGCAACTACAGGGGCTCACTACTGGGGGCAACTACAGGGGCCTCACTAATGGGGGTAACTACAGGGGCCTCACTACTAGAGGCAACTACAGGGGCCTCACTACTGGGGGCAACTACAGGGGCCTCACTACTGGGGGCAACTACAGGGACCTCACTACTGGGGGCAACTACAGGGGGCTCACTACTGGGGGCAACTACAAGGGGCCTCACTACTGGGGGCAACTACAGGTTCCTCACTACTAGGGGCAACTACAGGGGCCTCACTACTGGGGGCAACTACAGGGTGCTCACTACTGGGGGCAACTACAGGGGGCTCACTACTGGGGGCAACTACAAGGGGCCTCACTACTGGGGGCAACTACAGGGGGCTCACTACTGGGGGCAACTACAGGGGCCTCACTACTGGGGGCAACTACCGGGGGCTCACTACTGGATGTACTGCATAGGGGGACTACTACTGGGAGCATTATATAAAAGGAACTGCATAAGGGGGACGGCGGCAGCTGGGGCTGGCATAGGTGCTGGGGGGTGGTACATTTTAGTTTGGGGGGGCACCAACATTTATCTTGCCTCCAGGCACCTGGGATGAAGTTACGCCACTGGATCATGTCCTGATAATCATCAGTCATACACCTGCAAACACCACGTCATGGCAGACTATATAACTCTAATGTAGAAGCTGCTGCAAATGCAGATAATGAAATCCCTTCACAGCCCCAGCATGCCCAAGATGGCACTAAACCTATAGGTACAGTAAAGCTATCTCAAAAGCCCAGGGATATTTACATCAGTGAGAGAGCTGAATACCAAGAAAGACTAGAAAAGCATAAGAAAAGCATAGGATAGAACTGAAACTGATTTGCTTAAAGTAACAAATGCAAGAAGTGTTCAGGAACAAATTCAAAATACTCTGGATCAACTCAGGTCCAGTCAGTTATGTGACCTATAGATTGCAGTCAGAGAAATATTCCACCTTTTTAATCAAAACAAATGTGCAAGAAAGCTTGAAGGAACGTGACATTCAGAGAGACATTGATCAGGGACGTGACAGTCTTATATGTAATGCAGTCACCGATGCTGAAACTAGATTAGACCGCTTGAGGGAAGTTCAGTCCCAACGCTCTAGTTCATCGAGGCATTATTCACACAAAATAATCAATATCATTGCATTCCAGCATGTCCACAATGAGGACCTCATTCAGAGGCGGTCATTAGATGCAAGCGGTCGCACTGAATGAGGTCCAATGTGTAGTGAGAGGGGCAGACAGCGGCGCTGATAATGCCGGGCAGTTGTAACTATGGCCCTCATTCAGAGGCGGTCATCAGGGCGGCCGCTTGCATCCTGAACGGCCACCTCCTTGTCAATCGTTAAGCTGTTACCACCAGGGCCGGATTACTAATGGGGCGGGTGGAGCTACAGCTCCAGGCCCACCATTAAAATAGGCCCACAGGATTCAATGCAGTGCAGACAAGGAAAGAAAATCCATGAGAACACTGTCTGCACTGCTTTGAATGCGACAACACTGCATTGCTGTGATGGAAGATCCGAAGTCTGGACCATTCACCCCGCATCGGCCGTCTGAAGCTCCGTCACACGTCAGAATATCCTTATTCCTTTCCCTGCAGTACGAGGCTCCGCCCCCATGTTGCCCAAAGCCCCGCCCCCATGCCACCTGAAGCCCCGCCCCCAGGTCGTACTAAAGCTCCCCTGGCCATCTGAAGTTGTGTGTCCCTTGGGTCACCATATGCTCCAGTCCCCCGGGTCATCTGAAGCCTAGCCCATTCCCCCAAGGGCCACTACCCCCCTTCCTGGGCAACTTAGTCAATAGCTGGGCACATAAATTCAACTATAAGGTCAGCCTAACAAGTGGAGTGCAGAGGCTGAGCTGAGGAAGGAAGGAAGGAAACTTTCACCAGCCGTGAGGAGAAATCAGGATGCATAACCAGCATTCCTTCACACAGGTAAGTGTAATGTCTGGCACCTACGTGTGTGTGTGTATATATATATATATATATATTAGGGATGTGCAGGCTCGGTTCTACTCGGTTCCGTTCGGTTCTTTTTACCGAATCTTATTGGCTATCCAAAACTCGTGACAGCTGAAACCCAATAAGATCCGGTAAAAAGAACCGAACGGAACCGAGTAGAACCGAGCCTGCACATCCCTAATATATATATATATATATACATATAATGTGTGACTTTGTATACATACATATATAAGTGAGTGTATATATGTATTTTGTGTGTATATATATATATATATATATATATATGTATTATATATACACACAAAACTCCCCTCTAGTGATCTATGACAACACTACATACTGTATATGAGGAAAGAAGAGGCGGCACATCAGTACAGATCTGTACTGATATTTAAGTACATTTAAACCTTTATTCACCATTCTATTTGGGAGTGCCGCCTCTCCTTTCCTCATATACAGTATGTGGTGTTGTCATACATCACTAGAGCGGAGTTTTGTGCTATACTGTATATATATATATATATATATATATATATGTGTGTATGTATGTATGTGTATAATCAGTTGTTGAAAATGGCATCCACACAAATAATCAGCAATCTTCACGACAACACCATGGTGTCAGACGGGGGAACCACGGATGAACAGGGAGTGCAGTGCCTGAGAGCGGAGGTCCAAGCCCAGACCAGTGCAGTTCCCGGGACTACTTCTGTGTCTCTATACATTCTGGCTTATTAAGGACTGTTCGTTAACAGCTCCTTTACTCCAATCCGGTAATTGTCACCCTCCAGCCATTTGTGGATACGCGTACTATACATTTCCACTCACTAGTGTGGATTCAGTATATGCTATATATTGGTGCTTTGCATGCACTCTTTTATCTTTGTGTGAATATTGTTGTCTTGAAGATTGCTGATTATTTGTGTGGATGCCATATATATATATCACGTTATGTTGATGGAGGTGTGAGGATACCTCCGATTTTTGATTACCTCCCATCTGCAGCTTTGTTTGCGCACCGGTTCACCTATTACCTTTTAACTTAGACTGATAGATATATCCCCCGTTCCACTGTACAGGCGATATATCCATAGTGCATCGCCGGGTGTGTACAGTGGATATGTCTGTGAACGATATGGTTCACAGACATATCCCATCTGCTGTGCAGCTGTCAAGCCCGGGTCATCGGGCAGGCGATTGGCAAATATGTATAAACTTACCAATCGTCAGATAGGTTACGGGTCTGCCAAACGTCAACCTAGTGTGTACCAGGCTTTAGGTTCTTTTATGATGAAACACCCTAAGTATAGAATTCTGAAACTTTAAAAGCATCTTGGGGGTCCTGTGTGATCCATAATCACTGTTAGAGTGCTATTTTGATTGGTATTGGATGCGGTCATTAGACCGATAGTTGGGATGCCAGCGCTTACAATGCCAGCGCTGGAATCCCGACACTTGTCAGAGTCCTGGTCCCGGCATCTCGACTGTAAGTACTGGGGTAAGGGTTAGGCATTAGGAGAATGGTTAGACACTAAGTAGGGAGGGTTAGGTTTAGGCACTAAGGGGGAAGGTTAGTATTAGGCAGCGGGGTGGGAGGGTTAGGATACTGACCAACAAGTGTTGTTATCCTAACCCTGTCGGGATGCCGGCATCGGGTGTTTTTGACTGGCGGGATCCCGAGCACTGGCATTCCGTACCCAACCCATTGGTATATATATATATATATATATATGTCTCTGTGTGTGTGTATATAGGGAGCTGCTGCATCAATGAGGAGTGATGATGAATAATCATAGCCTTCAGTGGTGCCGCAGGCCGCGGATGGCAGCTGTATTTGCCCTTTCACAAAAAAAAAACCTTTTTTGTTATAGCTCAACTATAAAGTTGTTAAAAGTGGAGGCAATTATTCCCCCATGGATATAGCCACACCCCCTGTGTAGACCACATCCACACACTAGGCATGCCCCCACATCACTAGTCACACTGCCACAGAGGTTATCACATTCGCCTGCAGCAGCACACAATAGGCCCTTCATAAATTTCAGCTCCAGGCCCATGTAGACCTTAATCTGGCACTGGTTACCACCCACAGCTTAACGACCGACCAAGTTGATGGTCACGATGGTGATCACCATCGCGACCATCGGGGCTTACGACCAGACCCTAAGGTTGGGTCTGGGCACTCATAAGCCCCAGGGAGCTTTCTGCTCTGATGGAGCAGGAAGCTCCCCACTGACGATGTCAGTGCGGCCGCCCACAAAACGGTAGGTGTTCGTAAAGGAACGCCTCCGTTTTGAAAACCACCCCCCCGGCCTGCCTACCAAACGGGGGCAGCTGTCGATCAACATCGACAGCCACCCCTTTGGTAGCGAGCTCCGGAGCGACAGAGTTTCTCTGTCACTCCGGGGCTTGCGCACGCACAGTGCGGCCGCTGCGCGTGCGCAGGACAAACCATCGAGTTGAATAAGGTCCTGAGTGCTACCGCCACCACAGCACGTGCAGATGCTGATGCTGCAAAACCCAGAGCCACTTACGCAAAAATGGAGATCGAATTAAAGTTAGAAAGGGCGCGTCTGGAAGCCAGTTTAGATGCCCTGTGCCAAGAGAAAGAAGCAGCTGTTGCTGTGGCACAAGCTGAGGCCCTTGAAGCAGCCGTAAATCGAGATAACCGAGAGGATCTAAGTAGCCAAATTATGTCAGAAGACCCTGATACACGCACCAGAGAATATGTACTAAGTCATACCAGTAAGCACAGCAGCTCACCCTGCTCTGACAAAGAGGAACCAGTTGTAAATGCTGAAGCTTTAAATATACAATCCGACAGGAACACTGGAGTGTCCACAGTGACGTACAAACCTTCTCACATACAAATTTACTTCACCAAGCTCACATACAAATTTACTTCACCAAGCTCACATACAAATTTACTTCACCAAGCTCACATACAAATTTACTTCACCAAGCTCACATACAAATTTACTTCACCAAGCTCACATACAAATTTACTTCACCAAGCTCACAACAATCAGTGTAGATCAGCCAGAGGATCCATATTTTGCTTTCAAGAACAAAAACCTTCTTACAGACTACAAATGCCCGATCAGCAAAAACCTGCCCCTCTCATCAGACAAAATAAGCAGAGTGATACATTAAATCACAACATCCTAAATATACCTCATCATACGCAGACTGTTAAATCAGAGGTGACAGACTTAGTTAACTTCATGGTTCGACGTGAGCTAGTTAACACAGGACTTACAAAGTTTGATGACTGTCCAGAGAACTATAGATCGTGGAGGTCCAGCTTTATGGACTCAATCAATGGCCTGAACATCACTGCAAGTGAAGAACTTGATCTTTTAGCAAAATGGTTGGGGAGCAAGTCTTCAGGATACGTGAAGACACTCAGGTCAGTCAATGTGAATAATCTCTCAATAGGACTCCAGCTAGTTTGGGAATCACTTGAAGAGATGTTACAGTAACCCAGCAGTTATTGTAGAAGCCCTTCTCAACAAAGCTAAATACTTTCCCAAAATTTCTAACACAGATAATCAGAAGTTACGAGAACTTGGAGAACTGTTGCTAGAATTAGAGTCAGCTAAATCTGATCCATTTTTACCAGGACTAAGCTATTTAGATACTGCTCAAGGGGTGAAACCCATTGTTGAGAAACTTCCATATAACATACAAGAAAAATTGACTTTCCAAGGCTCAAGGTACAAGGAAGAAAATCAAGTGGCATTTCCTCCATTCTCGTTCTTTTCTAAATTCATTCGGAACTTAACAAAAACAAGAAATGATCCAAGTTTTGCCCTTAACTCCCAAACTACAGCCAGTCCAGGTTATCCAAAGGGTGAAAGAACTACAAAAAGGTACGATAACTCCAAAATACCTATTTCAGTACACAAGACGGAGGTGAAAACACTTGCGACTTCTCCTTTCACAATGAGTAAACAAGTAGAGGATCCACATAGACAGAGCCCTCTGCACAAGACACCACACCCTCTTAAGAAATGTCGTACTTTCAGAGAGAAACCTTTAGAAGAGAGAAAGAATTTACTTAAAAACTTTGGAATCTGTTTCTGATGCTGTTCATCTACAAATCACCTCTCTAGAGACTGTAAATCTATGATTAAATGTTTGGAGTGTGACAGTGAGAAGCATGTAACTGCTTTACACCCAGACACCTGTAACCCAAATTCTACCAACACCCTCGGCCCTGTGTCAAAGGACGGTGGGGAGAAGGAGAGTGAAAAGATGGAAACTTTAGTGACATCTACATATACTGAGGTGTGCAAAGAAGGTGATAGCAATTGATCCTGTTCAAAAATATGCTTGGTCAAGGTGTATCTCAAAGGACATTCAGAAACATCCATCAGAATGTATGCCTTTTTGGATGATCAAAGTAATATATATTTAGCTGAGTCAGAGTTCTTTGAACTATTCAACATAGGGGAGAACCCCACTCCATACACACTAAACACGTGTGCCGGGACAAAAGATACATTAGGAAGAAGAACAAGTGGATACATAATGGAGACTGTAGATGGAAGTCTAAAACTTTCTCGGCCTACACATTGCACGTAATCACCCCCACTTAAGAGCTATTGCTGATCACATACCACAATTGGATAATACCGCAAAAATTCTTCGTCTGCTTGGCAGAGACATACTGAGGGTACACAAAGTTCATCAACAACGCAATGGCTCTCACAATGCACCCTGTGCCCAAAGACTCGACTTAGGATGGGTGATAGTGGGTAAAGGTGGGCAGACCAGACCATGGCAATGCCTTCAAAACAAGTGTGCTGGAAAATGGTCATGTATCCCTATTTGAACCATGTCCTAATCACTTCTTTATAAAAGAAATTCTCAACAAAGTCAAGTGACTCATGTTGACAGAGAGCTTACTACATGGGAGAAAGGTGGTGAAGGTCTTGGTGATGCTGTATTTCAGATGACAATACAATTGCACCCTCAAAGGGAGAAATGGAATATGGCGCTGATATTAGGCAATTCATTGAAAGGGACTTTTATGTGGATGATGGACTTAAATCCCAGCCTACCGAAGATGAAGCTATACATCTGCTCAAAAGAGCTCAAGCGATGTTAAATGTTGCTAATTTGAGACTTCACAAGATAGTTTCGAACAGCACCCGAGTTGTGAAAGCGTTCAACTTGCAAAGGACTAAAAGAACTTAGATCTAGGTGTTGATACTCCTCCAATTCAGCGCAGTTTAGGAATAAGTTATAAAGACAGTCACCTTTACATTCCAAGTGTCACAGGAAGAAAGACCATACACCCGAAGAGGTATCCTGTCAACAGTCTCTATGACCCAACGTCGGTAACAGAATATAGAATTTTGCATCAGAAAGCTGTCTATATGCTTCTAGGAGGTAATCCTACTTATTTAGTATTACTGTTCCTCCGCCTTTATCAGCACTTTTAATTATGATAGTATCATCATTTTTTAAACTGTACAGGGCCTGTTTTTCTTGTTTGCCCAGATTATTTTTAAGTTTTGTGTCCTTCCTACTACCTGCACGTAGCTTTCTGAAATCCCCTAGTGTCGTATTATAGAATGCTTCAATGAAGGGGCTCCTTCAGATTTTTTAGAGAATATTTTCTCACTTCTAGAGATATCAAATATTTTTGGGGGTCCTTCATCTTCTGAATTATTTTCCCTTAATAAGTCATTCAGCATTGTTAAGCCTTCCCTATCAGTGTCATCCAATACTATTGGGTTCCCTTCAATATTTTCTCTTTTTAAAAGTTTGGTAGCAAAATATCGCTTCCTGCAGAAGTCCCTTGTAAATTTGTTTAGGTCAACGAATAAACCAAAGAAACCGGGTTTGGAAGAGGGGGCAAAATTTAACCCTTTGCTGAAGACTGATTTTTCATGTTCCGGGAGTACTCTAGAGGATAGATTGAAAATTCCTTTATTTCTTAATTGCGCCTTAGATTTTTGGCGGGATTTCTTATGTCCCCAATTTCTTCCCCTAAATTGTCTCTGTCTCATTTCCCTATGCCTGGGTCCAGTAAACTGTATCAATTTTGATGTTTGTGAATGTTCAGTCGTTCCCCCTCTAAAAAAGAAGAGCGCTATTTACATATTTGGATATTGGATGCTATATTCCTTGTTGCTCGATGACCATTCATTAGTGTTATTTCTTTATACATGTAACAATCAATAATAGCCCATTTATCTATTGAGTGTGTGTGTGTATATACACATACATATTCTCTATAAGGGCATTCTAAAGTAAAATCATTATCTTAACCTTTAATAGCTATAATAAATAAAACTGAAGTATAAAGAATATTAAAAACAAGAACATTCCAATATACTGTGAGAATAATAACATATTATATTTAAAAGATGAGTCAGATGAGTGGGGAATTGAACGCAGGTCGTTCCGGTGGCGGGCGGTTGACTTGTCTTTGAGATATCTCTCAGACACACTGGTCTAATGATTTAATGCAATCTATTTAATTAGTATACTAAGTTCTTTATTATCAACCAGAATATTTCTGTTCTATATACTAGATACGATATGATTTTATAATAATTGCATGATGCTATAACACCTTTATACATAAGTATATGTTTTGATGATGTTGCAATAAAGATGTACCTCTATGTAAATTACTATACACAAAAGAAACGTTGAGTTTACTATTGAAGATCTAGTAACATTATTAGTGTGGTGACACGCCCATACAGGTGATCCTGAGGAGATCATAATTACCACTGGATTCCCATTGGATGATCCAAGTTTATAAGCATCTGTAGGATCATCAGGAGTCTCACCCCTCTGATGAAACCGCTATTACCTGTAATGGAGAAACGCGTAAGGGGTCTCCCTTGTCTGCTACAAACTGCTTTCATGCTCCAGCCACTAATTGCTCCAATTAGGCATTGAAGTCCGTGTAAGATCCTAACAACACAAGGTCCGTCAGTGATGACAGATGAGTTCCGTCTGATGTATACAAATAGGCTGTTACAGCCTCTTCTCTAGCCGGCCGGCGGTAAGCTATTACCATTTCATCATTGTGAGTGAGCTAACTAGCCCATATATATCTTCATACGGACTCTGATGTAGTACTATTGAGGCTGATACATAAAACTGTTACAATATTGTTGCGATCTGCTGAAACAGTTCAGGCTGATCACCTGCTGTTCATGAGTATTGAACTTGATGAAGATACGGACGCTAATTATTTAAACAGAGGTTTTTTATCCTGGTGCAGACAATATAGGTTTTTTTCAAATACCACCAAACACAAATACCTGGAATCACTCATTCATCAAGTGAATAATCATATATTGTTTTTTAGCTATCTGGATGTCAATTAATATTGTGAGGAGCTGAAGTGTATAATGGCTGGACACCATGTATTTTAACAAGAGACACCTACTGCAGAGGTGACTTCTCTTTCTTTCTTTTTTATATATAAGAACGATTTGTGAACCAGCATTGGATTATAGCAGTTTGTATTCTTTATTTGTGTGTGTATATATTCTTCATTCTTAAATTCATTTATATTTATGTTTTTTATTGTTTAACCATGTAATAAACTGTTAATTTTTTTTTTACATATATATAGCGGTCTTTATTCTGAATAAGTCATTTTAAACTTATCAATATCAGCCATTTAGGCCACTCAGTGTGTGAATTGACGATGTTTTTAGGTTATACGTACTTTTCATAGAATTAGTGAGTTTACAGATTACTCACTTTTAGGAGCAGCTTTTTAGGTACCTTTTAACTAGAACCACCAGACCGTGTGCACTTGAATTATATGTTGTCATATTTTTGTTTACCTAAAGGTGACAGATCCTAAGGGGGCTTGCCATGTTGGATTCATTCTTGGTAAAGCTAAGTTGGCCCCACAACCTCAACACACTATCCCAAGACTCGAACTGTGTGGAGCTGTACTAGCAGCAGAACTGGCAGAGTTTATATTAGCAGAATTAGACATCAAACCAGATGCAGATAAATTCTACACTGATAGTAAGGTGGTTCTAGGTTACATATATAACCAAACTAGAAGATTCCATGTGTATGTTGGTAACAGGGTGGAAAGGATCAGAAGATCATTCTTTCCGGAATAATGGAACTATGGGCCTCATTCAGACCCACTCGCGAGCGGCTGTCCGATCGCAAGTGGGTCGATGGTATGCACTGAGCATGCGCACGACAGAGGGAGCTCCGTCGTGCGCATGCGCGAGACGCGATGAGCGAAGGACTTTCCTTCGCTCGTTGTGTCTGATCAAAGGGGGCGTGCTGTCGATGTTGATTGACAGCATGTCCCCTTTGGTGGGCGTGCCGGGGTCGTGCCTCCCAGATGGGGGCGTTCCCAAGGGAACGCCTACCGTCAGAAGCCGGTCCCACTGACATCACTAGTGATGTCACTAGTGATGTCACTAGTGATGTCAGTGGGAGTGATTTTGGCTCTGATAGAGCCAAAATCACTCCAGGCCTTGCGGTTGAGAAACTGAACCACAGGCTTCGGCTCGCAGTGGCGATGGTCGCGATGGTCAAGACCATCGCGACCATCATCCTGCACGCTCGTATATGCTGTGGGTGGTGACCCACAGCTATACGAGCGTCCAGGAGGACGCTCCATAATTATGGAGGTAGGCCCTGATTCAGAGCGTGCGCTCTGGTCAGAGCGTCCGGCTCTGAATCAGGGCCTATGTGCCTACAGATAAAAACCCTGCAGATCATGCCACTAGGTCAGTTCCTGCAGCACTTCTGATGAGTACTACTTGGTTAACAGGTGCAACATTCTCGTTATGTCCAAAGGATGAATCACTCATTACCAGAGACTCTTTCAAACTGATAAACCCTGAATCTGATGCAGAGCTTCGCCCACAAGTAACTACTTTGTTCTTTACTACTATTACAACGGATCAGTTTGGTCTACATTGATTTGAATGGTTTTCAGAGTGGATGACCCTCATAAGAGCTGTAGCATGACTCATTCATATTACACAGTGTTACCGCAATAGATCCGATGACGGAACAAAAAGTTGTCGAGGGTGGCACATTTGTGAGAGATCATGCACTCCAGATAAACTCTATCAAGCAAGAACCTTTGTTCTCCACTGCATCCAGCATTTAACTTATGCTAAAGAGATTAGGTGCATCAAAAAGCAAGAAGAAATCCCTAAGGATAGTCCTCTCAGGACATTAAATCCCAGACTTGATGAAAAGGACTTGTTGAAGGTTGGTGGTCGACTAAATAATGCCAAATTAGATAAGGATGAGCAAAATCCTATTGTTATACCTGGTCGTCAACATGTAACCACCTTACTTATTCACTTTTATCATGAACAAGTGAGACATCAAGGTTGACATTTCACAGAAGGTTTTTGGATTTTTGGCACAAAAGAAGTATTGCTGCTGTAATACACAGGTGTATAGGGTGCCATAAACTGCGAGGCCGACATCAAGAGCAAAAAATGGTGGATTTGCCAGCTGAATGCCTTACCATGCATTTACCTATGTGGGATTAGATGTCTTTGGATCATGGACATTTGTTACACGTCGGACAAGAGGTGGTCAGGCACACAGCAAACGACGGGCTGTTTTGTTTACTTGCTTTGAGCATTCATGCTATTCATATTGAAGTTATTGAATCTATGGACACTTCGAGTTTTATAAATGCTCTACGTAGGTTTTTCTCTATCAAGGGAATTGCAAAACAACTACGTTCTGACTGCGGAACTAATTTTGTCTAGAGAGCTGGATATGAAAACAAACAATGTTGACAACGCAAGTGTGGAAAAATATCTACATGATCAAGGATGTTCTTGGGTGTTCAATCCACCCCATTCTTCCCACATGGGTGGAGATTGGGAACGTACAATTGGAACTTCTCGTCGTATTCTTGATTCTATGCTGTTAGATGCCAACTCTAAGCGATTAACTTATGAGGTGTTGACTACTCTCTTAGCAGAAGTTTCAGCTATCATCAACGCATGACCGCTTGTACCAATTTCTACCGATCCAGAGATGCCAGTCGTCTTGACTCCGGTCACACTTCTTACACAAAAACAACCATTCCATTTGGAAACTTTAATGACAAAGACTTGTACAAAACACAGTGGAAACAGGTACAGTGTCTTGCCAATACCTTTTGGAATTGGAAGCGTGAGTACCTGACTACTCTACAAAATCGATGCAAATGGCAATCTAATTGTACCAACTTACAAGAAAATGACCTTGAGCTAATTAAAGACAAGTAGGTTAATCGAAATGAGTGGCCAATGGGACTAATTGTTACAACCTTTCCCAGCGGAGATGGAAAGATTTGCAAAGTAGCAGTCAAAGTAATTACATATGGAACTGCTAAGACATTCGTCAGACCAATTACAGAGACTGTGCTTTTTATGTCTCATAAGGATCATGTGTAATTCTTATCATTGCATTATTATGATATTGTTCTTTTTCTTGTGAGTTTGCATAGGTATATAGTGATATATATATATATATATATAATATATATATATATTAGGGGTGAGCGGGTTCGGATTTCTGAAATCCGAACCCCCCCGAGCCCCCCCGATCCGAGTCCGATCCGAGTCAGGCTCGACTTTTCCCGCCTGACTCGGATCTGAAATCGAGGCAAAACGTCATCATCCCGCCTTCCGAGTCTCGCGGGTTTTGGATCCTATATAAGGTACCCGCGTCGGCGCCATTTTCTCACTCGGCTGTGGACAGTGAAGAGGGAGGGTGGGAGTTAGGGCTGTGTAGTGTAGTGTAGTGTAGTGTAGTGTAGTGTAGTGCTGCTGTTGTCCACTACTTCAAAGTCCATAGGGGCTGGCTGTGTTGTGCTGTGCTGCTGTTGTTAATAGGGGCTGTGTCCACTACTTCAAAGTCCATAGGGGCTGGCTGGACTGTGTTGTGCAGTCAGTTCTCCATAGGGGCTGTGTCCACTCCAAAGTCCTGTGCAGTGTCCCAGTCCTAAAGGAGTGCTGTAGTGTTGTCCAGGGGGTGCTCTGTCCATCAGGGGTGCTCCCCCCAAGTGCTAAAAAAATAATATATTTTCTGTGTTTGTGAATTGTGTGCGCAGTAGCCGCACGTGCATCAACAAAGTAGTGCCAAGCGTGCGCCTGTGTCATAAGTAAAGGGCCGGCTGGCTTGACCGTTAAAGGGTGCTGTAACCCCCGAAAGTACACTCCAGTCCAAACCAAAAAAAAAAATTATTTTCTGTGTTTGTGAATTGTGTGCGCAGTAGCCGCACGTGCATCAACAAAGTAGTGCCAAGCGTGCGCCTGTGTCATAAGTAAAGGGCCGGCTGGCTTGACCGTTAAGGGTGCTGTAACCCCCGAAAGTACACTCCAGTCCAAACCAAAAAAAAAATTATTTTCTGTGTTTGTGAATTGTGTGCGCAGTAGCCGCACGTGCATCAACAAAGTAGTGCCAAGCGTGCGCCTGTGTCATAAGTAAAGGGCCGGCTGGCTTGACCGTTAAGGGTGCTGTAACCCCCGAAAGTACACTCCAGTCCAAACCAAAAAAAAAATTATTTTCTGTGTTTGTGAATTGTGTGCGCAGTAGCCGCACGTGCATCAACAAAGTAGTGCCAAGCGTGCGCCTGTGTCATAAGTAAAGGGCCGGCTGGCTTGACCGTTAAAGGGTGCTGTAACCCCCAAAGTACACTCCAGTCCAAACCAAAAAAAAATTTATTTTCTGTGTTTGTGAATTGTGTGCGCAGTAGCCGCACGTGCATCAACAAAGTAGTGCCAAGCGTGCGCCTGTGTCATGAGTAAAGGGCCGGCTGGCTTGACCGTTAAAGGGTGCTGTAACCCCCAAAGTACACTCCAGTCCAAACCAAAAAAAAATTTATTTTCTGTGTTTGTGAATTGTGTGCGCAGTAGCCGCACGTGCATCAACAAAGTAGTGCCAAGCGTGCGCCTGTGTCATAAGTAAAGGGCCGGCTGGCTTGACCGTTAAAGGGTGCTGTAACCCCCGAAAGTACACTCCAGTCCAAACCAAAAAAAAAATTATTTTCTGTGTTTGTGAATTGTGTGCGCAGTAGCCGCACGTGCATCAACAAAGTAGTGCCAAGCGTGCGCCTGTGTCATAAGTATAGGGCCGGCTGGCTTGACCGTTAAAGGGTGCTGTAACCCCCAAAGTACACTCCAGTCCAAACCAAAAAAAAATTTATTTTCTGTGTTTGTGAATTGTGTGCGCAGTAGCCGCACGTGCATCAACAAAGTAGTGCCAAGCGTGCGCCTGTGTCATAAGTAAAGGGCCGGCTGGCTTGACCATTAAAGGGTGCTGTAACCCCCAAAGTACACTCCAGTCCAAACCAAAAAAAAATTTATTTTCTGTGTTTGTGAATTGTGTGCGCAGTAGCCGCACGTGCATCAACAAAGTAGTGCCAAGCGTGCGCCTGTGTCATAAGTAAAGGGCCGGCTGGCTTGACCGTTAAGGGTGCTGTAACCCCCGAAAGTACACTCCAGTCCAAACCAAAAAAAAAATTATTTTCTGTGTTTGTGAATTGTGTGCGCAGTAGCCGCACGTGCATCAACAAAGTAGTGCCAAGCGTGCGCCTGTGTCATAAGTAAAGGGCCGGCTGGCTTGACCGTTAAGGGTGCTGTAACCCCCGAAAGTACACTCCAGTCCAAACCAAAAAAAAAATTATTTTCTGTGTTTGTGAATTGTGTGCGCAGTAGCCGCACGTGCATCAACAAAGTAGTGCCAAGCGTGCGCCTGTGTCATAAGTAAAGGGCCGGCTGGCTTGACCGTTAAAGGGTGCTGTAACCCCCAAAGTACACTCCAGTCCAAACCAAAAAAAAATTTATTTTCTGTGTTTGTGAATTGTGTGCGCAGTAGCCACACGTGCATCAACAAAGTAGTGCCAAGCGTGCGCCTGTGTCATAAGTAAAGGGCCGGCTGGCTTGACCGTTAAAGGGTGCTGTAACCCCCAAAGTACACTCCAGTCCAAACCAAAAAAAAATTTATTTTCTGTGTTTGTGAATTGTGTGCGCAGTAGCCGCACGTGCATCAACAAAGTAGTGCCAAGCGTGCGCCTGTGTCATAAGTAAAGGGCCGGCTGGCTTGACCGTTAAAGGGTGCTGTAACCCCCGAAAGTACACTCCAGTCCAAACCAAAAAAAAAATTATTTTCTGTGTTTGTGAATTGTGTGCGCAGTAGCCGCACGTGCATCAACAAAGTAGTGCCAAGCGTGCGCCTGTGTCATAAGTAAAGGGCCGGCTGGCTTGACCGTTAAAGGGTGCTGTAACCCCCAAAGTACACTCCAGTCCAAACCAAAAAAAAATTTATTTTCTGTGTTTGTGAATTGTGTGCGCAGTAGCCGCACGTGCATCAACAAAGTAGTGCCAAGCGTGCGCCTGTGTCATAAGTAAAGGGCCGGCTGGCTTGACCGTTAAAGGGTGCTGTAACCCCCAAAGTACACTCCTCCAAACCAAAAAAAAATTTATTTTCTGTGTTTGTGAATTGTGTGCGCAGTAGCCGCACGTGCATCAACAAAGTAGTGCCAAGCGTGCGCCTGTGTCATAAGTAAAGGGCCGGCTGGCTTGACCGTTAAAGGGTTCTGTAACCCCCAAAGTACACTCCAAACCAAAAAAATATATATTTTCTGTGTTTGTGACTTGTGTGCACTGTGGCTGCACGTGCATCAACAAAGGAGCAGCGCCAAGCGTGCGCCTGTGTCCCATAAGTAAAGAGCCGGCTGGCTCATTTCTTAAAGGGTGGTGTAACCCACAAAGTGCACTACTCTCCAGCAAAAATAAAAAAATATTTTCTGTGTTTGTGTGCGCTTTAGCCGCACGTATATATATCAATATAACATAAATGGAGGACCAAACTTTCTCTGATAAAAATAAAATAGGGAAAGATCAAGAACCACTTCCTACTAGTGCTGTTGCTGCTGCTGGGAGTTGTTCATCATCCCAGAGAGGAAGTAGGAACATCACTACTTTTACTAAACAATTGACCCTCCAACAGTCCCTAGCGATGAGGATGAAGTACGACAGCAGTCATCCTGAAGCAAAACGTATAACTGAGGCCTTGACTGCTATGTTGGTGTTAGACGTGCGTCCGGTATCCGACATTAGTGCAGTGGGATTTAGACAATTGATGGAGGTAGTGTGTCCTCGGTTCCAAATCCCGTCTAGATTCCACCTGCATCCTTAAAGCAGCAGCGACAAGCGTGCGTCTGTCTGTTAAAGGGTGGTGACACCCTCAAAGTGTGCTACACAAACAATTAAAATATTGTTCTTTTTTTTTCTGTCTTTGTGAATTGTGTGGGCTGTAGCCGCACTTGCATCCTCAAAGCAGCAGCGACAAGCGTGCGTCTGTCTGTTAAAGGGTGTTGTAACTCTCAAAGTGCTCCAAAAAATCAAAAAAATTTTTTTAATGTGTTTGTGACTTGTGTGCGATGTAGCCACACTTGCATCCTCAAAGCAGCAGCGACAAGCGTGCGTCTGTCTGTTAAAGGGTGGTGACACCCTCAAAGTGTGCTACACAAACAATAAAAATATTCTTCTTCTTTTTTCTGTCTTTGTGAATTGTGTGGGCTGTAGCCGCACCTGCATCCTTAAAGCAGCAGCGACAAGCGTGCGTCTGTCTGTTAAAGGGTGGTGTAACTCACGAAGTGCTCCAAAAAATAAAAAACTATTTTTTTATGTGTTTGTGACTTGTGTGCGATGTAGCCGCACTTGCATCCTCAAAGCAGCAGCGACAAGCGTGCGTCTGTCTGTTAAAGGGTGGTGACACCCTCAAAGTGTGCTACACAAACAATAAAAATATTCTTCTTTTTTCTGTCTTTGTGAATTGTGTGGGCTGTAGCCGCACCTGCATCCTTAAAGCAGCAGCGACAAGCGTGCGTCTGTCTGTTAAAGGGTGGTGACACCCTCAAAGTGTGCTACACAAACAATTAAAATATTGTTCTTTTTTTTTCGGTCTTTGTGAAATGTGTGGGCTGTAGCCGCACCTGCATCCTTAAAGCAGCAGCGACAAGCGTGCGTCTGTCTGTTAAAGGGTGGTGACACCCTCAAAGTGTGCTACACAAAGAATAAAAATATTCTTCTTCTTTTTTCTGTCTTTGTGAATTGTGTGGGCTGTAGCCGCACTTGCATCCTCAAAGCAGCAGCGACAAGCGTGCGTCTGTCTGTTAGAGGGTGGTGTAACCCTCAAAGTGTGCTCCACAAACAATAAAAATATTCTTTTTTTTTTTCTGTCTTTGTGAATTGTGTGGGCTGTAGCCGCACTTGAATCCTCAAAGCAGCAGCGACAAGCGTGCGTCTGTCTGTTAAAGGATTACATCGGTGACAGCATCCAAGTAGGCATGTCAGACAGTCCGTACCTGTACTGGCAGGAAAAAGAAGCAATTTGGAGGTCCCTGTACAAACTGGCTCTATTTTACCTGAGTTGCCCCCCCTCCAGTGTGTACTCCGAAAGAGTGTTTAGTGCAGCCGGGAACCTTGTTAGCGAAAGGCGTAGGAGGTTGCTTCCACAAAATGTGGAGAAGATGATGTTCATAAAATGAATGATCAACTCTTCCAGGGAGACCAGCCTCCAGAACGTACAGAGGGACCTGTGGTTCCAGCAGGGACGAATTAATACTCTGTGAGGATGAGGATGTACATAACACTGAAGAGGGTGAGGAATCTGTGGATGAGGAGGATGAGGACGACTTCTTGCCTCCGTAGAGCCAGTTTGTGCAGGGACAGATTAATTGCCAGCTTGTTTTGTGGGGGCCCAAACGAACCAATCATTTCAGCCACAGTTGTGTGGCAGACCCTGGCGCTGAAATGATTGGTTTGTTAAAGTGTGCATGTCCTGTTGATACAACATAAGGGTGGGTGGGAGGGCCCAAGGACAATTCCATCTTGCACCTCTTTTTTTTCTTTGCATTATGTACAGTTTGGGGCCTAGTTTTTCAATGCCATCCTGTCTGCCACTGCAGTTTCACGCCTAGATGGGTCACGTGTTTGTGCCGCCCACTCGTGTCGCTTAGCATAGTCATCCAGCTACCTCGGTGCAACCTTTTGGACATAAAAACACTATTGTGAGGTGTGAGGTATTCAGAATAGACTGGAAATGAGTGGAAATTAAGGTTATTGAGGTTAATAATAGCATAGGAGCAGAAAAACCTACAAATTCTGTGATTTTAGCTGTTTTTATGCTTTTTTTCAAAAAAATACAGATCCAAAACACAAAACCCAGAACCCAAAACACGGAAGGGTGGTTTTGGCAAAACCAATCCAGATCCAAAACACGAAGAAAGATCCAGATCCAAAACCAAAACACAAAACACGAAAAGTGGCCGGTGCACACCCCTAATATATATATATATATATATTTATATATATATATATATATATATATATATATATATCAATCAGACGGGTAGTGTACAGTAACCACAGCATTTCTAATATTGTTTGATATACTGTAGTCTGGAGTCAGTGATTTATGTGACAAGCTTATGTTTTACAGTCTACTAGTTAAGTCTACTCTGCTCTGTGCAGATCTGCATTAGTTTGCCTATATCTGGCTACCTTTTACCATGTGACACCTCCAGTTTAGCTCACTGCAGTAATGTGTCTTCTACATGCTGACAGGCTGTGTTCAAGTCTTCTGTACCCCACAAGGCTAATATCTTCTTACCGCACACATTGCAGTTTATTCTCTTATTTTGAGTGACCTAATCTGCAGAACCACAGTTGTATTATATGGACAATCATTCCGGTCTATGTTAATAAATGTACAAAGTTCCAGAAAACTCATTGTCTGTGGATTGAGAGATGAACTTGGTTTAGCTGTCTGAATAGTTACACACTGCTTACGTGTAATGAGGGTCAGAATAAAGGATAACGCAAATGACACTGGCAGTTGGTTGCACGCCCTCGGAGGAACAGGTATTTGTGAGAATTGATTTGGGGTGCAGATTATGGGTGGGGACACCACTGCATACAGAACAGTAATATACGCTGCGTCACTCATCTCAACTGAACCCAGATTTCTTGAAATACACAATGTTCTTTTTTATAAATAATTTAGAAAAGACTGCAGGTTTTTATTGTTATAGACAATAACAGGAAAAAAATATTTTGTTTTGCAAATTTTTTCAATATAATTGGAACTCATCAAAACAAATAGGTTTTTCTTGGGGTACAGTAGAGTAAAATATTTTGGGGGCATATAATAAACAATATAGTATACTGCAGTGATAGATTTCCTAGAGATACAAAAGGGGCCGGTTCACTTTAATGGCACCCTAATGGTGATTTTTTTTTTTAACAGTGCCTGAGCACACAACACAGTGCCTCACAGCGCTCCTAGTAATGGCACCCTAATGGCGTTATTGTTTTAACACACTGCCTGAACACACAACACAGTGCCTTACAGCGCTCCTAGTAATGGCACCCTAATGGTGTTTTTTTTAACACAGTGCCTGAACACACAACACAGTGCCTCACATCAACCCTAGTAATGGCACCCTAATGGTGTTTTTATTTAACACAGTGCCTGAACACACAACACAGTGCCTCACATCACTCCTAGTAATGGCACCCTAATGGTGTTTTTTTTTTAACACAATGCCTGAACAGACAACACAGTGCCTCACATCACTCCCAGTAATGGCACCCTAATGATGTTATTGTTTTAACAAAGTGCCTGAACACACAACACAGTGCCTCACATCACTCCTAATAATGGCACCCTAATGACTTTATTTTTTAACAAAGTGCCTGAACACACAACACAGTGCCTCACATCACTCCTAGTAATGGCACCCTAATGATGATATAGTTTTAACAAAGTGCCTGAACACATAACACAGTGCCTCACAGCGCTGCTAGTAATGGCACCATGCCAACTGATTACTTCCTCCCACTCCCACCTCCAAGACTTTGCCCGTGCCGCTCCCCACCTCTGGAACTCTCTCCCTCTCCCCATCAGACTCTCCACCTCTCTACAATCCTTCAAACGGGCTCTCAAGACCCACTACTTCATCAATGCTTTCCAGCTCTCATCCTAACTTGCTAATACATGCTCCCTCCTCCCTGTCTTCCCCATCTGTATCATGCCCATCTGTCTGCCCCTCCCCTTGAGAATGTAAGCTCTTGCGAGCAGGGCCCTCTACCCTCTTGTGCTTCTCCTTACTATAAGTTCATCTACTTCTTACTCACCACTAGGACACCTAACACTTGGTGCCTATGCTGTGTTGCTTAATTGGTTGTTATGGCCACCTATGTATCAATGTATATTATCCATGTCCTTGTCCTTCATTGTATTGTATTTTACTGTTAGTCACTTTTTGGTTATGTACCTTGTAAGGCGCTGCGGAACACTTGTGGCGCTATATAAATAAACGATATTAATAATAATAATAATAATAACATTATTGTTTTAACACACTGCCTGAAAACACAACACAATGCCTCTCAGTACTGCTAGTAATGGCACCCTAATGACTTTATTTTTTAACAAAGTGCCTGAACACACAACACAGTGCCTCACAGCGCACCTAGTAATGACACCCTAATGCAATTTGCTACTAAATGCCAGAAAACAGATGAAAATGGCGTCAGACAAGTTTGAACAAATTGTTTAGATCAAACATTTAACAAACAACAGTTTTTGTCCATTTTCCAGCTTTTGGGAGCAAATTGCTGATTGTCATTTACTATCATACCTTACCAGATTCTCATTCCAACCAATCATCTAGTTGGATGGTTGGACAGAATATCTTTAGGTGTGTACCCAGCTTTTGGCAGAGGGCACAACAGGCGTGTAATCCCAGGGAATGTAATCACAGAGAAAACATGTGATAGAGAACAAATAGACACTATGGGCAAAATTTACTAAGCAGCAGTTTGACGGCGGGTTCTATTCTATTCTAAACCCCGGCGGTTTGGTGGCGGTTTCTATTCTATTCTAAACCCCGGCGGTTTGGTGGCAGTTTCTATTCTATTCTAAACCCCGGCGGTTTGGTGGCGGTTTCTATTCTATTCTAAACCCCGGCGGTTTGGTGGCGGTTTCTATTCTATTCTAAACCCCGGCGGTTTGGTGGCAGTTTCTATTCTATTCTAAACCCCGGCGGTTTGGTGGCGGTTTCTATTCTATTCTAAACCCCGGCGGTTTGGTGGCAGTTTCTATTCTATTCTAAACCCTGGCGGTTTGGTGGCGGTTTCTATTCTATTCTAAACCCCGGCGGTTTGGTGGCGGGTTCTATTCTGTTCTAAACCCCGTGGCTTTAGTGGCGGTTTTGCAGCAGTTTCTAAATGACAGCCCTGTTCTATTCTATTCTAAAATGTGTTTTGATGGCAGTTTTGCAGCGGTTTTGGCCTTAGTAAATCTGCAGATAGAAAAACCGGCGCCAAACCACAGTCAAAACACATTTTAGAATAGAATAGAACAGGACTGTCATTTAGAAACTGCTGCAAAACCGCGACTAAAGCCCCGGGGTTTAGAACAGAATAGAAACTGCCACCAAACCGCCGGGGTTTAGAATAGAATAGAAACCGCCGTCAAACCGCAGCTTAGTAAATTTTTCCCAAGATGTAAGGAGCTGAGACAGGAGACTGTTCTGCAGGATAAAGACCTGGAAGGTATAAATGTAATGAGGGGCGCAGCTTAGAGAAGTACCTGAAACTTTCCTCTGCATCCCATCACAGGCGGCTGACAGGTGCAGTGAAATAGTTAATCAATATAATGAACGTTTACATCCGACATCTCCCTGAGGGCAATGTGACAACACGAGGTGTGTGATGGACTGATCTTATCTGCCTGCATAAGGAATATCAGTAGCACCAGCAGGAACTAATACTCTTATTTGACTTCCTTATAGTGCCCCATACACTAACATGAGGACACTGGGCCTGATTCAGAGCCGGACGCTATTTGAACTCGCTCGTTCAAAAAAAGGGGCCGGCTATTTAAATTGAGCGCTCGCTCTTTGCGGTCTGTTGACGCCTCTATGTCTGAGCGAGCGAACAAAACATGCGCTCGCTATTTTGTAAAGACGCCCCCTGGCCGCTCGCATCCTACGTCATCTCCGCTATTTATTTGATTAATCGAGTACATCGAAAGGCGTCTGAACTGCTCGCAGTGCTTGTGGTTGGATTTTCAGAAACAACCAAGTGACGTGGTCGATGACGCTGCTTTGTTAATTATGCACACCCTTAAAACGCCCGTTTTGACCGTTTTTCACGCCTGCATTCGGATCTCCACCTTCCCCTGTTACCACCCACAAACGCCTCATTCTGTTACTCAAATTAGCAGGCACTCGCTATTTTGCGAGCGCTCGATTTCCGACCGCACTGACTGGTTGGCGCATGCGCATTACTACCCATACGCATGCGCAGATGTGCGAACATCGCTCGGAGCAAACGAGCGGCCGCTTACGAGCGGCTCTGAATCAGGCCCACTGTGCCTAAATCATACTTGCCTACTTTTGAAAAAACATTTCAGGGAGATTGTGAAAGTAGCACCTATGAGCACAGCGGTAAAGTGGGCGTGTCCTGCTACATCTGAGAGGCGTGTCATAAAATTTAATTATATCCACGTGTACAAGAGCCCCAAAGCAGTTAGTAAGATCTACTTGTTGAGGAAAACACACTGATACTTCTCAGAAAATGCATGTAGCCATAGGGATCATTGTGCCTTATATCCAATGCAGGGAAATGATACTAATGATCCCATTTGAATGTATAGATCTCTGTTTTTTCTTTTATATAACAGTGTCATTATGGGGGTAAGGTGAAAATGAGGGAGATTGGTAGACTCTTCAGGGAGACAGGGAGATTGCTGCTATTTCAGGGAGTCTCCCTGACAATGAGGGAGAGTGGGCAAGTATGGCCTAAATTAAGAGATGGACGCAGTGTCGTTGTTGGAAGCAGTAGAACAATCTTTTGCTAGTGTGCATGCGGCAATGCACGGATAAATCAGAGGAGTTTCTCCCTACAGGAGGTGGTGAGTGCTGTTATAATACAGGAACTGTACGCAGGCACTTGCCTTTCCTATGGACACTAATCACCCGGGGAACATTATAAATAGCCCATAGTTCATTAAACTCCCAGGCAGTTAAAGAGAGTTGGGGGAGCTAAGACAAATGACTATCATAACATTATAGCAGCTACTTCAGAGTAAAGGGGCCCACACACATGGCGATGTGCACACGATCAGCCGATGTATACGATTTGTGTACGATTTCCCTTGAAACTCTCCCCGGCAGCTCTGCACACGATCTGCACACGATTTAGTGTCCAATCTTCATACGATCTCTCCTGCATCCAGACTGTCACAGTGCATCGTGTCCTAGATTGTCAGATCTGCCCTACTGCACGGCAGATCTGACGATGCGATGTGCGACCAGCTGGGACGCGCATCGCATCATGATCGTGAGTGGGGACTCACGATTTCCTCACGATTTTGGCATATTTTACACGATCTGTCGTTCCAATGCATCGGAATCGGCCAGATCGGGTAAAATATCGCTATGTGTGTGAGCACCTTAAGGTAACGTGGTCATTCAGGAGGTAGGATTAAAGAATCTCCGGGTAAGAAGAATTATAGACATATACTACAGCCCCCACCTCTTGTTAGGCGTCTGCTGCAGGAGTTACAATTCACACAATAAGTAAAAAGAGGATCAGTCAATGTTTATATGGATGGATTGTCTAAAACTTAGTTACTATTAGTTGCTGGATATCGGATTAAAGGTGTCATTCAAATACTGCTATAGATATATATAATTATATATACAACAATATCGGACTTTTTATGCTCTTATTAAACAAGTAATATGATCATTGAGATCAGCTGTGTATAAGTCCTAATTGGAGAGTCATTTGCCAGGATACAGAGGCGAGAGACCACAGGGGGTGGCTTTAGAGGGGGGCATGACAATATAGATGGGCTATGAGACACTCAGGGTCTCATTCACTAAGGATCACTATTCTGCTTATACGCACGTAGCGCAGATGCTAATATCAGCGGTGATATGTAAATATTAGCATTTGCGTTGCAATCACAGCCTGACATAAGGACGCCGACTTCCCCTTACTCACATCTGTATACTAAGGTAACTTAGAGAAACAATCGGTAACATCAAGTAACATCGGACAGTTAGGGGAGCCCAGACCTTGCTCAGGAATTGCTTACTTTTGCGAACGTTATGAAGCCTCAGACTGCATCTGGCATCGCAGCGTTTAATTTATGCACGCCCCTGCAACGGCGTTGAAACACACTGGCACGCCTGCGTTTGCCCCCCCCCCCGTAACCACCCACAAACGCCACTTTCTTTCAATCATGGGTCCGCGTGGCCTCTGCGATCTCTGTTCCGATCGCAACGCCTGGCTTGCGCATGAGCAATGCAAATGAACCAATCGATTGTGTGCATATAAGCATCTGCTTTCCTAGCTGACCTCAGTCTTCAGTCAGAGCCATCGAGGGAATACAATAATTTATCATCGGATTTCATCTCAGTGGAAATACTTTACTAGGATAACAATTTAGCTTCAGCTCTGTACGTAGATACCTTTAAAACTCTGAAGCAGTTCCTATTATATTATAACACAATATCACAAAATCCTGTATGTACAAATATTGTTGAATGTATAGAGGTTTAATTGTATAGGAAGTTTAGTGATCCATTTGTGCAATACTACTGTTTTAATATTGTCATTTCTGTGATTACTTTACCTGTCACTACTCTCAGATGTCATTGTTTAATTTCCTTTAAAGTAGAAAAGATCTATAAATATACCATTATTGAGTGATTACTTACCTGTTATCGGAGAGACACGTCCTGCTATGACCAATAACCTGTTAGAAGACTGAAAAGGTATATTATATTGTTATTATTATGACAGTTTAGGCTACTGTATAACCTATCATTACAGCACACCAGATTCCTTTGGGTTTGCCCTAGCAGACATTACACTAGCTTGGGTGGAGGCACTTAATTTAAATCTCTAATAAAGTAGGTTATACCTATAGAAACAAAGAATGTATTACTGTGGGGTTTTTTTTCCATTATATCCATATGTATGGAATTGTGAAACCTTTAAAGACAGAGGAGGTTTCCCTGACTGTGGCTGGATTTTAACGCCTTTACAAAATCTATTTGAGTGACAATATTACCATATAGGTTTTTGTTTTTTTTTGTATTACGCACATTTCCCTTCTCCCAGATTACTGGAGTTTATAGCACTTTTTATATATTTTTGTAAAAAAAATAGGGGAACCATTGTTACCTGAGCGCCTATGTACATTAAAATAAAATTTTCCACGTTTGCAATGTAATGTTTAGTGGAACATTTTGTTTAATTACTAGGAGGTTGGTGTGAGTGCATTGGTTTCTTCCTACATTATCTATATATATATATATATATATATATATATATAATATAGCTAACGCTGTTCCTCACTTCTATGGGGAGAATTCAAGTCGTTTGTGCGACGGTGGCCACTAGATGGCGCCACCATGTTTGCAAATGACACTTTTGTGCTGCAAATGTTGACAAAAACAAAGTATGAGTCATTTGCTGTTTGGAGTTTGCTCTTAGCAGTTTCTATATTTTGCTGTGTCTTAAAAATCTAAAATATTAAACTGATTTTTAGAAAAACATTATAACAAACTTGACTATTCCCACTGACTACATTTTCCTTATTTCTTGGGTTTGGTTTATGTAGGTTTTTGGTGTGGCAGTTATTTATAATGATATTTATAATGATATTTATAATGATATTTATAATGATATTTGCTATTCAAAATTGACTGGATTTTCTATCCATTTGTTTTATTTGCACTTACTGTTAAATTAACAGGAATATACTAATTCATTGAAGCAACAAAGTGTAACTGCAATTCCACCTCAAAGTAAAATGTCTGCATGGGAGTAACTGCACAGCAAGTAGTAGCGCTTACTGTTATTTTTTTACTGTCATTTTGACTGACTTTTAACTAGTACCATATACAGTATTTGGCTAGTTCTTCCACTAAGGATAAAAACAGCTGCACTGAGATTTCCCAAAAATTTTTTTTAGAAATTAGATGGTTAAGGAGACATTTGAAAATTGTTCTGTATTTAATGATGTGTGTTGAAGCTTTGGATAGCATTTAAAAACTAAAAAATTGTATTTTGAAGGAAAACAAATTATGGTGGTAGGTGGTTACTTGAGAATGCTACCAAGCTGACCAACTAAAGGCATGAAAATTAAAAATACTTATTGTTTAGCATAGCTACAGAAGAATTTAAAGGATAATGGGAACAAATGTGAATATTTCTTCTCTTTGATTGATTTAATCTTTAAAGAAAGGAGATTAGCATTAATAAATCTAAATGAGGAAATTACCTTTTTAACTCCCCTTATTACCCTTTTCAAAGATTTGGAGGATTTAAAAAAAAAAGGAACGACATCTCTCAAAAAATAGGATAGTAGAGATTTAAGGATTAAAAGAAAGTAGAAGAAAACTAAAGGATAAGGAATATTATACATTAAAAAAGTTAACATCTAGTTTTACATAAAATTATTTTTTTAAATGGTAATTATAGCTATAATATTCCTGCCACAAAAAGAAAATCTATTATGAAAACTATTTCATCCACAGGCTACAGGGTCATAGAGAATTCCGCATAACCAAATGAAAATCACATACAGAAATAGAAGAGTAAAATATGCTGCTAAAAATGATCACTACAGGTTTTATAAAAAGAGGTTTTTAATGTGTATATAGAAGGAAAAAATGTAGAAATTTAAATATTTGTAAAAGACATTAATATTTCCATATAGTGAAATACATTTTTTAAATATTCACTGAAAATAGGTATCTCCCACTCTTCCGATTTTTTAGAATGAAAGAAATGGAGAACCAGAAGGGAATAGAATTAAATTAAATTAAAAACAAAATGCAAAAAAAAATAATTGTAGTAAAAAGGCCAAATTATAATAATAAAAAAATAGTAAAGTAATGAAATAGAAAGAGTAAGTAGGAAAAATTGCCAAATGTTGTTCTAGGGATTTGACTACTACATAACATTCTGTACTACAAAAATTTGCCTCCACAATTTAAGGAAATTATTTTGATATTTTTGTTGACATACAAAAATAAATTCACAGTAGAAAAATCTTTCTAATGAAAGAAGAAAAAAATAAGTGGGACTCAAACAAAGAGTCATATTTGAAACAATGTGCATTTTTAATGCTGATGTGATAAGTATTCTTTGCATAAATTTGCAACATGAAAATGTATATTTCCATACAATTCACTATTTTGTTCTTGCCAGGAGACCGATGAACCAAAAAGAGCCCATCCTGGCAAAGAGCTGAATGCAGTGTGATAGCATAAAGCTATCACACTGCTTCCTTATTTGGGTCCTCGGTGCACACAGTGCATGCATGCTTGTGTGGTGAAATCTGCAAAATAGTATTCTGTAGGCTACTATAGGATCACACCATTTAGAGATGGCATTTCCTATCAGGGATATCGAATGCTTCACATTCTGGAGTTTAGCAGCAACGCAGCCCCCATAGAAATCTATGGAGGCTGTATTTGAGGATG
This sequence comes from Taudactylus pleione, assembly GCA_031769625.1. Lineage (NCBI taxonomy): Eukaryota > Metazoa > Chordata > Amphibia > Anura > Myobatrachidae > Taudactylus > Taudactylus pleione. Next base: position 2,071,110 of record JAUIMM010000925.1, read on the forward strand.
AAAATGGAGGGACCGCGGCAGATATCGGAGATCTCTCCATGGTACATCTGGAGGATCCTTAATATTTGCAGGTACCCAATGAAAACGGCTTTTTATTAAGAAACATCCCACAAACATTTAATGATAAATAGGCCCCAAAGAACTTTAGTGAAGTTTGTCAAGTTTCAGCCAAATTTAGAGCCAAATCATCATTTTATTCTGCTCATATCAACAAAAACCATATAGTTTTAGTAAAATGATTATTAAAGAAGACGCTGAGAAAATCAATATATAGAAGAAAAATGTAAAATGTAGTCTAAAACAAGGGTACAAGTAGTGATCAAGTGTTTAAAGGTGTTTATATTAAAAAAAATAAAAACTAACTTAGCGAGGACATTACTTACAAAAAATCAAAACCCTGTCCTGGAAAATTAGCAAAAACAGGTGTTAAACAAAGTGTTATTGCCAATGAAGACGCAGAACCTGTGTAATTCATGTATATATATATATATATATATATATATATATATATATATATAAAATGTAAAAGCACATTTATGTCTAGCCCTACTGTAAAGCCTATTGCACATACCTCTCCTCTGGGCAGTGCTCCATGGAGTCCAATCATTCAAGAAAATCCAATGTTCTGGTTTATTTACAAACCATATTCAACAAAGTGACAAAACTCAACTTACGCAGACACACCCAGTTGTGTAAAATCATCTAATGACCACAGTGTCAGGCCAAACTGCCCAGACCAGAAAGTCTCCTGACACCCTCACAACAGTAGGGCTGGTCAGTCAGGTGTGGCTAGTTGCCCTGCGACCCACTAACCACAAATATAAATAAAACTACAATATGACACTTCTAAAAGTAGAAAAAAAGTTAAAAAAAAACATCAAGACCATAGAAAAACAAATAGAACAAAGGACCAGAGAAAAAAGAAAAAAGAGGCGTGATAGGAAAAAAATTATATTAAAATAAAATGTATATACAGACGCGTGGCCAAAGGTGACACTCGGAAAATGCTGATAATACTAATAAGCCGGTGGCATCATAAAAAGACATGGGGCCTAGCAAGGACAGTAGCACCAGAAAAGCAATAAAGACATATGGAGTAAACCAAAATAGCCCCAATATGGTGACAATATATGGAATATATATATAAAACTACAAGAAGCATAATGCTAAAGGGCAATGAAATTAAATAAAGTTACTAACTATCTGCTCAATCATTGAGTGTGATATATGTGTTGTTTAGGCTGAGTACGTTAATATATCTGACCACTGGTAAGTGTATACACACTTACCAATTTGTCTACCTGATGTGCCGATCCTCACAACTCAAATGGACAGACATTTAAAATTTTAAATAGCCCACCCAGTTGAGCTGTCAATCACCGCCGGGTACCTGCAACATGTGTATGGGCGATTGGCTGGTTGCCCATACACACCAGCAGATGGGATATGTCTGTGAACGATGTCCTTGCACTATTGATATATCCGCTGTACACACCTGGGGATGCACTATAGATATATCCACTGCACACACCTGGGGATGCACTATAGCTATTTCCGCTGTACACACCTGGGGATGCACTATAGACATATCCGCTGTACACACCTGGGAATGCACTATAGCTATATCCGCTGTACAGAACCTGGAGGCATTATATAAGGGGATGCATAGGGGGACCACTATGCAGCCAGTAGAGGTCCCCCTATGCAGTGCCCCTTATAAAATGCCCCCAGTAGTGGTCCTTATATAGTGCCCCAGACCTGCACAGGTCTACACAACTGCGCAATAATCGGCATTGCGTTCAGCTCGAAATCAGGCCCTTTGTTACAAAAGCTGGATGTTTCAAATTAGGTATTACAGATGTGAGATAGCAGTAGTGGGTGTCTCTATGCTGGCTGTGCTGTGGCTCATGTTACAGATGTATACAGAGGACTGTGAGGTATTAAAGATGTGAGATAGCAGTAGTGGGTGTCTCTATGCTGGCTGTGCTGTGGCTGATGTTACAGATGTATACACAGGACTGTGAGGTATTACAGATGTGAGATAGCAGTAGTGGTGTCTCTATGCTGGCTGTGCTGTGGCTGATGTTACAGATGTATACACAGGACTGTGAGGTATTACAGATGTGAGATAGCAGTAGTGTGTGTCTCTATGCTGGCTGTGCTGTGGCTGATGTTACAGATGTATACACAGGACTGTGAGGTATTACAGATGTGAGATAGCAGTAGTGGGTGTCTCTATGCTGGCTGTGCTGTGGCTGATGTTACAGATGTATACACAGGACTGTGTGGTATTACAGATGTGAGATAGCAGTAGTGGTTGTCTCTATGCTGGCTGTGCTGTGGCTGATGTTACAGATGTATACACAGGACTGTGAGGTATTACAGATGTGAGATAGTAGTAGTGGGTGTCTCTATGCTGGCTGTGCTGTGGCTGATGTTACAGATGTATACACAGGACTGTGAGGTATTACAGATGTGAGATAGCAGTAGTGGGTGTCTCTATGCTGGCTGTGCTGTGGCTGATGTTACAGATGTATACACAGGACTGTGAGGTATTACAGATGTGAGATAGCAGTAGTGGGTGTCTCTATGCTGGCTGTGCTGTGACTGATGTTACAGATGTGTACACAGGACTGTGAGGTATTACAGATGTGAGATAGCAGTAGTGGGTGTCTCTATGCTGGCTGTGCTGTGGCTGATGTTACAGATGTATACAGAGGACTGTGAGGTATTACAGATGTGAGATAGCAGTAGTGGGTGTCTCTATGCTGGCTGTGCTGTGGCTGATGTTACAGATGTATACACAGGACTGTGAGGTATTACAGATGTGAGATAGCAGTAGTGGTGTCTCTATGCTGGCTGTGCTGTGGCTGATGTTACAGATGTATACACAGGACTGTGAGGTATTACATATGTGAGATAGCAGTAGTGGGTGTCTCTATGCTGGCTGTGCTGTGGCTGATGTTACAGATGTATACACAGGACTGTGAGGTATTACAGATGTGAGATAGCAGTAGTGGTGTCTCTATGCTGGCTGTGCTGTGGCTGATGTTACAGATGTATACACAGGACTGTGAGGTATTACAGATGTGAGATAGCAGTAGTGGGTGTCTCTATGCTGGCTGAGCTGTGGCTGATGTTACAGATGTATACACAGGACTGTAAGGTATTACAGATGGGAGATAGCAGTAGTGGGTGTCTCTATGCTGGCTGAGCTGTGGCTGATGTTACAGATGTATACACAGGACTGTGAGGTATTACAGATGTGAGATAGCAGTAGTGGGCGTCTCTATGCTGGCTGTGCTGTGGCTGATGTTACAGATGTATACACAGGACTGTGAGGTATTACAGATATGAGATAGCAGTAGTGGGTGTCTCTATGCTGGCTGAGCTGTGGCTGATGTTACTGATGTATACACAGGACTGTGAGGTATTACAGATGTGAGATAGCAGTAGTGGGCGTCTCTATGCTGGCTGTGCTGTGGCTGATGTTACAGATATATACACAGGACTGTAAGGTATTACAGATGTGAGAAAGCAGTAGTGGGTGTCTCTATGCTGGCTGAGCTGTGGCTGATGTTACAGATGTATACACAGGACTGTGAGGTATTACAGATGTGAGATAGCAGTAGTGGGTGTCTCTATGCTGGCTGAGCTGTGGCTGATGTTACAGATGTATACACAGGACTGTGTGGTATTACAGATGTGAGATAGCAGTAGTGGTTGTCTCTATGCTGGCTGAGCTGTGGCTGATGTTACAGATGTATACACAGGACTGTGAGGTATTACAGATGTGAGAAAGCAGTAGTGGGTGTCTCTATGCTGGCTGTGCTGAGGCTGATGTTACAGATGTATACACAGGATTGTGAGGTATTACAGATGTGAGATAGCAGTAGTGGGCGTATTTATGCTGGCTGAGCTGTGGCTGATGTTACAGATGTATACACAGGACTGTGAGGTATTACGGATGTAAGATAGCAGTAGTGGCAGTCTCTATGCTGGCTGAACTGTGGCTGATGTTACAGATGTTTACACAGGACTGTGAGGTATTACAGATGTAAGATAGCAGTAGTAGGTCTCTATGCTGGCTGAGCTGTGGCTGATGTTACAGATGTATACACAGGACTGTGAGGTGTTACAGATGTAAGATAGCAGTAGTGGGTGTCTATGCTGGCTGAGCTGTGGCTGATGTTACAGATGTATACACAGGACTGTGAGGTATTACAGATGTGAGATAGTAGTAGTGGGTGTCTCTATGCTGGCTGAGCTGTGGCTGATGTTACAGATGTATACACAGGACTGTGAGGTATTACAGATGTGAGATAGCAGTAGTGGGCGTCTCTATGCTGGCTGTGCTGTGGCTGATGTTACAGATGTATACACAGGACTGTGAGGTATTACAGATGTGAGATAGCAGTAGTGGTGTCTCTATGCTGGCTGAGCTGTGGCTGATGTTACTGATGTATACACAGGACTGTGAGGTATTACAGATGTGAGATAGCAGTAGTGGGTGTCTCTATGCTGGCTGAGCTGTGGCTGATGTTACAGATGTATACACAGGACTGTGAGGTATTACAGATTTGAGATAGCAATATTGGGAGTCTCTATGCTGGCTGAGCTGTGGCTGATGTTACAGATGTATACACAGGACTGGGAGGTATTACAGATGTGAGATAGCAGTAGTGGGTGTCTCTATGCTGGCTGTGCTGTGGCTGATGTTACAGATGTATACACAGGACTGTGAGGTATTTCAGATGTGAGATAGCTGTAGTGGGTGACTATGCTGGCTGTGCTGTGGCTGATGTTACAGATGTATACACAGGACTGTGAGGTATTACAGATGTGAGATAGCAGTAGTGGGTGTCTCTATGCTGGCTGAGCTGTGGCTGATGTTACAGATGTATACACAGGACTGTGAGGTATTACAGATTTGAGATAGCTGTAGTGGGTGTCTCTATGCTGGCTGTGCTGTGGCTGATGTTACAGATGTATACACAGGACTGTGAGGTATTACAGATGTGAGATAGCAGCAGTGGGAGTCTCTATGCTGGCTGAGCTGTGGCTGATGTTACAGATGTATACACAGGACTGTGAGGTATTACAGATGTGAGATAGCAGTAGTGGGTGTCTCTATGCTGGCTGTGCTGTGGCTAATGTTACTGATGTATACACAGGACTGTGAGGTAATACAGATGTGAGATAGTAGTGGGTGTCTCTATGCTGGCTGTGCTGTGGCTGATGTTACAGATGTATGCACAGGACTGTGAGGTATTACAGATGTGAGATTGCAGTAGTGGGTGTCTCTATGCTGGCTGTGCTGTGGCTGATGTTACAGATGTATACACAGGACTGTGAGGTATTACAGATGTGAGATAGCAGTAGTGGGTGTCTCTGCTGGCTGAGCTGTGGCTGATGTTACAGACATATACACAGGACTGTGAGGTATTACAGATGTGAGATAGCAGTAGTGGGCGTCTCTATGCTGGCTGAGCTGTGGCTGATGTTACAGATGTATACACAGGACTGTGAGGTATTACAGATGTGAGATAGCAGTAGTGGGTGTCTCTATGCTGGCTGTGCTGTGGCTAATGTTACTGATGTATACACAGGACTGTGAGGTAATACAGATGTGAGATAGTAGTGGGTGTCTCTATGCTGGCTGTGCTGTGGCTGATGTTACAGATGTATGCACAGGACTGTGAGGTATTACAGATGTGAGATTGCAGTAGTGGGTGTCTCTATGCTGGCTGTGCTGTGGCTGATGTTACAGATGTATACACAGGACTGTGAGGTATTACAGATGTGAGATAGCAGTAGTGGGTGTCTCTATGCTGGCTGGGCTGTGGCTGATGTTACAGATGTATACACAGGACTGTGAGGTATTACAGATGTGAGATAGCAGTAGTGGGTGTCTCTATGCTGGCTGAGCTGTGGCTGATGTTACAGATGTATACACAGGACTGTGAGGTATTACAGATGTGAGATAGCAGTAGTGGGTGTCTCTATGCTGGCTGTGCTGTGGCTGATGTTACAGATGTATACACAGGACTGTGAGGTATTACAGATGTGAGATAGCAGTAGTGGGTGTCTCTATGCTGGCTGAGCTGTGGCTGATGTTACAGATGTATACACAGGACTGTGAGGTATTACAGATGTGAGATAGCAGTAGTGGGTGTCTCTATGCTGGCTGAGCTGTGGCTGATGTTACAGATGTATACACAGGACTGTGAGGTATTACAGATGTGAGATAGCAGTAGTGGGCGTCTCTATGCTGGCTGAGCGGTGTCAGACATTAGCATATTTTCGCAGCTTCATTGCATGTGATTACGCAGCTACAATTGCAGTTTCGATCCGTGCTGTATCAGGCGCTATGATAATTGGTACTGTAGCACCTCTTCAAGTCATTTTTAAATACAATTAAATAGAAGAGAGTATCAAGATAACAGACCTACTGCAAGAAAAGCCTTGCCCACGGGCTAATACACCATACGGGCAGAGCTGGGGTCTCTTATGTAGGGAATACAGAGGCGTGGGAGCAGGGGCTGGCTGGCAACTTTTAGCCTGGGGGGCAAATGCATGCAGGCGGCCCTGGCAGAGGAGTAGCGTGTAGCCTTGGTGCCCGAAAGAACGTGCGTGCTACGGCGCCCCCCCCCCCTCAAGTGTTCTAGGGAAATGGCGGGTCCATATGGGATTAATGTAAGGTAAAAATAAAGATTAGGGGCAGCCCCCTGTCGTAGTGCCCATATGCAGTGCCACCCTGTGCCACAGGAGGACACCCTTATGCAGGCCTCGAGTAGTGCCCCCAGTAGTGATCCCCCCTATGCAGTGCCCCTTGTGCCCCCAGTAGTAAGCCCCTTATATAGTGCCCCCAGTAGTGGTAACCCATATGCAGTGCCCCTTAAATAGTCCCCAGTTGTAATCTTCCCCCTATGCAGTACCCCCACTATTGCCTTTATATAGAGCCCCCAGCAGTGGTCACTCGATGCAGTCCCCCAGTGGTAGTCCCCTCCCCCCTATTTAGAGCCCCTAGTAGTAGTCCCCTCCCCCCTATGCAATGCCCCTAGTAGTAGTCCCCTCCCCTTGTAGTGCCCGTAGTAGTAGTCCCCCCCAATAGTAGTACCCCCCTTGTAGTGCCCCCAGTAGTAGTCCCCCCCTTGTAGTGCCCCCAGTAGTAGTAATCCTGCCCTTGTAGTGCCCCCAGTAGTAGTAGTCCCCCCCTTGTAGTGCCCCCAGTAGTAGTAGTCCCCCCCTTGTAGTGCCCCCAGTAGTATTTCCCCCTTGTATTGCCCCCTGTAGTGCTCCCAGAGTCCCCCCCTTGTAGTGCCCCCAGTAGTATTCCCCCCCTGTAGTGCTCCCAGTAGTCCCCCCTTTGTAGTGCTCCCAGGAGTCCCCCCCTTGTAGTGCCCCCAGTAGTATTCCCCCCCTTGTAGTGCTCCCAGTAGTCCCCCCCTTGTAGTGCCCCCAGTAGTATTCCCCCCCTTGTAGTGCTCCCAGTAGTCCCCCCCTTGTAGTGCTCCCAGTAGTCCCCCCCTTGTAGTGCTCCCAGTAGTCCCCCCCACGCAGTAGAGACATAATAAAATTAAAAAAACACACGTACTTGACACCCGCTCCTGCTCCTGGTCCCGCCGCTGAGATCAGCTCCTCCGTCCGCCGCTTTGCATTATGGGAGTGATGCGTCACTCCCATTACCCACTGCGGGAGCCGGAAGATGTCCGGCTCTGGCAGTGGGAGCAGCAGCCGATGAGTCTGTCTGACTCTCATCAGCTGCTAAAGCAAACACACAGCTGCCAGCGCCGGTGGCTGTGTGTTTGTGCTGTGTAGCGCTGACCGCACTCCGTCCGGTCAGCGCTACACACGCGGTGCAGTCTGTGTCACAGTGACACAGTCTGCACCGCGGCCCGCGGCCCGCATGACGCTGCGTCCCGGGGGGCACATGGCACCCTGCCCCCCGGCCCAGCCCGCCACTGTTTGGGAGGGAGGTACAAGGTACAGCTCAGGGAGAGGCTCATCGTAAAAACCTGCATTTAATGTAGGTGTTTACCATAACCTGTTTTAGTAGAAATACTAATGTTGTTATTGTATAATATATGATAAATCCTTGTTTCGGTGGACTGTCTGGATGTAACCTTTGACCCTTAATAATGATAAGTGCTTAGGGCCTGATTCAGAGGCGCACGCTCTAAATCAGGCTCGCACAGCTGTGGGTGACCACCCACTTCTTGTGCGAGCAGCCTGGCACTGGTCGCGATTATCGCGACCATCGACATTGCGAGGAGACCCTAACGTAGGGTCTCAGCACTCGCAATGCCAAGTGGACTTCCAGCTCTAATAGAGCAGGAAGTCCACTACTGACATCACAGGGTGATGTCAGTAGGGCTGCCCACAAACGGAAGTTGTTCCTTCGGGAACACCTCTGTTTGTGCAGCCACCCCCCCTACCCGCCTACAAAATGGGGCGTGCTATCGATCAACATCGACAGCCGCCCCGTTTTGTTGCAAGCCCCGGAGCGAGTGAAGTTCTCACTCGCTACGGAGCTTGCGAGTGAGAACTTGCAAGCTCCGTAGCGAGTGAGAACTTCACTCGCTACTGCTCCACGGGAGGTTTCTGTCCTCCCTGAGCTCGCCTTAGGACGGTTTGACAGGTGTACCGCCCCAGTCAAACTCCCCACCTGCCACTGTCCCCGGAGCGGGCCACCATCGACCCGCTTGCGAGTGCTATGCGCTTGCGAGCGGGTCTGAATCAGGCCCTTAGTACATAAAGTCACCTGTACACACCTTACAGCATGCGTTATCTTATCTGGTAGCAATGAAATGAGGGCAGATGTAATGTCACGCGTGTTATTCATGTTTGCCGCAGGAAGCACATACTTTCATTTATGAATGTATAATGTCTACGGGAAAAGATTAGCTGATTTGTGAGCAGAAGCTGGAGGAGGGTAATAGCTGGATATATGGTAAATATACAGAAAAGCCGGACACACACACCCAGAAACAGGCGTTCAGTGTGTATGTCTCCAGGTCCCTCCTTGGGCCCCAGTGTGTATGTCTCCATGTCCCTCCTTGGGCCCTAGTGTGTATGTCTCCATGCCCCTCCTTGGGCCCCAGTGTGTATGTCTCCATGTCCCTCCTTGGACCCCAGTGTGTTTATGTCTCCATGTCCCTCCTTGGGCCCTAGTGTGTATGTCTCCATGTCCCTTCCTGGGCCCCTGTGTGTATGTCTCTACGTCCCTCCTTGGGCCCTAGTGTGTATGTCTCCATGTCCCTCCTTGGGCCCTAGTGTGTATGTCTCCATGTCCCTCCTTGGGCCCTAGTGTGTATGTCTCCATGTCCCTTCCTGGGCCCCAGTGTGTATGTCTCCATGTCCCTCCTTGGGCCCTAGTGTGTATGTCTCCATGTCCCTCCTTGGGCCCCAGTGTGTATGTCTCCATGTCCCTCCTTGGGCCCCAGTGTGTATGTCTCCAAGTTCCTCTTTGGGCCCCAGTGTGTATGTCTCCATGTCCCTCCTTGGACCCCAGTGTGTATGTCTCCATGTCCCTCCTTGGGCCCCAGTGTGTTTATGTCTCCATGTCCCTCTTTGGGCCCCAGTGTGTATGTCTCCATGTCCCTCCTTGGGCCCCAGTGTGTGTGTCTCCATGTCCCTCCTTGGACCCCAGTGTGTATGTCTCCATGTCCCTCTTTGGGCCCCAGTGTGTATGTCTCCATGTCCCTCCTTGGACCCTAGTGTGTATGTCTCCATGTCCCTCCTTGGACCCCAGTGTGTTTATGTCTCCATGTCCCTCCTTGGGCCCTAGTGTGTATGTCTCCATGTCCCTCCTTGGGCCCCAGTGTGTATGTCTCCATGTCCCTCCTTGGGCCCCAGTGTGTATGTCTCCATGTCCCTCCTTGGGGCCCAGTGTGTATGTCTCCATGTCCCTCCTTGGGCCCCAGTGTGTATGTCTCCATGTCCCTCCTTGGGCCCCAGTGTGTATGTCTCCATGTATATCCTTGGGCCCCAGTGTGTATGTCTCCATGTCCCTCCTTGGACCCCAGCGTGTATGTCTCCATGTCCCTCCTTGGGCCCCAGTGTGTTTATGTCTCCATGTCCCTCTTTGGGCCCCAGTGTGTATGTCTCCATGTCCCTCCTTGGGCCCCAGTGTGTGTGTCTCCATGTCCCTCCTTGGACCCCAGTGTGTATGTCTCCATGTCCCTCTTTGGGCCCCAGTGTGTATGTCTCCATGTCCCTCCTTGGACCCTAGTGTGTATGTCTCCATGTCCCTCCTTGGACCCCAGTGTGTTTATGTCTCCATGTCCCTCCTTGGGCCCTAGTGTGTATGTCTCCATGTCCCTCCTTGGGCCCCAGTGTGTATGTCTCCATGTCCCTCCTTGGGCCCCAGTGTGTATATCTCCATGTCCCTCCTTGGGGCCCAGTGTGTATGTCTCCATGTCCCTCCTTGGGCCCCAGTGTGTATGTCTCCATGTCCCTCCTTGGGCCCCAGTGTGTATGTCTCCATTTATATCCTTGGGCCCCAGTGTGTATGTCTCCATGTCCATCCTTGGGCCCCAGTGTGTATGTCTCCATGTCCATCCTTGGGCCCCAGTGTGTATGTCTCCATGTCCATCCTTGGGCCCAGTGTGAATGTCTCGATGTCCCTCCATGGGCCCCAATGTGTATGTTTCCATGCCCCCTCCCCCTCAATAGATGCTCGCCGCCCTCACCACAGTGATGCAGAAATACAGCAGGGCAGGCTGCAATGCTAAGTGCATGGTGCTCTATCAGGCTGCCGTGATGACTCCGGATGTGATGATGACTCCAGGTGCGGTGCTGAGGTGCAATTAAAATTAATCAATGTGTTTTGTTTTATTTATTTTTTCCCCGTGGAGGCTAGTATGTTTGCTTTATTCCTATCAGGGCCAATGTGTTATGTCTATAAGGAAGACCTTTCCCACCAATTACAACAAATAGAGACTAAAGCAAAAAAGAGGAAAGGGAGTTGGAGATATCCCAAGCACTGATGATGAACACGCTAAAAAATATGGATATTAAGGTAGGTGTTTTCCAAATTATATACAATAAAGGACAATATCTGTGTGATGATCATCTCTTCTATGCAGGTTCACCCATGAGAGTTGTATTGGACATGTACACGAAAGAAGAGGAACTTCCTCTTCTTTCGTGAACAAATAGAGACTGTAATGGTGAATTTCAGTGTGGATGAGCTAATATTTTGTGATGATGATATTAACAACTGTGAAGAGGGTGATGGCATCTTCGAACTGTGAGAATGATTAACAATGTTGTTAGCTGCCTTAAGCCCATTGGTATCTTGGTTTAACCAAACTGCCAAGATGTTTTCTTTTGTGGGAGCCCAAAGAAACCAAGCACTGCAGCAACAAAAGTGGCAATCCCTCCCTCCGAAGTGCTTGTTCTGTTAAGTGTGCATGTCCTTTTTAATATAGGGATCTGGTCTATAGATCTACAGTAAAAAGGTTGACAATGTCACTCTAGATAGATACCAGGGGCCAAATGTAATAGGGTGACAGTTTAGAAAAGTGAGAGTTTCTGACACTTTTTAAACTTTGCTAATGTAATAGAGTCCAAAAACAAAGTAACAGAGCGAACTTGCATGTTTTTTTAGATTTAAAAAACACTCACGATTTAAAATCTCATTCAGATGTTTTCCCATTTTGAAGATAAAACTCAACCAATGTGAGAATTTACTGCTAAACTCTCACATTTTCTAAACTCTCACCATATTACATTTGGCCCCAGATGTTAGACAGTCAATATGTCGACAGGGATAAAAGATTGATGCACTAAATGTCGACATATAAGAAGTTCGACTGGTACAAATGGTCGACAGGGTCAAAAGGGGGACACAAGAAAAATGGTCGAAACATTTTTTTATTTTCTTAGTGTTAGGTTTAGGGTTAAGGTTAGGCACTTACCTCAATGGTTAGGGTTAGGAACCAGGAGGAAGGGTTAGGGAAAAGCACTTACTGGAGGGTATGGGTTAGGCACTAGAAGGGACAGTTAGGGTCTTGCGCCTACCCAAACGGTTACGGTTAGGCACCAGGAGGGAGGGTTAGGCACCAAGGGGAGGGTTAGGCACCAGGAGGGAGGGTTAATCACCAAGGGGAGGGTTAGGGTGAAGATCAGGGTTAGAAAACAAAAAGAAAAATTTTGTTGACCATTTTTGTGTAGACGTTTGACCCTGTGGACCTTCTTACATGTCGATCTCTAGTGTGTTGACCTTTTGTCCCTGTCGACCTATTGACTGCCTAACATCTGGTGCCTATCTAGACATTGTTGACCTTTTTAGTGTCGAACTTTCAATCCACACCATATAATATACAACATATGGGTTTGGGTGGGAGATCCAAAGACAATTGCATCGTGCACCACCTTTCCCTGCCCACCTTGCTGCATTAGTGTAAAGACTATGGGATATATTTACTAAAGTGAGAGTTTTTGGAAGTGGAGATGTTGCCAATAGCAATCCGATCAGATTATGCCTAACATTTAACTAACACCTTCTAGAAAATAATAGCTAGAATCTGATTGGTTGCTATGGACAACATCTCCAATTCAAAAAACTCTCACTTTAGTAAATTTACTCCCTACGAGTCTGTTACTCTATCTCCATTTGCCTGTACAGGGCTGAGTTCTGTGTTTTGCTGTTTGGTGAAGTGTGTTAGTAATATATAATATTTTCTACTAGGCTTTTACTCTTAGGCTATTAGTTCTTGATTAATAAAAATAAAAACATTCTATAGGGTCATATATTTTATTAATCTGCCATCCTGTCTGCCACTATAGTGTCACTATTTTTCATAGATGTGTTATATTCTTTTAAACTGCCGTATGTTTGTGCCGCTGCCGTGCCACCTCACTGCAGCCTTTGACCAATATGCCTAAAAACAACATTGTGAGGTGGTCAAAATTGACTGGATATAACTAAAAATGAATGTTATTGATGTTATTAATTCTGTAAGAACAAAAACGGGTCCAACTTGCATGATTTTAGCTGTTTTTACAATTTTTCAAGAACTTCAAAACCAAAACATTTGAGGGTGGTTTCGCTAAAACCAAAACACGGTGAAGATTTAGAACCAAAACCAAAACACAAGGGTTTTCTTCTGCACTTCTCAAATGATAAGATTTGTTTATATAGTGCCAGCATATTACCATTACCATATTACTACTATTTCCAATACGGAACAACACAGCAATAGTACAGCAATAATACAAGACTGGATAATAATAGACAAACATAAAAAGGTCCCTGCTCGTAAGCTTAAAATCTATAGGAAAACAACACTATAGGAAAAAGGCATTTAATACACAAGGATAAGTGCTACATATTGTAAATTGGTCCAGCCAGGTGACAAATGTTGCAGTGGAGTACTGGAGAATAAGTTTAGAGGAGGATAAGAATGTCCCTTAATTTTGCCCATGACAATGTTGTAACCTTGGAGAGGGTGGTTTCAGTGGAATGAAAAGAGAAATCCAGATAGCAGTGGGTCTAGGGAAGAGTAGGAGGAGAATAAAGGAAGGATTGAGAAAGGGAGGCAGTTAGAGAGAGTGGATGGGTCAAAAGAGGGTCTCATGATTTGGGGAGACCAGAGCATGTTTGAAGGATGAGAGGAAGGTACCAAGGGAGGGGTATAAGTTGACCATTGTGGCAATATGCATTAGGGGGTAGGAGCTGGAAGGGGATAGGATTGAGATGACTGATGAGAGAGGAGGATAGTAGGAATGAATAGCACAGAATTCTACCCCTGAGAGATGGTTGAAGGAATATAAGGGTGGTAGACTCTAGGGAAGACTTGTCGGACAGATGGAATCAATTTTGAAGGTAAAGTGGGTGCCAGAGCCTTGTAAAGATAAGAAGGGGAATAGAGTGATTTGAAGATGGCAAAAAGGCAGCAAACTTTGGAGAATTGTTTGGCAAGGGAGTAAGAGAGAATGAATTTGAAGTGGAGTAAGTGAGCAAGAGATCACAAATTCCCCCATTGGCGCTCAACAGAGTGATAGCATTTTTGGAGAAAGCAGGTTAGAGTGGAGAACCAAGGTTGTGGAGGAGACCATCATAGACTGATGGTGACAGCCGGGGTGGCAGAGGAGGGCATGGTCTTAGAAGAAACATACTGTAGTCTTAAATGCACATTTTCTTGGGTTATTATTACTTAAACTCTACTTGGCTCAGCACCTTGTTAACATTTCTAATTAATGAAGCATTATATCTCCAAATAGTTTTATCTTCAATTAAAGATGTATTTAAGTTCTTCTGCATAGGTGCTGAGCAGTGGTAAAGCAGGGCTGTCTTTACAGAGACCTCTTTATAACCTCCAATAGATTTTAGAACAGAGTGTACAGATGTTTGAAATACTTTCCTAGGATCCACAATCATTTTTCGGTTATTGAAATACTTCGGCCTGTTTGGCTCACGGAGAACGTGCTGTAGTATATTGACTCCCGGCAAACTCTGCCAAGATGAAATGTTGGAGAAGTTTCCATCAGTGGTGATGGTATGAGGGAATACATGATTTTCAAAGAGAAAGACCCCCACTCCTGGGTGCAGTCGCTGAAGACTTTTCATCAGGCTGTCCCATGTCTGGTGTTTGAATGGCAAAATTATTTCATCAAGATCATTAAGTAGCACAAACCTACTCCTGTACATGTTCCGATAGATGCAGTCATTGAGTGTTGCCACTTGACCATAATACCCAATGTCCTTGGGGTCCATAGAATAGTTCCATGCTTGAGAAGTTCTAAGGTACCGCTGAATTGGCCATGGGATCACCTCTACAACACCTTCTGCAATGTAGTACCGAATAACTTTTTCCACCTGTGTGCTGCAGTTATTAAGGTAGATCATCACCCGTTGGGCCCCCAGTATCCGGTACATCTCCATAGACTGTATGAACTGTAAGACGTTATTGTAATTCCCAAACATGGTGGAAATGCAGACCGTGAAGTTGGCAGAAAACGGTTTCATGTCCTGATTGTGTATTTGGAACAGGGGTAATTGCATCATGTTTCCTAAAGGAGATGTATGGACAGATAGGTACTTGGCATGGCAGTTTGGTGGTTCCTTACAGACCAGGTCCGTTGTGCCATAGGGAAATCCGAACCGGTCAGTGTGTATACCTATCTGAGCCTGGGAAACCTCCACAGATTTGTTTACGGTACAACAGAACCAGCAGTATAGCTCTTTTACGTCTCTATGATGTATAATGCTGAGGATACGAACTGCACGTTCTTTGTTTATTCTGTGATCGAAATATGGAGCTATGATAAATGTCCGGTTGTCTCCCAGTGGTGTAATAGTATCAGTGGTTAGTCTACGATCACAGCAGGTGCACGGAGGTCTCCAGTGATCCAACAGAACGTTCATAGGTTTGGAAAGCAAAAATCCCAGTAGAATGGCCGCAGTCAGTAAGAAATACATATGTTTTAGGTTCTTTGTTGAGATTCTGACCATTGTATAAAAATATGGAACAACTATGGGAGAAACATAAGAACACACATGAGAATGAGAAGGCAAAGAGATAAATCATAATGTTTAGAACATGCAGCGATTCGGGGCCTGATTGGGAGATGGGCGCCGGTGGGGTCGGTGTGGCGTCTTCGGTAGCAGCGGATCTGAGAAGTTATGTAAATGCAGCAGGAAGAGTCTTTGATATCATGTACTCTCACTGCCAGCTTCTCAGATCCGCTGCAGGTGTCTGAAGATGCAGCATCGGATCTACAACAACAACATTGGGGGGGGGCATCGAGCACCCCACAATTGCTCAGAATGCCTGTCTCAACTACGCAGCCGAGACCAGTGAATCTACATTGGCAAAGGCCCCCGTTTTGTTCAACACTCCCATCCCAACATGACAGGAGACTGTCAATCAAGCAACATCTGCATCCAATGATGGAGGACCAGATCTGGCATGCGCGGTGTGGCGTCTGCGCATGTGCAGACCTTAAACTATCGGTCAATTGCAAACGAATTGCAGCAGCATCCGGGACAGGTCTGAATCAGGCTCTCAGCCCTCAGCGTTACGCACCTATTTTATGCCCAGCCAGAAGGTGGTGCTACATACTACTGTTACCAGAGGGTACATAAGAGCAGTGGATGCAGGGCCGTTGCTACCATTAGGCAGCTTTAGGCGGCAGCCTAGGGGCTCTGGCCACTGGAGGGCGCTGCTGAGTCCACAAAATAAAAAGGATGTCTCTTTCAGTCCCAGACAGGTTGGTTTAGTGTGTGTGCTGCCAGGGTTAGTGTATGTGTGTGTGGCTTTAATGAGTGATGGCAGGGTGAGTGTGTGTATGTAGAGGGTAATGGGTACTGATATATAATGAAGCACAGATGTGTGGCATAAATCTATTTGGGCATGGATGGTTGGCATAATGTATTGGCACAGATATATGGCATATAAATAATTTGGGGCACATGTGTGGCATATGTACTAGGGCAGTGGTTCTCAAACTCGGTCCTCAGTACCCCACACAGTTCACATTTTCCAGGTCACCCAGCAGGCGCACAGGTGTATTCATTACTCACTGACACATTTTCCAGGTCACCCAGCAGGTGCACAGGTGTATTCATTACTCACTGACACATTTTCCAGGTCACCCAGCAGGTGCACAGGTGTATTCATTACTCACTGACACATTTTAAAAGATCCACAAGTGGAGCTAATTATATCACTTGTGATTCTGTGAGAATACCTGGAAAACATGCACTGTTTGGGGTCCTGAGGACTGAGTTTGAGAACCTGTGTACTAGGGACATTGTTTGCCATAATTCAGGGCTATGTGGCATACAATCACTTTCTTGCACAGTTGTTTGGCATATGTATTGGGGGCACAAATGTGTGGCATATTATGTATTGGGGGCATAAATGTGTGGCATATGTATTGGGGGCATAAATGTGTGACATATGTATTGGGGCACAAATGCGTGGCATAAGTATTGGGGCACAAATGTGTGGCATATTATATATTGGGGCATAAATGTGTGGCATATTATGTATTGGGTCATAAATGTGAGGCATATGTATTGGGGGCACAAATGTGTGGCATATTATATATTGGGGAGAAATGTGTGGCATATTATATATTGGGGCATATATGTGTGGCATATTATGTATTGGGGGCATAAATGTGTGGCATATGTATTGGGGGCACAAATGTGTGGCATATTCTATATTGGGACATAAATGTGTGGCATATTATGTATTGGGGGCATAAATGTGTGGCATATGTATTGGGGGCACAAATGTGTGGCATATTCTATATTGGGGCATTAATGTGTGGCATATTATGTATTGGAGGCATTGATGTGTAGCATAATTATGAATTGGGGATACATATGTGTCACATATAATGAATTGTGGAACATAACCCTGCCCCCATTATGAATTGGGGGCAGGGTTACGAGGCACAGTATGGCTTGGGGCTCTACTGTGTGGCATATTATAAATTAGCGTCATTAATATGTGGCATAGTATGAATTGGAAGGAGCAGGGGCAGTGGGTGAAATGTTGCCTAGGGTGCCCACACACCTTGCCTTGAGTATATCCTAATGGCAGTAACCAGATAGAGCAGGGCTGACTTGTTTGCCAAGCTTATTGCCAGGGCAAGAACAGGGCTCTGTGCCACCCTGTGCTGCCCCCTATACCTGTGATGTCACAACATCAAACTTAGGGGGTGGGCTGCCAGCCTAGGAAGTGGAGCACTGCCCAGGGGGTATTCTAAAGATGCTCAGGGCAGCTCAACAGGCAGAAGGGTGTAGGAGTTCTCTTGGCCGTGACGTGGCCTGGAGGCTTACACATATTTTTGCAAATATATGCAACTAAGATCTCTGAATTATCTACCACCATGTAGTACTTCAAATCTTTTTGCTGATATCATTCTGAGTGCTGGGGGATATATTTCTGTTGTTACTTGTATAGACTAACGCCTCCCTTTCATGCACCTGAGTGGTCTTACTAAGCTGATTGAGCAGCAACCAATATGCATTGCTTAGTCACTGGCTGCCTGCCCCCACCCCCCAATTCGCTTATTTACAGTGCTATCCAGAGGCGTAACTCCCAGAGGCACTGGAGGCACCTGCCTCCACGTGCCAAGCCCTGAAGGGGCTCCTCCATCTATAGCATGTACAGCAGCTGACAGAAGATGAGCTTTTAGGAGACAAACTGTACTGTGAATCTGATGTCTATGGTTTATGTACTGTAAGTTGTTAATGGGTACGTGACATTATTACAGTATTTTCTCTATAGAGTCTTTAATGTAAAGTTTTTGTTTCTTTGGGCTCTATTTACTACAATCCGCATTGGTAATGCAGATTGTAGTATGATATTACTGACTGAGGGCCTGATTCAGAGGCGGACGCTCTGACAGAGCGCTCGTTCTGAATCAGGGCCAGCCTTCTGTTTTTTTAGAGGTTCCTCCTGGCCACTCGCATAGCTGTGGGTGACCACCCACAGCTATAGCGAGTGGCCAGGAAGATGGTCAAGATGGTCAAGACCATCGCGACCATCGGGCTGGCGACGAGACCCTTGTGGTAGGGTCTCATTGCCGCAAGCCCCAGAGAGCTTTCGGCTCTAACAGATCCGAAAGATCTCTCACGGACATCACTTGTGATGTCAGTGGGGCCGACCCCAGACAGTAGGCGTTCCCATGGGAACACCTCCGTCTGGGCAGCCATGCCCCCGGCCCGCCCACCGAGGGGGGTGCGCTGTCACTCAACATCGACAGAACGCCCTCTTTGGTACGAGACCCGGAGCGACGGTTTGCCCGTCACTATCCGGGTCTCACACATGCGAACAACGGAGCCGGTTCCGTCGTGCGCATGCGCACTGGGCCACCATCGACCCACTTGCGAGCGCATAGCGCTCGCGGGCGGGTCTGAATCAGGCCCTGAATTCGCATTGAGAATTCAGGCAATATCACAGGGATTTCCTACAAATCCCTTGCAGGATCAAAATAAGGGGAAAAGGGGAAGGAGGGAAAAATCAACGCACTGACAAAAAATGATGAAATATATACTGTTCCCTACCAATATCAAAGTCACATATCGGGTATTGGAGGTGCTCACTAGAGTAGATACTAGTTTGAACAAAAAGGAGAAAAAGAAACTCTATTTTGTGAGCACTCTTAATAAATAAAGTGATAGAAATAATTAAAACATAACTTTTATTACGTTCAAAGTAAAATATCTATGGCAAAGGACAAAAAACAAGACAAATAACATAAAACATGAATGCACCCTCAATATAATCGATTAGAGAGGTCTCTAGGAACAATTTAGTGACGAATCATATCACATAATAGGACCCCTATAAATCGATGAATAAGGGGATTGATTATTAGAAGTCAATGCTTCATAAGTGAAACATAATCACATAGTTCAACACAATTATTGTATCATTAAACACATAGGCCCTCATTCAGAGCCGTAAGCTCTGAGCAGAGCGCACGCTCTGAATGAGGGCCGGGCTCCATTTTCATGGAGCGTCCTCCTGGACGCTCGTATAGCTGTGGGTCACCACCCACAGGCTATACGAGCGTGCTTTGTGATGGCCGCGATGGTCGAGACCATCGCGACCATCGAAATTGCGAGCCGGAGCCTGCGGTTGAGGTTTTCAACCGCAAGCTCCGGAGTGATTTTGGCTCTATCAGAGCCAAAATCACTCCCACTGACATCACTAGTGATGTCAGTGGGCCGGCTTCTGACGGGAGGCGTTCCCGTGGGAACGCCCCCGTCAGGGAGGCACGCCCCCGGCACGCCCACCAAAGGGGGCGTGCTGTCAATCAACATTGACAGCACGCCCCCTTTGATCGGACACAACGAGCGAAGGACTTTCCTTCGCTCGTCGCGTCTGGCGCATGCGCACGACGGAGCTCCCTCCGTCGTGCGCATGCTCAGTGCATAACATCGACCCACTTGCGAGCGGACAGCCGCTCGCGAGTGGGTCTGAATCAGGCCCATAGTTCGATACAATTATTGTATCATTAAACAACGGCGAACATCTTAGGCATCAAAATTGTCACATAACAACTTAATGGCTCTGTTTGAAATCTCACCAGTCTGTCTGTTGGGCTACCTGGTTAGAATGAAATAACAGGACGGTCAGGGTAAAGATTGATCCACCTGTAATACTACTGCCCCTCACTTAGCAGAAGGCCATCAATGAGGGGTGAGGGATCATCCAGTGGCTGTTTGACCCTTAGAAACAACAGTGTAACCGTAACGTTACTCACTATTTCGCTTCTGCTGTTAAGGGTCTTACAGAATGCAAGTTGTCAACTTGATTATAATAATAATAATTTCCTAAGCATTGGCTACCTTCTTCTAGGAATCAAACAGTCCAGGTTCATTCCCTTATGAAGGGTTTTATTGTTAAAAGATTTATCTGTTAACATATGATCCGTAATACTATGGTTAAGTCATTTACACATTATATCATAGGACGAAACCTCCAGTTTATATTTCTGTCAAATATTTGTGACAATATCTATGAATAGTTACTCACTTCCTTCCTATCAACTCTATTAACTGATGACAATCTCATTTAGAGTAACTCTCTCATTAAGGGTCCAATGCATTCTGTAAGACCCTTAACAGCAGAAGCGAAATAGTGAGTAACGTTACGGTTACACTGTTGTTTCTAAGGGTCAAACAGCCACTGGATGATCCCTCACCCCTCATTGATGGCCTTCTGCTAAGTGAGGGGCAGTAGTATTACAGGTGGATCAATCTTTACCCTGACCGTCCTGTTATTTCATTCTAACCAGGTAGCCCAACAGACAGACTGGTGAGATTTGAAACAGAGCCATTAAGTTGTTATGTGACAATTTTGATGCCTAAGATGTTCGCCGTTGTTTAATGATACAATAATTGTATCGAACTATGTGTTTAATGATACAATAATTGTGTTGAACTATGTGATTATGTTTCACTTATGAAGCATTGACTTCTAATAATCAATCCCCTTATTCATCGATTTATAGGGGTCCTATTATGCGATATGATTCGTCACTAAATTGTTCCTAGAGACCTCTCTAATCGATTATATTGAGGGTGCATTCATGTTTTATGTTATTTGTCTTGTTTTTTGTCCTTTGCCATAGATATTTTACTTTGAACGTAATAAAAGTTATGTTTTAATTATTTCTATCACTTTATTTATTAAGAGTGCTCACAAAATAGAGTTTCTTTTTCTCCTTTTTGTTCAAATCCCTTGTAGGGACAGAGCCTGCGAGAAAGCTCTGTCCCTGCGAATCCCCTCCGCACACTAGTCACAGTATTTTTGCAAAAAAATACCGTGACCAGTGCCCCGCGCATGCGCCGACCGTCACTGCTACCCCTCCCAGCGCTAAGCCCCGCCCTGTTGTTAAACCCCGCCCCCACGATCGCGACACCCCTTGCGACCCCCCCGCAACCCCCCCTCTCCCTTAATTATGCTTACCTGCATGATCCGGGCTCCGGTGACGTCTTCCATGTCATCCGGTCAGGTGATATCCCATACTGCTCTGGGACCCGATCACCTGATGACCGGGCCGCAGTGCAGCATGGGAGACCAGCTGACTGGAGGGAGGGCATCACCCATAGCCCTGACCACCGGTCCCTGGAGTCAGGTAAGTACTTTTTTTTTTCTTTTTTTACACTGTATCAGCTTGCCGTCTGTTTAGACCACACAGCTGATTACTGGGACCGGCTCTGGGCTCTGCTCTCCCCGTTATAGCGGAGCAGGAGTCCGGTAACCGGGGGAGACCCTGGATAACGCCACCTACCAGGTGGAGTTATTATCACAGGGCTTCCCCCGGTATTTTTTTACAATTTATTTTTAGTAACTCTGGTCAGATCACATTTCCCATTACAGTTATGGGAAATGCGATCTGCTTTACTAAAAATAAGTGATAATTAGTGGTTGGAGTAGAATTTTACGATTCTACTCCAATTGCCCTGTAATAACTACAGGTGATACTAACATAATGTGAAAAGGGTGTGACAACACAAAACAGACTTTATCACTTTATTTTAGTAAAAATAATGTTAATAAATAGAGCCCTATGAATTGATTCGTTTTTTTTTATCTTTTGGAAACAATTTAAGAAAGTTGATTGTAATTTTCTTTCAAGATGAAATGAATATTATAAAGGCGCGGGGCCCATAGGCCGGTGCCTACTCTGCCTATTTGGTTATCCGGCACTGATTGCACAGTACAAAGGACGCGCAACGGGCATCAAGAAATGTGACCATCAGGCCCCCATTTGGCATTTGTGGGCAGCTGCACAATATTAAAATGTAACAGAAATCGTTTATCAGCATAAATACCCCCTGAGAAACAAGATACCTGTCCGCACACATTATATACATATCATGTACATATCTCTGCCATCACCTGGAGGGTTACCTGGCCAGTCACTGGTCGTCCGGAATCACCCAGCTGTAACGTTCCCGTCACCACTACTTGTATCTCAGCCGCTACTACCGCTAAGGCACAACAGGCGTGTAATCCCAGGGAATGTAATCACAGAGAAAACATGTGATAGAGAACAAATAGACACAAGATGTAAGGAGCTGAGACAGGAGACTGTTCTGCAGGATAAAGACCTGGAAGGTATAAATGTAATGAGGGGCGCAGCTTAGAGAAGTACCTGAAACTTTTCCTCTGCATCCCATCACAGGCGGCTGACAGGTGCAGGTGTGAAATAGTTAATCAATACAATGAACATTTACATACGACACCTCCCCAAGGGCAATGTGACAACACGAGGTGTGTGATGGACTGATCTTATCTGCCTGCATAAGGAATATCAGTAGCACCAGCAGGAACTAATACTCTTATTTGACTTCCTTATAGTGCCCCATACACTAACATGAGGACTTTATCGGCTATACACCTAGAGAATATTTGCCCATTCATATCAGTCCCTGCCCCAGTGGAGCTTACAATCTATATTCCGATCACATGGACGCACACAGATTTTTTCTCTCTCGCCTCAAGGAAAACCTTCTGCTGTTTTGATTTTTACAATGTAATAAAAATAGTTTTAGATGAGATCAATTCTTACTTTTGCAGCATCTCAAGAAAATCAGTGAGGTGACGCTAATCCAGAGGACCAATCAGAAGCTGCAAACAAACCATTGCCAGCTGTGATTGGTCCCCCTGCTCACAGCTCCTTGTATTAGATTTCCCTCTATTATCTACAGTTATTGAACGAACATTCTTTGAGCTGAGTTTGAGGGGTCAAACCCTGTAACACAATGAATATGATTATCCCTGATTCGCCTGCCTCCCAGTTATCTCATTTTAGCCAGATTGCTCCCAATTTGAGGGTTTTTAAGACATAAATATACTTTGATAAAGATCGTGAATCGAAACGCGTTAGTATGGATTTGCCATTATGAGCAGGAGGCCAGAGCCGATAGACGTAGGGGACTATTGCCAGATGGGGTTATCTGGGACTTGATGTATATTAAAAAGGAAAATAGAAACCCAGAATGTTTTATGGCATATATGTGTTTTTCTTTTGACTAGAGCCATATGTCTGGAATTGAGAAACACTTAAAGAGGAGGTTTTCCTGGCTGTGGTTGAATTTTAATGACTTTACGAAATCTATTTCAGTGACAATATTACCATGAAGGTTTTTTTAAACATATTACGGGATATTGTATTGCTCACAGCTCCCTGATCACAGGGGTTTATAGCTATTTCTATTTTGAGATTCAGCATCTCGTTTGATGAAGAAGAAACCTAAATAGAACAGGGGAACCATTGTTACCCGAGCGCCTATGTAATATCACATCTTTCATGTTTGCAATGTAATGTTAGAGGAACATTGTCGTTAATTACTGGGAGCTAGGTGTGAGTACGCGGATTCTTCCTAAATTTGTCTTGTTTTTCCACTAAAGCTGGGCACACACGGAAAGATTTTCTGTCCAACCAGCCAACTAGGTGATTGGTTGGAATGAGAATCTGGTAACGTATGGGAGTAACCGATGATCAGCAATTTGCTCCTAAATGCCAGAAAACAAATGAAAATGACGTCAGACAAGTTTGTTAAATGTTTGATCAAAACAATTTGTTCAAACAACATTTTTTTCCCATTTACCGGTGTTTGGGAGCAAATTGCTGATTGTCATTTACTATCATACGTTACCAGATTCTCATTCCAACCAATCACCTAGCTGGCTGGTTGGACAGAATATCTTTACGTGTGTACGCAGCTTCAGAATAAAGATAGCTTCACTGAGCTTTCACACACATTTTAGTAGTTAGATGGTTAAGGAGACATTTGAAAATTGATCTGTACTCAATAATGTGTGTATTGAAGCTTTGGATAGTTTTCTTTTTTTCTAAATAGAAAGTACTATTTTAAAAAAAAAACATATATCCAAACATATATATATATATATATATATATATATATATATATATATATATATATATATAAATGTTCCATCCACTTCCTGCATTTATATCTTAGTGGTGTGCTGGCTGAATTCCGCATCCTGTGAATGCAGGAAGTGGATGGAGCATTTGCATTATTTATACTGCTTGGCACCCACACAATATCCATTGATGTAATGTGTGCAGTTCATTGGAACTGATATATATATATATATATATATATATAGTCCAAATAGGTCCACACTCTCATCTTCAATAATAAATTGCTGGGGTGACACACCCATATGGGATCATAATAATCCTCTTCATGCAAAAGTAGGAAAAAAAGGGGGGGGGACTTGCGACGGAAACCCTGCGGTAGGGTTTCCCAGCCACAAGCCCTGGAGTGATTTTGGCTCTATCAGAGCCAAAATCACTCCCACTGACATCACTAGTGATGTCAATGGGGCCGGCTTCAGACTGTAGGCGTTCCCATGGGAACGCCTCCGTCTGGCAGGCATGCCCACCAAAGGGGGCGTGCTGTCAGTCACCATCGACAGCACGCCCCCTTTGGTGCGAGACCCGGAGCGACAGCTTGGCTGTCGCAGTCCGGGTCTTGCGCATGCGCACGACGGAGCTCCCTCCGTCGTGCGCATGCGCAGTGGGGAACATCGACCCACTTGCGAGCGTACTGCCGCTTGCGAGTGGGTCTGAATGACCCCCCTAGTCCTCACAGTCAGAAAAATCTACATAGCAGAGTTGGGGCACTCTAATGCCGGGTGCACACTAGACGATATTTTGCCCGATCCGGCGGATCGGGCCAACATATCGTCCGCATCAACCAGCGTGTACCAGCTATGTCGTTGATGACGTGCGCTCCCGTACGTTGTCAGCGACATTGCTTGTCGGACCTGCATGCAGGTCCGACAGGCTATATTGTTAGCGGGGCCCATGCTGTCGAATGCTCCTGGCATCGTCTAGTGTGTACCAGCCTTTAGCTTAAATAAACATTTTCTGAGACTGAATGCATTATCAACATTTCAGTCATTGAGTCACACTGATACTGCATCCAGTCTCAGAAAATGTTTAAGCTAAAGGCCCCCATAAACGGTGCAATATGCACATTGCGATGCGATGGGGGATCCGACGTCTGACATATTGGATGGTCCCCACACACGCTGTGATCGGGTTGCTGACCGCCCCATATGCCGGCACCCCCCTCCCCCACCCGCATAGCGCTGTGTGGGATCGTACATCGCATCTCCAGATCAATTGAACTTGCAGTAAGATCTGGGGGTGCGATGTACGACCCCACGAGAGCGCGCTCTGGCCGATATCATACCCACACATGGTACGATATAGCAGCGATATCAAACCAATCATTCGGGTCGGCTGCTATATCGCACCGTGTATGGGCACCTTAAGAGTGCCACACCTCTGCTCTGTATAGAGAGAGAAAGAGAGATAATGTGTATATATAGAGTAATTATATGCCTCTCTCTCTCTCTCTCTCTGTATATAATTTTCCTGTTTATTATAATTCTTACTTTTAGCCTCCTCTTCTTTTACCCCCAGCATCTGCTGGCCTCCCCTATCTCTTCCCTGGCCTTTCCCCATGAGGCCATGGCCCTTTTTCAGGGGCATTATCTTACGTCCCTATTTGAAAAATTAGGGGGTGTGGGCGGCACTGCTCCTTTTGGCACAGGGCTCCAAAATGTCTAGTTACGGCTCTGATATATATATATATATATATATATATATAATATATATATATGTGTGTTTGTATGTGTATCTATGTCGGCCTCCTGCCTTGGCTCTGCTTTACTACAGCACAGCCGCAGGCTCAGTGTGTCTGTGTTGACACACTAGCTGCGGTGCACACAGTATAGAGGGCTGCAGTAGTGACGGATGGAGGCGTTAGGCAGCTGTGGGGCTGTGCTGTATTATAGACCTCTATCTGCCAACAACTTGTTATCTGGTTTATCCCATATTTCAGGGGCCATAGTCTGTGGCTGTGGTGTCCTCTGTATTTTGTGGTGGCCGTTGGAGTTCTCTGTATTATATGGCACTCACTGCAATGGTTTTTTTTGTAAAGTGTATGGCGGTCACTTATGCTTAGTGTAGTATATCTATCATGATGCCCTGTATTGGAACAAGTATGTATGACCGCCGGACGTGAGCCCGGCGGTTCAAATCCCGACACCGGCAGCCCGATGGGTGAAGATCCCAACAGCGCAGGTAAGTATACTATCTCTACCCCTCTCCCTCCCCTAACCCTCCCTTAGGGGTGCCTAACCCTAACCTCCCTCCCAGTGCCTAAACCTAGCCCCCCTCCCCGCACCCTAATCCTAACCCTCACTTGGGGGTGTCTAACCCTAACCTTCCCCCAGTGCCTAAACCTGACCCTCCCTTCCCCTGGCCCCTAGCCTTCCCCGGGGGGGGGTGCCTAGCCCTAAGTTCCCCCGGGAGTCCCTAAACCTAACCCCCCCATCCCCGGCTACGTGTATACTTACCCCCGGCAGAGAACGATCGGTCCAGCGTCCTCTCGGCGTTCCGGCATTGGGACTAACATAGGCGTTGGTAATTTGACGCCCTATGTTAAATCCCTTACCGGGATTACAGTGTTAGGGTTGAGACATCCCCCTGTATTATATGGCACTTACTGCGGTGCTCTCTGTATAATATGACGTCACTGTAATGATCTCTGTATTATCTGTTGGTCACTGAGACGCTCTCTGTTTCATATGGCACTCATTGCAATGTTCTCTGTATTATATGGCACTCACTGCAATGTTCTCTGTATTATATGGAACTCACTGCAATGTTCTCTGTATTATATGGCACTCACTGCAATGTTCTCTGTATTATATGGCACTCACTGCAATGTTCACTGTATTATATGGCACTCACTGCAATGCTCTTTATGTTATATTGTGGTCACTGCTATGTTCTTTGTAGTGGTCACTTGAATGCTTGGTGTATTATGGCAGGCACCGATGCTCTGTATTGTATGGCAGTCACGATCTTATATGTCAGTCACTGCAATGCTCTATGTATTATATGGCAGTCACGACAATGTTTTCTACATATTATGTTGGTCACTGCAATGCTTTCTATATTATATGGCAGTCACTGTGATGTTCTCTGCATTATATGGAGGTCACTGTGATGTTCTCTGTACTCTATGAGAGTCACTGTCGTGTCCTCTGCATTATATGGAGGTGAATGTGATGTCCTCTGTACTATATGGCAGTCTCTGCAATGTTCTCTGTATTATATGTCAGTAACTGAGATGTTCTCAGTATTATCTGTGACCACTGCGATGCTCTCTATATTATATGGCAGTCACTGCACTGTTATTTGCATTATCTATCTAACTATATATATATATATATATATATATATATATATATATTCTCTGTATATTTACACACACCGATGTAGAGGAATCCTTTTGGATAGCTAATAAAATAGATCATGTAACTACTACTGCAGATAAGGTTGTAATTGATTTAAGTTTCTTGCCAGAGTGGGGATGCACCAAATCGTCCTCTGTCAAAGTTAACCCTTACTGTCCTGGTCCAGTATTGCCATTGTTTTTTTTTTATTAAAAGGCAACACCTAAGAAGGCAGTTCACTAATTATTTTACTACAGTGGTTACGAATGTGGGATGAAAACGTACATAAATATGGCAATTTGCAGTGAACAATTTTAAGAATTTTTTGTTCTTTTCTTATTAATCTAAATCAGGGCTTGACAAATTTTTCTAAAATCTAGGAGCCAGGATGAAAGTGTAGGAGCCAGACCACAGTCCCCTCAAAAAAAATTACAGGAGTGAGGAGCACAGCTCTGTGTGCTATGCAATTGTTATACACACTATACTAGTCCACAAAATGGTCACAGTTGAATGGATGCAGTAAAATGGAGGCCCCCTCATTGCTCTGCACAGCTCCCCTGCTCCACCCCCCCCCCACCCTCCAGTAATAACACACCACATTTCACATAGAATAATGGTGCCAGAAAGTACAACAAAACCCCCTTCCCATCGTGGTCACACCGTAGACCCTACTACTGGAGAGCTCTATGCAGCCGGAGATAGGAGACAGTAGACAGCCGGGACGTACAGGAAGATCAGCATAGACTGGGACAGACAGCAGGGATCAGAGCAGGCCAAGATGGAGAGGAGTCATCAGCGCAGGCCGGGACGGACAGAGGCACAGCAGTCACCGCAGGCGACACTCAGCACATGCACTCCTGTGCATGATATGAACACCGCAATACTATAGGCACGAATCTCCACCAGAGTTGATGAGGATCTGCTTTCTCCCTCACTGCAAAATCTAGTAGCCAGGCAGCAAAATCTGGTAGCCATGGCGACCTGGCCCCCGGGATTTGTCGAGCCCTGATCTAAACTATTCTAGGGGGTTAAGAAAAAGCATACCATACAGTTTTCACCATTTTACAAAAAAACCTCCATCAATTTATTTAGGAGCTCCACTATAAAGTGGTTCAAGACAGTTGCCAATGCTGGTCATACCTGCAGCGGCACACAATAGGCCCTTCATGAAGTTCAGCTCCAGGCCCATGCAGACCTTAATCTGGCACTGGCCCTCACAGGAAAACAATGGTAGAAAACGAAGGGTGCAGCACTCATAGCATGTAACAACACATGACAGGAGGCGGTGGAGTGTATCGACGTTTCAGTTCAATTAAAACTTTTTCAAGATAAAATTTTATCTTGAAAAAAGTTTTTATTGAACTGGCGCGTCGATACACTCCACCGCCTCCTGTCATGTGTTGTTACATGCTATGAGTGCCGCACCCTTCGTTTTCTAAATATATACACAAATCGCTCCAGCAGCACTCCCTCCAAGCCAGTGTAGTTGAAAGTGCAGGTGTCTTCCTCACATGAGCCTCCAAAGAGGGGACCACGATGTATGGAACAACCATCAGGCGGCACTCATGCCCTGAGGGAAATGTTTACATTAAAACATTGAAACCTGGTCTCCCGTTACAACATTGCAATGAGTGCCGCCGGATTGTAGATCTAATATATATATATCAAGCAGAGGGTGCCACTCTGAGATACATTAGATTACGCTAGTCAGATATATATATATATATATATATATATATATTGTGACACAGTTAGGTTAGGGGGTCCCTCTCCTGGGTAGGGGACTCCTTCCTTACACACACACACAGCAGCAGGGAAGCAGCACACCAGTCTGGATGCGAGTACAAGCTGGTTGGCGCCAGTCTTTATTGTACAATGTCAGAAATAACATAAAGAAAACATAAACATAAATCCTAGCCCTGTCGGGGTACTAACTTCACAGGTAGTTCCCTCACTACCAGAACCTGGCAGGGCCTAATGCCCTCGCCAGCAACAAAAGCACAACACAATACTCACAGATAGGTTTTCAAGTGTCTCTGAGCAAACTCCCTGTCTGTTCTCCCAGGTGAGACAATCAGCCCTAAACACACTAGGCTTATATTGGCCACTCTCAGTTGGAAACTAACAAGCCTGTTACCAGGCTGCGAGAACCAAAACCTGGAGTGGCCGTGGGTGGAGCCCTCCCTCTCCTCTCACCCACAACCCCCAGGTCCCAAACCGACTTTTCAAAAAGCCGAAACTCAAGCCTGCTACACTGCAGACTTTCTCCTGGGGGTTTAAAACACATAATGACAGAAATCTGGGACAAATGTACCTGCCACAGACCACTTTACCAGTGATCCTATCACATATCCCCCCCCCTTTGTTTCGACCTGTGGGGCGGAACAACTGAAGCCCCCAAACAATGAACGCGTGACAACGCATCTGCTTTAGACAACAGGCCCCTAACGCCCACTTTATGGCCAACGCCTCCTTCTCCACTGTGACACCGGGTAGGCATCGAATTTTGAAACACTGTTCAACTTTCGGAAGTCATTGCAGAAACGCACACTCCCGTCGGGCTTTGGAATCAACACAATGGGACTTGACCATTCACTATGTGATACTTCAATAACCCCTAACTCTAGCATATTTTTAATTTCTTTCGACACCGATGCTCTTGGTGCTTCTGGTAACCTATAGGGCTTTAGATTAACTTTAACCCCTGGGTCAGTGATGATGTCATGTTTAACGACCGAGGTTTTCCCAGGTACGTCAGAGAACAGCACCCTATTTCTAACCAGAAACTCCTTGACCTCTCGTTGTTGAATTGCCGACAGGGTTTTTGCCACTGTCACTTCGGGAACTAAGGGCCCTGGATTTACTGGAAGGGCTCGGACGGCCGACAGTACCGTTCTATCTTTCCAGGGCTTTAACAGATTTATATGGTATATCTGTTCCGGCTCTCTTTTCCCCGGCTGGTAAACTTTGTAATTGACCTGTCCCACTCTTTCTAAGATTTCAAAGGGCCCTTGCCATTTAGCCAAAAGTTTATTGTCCACAGTGGGAACCAACACTAACACTCTGTCCCCAGGAGCAAAGCTGCGTAACCGAGCATTGCGGTTGTATACCCTCTGCCGTGCGTGTTGAGCCGGTTCCAGGTGCTCTCTTACTATTGGCACCTCTATAATAGGCACTGGAACTAGTGGACCCTTAAAATGTGGCCTGGGAGCATGATACTGACACTCAGGGCAGGATGCGCAAAAGTCAGACACCTCTTTATGAAGCCCGGGCCAGAAAAACCTCTGCATTATTCGCTCAGTGGTTTTCTCTACCCCTAGATGGCCTGCCGTTATATGACCATGGGCCAGATCCAACACTGTTCTTCTGTAGGCTTTGGGAACTATTAGTTGTTCCACAATATCTTCCCCCTTCTTAGTCACCTGATATAACAAATCCTGACACATTGCCATGTGGGGATAGGACAAAGGACTATCAGGGTCTACGGGTTTACCATCAACTACTTTTACATTCTCCCTGGCTTTCACCAAAGTAGGGTCATTCAACTGCTCCACGGCAAAGACCTCTCTTCTGGCCTCTAAATCAGGCAGACGATCCACTGGCCCAACAACACTTCCCACCTCTACTATATCGACAACCTTCTCAAGTGGACCGGGGTTGTTCACTTCTGGAACAAAATGGCTTTCCCACAATTTCCAGAAGTGAGCAAAGTCTCTTCCCAATATTGCATCGTACATCAGACCATGCACCAAACCCACAGAAACTATAGCAGAGCCACATGGTGTCTCGATGTTCACCTTGGCCGTAACAAAATATCGAGTATCCCCATGTATGCAGGTCACACCAACAGTTTTCCCTGTATGCCTCAAGGGGTTCACCAGCTCAGCTTTTATAAGTGTCACCAAGCTACCAGAGTCTAGCAGTGCCTCTACTCGGTTGCCATCTACAGTGAGTACACACATGTGCTTATCAGTCTCAGCCTGCCGGTCAGCTGTACAGGCTATCTGTGCAAAGAAAGACCCCCTGCGGTAGACATGAGCAGTATCACATTGCATAGGTTCAGTTGTAAGTGAACAATTAGCGGAAATATGGCCGAAGTCACCACACCGGAAACACTGAATCATATTAATGTCTAGTCGTTTACGGGGCAAGAACCTTCCTGGCCTGGCAGGCCTGTCTCCAGGTTCTACACCCTCAGTCTTAGGTACATCCCACCGCCCAGCACCCTTCTCCCCTGGAACAGTCTTACCAGTGTCTGTGGGAGTTCGCCGGTGCGCCTTCGGGGCTTGGTGGGGCATACTCCTCAGCTCCTCAGCCGCCACGTACCTCTCCACTAGCTCGACCAACTGGTCCGTGGTCTTAGGGTCTGCATGGCTCACCCACTTGCGCAGAGTAGCGGGTAATGATCGCAGGTACCGGTCCATCACGACCCTTTCCACGATCTGTGGTCCCGTCAGCGTCTCAGGCTGTAGCCATTTTGAGGACAGATGGACGAGGTCATGCATCTGTGAACGTGAAGGCTTGTCCATATGGAACTCCCAGCGGTGGACCCGTTGGGCACGAACAAAGGTGGTGACTCCCAAGCGAGTTAGGATCTCCTGTTTTAGTTTTTTATAGTCCTTGGCATCGGCCAGGCATAAGTCGAAATATGCTTTTTGTGGCTCCCCAGATGAAAAAGGTGCCACCAGACTTGCCCACTGCTCCTGGGGCCAACTCTCCCTTTCGGCCGTTCTTTCAAATGCGGCGAGATAGGCCTCCACATCATCGCCCGAAGTCATCTTTTGGAGGAAGTGACTGGCTCGTTCGGAGTGAGTGGTGGTGGGAGGACCAGTATTAACATCTCTGGGCCGGGCGACCAGGTGCTGTACCACCTCTCTTATGGCCTGGCTGTTTTCCGCTAAGGCCTGGCGGGTTTCCTCAATGGCGACCTGTTGAAGTCTGTTAGTCTCCTGCTGAGCTCTGGTAGATTCCTGCTGAAGTTTGTTTGTCTCCTGCTGAGCTCCTGTAGTTCGGAGCAAGGCCTTAATAATTTCCTCCATTTTGTCCTGGGGTGTAGGTTGGAAGCTGAACCTTGCCTCTCTGAGCATTGGCTGACGCCTCCTCTATGGGACTCCAAGGACACAGTGTTATTTCCACACTCACAAATTGGGTGTCTGTCCCTTTAATTTTTAAACGGAAAGTTTTCCTCTCGCTGTGTGTGGGTGCCCGCATTCTCCATCATATTGTGACACAGTCAGATTAGGGGTTCCCTCTCCTGGGTAGAGGACTCCTTCCTTACACACACACAGCAGCAGGGAAGCAGCACACCAGTCTGGATGCAAGTACAAGCTGGTCGGCGCCAGTCTTTATTGTACAATGTCAGAAACAACATAAAGAAAACATAAACATAAATCCTAGCCCTGTCGGGGCACTAACTTCACAGGTAGTTCCCTCACTACCAGAACCTGGCAGGGCCTAATCATACATGCCGACTATCTGGCTGCCCCTTCCGGGAGGGAGCAGCCAGATCGGCATTACTGGGGGGTGTGGCCATCAAATGCGGGCGGGGCGGCCAGGTGATAAGTTTTTGCGGGCCGGGGCGGAGCCACGCGAGCACGTCATTTTGGCCCCGCCCCCGCTACACACTGCCGATATTACATGCAGTGTGAAGCAGGGGGCGGTGCCAAAATGACGCGATTCGCGTCACAACCCCCCTTCATTGCCGGGATTATAGAAGTTATTGCGGTGGGACAGGAGGTATCCACGGCAGCCGGGAGACTTGCCTGCCAACCCGGGAGGTCGGGAGCGGCACCCGATTTTCGGGAGGCTACCGCCCAAATCGGGAGGGTAGGCAAGTATGGGCCTAATGCCCTCACCAGCAACCAAGGCACAGCACAACACTTACAGATAGGTTTTCAAGTGTCTCTGAGCAAACTCCCTGCCTGCTCTCCCAGGTGAGACAATCAGCCCTCAACACACTAGGCTTATATTGGCCACTCTCAGGTGGGAACCCAATCAAGCCTGCTACCAGGCTGCGAGAACCAAAACCTGGAGTGGCCGTGGGTGGAGCCCTCCCTCTCCTCTCACCCACAACCCCCAGGTCCCAAACCGGCTTTTCAAAAAGCCGAGACTCAAGCCTGCTACACTGCAGACTTTCTCCTGGGGATTTAAAACACATAAGACAGGAATCTGGGATCAATGTCCCTGTCACAGACCACTTTACCAGTGATCCTATCACAATATATATATATATATATATATATATATATATATATATATATATATGCACATTTATGTCTGGCACTGCTCTAAGGTGGATAAATGCCCAGGGTGCCTATCCAGGGCTAAATAGCCTAATGTACATAATCTCTCCTAGGTAGCACTCCATGGACTTTCAGTCAAATAAAAAAGGATAGCAAACTGTTTAATGTAACATTTTGGTTTATTTACAAACCATCTTCAGGGATCAGTTTAATAATAATGTGACATAACTCACCTTACGCAGCAATCACCCAGGTGTGTAATATCATCTAATAACCATAGGGTCAGGCCAAACCACCCAGACCGCTGCCTAGCAACCTCCCAATAGTGGGGCTGGCCACTAACTCCCAATAGTGGGGCTGGCCACTGACTTCCCAATAGTGGGGCTGGCCACTAACTTCCCAATAGTGGGGCTGGCCACTAACTCCCCAATAGTGGGGCTCCTCACTAACTTCCCAATAGGTGGGCTGGCCACTAACTGCCCAATAGTGGGGCTGGCCACTAACTCCCAATAGTGCGGCTGGCCACTAACTTCCCAATAGTGGGGCTGGCCACTAACTTCCCAATAGTGGGGCTGGCCACTAACTTCCCAATAGTGGGGCTGGCCACTAACTCCCAATAGTGCGGCTGGCCACTAACTACAAAAATAAATACAACTGCAATGTGACACTTCTAACAGTAAAAAGATACCAATACAAGAACAAATAGAACAATGGACAAGTAGAAAAAGGAAAAAAGAGAAGTAAAAATATATAAAAAAAAATGTATATACAGAAGCGTGGCCACTCAGAAAATACTAATAAGCCGGTGGCATCATAAAAAAACATGTGGCCTAGCAAGGACAGTAGCACCAGAAAAGCAATAAAGAGACATATGGAGTAAACCAAAGTAGCCCCTATGTGGTGACAATATATGGAAAACATATATAATTTTGCTGTATATCTAGTTATGCCCCTGACAGAGAGCGCATGGGCACGTAATCATGTAAGTCTGTGGGTATCTAATGCTGGGTACACACGGTACAATCTGTACCACCAACGACATGAAAGATATCTCTCAGTGACGTCTTCCTGCCGCATCTCTGCACAGGAAACGTTGACGATTTAGTTCAGATTGGCTGCATGTACGGACGACCACAGATATCGTTATCATTCATAGATATCGCACCGTGTGTACGCACCTTTACATGGAATTTTGTGCCCGAGTGGGGATGAGTAACAGTTTGGCCACTATACATACACTGACATCCCAGACATTTATAGCAAACTCCCTTTCCGCTCAAGTGACATTGTTATGTACTAACCAATCCCTGATGTTACGTCCTCGGCGATAGCATGGCAAAATGCAGCGTGGCAGACCATGTTATATCCTGCAACACTGACGGCAAGGGGTATAGCGGCTACGGCAGCAGGTATTTGGGCAGGGGGTCACCACTGGCAGCATCCATGATGTACTACACTGCAATGCTGCCAGTCAGGAGTATAGCGGCAGCGGCAGATATGTGGGTAGGTGGGCTGTGTTGTGGACATAATGTACTATGCCACGATACTGCAAGTAAGGGGTATAACGGCGACGGCAGGTGTGTGGGTGGGGGGGGCACTGCCAGCAGCATCACAGACACAATAAACTATGCTGCAGCGCTGCCGGTAAGGGGTATATTGGCAGGTGTGTAAGTGTAGGGTCACTGCGGCAGCGTCACTGATAGAATGTACTATGCTGCAACGCTGCTGCCGGTAAGGGGTATATCGGCAGGTGTGTGTGGGGGGGGGTCACTGATGGCAGTGCCACGGACATAATGAACAATGCTGTGACGCTGCCGGTAAGGGGTATATTGGCAGGTGTGTGAGTGGGGGGTCACTGCGGCAGCGTCAATGATAGAATGTACTATGCTGCAACGCTGCTGCCGGTAAGGGGTATATCGGCAGTAGCAAGTGTGTGTGTGTGTGGGGGGGTCACTGATGGCAGTGCCACGGACATAATGAACAATGCTGTGACGCTGCCGGTAAGGGGTACAGCCCAACCAGATTGTGGTAGATAGTATTTAACATCAAAGTAGAAGACATTTCTGGTAATCTGAGTACAAATAGCCCTAGGTACAAATCAAGGTACTGTACAGGCTTTTGTATAATGGATTGTCAAGCAACAGTTTTTTAGTTGCTTGGATACGTTGCGTACGGGGAACGATTGTGTATAAGCTATTGACATCTAGGGGTAAATTTACTAAAGTGAGAGTGTTTAGAACTGAGGGCCTGATTCAGACCCGCTCGCTAGGATGCGTTCGCACACAGCCGTCAGCTGACAAAGTATGCAAATCCCGCGCTGTCTTGGCGTGCGATCGCGGTGTGTATTTAGACGGCCACCAGCCTGTCACAAGACGCCACTTTCCCTTAGTAACATACGTCATGTCCAGGAAGTGTATTAAACAATCGGTAACATCGGACCCATACGCAGCACTTGTGGCTGACCATACCTTACCGCAAGCTCTGCGAGTGCCGCTGTGTGTAATTCAGCCATGTGACGCTGCGTCTTAATTATGCACGCCCCTGGAACGGCATTAAGATGCACAAACACGCCTGTGTTCACACCACCACACTCCCATTACATTCGACTACCCCGTCACCACCTACAAACGGCACGTCCTGTCACTCATTCTAGTGATGCACCTATGTACAGGGTGCGAACGCTTGGCTATCGCATTGGTCTTATACACACGCGCACATTGCAAACATTGGCAGGCTATGTGCGATCGCAGACTAGCGAACGGGTCTGAATCAGGCCCTGAGTTTTAGAAGAGATGTTGCCCATAGCAACCAATCAGATTCCACTTAACATTTAACTAGCACCTTCTAGAAGATAATAGCTAGAATCTGATTGGTTGCTATGGGAAACATCTCTTCTAAAACTTGCTTCTAAAAACTCTCAATTTACCCCCTAGAGTGCAAAGCCACATGTCCTGAGGGTTAGGGACAAAGCGGTCTATGTACTAAGCCTTGGACAGAGATAAAGTACCAACTAATCAGCTCCTGTAGCTCTACAGGCTGTGCTTGAAAATGACAGTTAGGAGCTGATCGGTTGGTAATTTATCCCTGTACACTTTATCTCTCTCCAATACTTAGTACATAGACCCTACAGTCCTGGAATTTGATCAAAAGAGAGGTGGGGTTGTGGCACCCCACCAATACCCTGTGTTCCTACCCACGCTGATGTGCCTGTAGAAAAATGTAAAGTATTAATGTGACTGCTGCCATTGTCTAATATAGGGCATGATTTAGCTGGTTTCATTAAGGTTAAGGGACTTTTTGCACTGCCCCCTCAGCGGTGGTGGACGTTAGGGGACCAGTGAGTACTGTGGCGGGCTGAAGGATTTGAACTAGAGTAAAACGGCAGTTGGTGGCTGCGCTGTGGTGAGGTCGCTGCCAGTGGGAGCAGAGCTGCGCGTTGTGTGTGTGTCACCGGATTCCCAGTGGTATTTCCCAGTGGCCGGGGGGCTTCTCCTGTGACAGGCACTCGGTGGGCTGCAGAAGAAGGTATCCAGTCAGTAAAGGAGAGCAATGGCTACAGATAAAGAGGACATCTTGTCAGCCCTCAGTTGTCAGCTGGAGCCAGCGTTAGTATACGGTACAGGTCGGTAGTCCTGAACTACTGTCTACACACAGCCCAAGTCCACATTAGAGAGGGACAACGCCAGGGACGGTGTAACCATTTAGCTGAACAAAGCATAGTCCCAACCATTTGCCGCTTCCCAGAACCGTGTTCTTAATAGCACAGAGTGAGGAGTTACTGCCATAATGTAACAGTTACTGCCATAATGTAACAGGCAGTTCGTCTGAGAGGGCCAGCAAAGACTATAGAGAGTCAGTCAGCTGATCGCACAGACCTAATAGCTCCGCCTTCTAGGAGGAGCCAGGACTGGGGAGTGTAATGAAAGTACCCAGTCAGTACAGAGAGGATATAGGGTCTCATTCAGACCCGGTCGCAAGCGCTGAGCGCTCACAGCCGGGTCGATGTTAAGGCTCTGCGCATGCGCAGCGGCCACACTGCGCGTGCGCAAGCCCTGGAGCGAGAGAGAAATTCTCTCACTCCGGAGCTCACTACAAAAGGGGTGGCTGTCGATGTTGATCGACAGCTCGCCCCGTTTTGTAGGCGGGGCGGGTGGGTGGCTACACAAACGGAGGCGTTCCTGACGGAATGCCTGCCGTTTTGTGGGCGGCAGCACTGACATCAGCAGTGATGTAAGTCGGGAGCTTCCTGCTCGATCAGAGCAGGATGCTCCCTGGGGCTTGTGCTTGCCGAGACCCAAGCTTAGGGTCTCGGTGCAAGCCCCGATGGTCGCGATGGTCTTGACCATCGCGGTCATCACCCTGGTCGGTCGCTAAAGCTTAGCTAGCGACCAGGAGGCCGCACTTAAAAATACAAGCGGCCGCCCTCATTCAGAACGAGCACTCGCTTCTTGCGAGCGCCTCTGAATGAGGGCCATAGTGTTCAGCCCTGACCAAGCTGACTTCCTGGAGCACAGTACTAATGACACTTCCCAGTAATAATACTCTCAGAGATTTCCTGGAGCACAGTACTAATGACACTTCCCAGTAATAATACACTCAGACACTTCCTGGAGCACAGTACTAATGACACTTTCCATTAATAATACTCTCAGAGACTTCCTGGAGCACAGTACTAATGACACTTCCCAGTAATAATACTCTCAGAGACTTCCTGGAGCACAGTACTAATGACACTTCCCAGTAATAATACACTCAGACACTTCCTGGAGCACAGTACTAATGACACTTTCCATTAATAATACTCTCAGAGACTTCCTGGAGCACAGTACTAATGACACTTCCCAGTAATAATACTCTCAGAGACTTCCTGGAGCACAGTACTAATGACACTTCCCAGTAATAATACTCTCAGAGACTTCCTGGAGCACAGTACTAATGACACTTCCCAGTAATAATACTCTCAAAGACTTCCTGGAGCACAGTACTAATGACACTTCCCAGTAATAATACTCTCAGAGACTAGGAGCACAGTACTAAGGACACTTCCCAGTAATAATACACTCAGAGACTTCCCGGAGCGCAGTACTAATGACACTTCCCAGTAATAATACTCTCAGAGACTTCCTGGAGCACAGTACTAAGGACACTTCCCAGTAATAATACTCTCAGAGACTTGGAGCATAGCACTAATGACACTTCCCAGTAATAATATTCTCAGAGACTTCCTGGAGCACAGTACTAATGACACTTTCCAGTAATAATACACTCAGAGGCTTCCTGGAGCACAGTACTAATGACACTTCACAGTAATAATACTCTCAGAGGCTTCCTGGAACACAGTACTAATGACACTTCCCAGTAATAATACTCTCAGAGGCTTCCTGGAGCACAGTACTAATGACACTTCCCAGTAATAATACACTCAGAGACTTCCTGGAGCACAGTACTAATGACACTTCCCAGTAATAATACTCTCAGAGACTTCCTGGAGCACAGTACTAATGACACTTCCCAGTAATAATACTCTCAGAGACTTCCTGGAGCACAGTACTAATGACACTTCCCAGTAATAATACTCTCAGAGACTTCCTGGAGCACAGTACTAATGACACTTCCCAGTAATAATACTCTCAGAGACTTCCTGGAGCACAGTACTAATGACACTTCCCAGTAATAATACACTCAGAGACTTCCTGGAGCACAGTACTAATGACACTTCCCAGTAATAATACTCTCAGAGACTTCCTGGAGCACAGTACTAATGACACTTCCCAGTAATAATACACTCAGAGACTTCCTGGAGCACAGTGCTAATGACACTTCCCAGTAATAATACTCTCAGAGACTTCCTGGAGCACAGTGCTAATGACACTTCCCAGTAATAATACTCTCAGAGACTTCCTGGAGCACAGTGCTAATGACACTTCCCAGTAATAATATTCTCAGAGACTTCCTGGAGCACAGTACTAATGACACTTCCCAGTAATAATACTCTCAGAGACTTCCTGGAGCACAGTACTAATGACACTTCCCAGTAATAATACACTCAGAGACTTCCTGGAGCACAGTACTAATGACACTTCCCAGTAATAATACTCTCAGAGACTTCCTGGAGCACAGTACTAATGACACTTCCCAGTAATAATACTCTCAGAGACTTGGAGCATAGCACTAATGACACTTCCCAGTAATAATACTCTCAGAGACTTCCTGGAGCACAGTACTAATGACACTTCCCAGTAATAATATTCTCAGAGACTTCCTGGAGCACAGTACTAATGACACTTCCCAGTAATAATACACTCAGAGACTTCCTGGAGCACAGTACTAATGACACTTCCCAGTAATAATACACTCAGAGACTTCCTGGAGCACAGTACTAATGACACTTCCCAGTAATAATACACTCAGAGACTTCCTGGAGCACAGTACTAATGACACTTCCCAGTAATAATACACTCAGAGACTTCCTGGAGCACAGTACTAATGACACTTCCCAGTAATAATACTCTCAGAGACTTCCTGGAGCACAGTACTAATGACACTTCCCAGTAATAATACTCTCAGAGACCTTCCTGGAGCACAGTACTAATGACACTTTCCAGTAATAATACTCTCAGAGACTTCCTGGAGCACAGTACTAATGACACTTCCCAGTAATAATACTCTCAGAGACTTCCTGGAGCACAGTACTAATGACACTTCCCAGTAATAATACTCTCAGAGACTTCCTGGAGCACAGTACTAATGACACTTCCCAGTAATAATACTCTCAGAGACTTCCTGGAGCACAGTACTAATGACACTTCCCAGTAATAATACTCTCAGAGACTTCCTGGAGCACAGTACTAATGACACTTCCCAGTAATAATACTCTCAGAGACTTCCTGGAGCACAGTACTAATGACACTTCCCAGTAATAATACACTCAGAGACTTCCTGGAGCACAGTACTAATGACACTTCCCAGTAATAATACTCTCAAAGACTTCCTGGAACACAGTACTAATGACACTTTCCAGTAATAATACTCTCAGAGACTTCCTGGAGCACAGTACTAATGACACTTCCCAGTAATAATACTCTCAGAGACTTCCTGGAGTACAGTACTAATGACACTTCCCAGTAATAATATTCTCAGAGACTTCCTGGAGCACAGTACTAATGAAACTTTGTTGCTAATGCTGTGATGTTTACAAAGTAACAAATGAGGGCCTGATTCAGACCCGGTCGCAAGCGCTGAGCTCTCGTAACCGGGTCGATGGTGGCCCACAGCGCATGCGCATGACGGAGCCGGCTCCGTCGTGTGCATGCACGAGACCCGGCTAGCGACGGCACTCCGTCGCTCCAGGTCTCGCACCAAAGGGGACAGGCTGTCGATGTTGAGTGACAGCTCGCTCCGTTTGGTGGGCGGGCCGGGGGGGTGGCTGCCAAAACAGAGGCGTTCCCATGAGAATGCCTGCCGTTTAGGGGCGGCCGCACCGACATCACAAGTAATGTCAGTGGAGAGCTTCTGGCTCTGTTAGAGCCGAAACCTCTCTGGGGCTTGCAATGGGCGAGACCCTACCAAAAGGGTCTCGTCGCAAACCCGATGGTCGCGTGTGGGTGGCCAGGGGGCCGTTGTAAAAGAAAAAAGACTGGCCCTGATTCAGAGCGAGCGGCCCTGAGATGACATCAGTGTGTTGTGACTATTTCTATGCAAAACGAAGAGACTTTAGTCCTTACTTCAGCACAATTTAGCAAACACAGTATGTGCTGTATAACATATATAAGTCTCGGGCTCCGTAACTCTGATAAAGAGTCTAGAAAGAGGAAATAGTTCTGGCGAGTGCACCACCGAGCTCCATCATACTGAACTGATTTATCTCACGTCATGGGGCCCCAAGGTTAAAGTTAATATATTAACTGCCTTATTCTATGTAAATATTGTTGACACTGTGATCTGTTATTGAGTAATGCTCTAAATTGGTTGTAAGTATAAGAAGTTTGTTTTGCTATAGAAGTGTTTTATTATAGGGATAATACATCCACATAAGTGTAATACAGGTTGAGTCTC
Source organism: Taudactylus pleione (assembly GCA_031769625.1). Classification (NCBI taxonomy): domain Eukaryota; kingdom Metazoa; phylum Chordata; class Amphibia; order Anura; family Myobatrachidae; genus Taudactylus; species Taudactylus pleione. The sequence continues at coordinate 2,113,180 of JAUIMM010000925.1, forward strand.
CCATATCCAAAATCCTTGTGACCAGGGGTATTTTGGATAACGGAATATTCCGTATTTTGGAATAATTGCATATCATAATGAGATATCTTGGGAATGGGACCCCAATATACACACAGAATGCATTTATATGTTATATACACCTTATACACACAGCCTGCAGCTCATTTTATACAATATTTTCAATAATTTTGTGGCTCAAGTTTGTGTACATACATGAAAAAAATGTATGTTTCATTTACACCCTATACACACAGCCTGAAGGTCATTTTATACCATATTTTTAATAATTTGTGCCTTAGACAAAGTTTATGTACATTGAACCATCAAAAATCAAAGGTTTCATTATCTCAGTCATGCCAAAATGATTCCGTATTTCAGAATATTCCGTATTTCGGAATATTTGGATATGGGAGACTCAACCTGTATTACAAAGCAAAACAAGTCTTCCCAGTCATGTTTCCAGTTAAATAAATTGTATAAAACATTATTGTGGTGAAAGTTATTAGATATTGTAATGTTTTCTGTGTGCAACGATCCTGCTTACTTGAGTATCACAGGGTCTTTAAGGAAAGTGTCTTTAGCCTGGACGTAGGGGTGTACAAGGTGATCCAGGAAAATGCATATGGGTTGGTATAAAGAATAATTAGCAGATATGATGGGCCAGCCCGGAGGTTTATTGAGGTTTTTATGTATTTTATGTATGGTATACAGTAGAGACACCTTAGGAAAATGAGTGTACAGAAAAGATTTGACTTTGGTCGCTGTGGCGCCTTCATTCACTGCTGAAGGTAAAACGGTATCTAATTCTTTCTGAAACATTTTTTTAACTAGGTTGAAACTCAAAATAATCTGAGTCTGTCCCAAAATAATCTGAGTCTGTCCCAAAATAATCTGAGTCTGTCCCCGTCAGGATGGACTTCTGGTCCATAAAGTGTTTCTTCAAAATTCAGATTCCCGTTGAGTCTATTTAAGTTTATTTTCCAAACTGTTTAAAAGAATTTCTTGGCACAAAAGATAAACCGTTCAATACCATGGCTTCAATAAGGGACCACACTCTAGAACAATGATTAAACACTAGCAAGATTCTCCTCATCCGCCTCTTGTATTGTCCTCCTCTCCACGTGTAGTGTCTCTTCCTCCTCGCTGTGGAGCTCATTTAGATCTGCTCGCAAGATGCAGCCACTCGTGGGCAAAAAGGGGCCGGATATTCAAACTCCACGTTCGCATTGCGTGGCGTAAGGATGCCCTCTATGTCTTAGCGAGCTACGATACTGAGCGCTTGCTAGTGTATAAAGACGCCCCCTTTCCCCTCGCAACACACGTCATCTCCTGGAATTGTTGGATTAATCGGTAACATCGAGAGGCATCGGAGCTGATCGCAGCCCTTGAGGTAGCCCTACTCCGCCACAAGCACAGCGATCAGCGCTGGCTGAGATACATGCAGGTGACGTGTACCATGACGCCACTTTGCTAATTATGCACGCCCTTTAAATGGCGATTTGTTGGCCTGCCACGCCTGCGTCCACAACACCACTCCCCCGTTTACAAGCACCTTCCCCTGTAACCACCCACAAATGCCACTACCTGTCACTCAAAGTAGCGCTCTGGCTTTGTGCTACGAGCACACGACTCCCCATCGCAGTGACTGGCTTATGCATGCGTACTGAGCAACAATCGCCTGGCAGCGAGTGACCACGCCTTAGCGAATGGGTCTGAATCAGGTCCTGAGTTCGGGTGCTCCCTTCAATTTCACTCTGAGATGAGAGCTGTTCACTAGAGGACTCGTTGCCTGATTCAGAGCCGCTCGCTCTGAATCAGGGACGGGCTTTTTTTTGGGGAGCGGCCTTTTGGCCGCTCACATAGCTGTGGGTGACTACCCACAGCTATAGCAAGTGGCCATGATGATGGTCGCGATGGTCAAGACCATCGCTACCATCGGGTCTCGTTCATCGCAAGCCCCAGAGAGCTTTCAGCGGGGCTGTCCCCAAACGGCAACCGTTCTCATGGGAACGCCTCCGTTTGGGCAGCCACCCCCCCCCGGCCCGCCCACCAAAGGGGGTGAGCTGTCACTCAACATCGACAGCTCGCCCCCTTTGGTGCGAGACCCGGAGCGACGGATTGCCCGTCGCGGAGCGGGCTCCGTCATGCGCATGCGCTGTGGGCCACCATCAACCCAGTTGCGAGCGCTCAGTGCTTGCGACCAGGTCTGAATCAGGCCCTCGGTTTCGAAGGTGGACCTGGGTTACCTTCGCTCACAGAATGTGTGTTTTTGTCTGTCTCAATCACCTTCAGAGCTAACAAAATATTTAAGCTGTGTACACACACAACGATTTAGTAAATGAACGATTTTAGTAAACGATTTTCGTAAATTTGTTCAAGGGAAAAATGAACAAAAATCGTTTATTTACTAAATGTAATGAACGATTTTTTTGAACTTCAAACGATTTTTGCATATTCCCTTACTGAAAATCGTTGAGTTGGTCAGTCTGACTGAACTACAAACGTAAACGCGCATGAACGATAATCGTTCATCGTCAGAAAGTGAACGATTTTTTTCAACGATTGAACGATAAACGATATCATTATCGATAATCGTTCAAAAAATCATTGTGTGTGTATGCACCTTTAGGGTTAATACAAGGGCCCTCATTCAGAGCCGCTCGTTAGCGGCAGTACGCTCGTTCCGAGCGATGTTTGCACATCTGCGCATGCGTACGGTTTTTAGTACGCATGCGCGAACCAGTCAGTGCGGCCAAAAATCGTTTGTACGCTATATAGCGAGTGCCTGCTATTTTGAGTGACAGAATGAGGCGTATGTGGGTGGTAACAGGGGAAGGTGCTTGAAAATGGGGAGTGGAGATCCGAACGCAGGCGTGCTTAAAGGTCAAAACGGGCGTATTATGGGTGTGCATAATTAATACAGCAGCGTCATTGACCACGTCACTGGGTTATTTTATAGCCAGAACTGCTCGCAAATTTGTGGTAGCAAACACCAACCACAAGAATAGCGAGCAGTTCATATGCTGGTCGATGTACTCGATTAATCTAATAAATAGCGGACATGACGTATGGTGCGAGCGGCCAGGGGGCGTTTTTAACAAATAAACGAGCGTATGTTTTGCTCGCTCGTTCAGACTTAGAGGTGTGAACAGACTGCAATTTGCGAACGGATCATTTGAATAGCCACCCCTTGTTTTTGAACGAACGACCGCAAATAGCGAACGGCTCTGAATGAGGGCCAATATCCCTTGCCAGCCACTTCTAAATCATTCTGAAATAGATCTGGACAAGCCTTCTTTAACTATCACATAGTCGACGCAGCTCCCCAACGAGTAGCTCTGAATTTACTTACATAAATAAAACGGTAGGGTAATAACCCACCACTTGAGTGTGCGTAATATAGTATAAATTCAACACAGATATATCAATTACAATGTATGAAATCAATTTTAAATTAATATTCAGAGAAAAATCTCTAAAAAATAAATTCATAACAACAATGCAAATTAGATATTACAACTATTCTAGTTATGATATTGATCAGTGATTTACCATTCAAATCCCCATACAGGTGGTTGAGATGTATCCAATATCTCTACTTATAATGAAGAGCAGATATACCTGTGTAGGTGAAAGTGTCCTATTAGGTGCCGTTTCTGTAAATCAGAAAAGTTGTAATATCTGTGTTGAATTTATACTATATTACACGCACTCGAGTGTTGGGTTATTACCCAACCGTTTATAGTTGGACGCCTTCAGAGCTAGTACGCCAGGGGGACATTTTTTTGCACAAGGTAGTCATGATTGATCGTCTGTCATTTTTCTTTTTTTTAATGTACTCCAGTCAGGCTGTAAATACTAACTTGTTTCTCCAGTTGTTCCTGCTAATTTTGACTGGTGAGAAGAGTCGGTTTCTGTGTCATTTCAAACTGGCTTTTCCTTTGATGGTGTCGAGTTCTCCAGCTGACGCCTCCATAACTACAGTAGTAACATCAACTCGTAGGAGCATTTATTCAATACAACTACCCACCGTCTACAAGAGTCGTATCTACTACTGTGGGCATGTTCCTAATACGGAACCATCTAGGTATTTTTTTGTCACGACGGTACTATAATCTGTAAGTTTGATTCCATTCAATAAGAAATCAATTTTTTTCGTTTTAACTTTTATCCACTGAAAATAGAGATCGTTACTGGCAGAAGAACTAGGGGAAAATAGATTATCCTTAGATTAGGGATGCTATATGTCCCAGATTTATGGGGATTGTACCGAATTTGGAGAATGTGCCCTAGCGTCCCGAAAGTAGTTTATGGGATGCCCAAATCCTGGTATTGTGGAGGAGGGAGCGTAGTCGTGTTATGGCGTCATCGGTGGTTGGCCATCGTTACACAGCACATAGGCATTCTGCAGCTAGTTGTCGGTCTGGAAGGATTGGTCTTTAGAGCCTGTGTTCCCCCCCCACCACCCTGTTTTTTCGTGACTTCACTCCTTTTCTGTGCACCCTTATTCCTGTGTATGTACAGTACCCTGACTCGTCTTCACTGAGAGAGGAAGATGAGGCACACTGAGGCTGAGATGAGGTTGTGTGTGTGAACCTGTGACAGTGGCTCCATCACTACTACACAGAGTTGTCCTACATCATTATATAGTATTATGGTTGCAGGGATGTCTCCAATTTCTGTCCAGACCCGTTGTTGTTGTTTTTTTCAAATTAAGTTGGACTTTTTGGCTCTGAATGACTCTTAAGGTGCGTACACATCGGACGATTTTCTCCCCGAACAAAAAGCGTCCCGTGTGTCCCCAGCAGGGGTGTGGTCAGTGTTGTTAACAACACTGAGCGCAACACTGAACGAAATCAATAACAATTTTGTTCAGTGCCGGGCTCCCTCCCTCCCTCCCTCATCCCCGAAACATGTTCAACCTGACATTATCATCAGGTTGGACAGGAGGTTCGGGCGATGACCGAAAACTACAAACTGCAAACAGGAGTGCGCATTTGTGATTTTCATTCATCGTTATACCTCTGAAACGACAAATCGTTCAAAAAATCGTCCCGTGTGTACGCACCTCAAGAGAGTTTTCTTAACAGAACTCTGAGTTTGGACATTAATAAATGTAAAGTAGACTATTATAATGCTGCAAAAAGAGGGAAAATCTCTTTTTCTTTGTATTTCAAGTTGTACTTGGCTTTACGTGGTTCTGCACTGAGCCTGGCAAATCATTTTCACATTACTAAATGTTGTGCAGAAGACTCATATACTAGTAATCATAGAATGTCAGGTAACGGATCACTGGCAGAAGGACTTTCCTTTTACTAAGAAATGTAAAGAGAATGCTCGGTGTGTAGTCCTGTGTTTGCAATTGGCCGTGGTCGGGGGTCTTACAGTACGGACCATATTAAAAGTAGAGATGTGCGCGGACCCAGGGCTGCCAACACATCACCCCCTCCTCACCAGATGTCATATAGATGCCGCCCCATCAGCGTCGGTCTGGTCTCCGCGCCCAGAAATAGCAAAGCCCATACTCTGTCTGTTCTGTGATGGCAGCTCAGCCTTATCCTGCTGCTGTGTGCCATGCTGACTGTGCTGTGTGCCATGCTGGCTGTGCTGTGTGCCATGCTGGCTGCAGTGTACCATGCTGTCTGTGCTGTGTGCCATGCTGGCTGCAGTGTGCCATGCTGGCTGTGCTGTGTGCCATGCTGGCTGCAGTGTGCCATGTTGGCTGTGCTGTGTGCCATGCTGCCTGTGCTGTGTGCCATGCTGCCTGTGCTGTGTGCCATGCTGGCTGTGCTGTGTGCCATGCTGCCTGTGCTGTGTGCCATGCTGGCTGTGCTGTGTCCCATGCTGGCTGCAGTGTGCCATGCTGGCTGTGCTGTGTGCCATGCTGGCTGCAGTGTGCCATGTTGGTTGTGCTGTGTGCCATGCTGCCTGTGCTGTGTGCCATGCTGGCTGTGCTGTGTGCCATGCTGGCTGCAGTGTGCCATGCTGCCTGTGCTGTGTGCCATGCTGGCTGTGCTGTGTGCCATGCTGGCTGCAGTGTGCCATGCTGGCAGCAGTGTGCCATGCTGGCTGTGCTGTGTGCCATGCCGGCTGCAGTGTGCCATGCTGGCTGTGCTGTGTGCCATGCCGGCTGCAGTGTGCCATGCTGGCTGTGCTGTGTGCCATGCTGGCTGCAGTGTGCCATGCTGGTTGTGCTGTGTGCCATGCTGGCTGTGCTGTGTGCCATGCTGGCTGTGCTATGTGCCATACTGGCAGCAGTGTGCCATACTGGCTGTGCTGTGTGCCATGCTGGCTGCAGTGTGCCATGCTGGCTGTGCTGTGTGCCATGCTGGCTGCAGTGTGCCATGCTGGCTGCAGTGTGCCATGCTGGCTGTGCTGTGTGCCATGCTGGTTGCAGTGTGCCATGCTGGCTGTGCGCCATGCTGGCTGCAGTGTGCCATGCTGCCTGTGCTGTGTGCCATGCTGGCTGCAGTGTGCCATGCTGCCTGTGCTGTGTGCCATGCTGGCTGCTGTGTGCCATGCTGGCTGTGCTGTGTGCCATGCTGGCTATGCTGTGTCCCATGCTGGCTGCAGTGTGCCATGCTGGCTGTGCTGTGTGCCATGCTGGCTGCAGTGTGCCATGCTGGCTGTGCAGTGTGCCTGCAGTGTGCCATGCTGGCTGTGCTGTGTGCCATGTTGGCTGTGCTGTGTGCCATGCTGGCTGCAGTGTGCCATGCTGGCTGTGCTGTGTGCCATGCTGCCTGTGCTGTGTGCCATGCTGGCTGCAGTGTGCCATGCTGGCTGTGCTGTGTGCCATGCTGGCTGCAGTGTGCCATGCTGGCTGTGCTGTGTGCCATGCTGCCTGTGCTGTGTGCCATGCTGGCTGCAGTGTGCCATTCTGGCTGTGCTGTGTGCCATGCTGGCTGTGCTGTGTGCCATGCTGGCTGCAGTGTGCCATGCTGCCTGTGCTGTGTGCCATGCTGGCTGCAGTGTGCCATGCTGGCTGTGCTGTGTGCCATGCTGCCTGTGCTGTGTGCCATGCTGGCTGTGCTGTGTGCCATGCTGGCTGCAGTGTGCCATGCTGGCTGTGCTGTGTGCCATGCTGGCTGTGCTATGTGCCATGCTGGCAGCAGTGTGCCATACTGGCTGCAGTGTGCCATGCTGGCTGCAGTGTGCCATGCTGGCTGTGCTGTGTGCCATGCTGCCTGTGCTGTGTGCCATGCTGGCTGCAGTGTGCCATACTGGCTGCGCTGTGTGCCATGCTGGCTGCAGTGTGCCATGCTGGCTGTGCTGTGTGCCATGCTGGCTGTGCAGTGTGCCATGCTGCCTGTGCTGTGTGCCATGCTGGCTGCAGTGTGCCATGCTGGCTGTGCTGTGTGCCATGCTGGCTGCAGTATGCCATGCTGGCTGTGCAGTGTGCCATGCTGGCTGTGCTGTGTGCCATGCTGGCTGCAGTGTGCCATGCTGGCTGTGCTGTGTGCCATGCTGGCTGTGCTATGTGCCATGCTGGCTGCAGTGTGCCATGCTGGCTGTGCTGTGTGCCATGCTGGCTGCAGTATGCCATGCTGGCTGTGGAGTGTGCCATGCTGCCTGTGCTGTGTGCCATGCTGCCTGTGCTGTGTGCCATGCTGGCTGCAGTGTGCCATGCTGGCTGTGCTATGTGCCATGCTGGCTGTGCTGTGTGCCATGCTGGCTGCAGTGTGCCATGCTGGCTGTGCTGTGTGCCATGCTGGCTGCAGTGTACCATGCTGGCTGTGCTGTGTGCCATGCTGGCTGCAGTGTGCCATGCTGGCTGCAGTGTGCCATGCTGGCTGTGCTGTGTGCCATGCTGGCTGCAGTGTGCCATGCTGGCTGTGCTGTGTGCCATGCTGGCTGTGCTGTGTGCCATACTGGCTGTGCTGTGTCCCATGCTGGCTGCAGTGTGCCATGCTGGCTGCTGTGTGCCATGCTGGCTGTGCTGTGGCCATGCTGGCTGCAGTGTGCCATGCTGGCTGTGCTGTGTGCCATGCTGGCTGCAGTGTGCCATGCTGGCTGTGCTGTGTGCCATGCTGGCTGTGCTGTGTGCCATGCTGGGTGCAGTGTGCCATGCTGGCGGTGCTGTGTGCCATGCTGGCTGTGCTGTGTGCCATGCTGGCTGCAGTGTGCCATGCTGGGTGCAGTGTATTGCAGGCTTCAGCCTGAGCATAACTGCCTATGTCAAAGGTACTGCAAAAGCAGATACCATATACTGTATATACTTATTCTATGGGACATCATTATTGCCAAACTGTTACATTAATAAAGATTATATTCTGGCACAGCAGCTGAATGCCATGTTATTTCATAGGGGACGCAGTTTATAGACCGGCGGACTAAATGCTGCCGGTCTATGGACTCATTCAGAGGCGGTCGTTAGTTGCAAGTGTTAATATTAAAATGAACCTCTATATACCCCTGCCTATACCTTCTAATGTCCTGCCTATACCTTCTAATATCCTGCCTATAACTTCTAAGGATGACGCTAATTTGTGTACGCAGTCATACCGTAAATAAAGACTTAGACGTGTAAACTGTGGTTCCAAAGCACAAGTTTTATTCAGGTAAAAGTTCAGACAGTTACACGCAATTGATCTAGACACAATTTAGGCGCAAAAGGAAATTATACAGATCCAAGTACAGTATACATACGCAGCGCTTCCGGACCCAGAGATAGGCATCAGCAAGAGACCACTAGTCATACAGCGTTCAGCACGAAGACTGAGAACCAGCGTTCATGCACACATATTTATACCCCCCCAGAATAAACAGGTCAATAGGGAAGTTTGTTGCTGATGTCATTGGTTCCCAGGGGAGAAGCATCTGTTACAGCACATTTAACAGGCTGGTTCAAATAGACTCTCCCTGTCTCTAACAGCTGGGGATCTTCCTCTTCACGCCCCCTGCAACATCCTAACAGTTGTTCCTGAAATATACATTTTGTTGCTTGTAGGTTCTGTGATCCATAACTTGAGTTTGCATGATGCGACCTCCCCACCGATAACATCAGAATACTGTATAAAGAATACGCATCAGTACAAGACCAAACACAACTTGTTTAGCATGTATAATACCTTAGTTATCAAATATCTTTATTTCTCAGCATTTAAACTAACTGAACCAACTTAAATCATACACTTTAAAGCTTATTGAACCTTATGTGTGAATATGTAATGTGTGGGTATTGAGGGTTTGATATAAGGACGCTTGTTAATTTGGGGCAGATGCGTGCGCATAAAGCTAATAAAACAGCGGTTTCATACAAAGCCCTATGCATTCGCTAATATGCGACTAGTTAACAGCACAATTGTGTGTAATGTGCGGTGTTTATGCATGAGATTCCATCTATGATGGACTTAACATATTTATATATATATACACACACACATATATATATATATATACATACATACACACACACATCATTCCGCACTCACAGTTTCAGACTGCAGTGCAAATGTGACTTCCAGCTGTGAGACTGAAACTAAAACCTGTTTGGATTCAGACAAATCCAATTGTGTAGATCAATGCCTGGATTATATTACAATTGCCAACAGGGATTCCCAATTTGTATGTAGAACACTCACAGTTTCTGGTGCATTGTCTATTCTATTTAGATTATCAAAAACATTGCCATCTGTTCTTAGCTCGGGAGTTGTAACTTAAAGTGACGCTGGTCGCAAAATGGCGTCTTGCATATTCTTGTTTCTAAAATGGAGTCTAGCTGCCATTCGCAAGATGGCGTCGCCGCGATTAAATTTTAAACTGAACTTGTCTCAGCCAATTATCCAGCTTTGACACAAGCGGTCGCACAGAATCAGGGCGGCCACTTGCATCCTGAACGGCCGCCTCCTTGTCGATCGTTAAGCTGTTACCACCCACAGCTTAACGACCGACCAGGTTGATGGTCGCGATGGTGATCACCATCGCGACCATTGGGGCTTGTGACGAGACCCTAAGGTTGGGTCTGGGCACACGTAAGCCCCAGGGAGCTTCCTGCTCTGATGGAGCAGGAAGCTCCCCACTGACATCACTGATGATGTCAGTGCGGCCGCCCACAAAACGGTAGGTGTTCGTAAAAGAACAAGAAGAGAGGGTAGAATGCTACCCAGCTCCCGGCGCTAATAGGATTAGTGACAAAACTGTCAGTCGTGATCAGCAACTGCTTGGAGTTTGGTGTGAATTCCTGATATAATTAAGAATAGAAAGGCACAGGCAATGCGCTGTGATCACATCTGACTAAATAAATGTTGTTTCATGCAATGGGACACATATTGTATGAATAAAAATGATCTTTACTTATAAGAAATACACAGATTACATACAATATACGAAACATATATGAGGACTGAGCATATGAAAAAAACAAATAAATGAAATAGTTGTATCAAAATAGATGATTGGTAACAGAAGATGGATCTTCTATTTAGCAAATATGAAGCCGTTGAAATGTAACAAATCAGTTCGATCAAATCACATCAAATTGGATGGAATAGTACTAGGTTTGTCTTTGTGCATGCTGTTTATAAATGCTGCATTCTAACACCTGTGTTGTGCAACTTGGAAAGTTGGATTGGGCTTGTTGGTAAATAAAATAGCAATGAATCGTGCTGGCGTCCAGCATGTAATTGACTTTGTACAAGCCGGTTAGGATATGAGACTTCTGTTATTCAAGGAGTCTTGCAAAAAGGGGCCGGGTATGCAAATTAAGCGATCACTCTTTGCGCTGTAAGGACGCCCTCTATGTATTAGTGAGCGACGGCAGTTAGCGTACGCTGGACTATAAAACCTCCTACCTGGAAGAGTCTGATTAATCGTGAACATCGAGGGCCATCGGAGCTGCTCGCAGCGCTTGGGGTTGACCTACTCTACAACCAAGTCACGTGTGCGATGACGCTACTTTGCTAATTATGCACGCCCTTTAAACGCCGTTTTGGCGGCCAGACACGCCTGCGTTCGCACAACCACTCCCCCGTTTACAAGCACCTTCCCCTGTTACCACCCACAAATGGCACTATCTGTCACTCAAAGCAACGACCTGATAGTGGCTTACGAGCAACCAAAATCAGATTGCAACGAATGACTTGCGCACGCGCACTGCGAATTATATGCATGCGCAGATGTGCGATTATCACTCCCAGCGACCGAGCGTGCCCTAACGAGAGACTCTGAATGAGGTCCATAGTCTTTGTAATTTGGTTTAGCCCCAGCTGTAGTTTCCATATAACATATAAATGATAATAATATGTGGATTCATGAATCAATCCGGAAAACCTGCACCTGCTCCTACTTTAGGTTCTCTCCAACAACGTACAAATGCAGTAAAACAATGTGAAATACAAGGACCACATACTCAGGGCCTGATTCAGAGCCGGACGCTATTTGCACTCGCTCATTCAGAAAAAGGGGGCGGCTATTTAAATTGAGCGCTCGCTCTTTGCGGTCTGTTGACGCCTCTATGTCTGAGCGAGCGAACGAAATATGCGCTCGCTATTTTGTAAAGACGCCCCCTGGCCGCTCGCATCATACATCATCTCCGCTATTTATTAGATTAATCGAGTACATCGAAAAGGCGTCTGAACTGCTCGCAGTGCTTGTGGTTGGATTTTCCTACCGCAATCATGCGAACAGTTCAGGCTAAGAAACAACCAAGTGACGTGGTCGATGACGCTGCTTTGTTAATTATGCACACCCTTAAAACGCCCGTTTTGACCGTTTGGCACGCCAACATTCGGATCTCCACTCCCCGTTTTCAAGCACCTTCCCCTGTTACCACCCACAAACGCCTCATTCTGTCACTCAAATTAGCAGGCATTCGCTATTTTGCGAGCACACAATTTCCGACCGCAATGAATGGTTCGCGCATGCGTATTACAACCCATACGCATGCGCAGTTGTGCGAACATCGCTCGGAGCGAACGAGCGGCCCTGAATCAGGCCCTCAGTGCGATATAGCAGCCGATCCGATGGATTGGTACGATATCGCTGCTGTAATGTACCGTGTATGGACAAGATATCTGTGCGCTCCTGTGGGGTCATACATCGCTCCTCCAGATCTTTCTGCATGTTCACTTGATCTGGGGGAGCGATGTATGATCTCATGCAGCGCCATGCGCGTGGGGGAGGGGGTGCCGGCATATCGGACGGTCGGCCACCTGATCGCTCCGTGTGTGGGGACCGCCTGATATGTTGGCCATCGGATCGCAAGGTGCATATCGCAGCGTGTATGGGGGCCTTAGGAGTGTACAATAAATTGTAGAACAGAGGGCCTGATTCAGACCTGGTCGCAAGCGCTGAGCGCTCGTAACCGGGTCGATGGTGGCCCAGAGCGCATGAGCACGACGGAGGCGGCTCCGTCATGCGCATGCGCGAGACCCGGATAGCGATGGGCAAGACGTCGCTCCGGGTCTCGCACCAAAGTGGGCGTGCTGTCGATGTTGAGTGACAGCACGCCCCCTTTGGTGTGCAGGCCGGGGGGGTGGCTGCCCAGATGGAGGCGTACCCATGAGAACGCCTACCATCTGGGGGCGGCCCCACTGACATCACAAGTGATGTCAGTGGGAGAGCTTTCGGCTCTGTTTGAGCCGAAAGCTCTCTGGGGCTTGCGGCAACGAGACCCTACCACAAGGGTCTCGTCGCAAGCCCGATGGTCGCGATGGTCTACGCAAGCCTGATGGTCGCGATGGTCTATGTGAGCGGCCAGAAGGCCGTTCTAAAAAAAAAAAGACCGGCCCTGATTCAGAGCGAGCGCTCTGTCAGAGCAACCGGCTCTGAATCAGGTCCAGAAACCGCTGTCGGGCTGATGATATTACTGCCGTGACACTTTGTCCATAATGAATAGAAGAAAAACATTATTTGTACTTTTTTTTTTTTTTTTTAAATATCATGACTTGGAATATTTTCTGCTTGAAAATTATTTAGCAATAAGAACCTTTTTTGACATTTAATACTTGGTGCTGTGTCAGTCTGGCATTTGAGTCAGTGTTTATCTGGATCTTTAGGTTTTTGACCGTTGCCGCGATTAGACGATAAAAGTGAACGATATGAACGATAACAATATCGTTCAAAAAGATATCGTTCATATTGTCTAGTGTGTATGGTCCGAATGAGCAATGATGTGCGCTCCCGCGGGTCGTTAACGATACCCCCAGTCTGGGGATATCTATAATAAAATTTGGGTAGTATCCTTGGGCGCCTGGACACTCCTTCAGCAGCACAAAAACTATCAAAAGATAAGTTCTAAGGGTAGAACTAATAACATATAACAGAAATAAAATATCGAAAGCTTAAATGCGCTAGTGTCTAAAATGGCATAAATACGTCCCTTTCTTGGGTGGACGATTCGTCTTATGGGTAACAGATATTCTTATGGATATTATTATTATTATGGATATTCTTTTCATAAATGATGCTTCCAGTATATGAAAAACAAGAATTTGTACCACAACCATAGTGTAGTATCATAGTGAAAAGAAATATTTATTAACCTCAAAACATAACTTAGAACGAAAAGTGTACTTCCGGTAGCCTGTACCATACGCTATTACATAAATCCAGATATTTTTCTTAAAAGTTGGGAAATTGCCAGAAGTCCCTTAGAACAGGCCATGTAGATATAAAGTTGGAGGTATCCGGATTACCTCTGTACGGCACCCAAAGTCCTTCTGGAAAATTCCTCATTTACAATGGGTCCTGTCACATGCGTCCAACGCGTTTCGGGAGCGCTTCCTCCCTTCCTCAGGGCCCTGTGACGGGAACTACTCTGCTAGGCCTTAAATACCTAACACTGTATCAACTTCCGGGTCTTGGGGTCCAACATCTTAAAAATAAACAAAATATATTCATAATTAAAAGATAAAGAAATATATATTAGACCTCATAAAAACCATTTCAACTCAAAATCTAGATTAAGACCATTTGGAACTAATGTTTTTAATTAAAAAATCCAGTGCATTTCTTTTTTGGCCAACATGGCTTCCTCATTCCTGTCTCTCCGTGTACTTTTTATATATTCTATGGCCATAAAACATATGATCCCTTTCGTACAACAATTATGCGTCTCCTTGGAATGGTTAGACGGAGAGCGCGCAGTCAGTACGTTCTTGATGTTGCGCAAGTGCTCTCCTAATCTTACTTTTAGTGCCCTGATAGTTTTACTCACATAGATGAGGTGGTAACTACAGTCAGTAAAGTATATGACGTTTGTAGTATGACGTGTCATAAATGATTCCGCTTATATCTCTGATCTTTATCAATAACTGGTCTTCATTTCCTTACAAGCCAAAGAGCTGCCACGACGGGAAGAAACCTTTACTCCGGATCGGATGGAAAGTTTCAGTTGTTAGGAATCTTCTAGTTCATTTATTTTATAGATTCGGAGCTCTTCTATATATACATTTTGGTCTATTTGGCATTTCCTTTTTTAAGATAAAGTGCCAGCGCTTGTTATAAAGTGCCTCAATCTCTCTATGATTCCCTGAGTATTCTGTGATAAAAACATACTTAAAATCAACTTTTGGTACTTTCTTATTTCTGTTGACTTCCAATCTGGGGATATCGTTAACGACGTCATCCTGCCGCATGCAGCATAGCTAAAGCGGTCGTCCGTCGTTGCCGGCAATCGGCAAGCGCACACACACTTGCCGATGCTGGCACCCCCCGCCGGGTCCGTCGCTGATGACGTCGGCTAATACACACATCGTTTAGTGTGTATAAACCTTAAGCGTCCTCTGTGAATTGAAGCTGTTTGTGTTGGCAATTTCCTCCGGTTATTATGTATAAATGTGCGTTTATGTATGAGCTATGCCCTCCATGTTGCTAGCCACTCTCCCTGTGCAGACAACACCCCACAGCAATAGTCGTGCACCCCACATAGCTAATCGCACCCCTGCGGCGCTGATCACACCCATTGCGGTGGTACACAGTAGGCCCTTCATAAATTTCAGCTCTAGGCCAATGTGGACCGTAATCTGGTACTGCACGGACCCCAGTGTTTTGGTTTTGGTTCTAAATCTTTATCATGTATTGGTCTTGGTTTGGCAAAATATAAAAACAGGTAAAATCATGTAATTTGGATGGTTTTGTTTCCTACAGTATTATTAACACCAATTAAATTAATATCCAAAGAAATATGGTAGTTGCTCAGATCAGCTTAATTGCATAAGACAGGTGCTTGTAAAGGGCGGGGTTTACTCTGAACACAGAAAAAAAGAGAGATTTGCCCCCCAGCACACTGCAGCAAAAACAATACTTAAATCCTACATAATAATAGAGATTTAGAGGTATTGGTTACACATATTTGCAAATGCGCCAGGCCAATCGTCAAGGCTCACATAGAATACTTTTATCACTTCTCTATTTGTTTGTACATTATATATGTCATTTTAATTCTTTATCATTTCATTAACACTTATTGATTTATCTTTACACATCTTTTCTACATACTTCACTATCACCTTTTTCCCTTTTTCGTGTGATGCCCTGGGGATGGCCCTTGGTTGGAATTTTTTTTGGGGTGCCTTGCTTCTCGGACGTGAGCCCCTTAATATTAGGGACGTCAGTATAGAGGAGCCTTGACGATTGGCCTGGCGCTTATTCATATATTTGCAAATATGTGTAACCAATACCTCTAAATCTCTATTATTATGTAGGATTTAAGTATTGTTTTTGCTGCAGTGTGCTGGGGGGCAAATCTCTCTTTTTTTCTAAATCCAGTCATGTCCAGTCCAATATTGACAACCTCACAGCTCATAATATTATCTTCATCTATATTGGCCAAAGGCTGTAGTGAGCTGACTGGCTAAACTAATGCTGGGCATCCATTATATAGTTATCTGTCAGATATCTGTCCAATCTGGCTGTTACTAATGCTGGGCATACACTATACAGTTATCTGTCAGATATCTGTCCAATCTGGCTGTTACTAATGCTGGGCATACACTATACAGTTATCTGTCAGATATCTGTCCAATCTGGCTGTTACTAATGCTGGGCATACACTATACAGTTATCTGTCAGATATCTGTCCAATCTGGCTGTTACTAATGCTGGGCATACACTATACAGTTATCTGTCAGATATCTGTCCAATCTGGCTGTTACTAATGCTGGGCATCCACTATACAGTTATCTGTCAGATATCTGTCCAATCTGGCTGGTTGGAATGAAAACCTGGTAATGTATGGGAGGAAATGACAATCGTCCATTTGCTCACAAACACTGGAAAACAGACAAAAATGGTCGTTCAGACAAATTGGTTAAAACACACGAATTTAACCAATTTGAACAATTGTTTTTTTTGCCTGTTTTCCAGTGTTTAAGACCATATGATCAACTGTCATTTGCTCCCATACATTACCAGGTTTTCATTCCAACCAGCCAGATTGGACAGATATCTGACAGATAATTGTATAGTGTATGCCCAGCATAAACGATTGTGCCACTGCTCTAACACATGGCAGTTTAAAAGAATATAGCACATTTAATAAAGAACTAGATCAGAGGCCCGATGCCAACACAGGTAAGTGGAGGTGGAGTATTTAGTGTTAACCAGATAAAGCATTGAATGATTGATTGATTACCAACAGTAATAACTATAAAGAAAAGTAAATCGAAGACATGGAACAAACTATTAAAAAAACAAGCGTCCAAAGTGAGATAATTCTTTATTTTCAGAAGATTTTAAAAACAATTGTCTGTATCACAGAAACCAATGGAAAAACACATATAATGCAAACACAAAAAATGCATACGTCATCAGCTGTTTAACATCAAAACAGGAATGAAATGCACACAGTTGAGTACTAGCATAAAATAACTGAGTGTACATAATTGCAAACAAATCTGGAAAAAAAGAAGACAGAAAAGAGAAAAGACAAAAGGAGAGAGAGGTGGGAGGGAAAGGAAGGGGAGAGGGAATATGCAGATGCCAAGTCACCCAGAGGTGGGCATTGCTGAAGGGGTTCAGGTCATTGGCACAGGAGTTGCATAGGACGCTGAGGATTTGAAATCAGTCCAGCTAAACCATAGTGCCACGAACTCTGAATGTTTTTCAGGGGCTGAGAAGAAGAGGTCATCCATATAAAAATGAAGGCATTGACACCATTCCCATGCTGTAGGAGGAGTCTGCAAACGCCAATGGACTGGCAGTACAGCCCTGGCAGGATTGCTAATGTGCTTAAGAAGAGACTTTTTATAACGGGAAACCATAATGGTCGTATGAGAAGCCAGAAATCAGGGCCAGAGGGAACTCTCTGAAGCCAAGGACAATATTTTCTGCCAGAATGGACTAATAAGGGAGCAGTCCCACCCGATATGTATCAATGTACCCGTTTCCTTGCAGCACCTCCAGCAGAGAGGGGATACTGTGGGGAAGTACTTGTGAATATCTACTGGGCAACGGTACCACCTGGTCAAAACTTTGTATTGGGTTTCAAGGACTTCTAAACTAGGGGAGCAAGCGTCGGTAACTTGGAAAACTTTTTGCCATTTAACTTGTATTCCCTTATGTGCTAGGTCTCTGTCCCAGGCCTTGACTAAGAGAGGGTCTGAGGTAAACAAACCATGCAGCAGGATTTTATAAATTCCCGATATAATGTGTATGGGAGGAGTATGGTGGGAACACATAGACTCAAAGGGCATCATATCCCTAAGAAACAAGGAAGAGCCCCCAAGAGAGGAAACAAAATGCCAAATTTGCAGGTAAGCCCACAAGTCTCGTTCTGTGAGTGAAGTGTTAGCACATAACTGCGGAAAAGTCAGGAAACTACCCTCAGGCACTAAACGTCCCACCCTAGTGATCCCAGCTGCCAACCAAGTGGAGATAAACCGCCCCGATGTACCTGGAGGGAAGAGGGGGTTGTGTAAAATGGTACGGAGCCGCCTCCATGCCTCCGGTGTAGGGCCAACTGCGGGATGGAGTGAACAAGATATTTTAGAACACCATGGGAGAGTGTTCAAGCGAAGATTAGAGGACAGGGCTTTCAATTCCACCCTCTGCTTTCCCACAGTCTCCAGAGTCCAATCCAAAACCCTACTTAGCACAATGGCCTGATAATACGTCAAACTCATAGGCAGTTGCTTGCCTTCTCCACATTTCGGTCTATAAAGTACCTCATGTTTAAATCAGGGTTTCCTTCCTCCCCAAACAAAGTTACGGATAAGGGCGTGAACTTCAGCTAGAAAGCGTGGGGGTAGTCCTATGGGGGTTGCCTGCAGTAAGTACAAGATTTGGGGAAGAACATTCATTTTAATAAAATTTAAGTGACCCAACCAAGAAAACCGCTGTAGGAGCCATTGATCTAATTCCTTGCGAAGGGAGCGCAGCAATGGTGTGTGATGAAGAGCAAACAGATCAGTGAGGTGAGAGAAAAGTCCCGTGAGCCGACCCGCAAACCGTTGATATTGGGATTCGCTCGTATTGCTCTTGCCAGGGCCTCCATACAAAGAACAAAGACCAATGGAGAGAGAGGGCAGCCCTGACGGCTACCATTCGTAAACTGGATCTGATAGAGTCCCATTCACCCGGATCTGTGCAGAGGAGGCCCTGTACAAAGCCGTGATCTTTGAAAGGAATGTGTCTCCCAGGCCCAAACGTCTAAAGAACTCTGTCATAAACCTCCAATCCACCCAATTTACTACCAATCTAAAGCTTTCTCAGCATCGGTGGAGAGGAGTACCATGGGGGTATCAGTAGAAACTGCATGGTATACCAAATCCAACAGTACCTTGGTGGTAATTATCCTTAGCTTCGCTACCCTGCACAGACCCCACCTGGTGAGTGTGAATAACAGACGGCAGTAGGGGCTTGAGACCGTTGGCTATGAGTTTTGCATACAGCTTAATATACACATTCAAGAGAGATATAGGATGATAACTCGCAGGGAGCGGTGGGTCCTTGCCCTCCTTGGGTATTACTGTAATATGGGCCCCAAGCAACTGGTCGGAGAAAGGTGTTTGCGCTGACACAGCATTACAAGCCTGAAGGAGCAGCGGTAATAGCTTATCTTGGTAAGCCTTATAATAAAATATATATATATATATTCACTCTACTCACCCCATTTACATTTTAAATTTATGTATCATAATCTTTCACTTATATATTCCTCTTTTTTTACCCCACTTTTAACAATATAACGAGTGTCACAATTATGATATAATGCTATATGGTCTCTATTAGCAAAAGATTATCCCCACTTTTTCCAAGATTTCACAATTTCATTCACACTATGATATACCATTCACTGACCCCTTCGTGGATTATAAACTATATTATGATTAATTGTTCTCTCTGATTACTGCTAAATCTGCTTACAATAAAGACACTTACAGATCATATTACTATTAATTTTGATGGATTTACTTTGAACGTCCAAGTAAGCCCTTTATTTTATTTATCAATTTATTCTAAAGTCCACAGCCATATCTTGCTATAGGCTAATGTTGACACCATGATTTTCTGTTACATATATTAATATATTTATTACACAATAATACTGGATTTGTTTATTCATTCAAACTCACTAGCCATTCATGCTGCTGGTTTAGTAAAATGTCAATCACCAGAGAGAGTCTCATTACTAATCCTTTTTATATAGAGATAGCTGATTGACTTAGAACATTGTCAATCAAAAGGATGTTTGATCTGATTGGCTACTAAATAGAACTTAACTTGGTCAATGAGAATGGGGGATCAGGTGACCTGTTGTGAGCAAGCCTGGCGGCGAAACGCGCGTCAACCACTTTTGCTCCCACTGTCAGCCCAGTCAGCTGACCGGCAGACACACTGACAAGGCTCCCAGCTATACGCTGACTGCAGGCTGTCTCCTCACCCAATGCTGACTCATAGCCGCGCGCTGACACAACAGCGCTACACGAGTTTGGCAGAGCAGTGCTTCAACTGTTACTGCACTTGGGGGAGATAAATGCCCAGCCTAGCTGACGTGGGACTCGTTTACCCGGCACAGTCTGGACTTCAGCAGGACTAATACAGGTTACAGTACTGGCTATCTCTTCTTTCAGGTGGTGGTTTTGACTGGTCTGGGTGAATTTAACCCCTGCACTACCTACTGGCACCAGGGATCATCTAACTCCCACAATCTAAAAGACCTTTAACGAACCACCACTGTACTAAATACTTCTATGGACACAAGATTCCCCACTCTCTCATCACCTGTTCAATACATGGGAATCAGAAAACAGGTGAAAGCAGAAGTGAGGAACACTATGTGTCTTACTTATACTTATTCATGCTACATCGCTGTTTGTATTGTGACATATTATACCTGATATCGCACTATAATGAGGATGCAATCATGTGACTTATATCTTGTACTTGTTAAGATCACTTACTAATTTTGTGTATAATCACTAGATACTATATCACACAAGAATAAGGAGGTAACCATGTGTTTTATTAATTATAATTGTTAAGTTCACTCATTATTTTTGTGTACAAACACAAGATACTATGTGAATACCAGACATTATTTAATATTGGGCTCTAAGGGTATAGATAATCTATGTGATAATTATTGCTAATTAAAATTTACCCTATATTCTTTAGTCCTATGAGGCATGCACAATATGCATTCAAACTTTTCAGCAGGGATCTGTGCAATAATATGTTAATATAGCCAGATACTATATTACATGCAGATTTGTGAATAGGGAACTGTGCAATATAGTTTTTCTGGTGCAATTAATTGATTTTACACTGCTGCTATATAGGATAAGTGTAATTGTATCATAATGCTATTTTCACACTGCTGTTATATAGGATAAGTGCAATTGAATCAATGCTGTGATGATCATCTTTACCTGTATGGATTATCTGTGTATTGGGAAATGTGCAATATAGAGTTTTTTCTGTGCAATTGATTCATTATATATTGCTGCTATACAGGATATGTGCAATTGTATCAAAATGTTATAACCATCTTTACATCTACGGATTGATACTATATTTAATATAAACACTCCTGTAAATCTATAAACAAGGGAATTGTGCAATATACAGGTACGTCATAAATGGATACGGAGGTGAATATTTGTACTCCTCAATTTTGTGTATGAAGAATACCGTATACTTTATGGACGATGTGCAATTTTTTGGCTAATCCTTAACCATACGCTGCTACTATATGGGATTTTAAATACTGTGAGAATTATTTTTATTTCCTAGGGATTGGTGCAATCAAGGTGATTATTTATACTCATCAATTTTTGCACAGGGAATACCATTCACTTTATGAGCGATGTACAATTGTTCTGATCCATAATTACATGCTGCTATTACATGGGATCTTGAATACTGTGAGGATTATCTTTTGCTTCCTAGATACTGGTGCAACAATAATACCCCTTTTACACCAGAGCAAAAACCTGGGTTTTGCTGGGTCTACCCGGGTCACAGCTCAGTATAAAAGGGTCTCTGAAAAATAACCCGGGTCAAGTGACCCGACAATCCAACCCAGGTAGCTACCAGGGTCAGACCCAGGAAGAACCTGGGTAATGGTGCAGTGTAAACAGTGCAACCCGGGTTATCCAACCTGGGTCATGCCTAAAATGAGCTGATTGGTGGCTGTGGAGCATTCACCTCCCACTTTTTATGACCTCACAAGTTTAGCAGGGCAGACTCGGGTTCAGTGTGAACGGGGCCGACCTGAGACTAACCCAGATCGATGATGCTGTGTAAACGGTGTCTGTCCTGGGTTGGAACCATGTCTGAAAACCCAGGTCGGACCCGTGTTTTTGGTGGAAAAGAGGTATTAGTAACATCACTCTTTGTACTATAAGTTTTGTAGTTGCACATTTGAACTCACCATCCTCTGTATCATTCATATTAATTATATCAGTGACAACCCTTGATTGCAGGTTATATTTAGAATTTTCTTTTTCTACCGCCCTAGGGATTTATTGCTATATCTCATTACTGTATGATCACGTACTATTGGATTATATTGCATTTCACTTTATATCCAGAATTCTATATAAATCCATCAGCTCCTTGTTGCACTTTATTACTGTATGAGCCTATGTTAATTGGATTAAATTGCATTGTACTTTATGCACAGAATTTCATATAATTACATCAGCTTCCTTTTGCGGTTAACTACCTAATAAGAACCTTTATTATACCAGATAGTATTTACTACACTGGTTGTGACTGGATTTCTTGGACATACTGTATGATACATGATCCAAGAACACTATATACTATCTTAATATTTTTCGCCCTATCAACTAATATTTATTTTAGATAAGTAGGTTGAATTAAAAGTTAAGTTGTAATATTTACATAAAACACTAGTTAGATAAGAGTGCCCCAAAAAGGAATTTTCTTTCTTTTTGCCTTTGCAAAATACTAACCAGATAAGCCTTATAATAAGACACAGTAAAACAATCAGGGTCGGGGCTTTTGCCCCTGGGTGAGGCCTTGAGGGCAGTAGATAATTCTACCTTTGTATCGGAGAATCCAGAGCCCTTGTCACCTCCTCAGAGAGAGTGGGGAAAGCTACAGTATATCTTCTAAATAGGTCCGGATCTCCAACTCTCGGCCCATCAAATCTGAGCCCGAGGGAGTCGGGGTAAGATTGTATAGCCCAGAGTAGAAGGACTGAAAGACTGCAGCAATGTCCCGGTCAGTGTAGCAGATATTACCTGTGGGGTCTTTAATATGTTGGAGATAGGTCAAAGACCTTTGAGCCCTAAGCGCTCTTGCTAGCATTTTACCTGGCTTATTACCCCAGCGATGTTTATGTTGACATCGTCTGAATGCCCTTCGAACCCCATCATTTAAAAGGTTGTTTAGATCAGTTTTAGCTTTTTGAAGTTCCAATAGTGTGTCAGAGGATAAAGTACGTTTGTGTAATTTCCAACATACGAATTTTAGTCAGCAGAGCGTCCCTACAATCAGTGTTCTGTTTCTTGAGGAAGGACCCTAATTGAATGCACTTACCCCGAATGACACACTTGTGTGCCTCCCAAACTGAGACTGGGGAGGCATCTCCGGTGGCATTGTGGGACATACAGTCTCCTAGAGCCTCCTCAATCTGGGCCCTACAGTTCCCGAAGGAACTGCTCATTAAATTTCCAATGCCAGTGGCGTAGAGGAGGATTGCGGAGGCGTAAAGTCAGGGAGATGGGGGCATGGTCTGATCGGTAATCTGCACTATAGTAGCATCTACCAAAAGGTCTAAGTGAGAGTGTCCCAGACAAATATAATCAATGCATGAGTAGGAGTCATGCGGGGGGGGGGGGGGGCAGAATAAAAGGTGTAGTCCCTCTCTGCTGGTTGTAAAAGTCTCCAAGAGTCTACTAGTTGAAAATCTTGTAAGGTCAATCTAAACTTTCTGGCTTCTTTGAGGGATGTTCGAGGGACACCAGAGGAAGTGTCAGGAGAAGGTTCCAAAGCCCAATTAAAATCCCCTCCCACCACTAATATGCCTTCTAGCTGATCTTCCGTGGATTCTAGTGATTTGCGCAGAAAGTTAGATTGAACAACGAGAACTTTTACCAAATTTACCAACGAGAACTTTTGGTTAGCAATGGTAACTTTAACCAACAAACCTCTCCCGTCTCCGATGGGTACCTCAGAGGTATCAGATAACCGTAGGTGCTTAGCAACCAGGATGGCTACCCCTTTGGCCTTGGCTTCAGAGAAATTATTAAAATACCCCACAGGAAAGTGCCGGGACTGGAGGTTTGGGGCAATAGCTTTTTTAAAATGAGTTTCCTGCAGAAATGCAATGTCAACCCTGTCTACATGGAGCATATATAGGAGTCGAGATCTTTTCTCGGGTATATTAAGACCCTTTACATTATTAGAAAAATTCGATAAGTTAGAAGACTGCAAAGTAGAAAATAGAAAAGAAAGCAGCAAATGTAAAGGAAAAAATCAACAGAAACAAGTAATATACTTATATTAAAGTAAACATCAATCGTAATATGTAAGCATTATGGTGTAGCGAGAGTTGGGAGGAGTGTGAGGGTACTGGTGAATATGACACCTAGAGAAATACACAAACACGTGGAACCAGTATATGAGAGATATGTGCCTAAGTCAGCTAAATGTGAGTGAGGAAGAAAAACTTAGATTCAAACAACTATGAAGGAGTAACAAGTTCCCTGCAGGTATCAGCATAATTGCAGGGAGTAGTGGAATGTGCATAAACATATAACAAAGATTTCATCATTAGAAAATAAGAAACACTGATGAATTAATAACATGCCAACCGCACCCTTACCTGCCTCTCCACAGCCTCATCACTCTCCTGTGCCCTCCTCTGCCCCTTCCTCACCCTCTGGTGCCCGTCCTGAGGATGTACAACCAGGTCTGCTGGTGTCTTATGCGGACATTGTTAAAGCCATTAAGGAGACTATGGCTCCCATGATGCAGGAGCAGGCTGACTCCCAGGGAAGCTTTACAGGAGGCAAACTCCAACATTGTCCAGCTCAAACACAGGGTCCTGGTTACTGAGAACAGACTGGGTGATACTTTCCATGATGTCTCTAATTTAACGATTTGCTTTAAAAGCAACATATGCAGGTTATGAATAAGGTGGACGACCTTGAAAACCGTTCACGGAGAAAAAATGTACGTATTGTGGGTCTCCCAGAGTTCGTGAAAGGTGACGCACTGATAAGTTTCATTAATGTCTCTTTGCCG
The DNA here is from genome assembly GCA_031769625.1 of Taudactylus pleione. Lineage (NCBI taxonomy): Eukaryota > Metazoa > Chordata > Amphibia > Anura > Myobatrachidae > Taudactylus > Taudactylus pleione. The sequence goes on from JAUIMM010000925.1 coordinate 2,137,840, forward strand.
TAATTACTGCAAGTGCAGGGCTCATGCAAAGGCGTAATAGCGGGAAGAGCATACCGGCTTGGCCCCCCTCGCTCTAATACCGATGCACGCCCTAGGGTGACCATATTTCGTTGCCTTCACTTTCTTCACCGAGAATCTCTGTGGCAAGCGTCTAGATGTCAACGCTCAATAACTTGGGAAGGACACAAGTTGTTCCTTTTCCAGGATTACTCCGTAGAAGTGACAAGAGCAAGGCGCTTTCTCCGTGATATGTGCGGGACTAGTTAAAAGTAACCGTCGCTTTGCATTATTGTTCCCTGCCCGTCTGCGCATATTCACTGCAGATTCTTTTGTGGACTTTTCTACACCGGAAGACGCAGATGCTTATCTTCAGGAAGAAGCCCAGGCTGAGCTGATCCCTACCTCTCCCCCTCGTGTTGTCCCATAGGACTGAGTGTGATATAAGTTTATAATATTTTTTACCTCAAATTTCTTGGAAGTATAATGCTCTGCTGCTTCAGGAGCTGGTATCGTATATCTCAGCAAAATGCTGTTTTCATTTGTATTGTTTCTTAATTGCAAGTATGTTCCTGCTATCCTTTTTGATGGTGGCATAGGTTCGGTTATCATAATTATCTCACCCATCCCATCTTATATAGGTATATTTTTTACATGCTGAGTGCTCTAATATTATGTTTCTATATATGGGATGGTCATTATATGCCTGCGGCTTCCTGGAGCCCCCTCTCCGCTGTACTTTGGGTGTGGGGCTACACTGGTTTTACTAGTTGCCAAAACTGATTTTTGTTTTTCATTTTTCTGTTTTTTATTTTATTGTTTTTCTTTTGATTGCAGAGTGAACCGGACTGCCTTTATTTCCCTATCTGACATGATGTTTATCCAGGATGTTCACCTTCAACTGATTGCATTTATATTGGGATTTATCTGTGCTGACATTATCTATGTGGTGATTCTTACTTGCTTTGCGATAACTATGCTGCTACTTTATATACTGTGTATATATAATGTGTATGTGTACCTTAATATTAGTGCTGCCCTGATATGGCTCCTTTAAAAATATGCTCATGGAACATAGGTGGGATTAATTCTCCCATAAATAGAAAAAAGATCTTCACCTATATACGGAAGCTGGGGATGGATGTTGCGATGCTAAAGGAAACGCATTTACTGGAGCTTGAAGTTTTAACGTTAAATATTATGGGATATTCCGTACTATCCTATATTAATTATTCATCCAAAAAACGTGGAGTAGTTACGTTGGTCAGAAAACAATGAGCACCCCAATTACATTCTTCTCTGGTAGACCCCATGGGAAGATACGTCATCTCTGATGTCACTATTGCAGGTGATAGGTTCACCCTTTGTAATTTACATGCGCCTAATGTGTACTCCAAACGTTTCTTTCAATTGATATTGGCCAAGCTTAGTCCTTTTATAGATTCCTCTTTAATTGTGGGAGGAGACTTTAACATCTTGGCCTCTGCTTTTATGGATCGACAATCTCCCCCCACTCGCCCTAAACGCCCACCTTCTATTGGTATCCCGCAATTGAATTCAGAACTCCAATTGGTGGATGTTTGGAGAACTTTCCATCCTACTGATAGAGAATTCACGTGCTTGTCGGCAGCCCATGGCACTTTATCACATATCGATTACATTTGAATGACAGAAAAGCTGCTCTCCGGAGTTGAGGACTCTAACTTTGAACCCATCAGCTTATCAGATCATGCCTTAATATGGATTTCTTTAGTCCCAAAAACTGATAGCGGTTCATGTAGGCCTTGGCGGTTCCCGTCTTATTTGGCAAATTCAGTTAAATGTAGAAAGATGCTGGAATCCCGTTAGCATGAGTATCTCCAGAATACTGAGGTACACAAATCCTCTCCCTCCTTATTTTGGCAAACCGCTAAATCTGTCCTGAGAGGTGATATCATTGCATATGTCTCCAAACATAAGAGAGAATGTGCCCAATTATATGTACAAGCCCAATCAGATCTCACATCCTCCTTTCAGGAATTTAAATCTCGTCCTTCCCCTAGTACTCGTGAGAAATACCAGAAAGCCAAAGCCCATTTTGAAGGTGTTTTAGATCAACTTGCTGGCCCCCATAACACCTGAGGAAGTTGCTGCTGCTACCTCCTTGCTGGCCCCCATAACACCTGAGGAAGTGGCTGCTGCTACCTCCTTGCTGGCCCCCATAACACCTGAGGAAGTGGCTGCTGCTACCTCCTTGCTGGCCCCCATAACACCTGAGGAAGTTGCTGCTGCTACCTCCTTGCTAGCCCTCATAAAACCTGAGGAAGTGGTTGCTGCCACCTCATTGCTGGCCCCCATAACACCTGAGGAAGTTGCTGCTGCCACCTCCTTGCTGGCCCCCATAACACCTGAGGAAGTGGCTGCTGCCACCACCTTGCTGGCCCCCATAACACCTGAGGAAGTGGCTGCTGCTACCTCCTTGCTGGCCCCCATAACACCTGAGGAAGTGGCTGCTGCTACCTCCTTGCTGGCCCTCATAACACCTGAGGAAGTGGCTGCTGCTACCTCCTTGCTGGCCCCCATAACACCTGAGAAAGTGGCTGCTGCTACCTCCTTGCTGGCCCCCATAACACCTGAGGAAGTGGCTGCTGCTACCTCTTTGCTGGCCACCATAACACCTGAGGAAGTGGCTGCTGCCACCTCTTTGCTGGCCCCCATAACACCTGAGGAAGTGGCTGCTGCCACCTCCTTGCTGGCCCCCATAACACCTGAGGAAGTGGCTGCTGCCACCTCCTTGCTGGCCCCCATAACACCTGAGGAAGTGGCTGCTGCCACCTCCTTGCTGGCCCCCATAACACCTGAGGAACTGGCTGCTGCCACCTCTTTGCTGGCCCCCATAACACCTGAGGAAGTGGCTGCTGCCACCTCCTTGCTGGCCCCCATAACACCTGAGGAAGTGGCTCCTGCTACCTCCTTGCTGGCCCCCATAACACCTGAGGAAGTGGCTGCTGCTACCTCCTTGCTGGCCCCCAGAACACCTGAGGAACTGGCTGCTGCTACCTCTTTGCTGGCCCCCATAACACCTGAGGAAGAGGCTGCTGCTACCTCCTTGCTGGCCCCCATAACACCTGAGGAAGTGGCTGCTGCTACCTCCTTGCTGGCCCCCATAACACCTGAGGAAGTGGCTGCTGCTACCTCCTTGCTGGCCCCCATAACACCTGAGGAAGTGGCTGCTGCTACCTCCTTGCTGGCCCCCATAACACCTGAGGAAGTTGCTGCTGCTACCTCCTTGCTGACCCCCATAACACCTGAGGAAGTGGCTGCTGCTACCTCCTTGCTGGCCCTCATAACACCTGAGGAAGTGGTTGCTGCCACCTCATTGCTGGCCCCCATAACACCTGAGGAAGTGGCTGCTGCTACCTCCTTGCTGGCCCCCATAACACCTGAGGAACTGGTTGCTGCTACCTCCTTGCTGGCCCCCATAACACCTGAGGAACTGGCTGCTGCTACCTCTTTGCTGGCCCCCATAACACCTGAGGAAGAGGCTGCTGCTACCTCCTTGCTGGCCCCCATAACACCTGAGGAAGTGGCTGCTGCTACCTCCTTGCTGGCCCCCATAACACCTGGGGAAGTGGCTGCTGCTACCTCCTTGCTGGCCCCCATAACACCTGAGGAAGTGGCTGCTGCTACCTCCTTGCTGGCCCCCATAACACCTGAGGAAGTGGCTGCTGCTACCTCTTTGCTGGCCCCCATAACACCTGAGGAAGTGGCTGCTGCTACCTCTTTGCTGGCCCCCATAACACCTGAGGAAGTGGCTGCTGCTACCTCCTTGCTGGCCCCCATAACACCTGGGGAAGTGGCTGCTGCTACCTCCTTGCTGGCCCCCATAACACCTGAGGAAGTGGCTGCTGCTACCTCTTTGCTGGCCCCCATGACACCTGAGGAAGTGGCTGCTGCCACCTCTTTGCTGGCCCCCATAACACCTGAGGAAGTGGCTGCTGCCACCTCTTTGCTGGCCCCCATAACACCTGAGGAAGTGGCTGCTGCTACCTCCTTGCTGGCCCTCATAACACCTGAGGAAGTGGTTGCTGCTACTTCTTTGCTGGCCCCCATAACACCTGAGGAAGTGGCTGCTGTGATCAAAAAATTGAAACCTTTGAAGGCTCCAGGTCCAGATGGATACTATGGGGAGTTCTTCAAAATACTTGGTAAAGATATTTGTCCTCCATTAACGTCCTTTTTTAATTCTATTCTATCTGATTATAATATCCCTCAATATTTCAATTCAGCGGTGATTAAGGTGTTGCCAAAGCCAGGTCGTGACCCTGAGTTGCCGGCCTCACACCGCCCCATCTCACTTTTAGATGTGGATTATAAATTATTTAGGAAGATTATTTCTGATCGACTGAAATTAATACTGCCTTCTATTATTGCCCCTGATCAAACTGGGTTTATTTGGGGTAGGCACTCCACAGTTAATATAAGAAAGGTGATCTCGGTGATTCAGGCGTCGGCCTTTTCTCCTGTCCCTTCTCCTCAGGTCATTATTTCTATGGACGCCGAGAAGGCTTTTGACCTGGTCACTTGGGATCACCTCTACATGACCTTGTTTAAATTTGGTATTCCTCCTGATTTAGTCTTCCTCCTCCAGGCGTTATATACCTCCCCATCCACCCATGTTTCCAGCAATGGTTATTTATCCTCTTCATTTCAGGTCTGCTGGTGTACACGTCAGGGATGCCCCATGCCCCCTCTATTATTTGCTGTGGCATTAGAGCCGCTGGCTGTAGCCATCCGTTCATTGACTGAATTTACGGGTATATTTATTGGTCAGACGGAGCTTAAACTTTCGCTCTTTGCGGACGATATGTTGGTTTTTGCCTCAAACCCGACAAATTCTATTCCTGCCATTATATCATTGTTGTCCAATTTCGGTTCTTTTGCAGGCTATAAGATCAATTTGCATAAGTCTGAACTGCTACCTCTGGGTGGTATTACCAATGAGGATTTGAAAGACCCAGCTTACGGTCATTTTTGTATTACCACCTCTAGTTTTAAATACCTTGGTGTAACAATTCCTTTAGTGTTGTCCTCTCTTTATAACTTGAATTTCACCCCAGATGACAAAATTGCTGGAGACCTGGAAACTTTTACCTTTGTCTCTGCTAGGTCACCTAGCTCTGATCAAGTGTGGTGTTTCCCAAACTTTTTTACCCCATCCAAATGCTCCCCATTTCCATCTCACCTATAAAACTTTGTACTATAATCTTCATGGAATTCTTGTGTTAGGGTAGGCGTCCAAGAACTGCTGCCTCTCAGTTGCAGTTGCCCAGGGTAAAGGGCGGACTGGCTTTGCCTAACATTCATTTATTTTCTAAAGCAATTTTCTTTAGATATATTAGTGACTGGCTATTATCTAGGGAAGTATAGACCCATGCTCCTTCAGAATGAGCATTATTTGCCCCTAATTCTGCAGCAGCCTTGCTCCATATGCCCATGAGACTCGGACCCAGTCATATTTATAACAATATTCTGTTCTATGGCACATATCTGGCATGGAAATCCATTTGCTCTAAACTGTCTAGGCCTTACACAGCTTCTAAATTTATTTCTTTTTGGGGTAACCCACTTTTTCCACCTTTTTTTTCTAATTGGAGAGATAGGGGTATTTCTAAAATCAGAGATGTGTTTGATCCGGGGGGAGGGGGTGTTGTTCTTTCATTTATCACATTGCATGACAATTATCAAATCCCACATAGACAGTTATTTACGTATTTGCAAGCTACCCATTATGCTAAATCAGTATTAAAACAATTACAGAGGTTGGAATCCCCGAACTTTTTTCACTCGTTGCTAGAATTCATTGTATTACATCCATACAAAACAAAATTGTTATGCTCGGAATTGCTGAGAAAGACCCATTCTCGGATATGGAAACAAACGGTGGCGTCATAGAAACGTGATATTCCCTCTATTGAACCTACTAACCGTCTCTTGCTCCGTTATGATTCTGTCTTAAGATATCTACGTTGCTCCTGGCTACAGGAGTTACATATACAAACCACTCACCGAGTTTACATTTCTCAAGCCCGTAGACGATATATGGTTTCAGAAGAGTCGGGGGGATTGTCTGAAATGTAAACGCCCTAATGCTACTTTCTACCATAACTTCTGCCGATGCCCCAAGATTCAAACATTTTGGGGAAAAAGTAATTAATTATATAAACTCTGTTTTTCACTGCCATTTCTCAATGGATCCCACTGTTTTATTATGTGCTGAGTTTTCGAGGTGGCAATCGGGGATAAAGGAAAAGTAATTTCCACCCTTACTGACTATTATCGTTACAATTGCCAAAAAAGTGATTTTATGTCACTGGACAGCTTCTACACCTCCTTTTTTAGGCAGTTAAATCATTAATATTTTGATAGGTAAGCCTTGCTTCCTGCTCTTGAAGAGGGCGTGGCATCATTTTATAAAAAAAATGGGTCCCTTTTGTGGATTCACTTGACTCCTCTACACAAATTAATATAATGAAGGAATTTGAAACCACCTCTTGGTTTTTAACTCGCAATCTGACATTACTGAGAGTTACTTCTGTATTAGGTTTTGAAGCCCATTGGATAGGACTACTGAAAATGTATACTTCTATATTTATTTAGAATCTTTTTTATGCGTTCTCTGGTCTCATTAGGTTTTTCTTTGATTTATTTTATTATTTTTCACTTTATTTGTATTTTATATTATATTATAATTTTTTTCTTTTTAGTATGTTCTTATTTTCTGTTATTTCTCTTTTTGATACTGTTGGGTTGTGTATATTGTTTTGGTTTATTTCCTTGCTTACATTATGTCTACTGTATTCTGTGATATTTTGCAGGGAATTACTACACTCTGTAATCCAGACTTATTGAGTCAATATTATACACATCTTGATGGTTTTGTATTGTCTTATCATTATTTCTTGAAAAGATAATAAAAAAAAGATTTAAAAAAAAAAAAAAAGTTAATTGAAGATCTTAGTGAGGGCATTCTCAATGCCAGATTGCGGGATATCCTCTGGGGTCCCTTGGACTCTCAAGTTATTCCGGCGCCCCCGGTTGTCAATGTCATCCAGACGTCGCTGTTGCTCAATCATTTGGCGAGAATGATTGAGAAGAGTCTGGAGGTCAGTAAGTTTAGTGGTCACGGTTTCCCTGTGGTCCTCCAGTGACACCACCCTGTCCGCCACCTGCGTAAGGTCAGATCAAAAGGGAGGCAACATGGGTCTGGACCATGTCTTGAATCCTCTTCTGCAACAATTGGAGGTCCTGTTGGATGTCCTGGCTGGTAGGTAGGGATCGCAGGTGACGTAAGACCTCACTCATATCAGACTGCACCAAGGGCACAAACAGCAGACAGCTACCGAGGTCCCCCCGCAGGAACAGCAGCACCAGTCCTCGGGATCAAGAAGGCAGCCGGGGAAGAGATGGCCAGAGAAATACAGGCAGTCCAGAGGAACAAGCCACAAGTCCCAGGTAAGTGGTGAGAAGCTGGTCAGTAGGTTCAGTAATGGCAGCAGACGCCACGTGCAGTGGCAGTAGGCTCAGCTCCAGAGGTACGCAAAGCAGCTCTAGGGGGGAAGAGATGCTGATTATGGCGTAGCGCATCTATTAAGGGGTACTATAGTGAGCTCCCCGCTGTGATGGAGAACAATGCAAGCTGTAGAATTTGACTTGGAAAGTTTACTATATCAGGAGCAGGGCTATCATGCGTCTGCCATGTCCTGATACAAAACCACGCCCCCCTCAATGAGATTTTTAAAATGGAAACTAAATCCAAACTGCAAATCACGGGCCTCAGGACCAAACAAGAGATTCAAAGCAGAGTACCAGCCTAGTCAAGTCCATTATTATTAGTTAGCATGAGTAAATAATTTGATGATACTACTCTGTATCTGTGAAGTTGCAGTAAACGGGCCTATACGCCTGGATGAGAAACTGGTGATGAATGGCACTGCAAGTTACAGAAAAACATGAACAGCCCATTAAAGTACAGTTATATACACTGCCTGTCAAACACACAATATAGGATTATAATAAGGATGATACATCCATGGAGAAGCTGCCAGAATATTAAAAAGGACATGCACATTTTAACAAACCTAGCACTTCAATGACAGGGATTGCCACTTTTGAGGCTGAAGTGCTTTGCTTGTTTGGACACCCACAAACCAAGCTACCAATGGTCTTAAGGTGGCTACTAGTATTGTTAATAATTGTTACAGCTGGAAGATGTCATTATCATACTCACCATAACCTTCATTATTACATTATTAATCACTATTAATGTCATCATCACATAATATTAACTCATTCCCACTGGAATACACTGTTATAAAAGTCTGAACTTTGTTGTATTTGGCAGTAAAGTTCTTACTCATAGAATTTGTCGTTTATTTTGATGAAAATCAATTTCTCAACATTCTTTAGAAGTGTCCTCCTACGCCGATCACTTGCAAGGTTCCTGGCTTTCTTTCGGAGTACACACTGGAAGGTGGGCGGCTTAAGTACACCATAGCTAGTTCGTATAAGAGGCTCCAAATTGCCTTTTTTTCATTCCTTTATTCAAAGAGACTGTGTGAGATGCTAATTTGTACATTATCATTAAAGTAAGCCTCCACCTTTCTATTGATGCTTACTGTATCAGATTAGGTCACGGTAGCGGTGTTAATAACTGTGGGCAATTCTTTTGAGCCTAAACAGATAGTGCACCAGAGTAAAATATTACATTGACTCATCATCGTCATCACCAGTGGACCTCTTGGAAAAGGGTCAGTTTTTTTCCTGGCAACAGCATTTGCAAGAGAAACTACAACAGGAGACATTGTCATGTCATGTGCTACTTGAGCTGACAACTTGCTTGGAGGAGCTCTTTGCATCTCTTAAAATCTGCAAACTAAAAGTATGGTGGTCGCTCACATCAGCTTAATGACATTGCACAGGTGCTTGCAAAGGGTGGGGTTTACACTGAACCACAGAAAAAAAGGGAGATTCCCTCCTGCACACTGCAGCAATATCAGCAAAAATACTTGAATCCTACATAATAGAAATTCAGAGGTATTAGTTACATACATTTGCAAATATATGAATAAGCACCAGGCCAGCGTCAAGGCTCCTCTATACTGGCGTCCCTAACATTAAGTGGTTCACGTCCAAGGAGCAGGGTACCCCAAAAAAATTCCAGCCAAGGACCATCCCCAGGGCATCACACGAAAGGGAAAAAAAGGTGATAGTGAAGTGTAAAGTATAGATGTGTAAAGATAATCTGTGCGTTAATAAAATGAGGAAGAATTAAAATGACAAATAATAAACAAATAGAAAGGTTATGAAAAAGTATCTATGTGAATTAAGTGGTGATGCCCTGAAAAAGGCCCGGCCAGAACAACTCCGGGGGCCCCACGCCCACAGGCCCACCCCAAAATTAATGCTACCTAATAGTAGCACCCACTCTGGGTTATATAATTACAAATTAATGTACTGCATAATAACAGCACATGTATAAGCAGAGAGCTGACTCACCTAGGAGGTACCCCAGAAACCTCCATGAAAGGAGCCAGCATTGGGAGGATGTGCTGGCCGTACAGTGCCATGTGAGTATCTGTGACCCTTCAAAATATATGAAAACCAGAAGAAACAGAAAGCGCTCATCTGCCTGACACTTTGTACAATATTATAACAACATTGTCACACAGCCGCTGAGACACATAAATATAAAATGTTATAACAAAAAAACATGATTCATAAAACTTGGTTGGGTACGAGTCAGAATCCCAAACACCCAAAGGTAAGTACCCCTAAAGTCTAGCCCATCTTTCCCACAGACTAACCGCAACGCTCTCCTCCCACAGCCTAACCTCCTAGTGCCTATCCCCTATCCCTCCCCCTAGTGCCTAACCCCTAACCTTATCCCTCCCCCTAGTGCCTAACACCTAACCTTAACCCTCCCCCTAGTGCCTAACCCCTAACCTTAACCCTTCCCTAGTGCCTATCCCCTAACCTTAACCCTCCCCCTAGTGCCTAACCCCTAACCTTATCCCTCTCCCTAGTGCCTCACCCCTAACCTTATCCCTCCCCCTAGTGCCTCACCCCTAACCTTAACCCTCCCCCTAGTGCCTCACCCCTAACCTTATCCCTCCCCCTAGTGCCTCACCCCTAACTTTAACCCTCCCCCTAGTGCCTCACCCCTAACCTTATCCCTCCCCCTAGTGCCTAACCCCTAACCTTATCCCTCCCCCGCCGGGATGCTGGTGTCGGCATTCACACCCGTCGGGATTCTTGTGCCAGGATGCCGAGTGCCTGGCGTTCTGTGCTCAGGAATCCCAACTACATCCCAATAAAACTATTCAATCCAGCACTATACTATAATGGTTTAAAAGTCCTCCAACACTACAAGTATCATCATATTAGTTCATATAGCATAGTAAGTCTGTGTTAGTAAGCAGTATTTTGTACATGCAAACCTGTAGCTGTCCCATTTAGGACCAATTCTAAGAATTAATGTTGTAAAACCAGAAACATGAGGTAGTAAAAAAGATGATCATGCGCTTCTGGATATGTTGTGGTTAAATAGCAGCTTTCTTATAAAAGGTCAGACACCTGGCCAATTAGCAATTAAATCAAGTAAAAGAAGCGCTGTGGGAACTAACAATGCATATGTAATACTATACCAGCTGAGGTGAGACAAACAAACACCACTCAACATACAATGTCACAATAGATGTATATAGCGCTTTCTGTGAGGAGTTAATAGTCCTGGAAATCAGTTGTACCCGTGACTGTGCGGCGGTATGGCAAGGGTGTAAGTGCTGACCCTACCTTTCCCTATGCTCCTCCGTGCGGGGTTAGCCCGGTCCGGACTCCTGCTGTTCAGTCAGCTGCTGGTCTGCTCCGCTCACCGTTAGTGAGATATACGATGCGCCGGGACAGCCTCCTACTTTGGTAGTCCTGCGACCGTCTAAACACCGCTTCCTCGTGGAGTACAATTACCGCGCTCACTGCCTGGTGACGTCAATCGGGTTGTGGACACCAACGCGTTTCATCCTTTCGGACTTTGGCAAGGTGCTTCAGGATTGCACTTGTTCTCCTTTTACCCTGTTGTAAGCTTGCTGATTGGCTTGTGTTTCATGTCAATCAAATAAGCCTTCTAGCTGGATATCGGAGGAGGCGGCTGGATAATTGCCAAGTGTGCAAATCCTTGGGTGTATGTGTATTGTAAAATATCTTTTTATTAATAGCAAAATTAAAAAATGGTGAGACTGGTTTAAAAAATGAATGCATTTAAAAATAAATAAAAATAAAAATAAAGTTAGAATAAAATATAATAATCTCCTTCACAGATTGCTAGCAAACACATATATGTTACTTTGTCAGTAGAATGTTTCCTGCTTTTACACCTCATGCTGGATTGAGTAAAATGTTACTAAAATATTTAAACACTGTCTTGAATGAATGTAATTCTGGCTAATAAAGTAAGTAAAATATGGGAACAAGAAATAGGAAAAAAATGGAAATGGATGAATCAGTTGCACGTATGTATATATCTTGCTGTAATCAGCATTGTTTGGTCATAGTCTTAAAAATGCTCCTAAATCGAAGTCTATATTTAATCCTTTAGGATGTAATGTTCCAATTTGGTAGATCCATTCTGTTTCGGATCTTGAGATTTTTTCCAAATATTGACCTCCTCGCCAGTCTTTCGATATTTTCTTAATTGCCATAAACTTCATCCCTTTAGGATTTCTCTGGTGGTGTGTTGAAAAGTGATTAGATACACTGTGTGTTGTTACTCCTTTCTGTATGTTATATGTATGTTCCCCTAATCTTGTTTTAAGCTTCCTGATTGTGCGGCCCACATACTGGAGTCCGCAGGGACATTCCAGCGTGTAAACTACACCTTCCGTGTGGCAGCTCAAACTTTGTTTGATGGTGAATTTCTTCTTGTTGGTGTTAGAGTGAAATTCTGCAGTTGGTTTCGTGGATTTGCTTCCTGTGTCTTTGCATGTTTTGCAATTTAGACAGTGGCTGAACCCTTTTTGATTTTGTATAGCGTCATGTCTATTAGGAGGTATACAGCTTCCTGTAAGTAGATTTTTCAGTGTTTTTTCAAACTTGTTTCTAGTCCTTTGGTGTAGCTGTTTGATGGACTAGGTTCCTTTTCTTTTCTTTTGTATGATAACAAGTCTTCCCTTTTGAGTTTTTCTACTTTTTTAAACTTTAAAAAACTTGTTCATCACGCAGTATAACATAGTATTACATATGCATTGTTAGTTCCCACAGCGCTTCTTTTACTTGATTTAATCAGAAACATGAGGTAGCTTGTTATAATCATCACTCCAAGGTATGGCATCATTTAAATAGCCACAATTATGTTAATGAGGATTTAATAAGCAACAGGTTAATGTAGATATTAATATTCCTCTGTATTTCTCCATAGAAACCTGTAAAATTGTACAATTAGCCAAATATCCTGGCAGAAATGTCTCAGTTATAATTAGTAATGTTTTCCTCAGCCTCACTTCAGTGTAATAAGCCAAGTCCTGTTTTTCGGGCAGATCTCTTACCTCCTGACTGCTGGTTTTCTCCTATAATGCAGTCAGGGGGAGTACTGATCCGATCCTGGGCATTGTACAACAGGGACGTACAGTTAGGTGAGGCAGAGCCTCCCCTGACACACTCCCTCCCCCTATCATACTCCCGGTCATGCACCAGTTTTTTTTTTATATAAAAACTGTGGTTTTATACATGTGTCTCTCCAGCCATTGACTCACCGCACGTCACTGCTGTACAATGCCGTAGAGAACAATCTTTGGGCTCGATCCAAGTGGGTGCGATGTACTCGCGTGTGCGAGTCATCGCAACAGTGGCCACGCTTGACGGGTGCCCGGATTCAACTGAAAGTGCTCGCTGCCCCATAGGGCAGCAAGCAAAGTCAGGCGACTTCAGTGGTGAGTCGGGCTGCGAAGGGTGCGATGTGCCGGGCCGTTGCCGGCGTTTTAACGCCATTGCAACTGCATATCGCAGCTAATTGGATCGAGCCCTAAGTTGCACACAAAGGTTCTCACCAGGAAATGTCACTGTTCATACGTGTTTCTCCGCCTCCAGCAAACATTCAGCAGCTTCCTCAGGACCGTGCGCAGGATCAGATCGGTACTCCCTCTGCCTGATTTATAGGAGAAAAACAGCAGTCAGGAGGTAAGAGATCTGCCCGAATCACAGTACCTGGCTTATTACACTCCACACAATATATGTCAAGTGAGGCCTATTGTAACTAATCATAACAGAGACATTCTGCATATGGATGAGAAACGCAGGGTGTTCCGGTTATGAGAAAGTTCGGGTTGATGTGATTTAGCCTAAATCCTGCACCAAAAAGCAAAAACACATTCCCCTGTGCTCAACTCTGCCAAAGCGACATTTTTCATTATAGAAAAACAGGACTTACATTAGTCACTACTAGAATAAGTCTCATTGTTTCCAAGTTTAAGAACATACAGTGCCTTGCAAAAGTATTCACCCCCTTTGCATTTTTCATGTTTTGTTGCCTCACAACCTGGAATTACAATGGCTTGTGTGAAGGTGTGCGTCATTTCATTCACAGAACATGCCTACACCGGTGACGTTGTGGGTTTTTTTTAATATTGTGAATCAAACAACATTTAGGACAACATAACAGAAAACTTCAGCATGCATAACTATTCACCCCCCTAAAGTCAGTACTTTGTCAAGCCACCTTTTGCGGCAATTACAGCTGCAAGTCGCTTTGGATAAGTCTCTATGAGCTTGCCACATCTTGCCCCTGGGATCTTTGCCCATTCCTCAAGGCAAAACTGCTCCAGCTCCTTCATGTTGGATGGTTTCCGCTTGTGAACAGCGATCTTCTAGTCTGACTACAGATTCTCAATTGGATTGAGATCTGGGCTTTGACTAGGCCATTCCAACACATGTACATGTTTCCCCTTACACCACTGGAGTGTTGCTTTAGCAGTATGCATCGGGTCATTGTCCTGCTGGAAGGTGAACCTCCGTCCCAGTCTCATATCACAGGCAGACTGACACAGGTTTTGCTCAAGAATATCCCTGTATTTAGCACCATCCATCTTTCCCTAAACTCGAATCAGTTTCCCCGTCCCTACAGCTGACTAACATCCCCCCAGCATGATGCTGCCACCGCCATGTGTCACTGTGGGGATGGTGGTCTTGGGGTGATGGGATGTGTTGGGTTTGCGCCAGACATAGCGTTTTCCTTGGTGGCCGAAAAGTTCAGTTTTAGTCTCATCTGACCAGAGCACCTTCCTCCATACATTTGGGGAGTCGCCCACATGCCTTTTGGCAAACTCAAATCGTGTCGTCTTATTTTTATCACTAAGTAATGGCTTTTACCTGCCCACTGTCCCATAAAGCCCAGCTCTATGGAGTGTACGGCTTATTGTGGTCACAGGCTCAGATACACCAGTCTCTGCTGTGGAACTCTGCAGCTCCTTCAGGGTTACCTTTGGTCTCTGTGCTGCCTCTCTGATTAATGCCCTCCTTGCCCGGTCTGTGAGTTTTGGTGGGCGGCCCTCTCTTGGCAGGTTTGTTGTGGTACCATGTTCTTACCATTTGATGATGATGGATTTGATGGTGCTCCGGGGGATCATCAAAGGTTTG